>CM074733.1:101314511-102514511 GCA_037367245.1 Phrynocephalus guinanensis | reverse complement strand
AAAGGGAAGGAATTATCCCATTATCTTTTTCCTTTCTTTCTTCCATTTTCAAGTAACTGACTAATTAGTAAGGATGGAGGAGCAGGGAGCAGATGTAGTTACTTGCAACACCTGTGGCATTTTTTTATTTTTATTTTTTGCCAAACCAGGTGCCGGGATACATATGCTCAAAGTGCAAGCTGGTGGCCCTCTTGGAGGTCAGGCAGCTGGAGGCCCGTGCTTTCAATTTTAGCAACCTTAGGGACCAGGAGGGGGATGTTTCAGGAAGCAGAGAAAAACTTTGTCAAAACTAGTGACAGGGAGAATCTTAAGTCAGGGTGAGGGCATTTCACAAATACAGGAGACAGATACTTGGAGGAATGTCACAGAAAAGGAAGAACTAGGAAACAGACAGAGAGCTTCCAACTGTACAATAGATTCCAACCTCTCTCCTTTATTAGCCAGGAACAGGAACTGCTCCTAGAGCAAGGGCAGCTTGAAGACACTGCACAGAGGAATCCAACAGTACAACAAGGGGCACCTACCAAGCCTCGAAGGAGGCGAGTGGTGGTGATTGGTGACTCCTTGCTTAGAGGAACAGAAGCGGTTATCTGCAGGCCTGACAAAATGAATCGAGAGGTCTGCTGTCTCGCTGGAGCCAAGATTCGGGATGTAACAGAGAGTCTGATGAGACTCATCAAGCCCACTGATTCTAACCCATTTCTTTTGGTCCATGTAGGAACTAATGATACTTCAAAATGCAGCTTTCCAGATATCACAAAGGCATATGAAGAGATGGGTAGGAAGCTGAAGGACATGGGTGGACATGTGGTAATCTCATCTCTCCTCCCTGTAGAAGGATGTGGCCCACGAAGGGAAAGAACAATAGTGGAGGTGAACAATTGGCTTTGGAGGTGGTGCCGGCACGAACGATTCGGATTCTTGGACCATGGTTTGCTTTTTCATTCAGATGGGATATTGGGTCAGGATGGGGTGCACCTCACCACTGCTGGTACGAATCTTTTTGCCAAAAGGATTGCAGATTTAATAAGGAGAGCTTTTAAACTGAGTTTGCAGGGGGAGGGAGAAATTTCTATTAATGGTAGAGATCCAGAAGGGGTTGTGGAGACTAGCACAAATGTTGCAATAGGAGCATGTAAGAAGCACACACATCCTCAAATGTTTCGACACCAATGCACAGAGCATGGGCAACAAACAAGAGGAGCTGGAACTCCTAATATAGCACAATAAATATGACATAATTGGCATCACTGAAACATGGTGGGATGAGACGTATGATTGGAATGTAATTGGAGGGTATAAGGAACTGGCCAAATAAGAAAGTAGGAGGTGTAGCTTTATATATTAAGGACATTTATACTGCTGAAGAAATATATGATAAACAGCAGGGGAACCATGTTGAGAGTATTTGGGTTAAAATCAGGGGTGAAAAAACTAGGAGGGATGTTGCTGTGGGGGTATATTATAGACCCCCAAGCCAGTCGGAGGAGTGGGATGATGCCTTCTGTGAGCAGATAGCCACACAGTCAAAAGGGAGAGATGTAGTACTAATGGGAAATTTTAACTATCCTGATATATGCTGGCAGTCCTACTCAGCTAGGAATGCAAGGTCTAACAAATTCCTTACTGCACTTGCAGATAATTTCATGGTCCAGAAGGTAGAGGAGGCAACAAGAGGTAAAACCATTTTATATCTGGTCTTAACCAATAAGGAGGACCTTCTAAATGGGGTCGAAGTGGTGGGATCATTAGGTAAAAGTGGCCATGCCCTCTTGGAATTTGTTATACAGTTGGAAGGTGAAGCTAAGCATAGTCAGACAAGAATCCTGGACTTTAAGAAAGCCAATTTTTGTGAACGTAGGGCAGGCTTGTCCAAACTTCAGCCCTCCAGATGTTTTGGACCACAAGTCCCACAGTCCTTTGCCATTGGAAATACAGGCTTGGAATTCTGGGAGTTGCAGTCCAAAACATCAGGAAGGCCGAAGTTTGGACATGCCTGACTTAGGGAATTATTGGCTGTGATTCCATGGACTGAAACACTGAAAGAGAGGGGAGTCCATGATGGATGGGAGTTCCTAAAAAGCGAGATATTAAAGGCACAATATAAAACTGTTCCAAGAAGAAGAAAAATGGCAGAGGTCTAAAGAAACCACAATGGTTTACTAAAGAACTTTCAACTCAGCTATCTATCAAGAAAAACAAGTACAAGGAATGAAAAAATGGGAAATGCACCAAAGAGGAATATAAGCAAACAGCTAATATATGCAGGCGGGTGGTAAAAAAAGCTAAAGCGCAGGAGGCGGGGCTTCGTCATGGCGAGGAAAGCAGCACTGTGAGGGAGCTCTGATGCTGTGAAAACCCCTTTGATCCAGAAGGACCATTGCCGGAGCAAAGAGGTCTGGACAGAGAGCTTACAGGAGAGTAAGCTTTCTCAACGAAGCAGGGCTGGGGGCTAAGAGAGCCTGCTTAATCTTAAAGCAGTTTGATCTCGCCCTGGACATCGCCTGCTATTCGGGATCAAGATGGGGAAGGCACAAAGCCAAGCAAGCTATTGACGCCCCAATCGGAGAGTTCCTGTGGTAAATAGCAGTTGCAAGATCTTAAGGAGTATGTATATCTGTCTTAAGAACTTTTGTTTAAGCTAAAAGAGTGGAATTGCTGATTAAAAGACTTTGGAAGGAGAGAAAAAAAATCTAAAGTCAAGCGGCAGAGAGACTTTTGAATTGCCAATTAGCTGAGAACTGTTTACTGAAATCCAAGGACAATATACTTAAATTGGGCTATTAAGTAGCTACTAAGTGGGGAACTGAGGAGCACAAAGCTCAAAGAGAAAAAGGGTGTGTGTTCTTATAGGGGAGAAAACTTATAAGAGTAAAAAGTAAAGAAGACTTGTACCCCCCACTTCCCCTCCTGCATTGCTTCTTAGTTCTATTGGAATATCCATTTCGAATACTGTACATTTAATTGAATGCAAGTTTCACCTGGGGAATTCTCTATCTAAACTGTTTAGACTTGAAGCAGTACAGGTGACATTGAATTTTTCCCCCACCTCTTGGAAGAGTGGAGATAGCAGGTCTTGGAGAAAGCTGGAAGAGACACACTGCATTGATGGATTATAAATAACCCTCTCTCTGTACTGTGAAGAATGAAATTAAATAGACCTTGAAGAGCTGGAAGAGATATACCAATGGATTACAAATAATTGTTGAACAGTAACTTTTGAAATCCACAGAGGGATCTTTAAGAAAAGAGAAAAAGGGGAAAAATTTCTTGGGTTTACCAAACTTTAAGTCTGATTATTTATAGCTCAAATTGGAGGTGAGAGACCAGCCTGAAAGACCTGGGAAGGTGAAATATTGGAGGTTTATATAAAAAGTAGTTCTGACTGGAAACCTAAAGAGACCTGGGCGACTGAATTTGGAGTTGGGATAAAAGGATTATTAGTTGGAGATAAAATTGCCAGTTAGCTAGATAATCTGTTACGTGAAATCTTTAAAGTTAAAGGGGAAACCTATCATACTAAGAGTTCCAGACATGTAGTTTACTGAATTTATACTGTTAAGCATAAGAAAATAGTGGAGAGTTGACAGTACTTGATTCACATCATTGTCAGTAGCTGTTATATATTATAGACAGGGTTCAATTAGTAGTACCTAAGGTCTCTTGGGATAACTGATAATACTGACTAATTGACTAAAGTATATACTTGACTAAAGTACATTCTTGACCCTACCAGCCTTTTATTTGTTTTATTTTGAATAACAGTGTCAGGTTTTAAGACCTGAGCATTTTCTGCTGGTTTTGACGCTAACATTTCTTTATTCTACTTTTAGCAGTCTGTGAAGGCTTACTCGCGAAGTATCTAAACCACACAAGCCTTCTAACTCTGCTGCTTCTTCCAATTATATTTTTATTCCAAACCCTAATGGGGATGAATCATCCCACACATTGCAAACAAACTACTGCCCTAGAACAGTGATGGCGTTCAAAGTGATGGCCTTCAAAGTACCAACAGGAAAAGGCAAGGCCACACCACAAATGACACCTCAAACTACACCCCAGAGTTCCCCTGAGACAACTGGCATGGCAAAATTAGTAGGACAATCATCAACAGAGAGTTTAATATTACACAGTCTACAACAGATGCAGGATACAATGAATCAACTCACCCAAACAGTAAACCAATTGGCAAATGAGGTGAAAGGCACAAACACAAGGTTTGATGATCTGTATAAGCAGGTGAAAACAAATACTGAACAGCTTCAGGAAAGAAAGGAAGCAGCAGTCAAAGCTGAGAACCGGATGGATGTTATAGAAAATATGCAAAAATCACAAGAAGATCGAATAATATCATTAGAAATGGAAAAAGCAGCTTATTTCATAAGATTGCAGAATGTCCCAGAATCCAAAGGGGAGAAGCTGGCAGAGTTGATAAGCACATCATTGGCACCAATTGTGAATTTGAAAATGGAAGAGTTCCTATCACAAATTGACTCAGTCTACAGAGTGAGTTCAGCTTACACAAGAATGAACAGATTGCCAAGGGAAATTCACTTGAAATTCACAAGGAGATCAATGAGAGATATGGTGCTTAATGAAATACAAGGAAAACCAATTCAAATTCTAGATCAAGATATTACAGTTTTAAAACAGGTACCCTGGGAAATGCGGCAAAGGAGGAAAAAATACTCAGCTCTGGCAAAATACTTAAGAGAAAACTCAATTATTTATAAATGGCTGATACCAGAAGGCATATTTTTTCAACTTGGTCCTAAAAGGTATACAATCAATTCTGTGATGAAGGCAGAAGATTTCCTAAGAAGTAGAGGGGAAGACAAACCCTCTGATAGCAAGGAAGGAAAACAGAGGAGAGGAAAGGGGAAATCACAGCATGAGACAAGAGAACAAGAACAAAAGCGTGCCATCACAAGAGAACAGAAAAGGAGAGAGGAAGAGAAAATAAAAGATAATAAAAAGGATGAAAATCTTGAATAAACAATTGAAGTTAGCCTCAATCAACATTAATGGACTGAACTCAGGACAGAAGAGAAAAAGAATATTCCTACAATTAAAGAAATTAAAAGCAGATGTTATTTGTCTACAGGAGACGCACATGAAGAAAAAAGATGAACACTTATTGAATTGTCCTAAATTAGGAGAACTCTTTGCAGCCTCGGATCTGAAGGAAAAGAAGAGAGGTGTGGCCATATATGTCAGAAAGGAATGGAACCCAAAACTGACATATGCATCTGAAGATGCAAGAATCCTAATGTTAGAAATACACAGAGATGGGGAAAAGACTTTAATAACTAATATATATGCCCCTAATGAGAAACAGGAGAAATTTTGTAAATGTCTAGAACAAGAATTGCTTAAAACCTCGCAGCAGGAAAATTTAATTGTAGGGGACTTCAATGTCGTATATGATAAGGACTTGTATGTAAAAACATCACAAGGGAAACGGAAAAAGAGCAGACGAAATATATTGCCATGTGACTTCTTGCAATTGGCAGAGGAATTAAGCCTTGTGGATGTATGGAGAGTAAGGAATCCTTCTGGTCAAGATTATACCTTCTACTCAGATAGACACAAGTCATGGTCAAGAATAGATATGTGTTGGCTTACATCCGATATCATGAGAGAAGTAAAGGAAATTGAAATTTTACCTAATACATTTGCTGACCACAACCCCATACTTATATGTCTGGGAAATAGAAGAAATAACTGGCAATGGAAGCTAAACACATCTCTCCTGAAAAATGAAATGTTTTTGAAACAAATTAAAGAGGAAATGAAGTTTTATTTTAAGGAAAATATATGTCCAGAAATTCCTATGGCTACTGTATGGGATGCTGGCAAAGCTGTTCTAAGAGGCCAAATAATTAGATTTGCAACACAGCAGAAAAGAGAAAGAGAACGGGAAAAAAAGAAGCAGTAAGGTTTATAGAAGAATGTGAAAAAGGATTAAAACAAGACCCAAAAAAGGAAGACCTAAAGGCAAGGCTGAAAATGAAACAACATTCTCTGAATACGCTATGGGCAGAAGAAATAGCAAAAAACATAAAATTCGCAAGGGCAAATTTCTTTGAAACAGCAAACAAACCAGGAAGATGGTTGGCATATAGACTTAGAAAAGAAAAAGAGAAAACACATATACAAAGCTTAAACGATAAAGATGGAAAAGAAAAATTTGACCATGAGGAACTGAAGAAGATAGTGAAGGATTTCTATCAAAAACTTTACTCACAAAAGGAAGTGCCCAAAGAAATGCAGGAAGAATATTTAGGAAAATATAGTAGGATAAAATTAACAGAAGAACAAAGGAAAGCACTAGAGGAACCAATGACTTGTAATGAGATTGTAGAAGCGATTAGAAGTCAAAAAAATGGGAAGGCTCCAGGTCCAGATGGACTGCCCGCTGAACTTTACAAACAAATGACAGAGATCATATTATTACCATACCAAAAATTACTTGAAGATATCACTGAAAGAAAAGAAATACCAAAAACATGGACTCAAGCATCAATATCACTGATACATAAAGAGAATACTGACCCTAAAGAGAAAAAAAATTATAGACCTATCTCTTTGTTAAATGTAGATTATAAAATTTATGCATCAATTCTGGCCACACGATTAAAAAAATTTCTAGTGAAAGTGATACATCAAGATCAGATGGGTTTCCTGCCAAAGCGACAGATGAGGAATAACATGAGGATAATTCTCAACACCTTAGAGTACTACGAGGCACATCCAGAAAAGAAAATGGCACTGATATTCCTTGATGCAGAGAAAGCATTTGACAATATTAATTGGAATTTTATGCTAAGCCAAAACACATAGGAGTAGGCCAAAGATTTAGGAACAACATTGAAGCTATATACACAAAACAAGAAGCTAAGGTGAAAATTAACATGGATATGACAGAGAAGATAGAGATAGAGAAGGGAACACGTCAGGGCTGTCCACTCTCTCCGCAGCTATTTATCTTGACATTAGAAGTATTAAATCAACAAGTAAGAGATCAGAAGGTGATAAAAGGGTTAAGAATAAAGGAAGAAGAATATAAGTTGCAGGCATATGCTGATGATGAAGTTTTCATATTAGAAGACCCCAATGACTCAGTGGAATGCCTGTTGAAAACTATAAAGAGCTTTGGAGAAATGGCTGGTTTGAAGATAAATCAAGAAAAGACTAAAATCTTAACAAAGAATATGACAGCAAAAGAAATTAGAGAATTAGTGGAGCAAATACATTTTAAAGAGGAAAAGACTATTACATATCTGGGAATAAAGATAACCAAAAAAGCAAGTATGATATGGCAAGATAACTATCTAAAAGTTTTAAAGGACATACAAATAGATCTGGAAAAATGGAGCAAACTGCATTTATCATTACTGGGACGAATAGCCGCAATTAAAATGATGATACTTCCAAAATTATTATTTTTATTTCAGATGATTCCATTGCTATTAAAAAAAACATTTTTCAAGGAGATAGAAAAAGTAATAATGAAATTCATATGGCAAGGGAAAAAACCAAGGATCAGGAAAAAAGCCCTACAAGATGATACTTCTAGAGCAGGTTGTGGCCTACCAGACTGTGAATTGTATTACAAAGCTTGTATACTGGTGTGGATAAAGGAGTGGATTACGCTAGAAAATCAGAGAATCTTGAAATTAGAAGGCCATGATTTAAGGTTGGGGTGGCACGCATTTGTTTGGTATAAGAAAGCTAAGGATCAGAAATATTTTGGAAATCACATAGTGAGAAAAGCACTTTGTTGGATGTGGGAAAATATTCAGAGACAAATGTATAGAAAAATACCTGGGTGGGTGTCACCAATAGAAGCATTTACACAACCGACATTGATGAATGAAAACAAATTAGTGAGATACTGTGAGATACTGAAAAAGAGGAACTAAAGTCAGAGGAAGAATTCCAAAATCCAAAAGTGACATTAGATTGGTGGGCAAAATCACAATTGACCTCGAGGTTTGTTAAAGATAAGAAAGAGGGTTTGTATATAGAGAGAACTGAACTGGATAAATTGCTCTTGGGAACAGAGGGAAAGCTGATTCAGAAAATTTATAAATACATGTTAGAGTTGAAAATGCAGGATGAAATTGTGAAAGACTGTATGATACTATGGGCACAAAATCTAGGACATAATATTGAATTAGCACAATGGAGCCAGTTATGGGAGTGTAATGTAAAATTTACTAAGGCAATAAATTTAAAAGAAAACATATATAAGATGTTTTATAGATGGTATATGACACCACAAAAATAGCAAAAATATATGGAAATACCTCAGATAAATGCTGGAAATGTAACAACAAAGAAGGGTCTTTTTGCCATATGTGGTGGACTTGTGATGTAGCAAAGAGATATTGGAAAATGGTATATGAGATCTTACAAAAAATGCTGTGCTATACAGTTCCATTTAAACCAGAAATATTTCTGTTGAATATCATGACAGAAATTAAGGATGTTAAGATAAAGCATTTGTTATTGTATACTGTCACGGTAGCAAGAATTTTATATGCCAAATATTGGAAAGTTGCAGAAACACCAACCAGACAAGAACTTTTGGAAAAATTCTTCGAAGCAGCTGAAATGGACATAACATCAGAATTGATAAAGGACAAAGAGTTACAGAAGGCAAGAGACTGCTGGAAACCACTATATACTTTTTATGAAAAAGAAATAGCTAAAAAAAAAAAGAGAGACTCCAACACTATTGGGAAATTAAAATATAGTCTGTGTATTAATATATAGAAATATATTGTAAATATACCACTTGAACTTTCCCTGCTTTTATCCTTAGATTTTTCACCCCACCCATCCCCCATCCTATGTAGGGATTCCGATGATATGAAATAAATAAAATATATTCAAAACATATATAAGAAGGAAATATAAAAAAAAAGCTAAAGCGCAAAACAAACTTAGACTTGCCAGAGAGATTAAAGATAGTAAAAATTGTTTCTTTAGTTATGTCTGCAGCAAAAGGAAAAATAAGGAAATGATAGGCTCTCTGCGTGGCAATGATAACCAGTTACTAACAAGAGACAAAGAAAAGGCAGAACTGCTCAACACCTTCTTTGCCTCCATTTTCTCCAAAAAGGAAGAAAGAGATCCGCTGGGACAAAGAGTAGATGAGGTAGGATGGGAATTGCAACATAGAATAGGTAGAGAGGTAGTACAGGAACACCTGAAAACATTAAATGAATTTAAGTCTCCTGGGCCAGATGAATTACACCCAAGGATATTAAAAGAACTGGCAGAAGTAATTTCAGAACCATTGGCGATAATCTTTGAGAAGTCCTGGAGAACAGAAGTCCCCATCGATTGGAGGAGGGCTAATGTTGTCCCCATCTTCAAAAAGGGGAAAAAAGAGGACCCAAATAATTATCACCCAGTCAGCTTGACTTCAATTCCTGGAAAGATCCTAGAGCAGATTATTAAACAGTCAGTCTGCAATTATTTAACAAACAATGCTGTCATTACAAGAAGTCAACACAATTTTCTTAAAAACAAGTCATGCCAGACTAATTTGATCTTTTTCTTTGATAGAATTACAAGCCTGGTGGATGAAGGGAATGCTGTGGATATTGCTTATCTGGACTTTAGTAAGGCCTTTGATAAGGTTCCCCATGGTATTCTTGCTAAGAAGTTAGTAGAAAGTGGGATAGATTGTGCTGCTGTTAGGTGGATTTGTGATTGGCTGACTGATCGCACCCAAAGGGTGATCATAAATGGCCTCTCTTTAGCTTGGAGAGACGTGACCAGTGGGGTGCCCTAGGGTTCTGTTCTGGGTCCAGTGCTGTTCAATATCTTTATTAATGACTTGGAGGAAGGAATAGAGAGTATGATAATTAGATTTGCAGATGATACCAAATTGGGAGGGGTTGCTAATTCCCTAGAGAGGATAGGATGAAAATCCAAAAAGACCTTGACAGACTAGAGTGCTGGGCCAAAGTTAACGGAATGGATTTCAACAGAGGGAAATGTAGGGTGCTACATCTAGGTAAAAAGAATGAATTGCACAGATATAGGATGGGGGGTACTTGGCTGGAGAATAGTACCTGTGAAAGGGATCTGGGAGCCTTGGTGGACCACAAGTTGAACATGAGTCAGCAGTGTGATGCAGCGGCCAGGAAAGCCAATGCGATTCTTGGTTGCATCAACAGAACCATAGTGTCTAGATCAAGGGAAGTGATAGTACCACTCTATTCTGCTCTGGTCAGACCCCAGCTGGAGTAGTGTCCAGTTCTGTACACTTCAGTTTAAAAAGGATGTTGACAACCTCGAGCGGGTGCAGAGGAGGGCGACCAGGATGGTTGAGGGTCTGGAGGAAATGTCTTATGAGGAATGGCTTAGGGAACTGGGAATGTTTAGCCTCTCTAAAAGAAGGCTGAGGGGGGATATGATAGCTATGTTTAAATATTTGAAAGGATGTCATATTGAAGAGGGAACAGGTTTGTTTTTCGTGGCTTCAGAGACTAGGACTCAGGGCAATGGTTTCAAACTATAGGAAAAGAGATTCCATTTGAACATTAGGAAGAACTTCATGACAGTTAGAGCTGTTCGGCAGTGGAATATGCTGCCACAAAGGGTGGTGGACTCTCCTTCTGTGGAGGTTTTCAAACATGACCTGGATGGACATCTGTCGGAAATATTGTGATGGGGTTCCTGCATGGCAGGACTAGATGGCCCTTGAGGTCTCTTCCAACTCTATATTCTATGATTTTATGATTGGACAAGAGATAAGGGAACAAAATATAAGGAGGTGTCAGAAGCAGGGGGCAGTGGAGAAAGGGAGACCCAGAATATTGCTGCTAGACTGAGAGTGGGTTTGGATGGAAAACGTTTGGATCCAGAGTGGGAGAGACCGATGATGCCTAGGGAAGAGGCTGATGAAAGAGGGGGAGCCTCATACTGGGGTGACAAAGAAACCTGGAAGTGGAAGAGAAAGATCTGGGAGGAAAGAGCCCAGGTAGAGAGAAAAGAGGGAAAGGGTCCAAAGGTAAAGGGCACAAAAGAAGGAGCGGAGAGGTGAAAGATAAACTGGAAGAGGAAAATACGACCTGGGATTATTATGGACAGTGGGGCTCCCAGAGGATCAACTGCCTTTCCTGCCGGCATCATCCAGGTCATGTTTGAAAAAAACCCGAACAGAACTGGGAACCCATAAGCGGATTAGACTTGCCCACAAAGGCTGGGACTTTCAAAGATTCAACCCCTTCAGTTCGCCTTTATTGTTAAATTAAGAATTAAATGTTACATTAGATCTTCCTGAGTTCTTGGATGTTCCTGCAATAAATGTTAATACTTTCAAAGTTAAAAAGGAATCTTTATTGAGTTCACCTGGAGGAGGGAAGAGCAAATCATACATCGGGCTAGAACACACACCCTCACATCACAAAATTTAAATTTTATCATTCCAGCAAACAATATATGATTTGATAATGATGGCTCCAAAACCTCTTCAAAACAAAGTGTGCTGTTTATAATCCAGCCACACAGCACTTTCTGGGCAGTTTACAATTTAATGATGTAGACTCCAGATCTTCCCCTATCCCCAAAATGTACTCATTGAGGATGGAAGGCCGAGTCCAGTTCAGCCAGCTACCTGAGCCTCTTGGAACTGAACTTGGGGTATGGGAAAAAATCTTGACTGCAGTACTGGTTTAACCCCTGTGCCATGAGACATCTTAAAAAGTAATCAAAATCTGAAATCCTTGTGACAACTGCCAATCCTTTTGATTCAGGGGTAGAAATGGGCATGAATCTGAAAAACTAGTTTGTGATGATTTGTAGTTCAAGGTTAACAAGAATCACAAACCAGCCTTAAAATCAAATTGGTTTTCAGGGTGTTTTTTTTGGGGGGGGGGAGGAACCTGCTCCTAACCCATTGCTGCCTCCCAAATGCCTGTGTACCTCTCCCCCAGAGGCAGCACTCATGCTCCTTGTGGTATGAGCATGTGGCTTCCCTTCCAGGAGCCTGGGCGCTGCCTCTGCACATGTGCCTGATCCCCAGCTGATTGCCCAGGGAAGTGGGAGCATGCACAGAAGGCAACAGATTCCCTGTAAGGATCCCTGTTGCTGCCTCTGTGCATGTACCCAACCCCCAGCTGATCAACCTGATCAGCTGGGTTGCAGGCATATGCGATGGGCATCGGGGGCAGCTCCTGGAAGGGAAGTCACCTCAATGATGGTGGCAGCAGGACTAAGTAGGGAGGTGATGGGGTCACTAGGAAGGGGATGGGCAGGCATCTGTTTTGGTGAAGCAAAATGAAGGGCCAAAGGGGGAATGTTCAGCACTACATTTTGTTTCAACAAAACAGGATCCCAGAACTGGATTCCAAACTGAGCCAACAGCCAAACTCATTTGCTGTTTTTTCTGGTTTGTGGCTCACTTTGTGCCCATCTCTTCCATGGGCGTGGGGAAGGAACATACAGGGTTGGATTTGACAGGTCTATGATCTGATCACATTTTCCCTTTGACGTGCAGAGAATATTTCTGACTTGAATAGGTTGGCAAGTACAAATACTGTACAATGAATGTATAGTATTTACAAACCCATTTATATTAATTAGATACAATTTTAACTGCTACTGCTCCATCCTATGGAACTTGATTATTTGTAGTTTGGTGTTGCACTTGGGACTATCTGCTAGAAAATATTAATGCCATCTGTGCTACATATTCCAGGATTAGTTAAAGTAGAGCCACAACACTCATGTGAACAGAAGCTGTTTGGATGAGCAGCGAAACGTTTCTATCTTTCAAGAAAAAGAAGTCCAGTTGCCATGACTCAACTTCCAGATAAATTCACCTGGATGACTGAGAATCTTCACAGAATAGTGCTATAACAGTACAGTAAACCCCAGCCTATCGCGGGGGTTAGGGACCTGACCCAACCCGCAATAAATGAAAATCTGCAATATGTGGATGCTGGGTTAGGTTGGGACTGGAGGATGCTCTCTGGGGGCTCTTGTATTTACCTGAGACCTGGCACTCCCCCCGAACGGGCCTGCAAGGAGCTTTCTGGACCCTCAGAGGCTCCAAAAGTGCTTTCTAGTAATCTGGAGGTCACTTCTGGTTTACCAGAAGTCACTTCCAGTTTGAGGGGAAGCACTTTTGGGGCCTCTGATGGGCCCGGGAAGGCCTTTCCTCCTTACCCCAAGGGGCCTTTTTTTCATCTGCTGTGGACCTGCGATATACCAGGACCGCAGTATATGAACCACAAAAGGGCAGGGGACAACTGTATTCTGTATTTGTTTGTTTCTGTTGACTCTAGCTTGTGTGGATGTCTAAAACACCATACCTCAAACTGCTTGCTTCCAGTTCATTATGAAAGTAACATTTATAATCTCAAAAAGTTTCTCTTAAGAATTGTAAGGAAAATATATGTGCTTCGCAGTACTTGCCCTCCAGGCAGCTGAAGGTCTGATCAGCATGTACTTAACACTAAAAATATTCAAGCCTGTTTTATCTTAGGTAATTTAGCAACAGACTTTGACATTTTGAACTTTGCTTTTACTCATGGAAACGGCCAGCATAGCATGTACTAGGTAAAGAACATACCAAAACATTCAGCATCTAAATATTTTAACAGCTCTTAGGCCCATTGTTATGAACATAACCTAATTATAAAAATATTCTATTCTAAACAGACATGTTTCATTTTGCTGAAATTAACTCATAAAGTAAATTGCTATATTCTTTCATGGAATCATAGAGTTGGAAAAGACCTTGAGGGCCATCCAGTCCAACCCCCTACCATGCAGGAACTCCCATCACAGTATTTCTGACAGATGGCCATCCAGGCTCTGCTTAAAAACCTCTAAAAAAGGAGACTCTACTACCCCTTTGTGATAGCATATTCTACTGCTGGACACCTCTAACCATCAAGAAGTTCTTCCTAATGTTCAAATGGAATCTCTTTTCCTGTAGTTTGAAACCTTTGCCCCGAGTCCTAGTCTCTGTAGACATGGAAAACAAACCAGTCTCCTCTTCAATATGACATCCTTTCAAATATTTAAACATGGCTATCATATCCCCTCTCAACCTTCTTTTTGTAAGGCTAAACATTCCCGGCTCCCTGTGAAACTTAGTTCTAAAACAGATGGTACTTAATTTTATATCTTTCTGAAAGTCACACATGCTAAACTTTTTTTTTTTTTACAAAACTTATATTACTATATAAGCCTTTTCTTTACTTACAGCATTTACAAATTACAAGATCAGGGAATCATTACTAATGAACTAAACACAAAATCATCTTAACTGAATAGGAATGTTCGATTTGCTTTCAACCCAGCAGGGGAATATTAAACCAACACACTTTTAAGCAACATAAATGTTATATTTGATTAGCAGCTTATTCACAGAATTTAAGTTTTATTATTCCAGCAAATAGTACACTAGCAAAAACTGATTTTAAAAGTGGAAAGAGATCCATAAGACACTCAAGAATTTAACAGATTACCAAATAATTATTACATGCAAGAAAAGGCAAAGATGTTTCTTGTTATATTGTCTGCCAAGGCACTTCTCAAGCTACTTTTATAAAAGTATTATATTTATCAGCAGAGTGTTTACAGTATAAAAGTATATATACAAAATGAAATATAGAACCAAACTTGAGTAGTGCCTTTCACAAGATATAATAAGGCATTCCAAAGGTTTATGACTGGTTGTTGTCCCAAATATACAATTGCTTTGCTTTGTTTGCATTAAAGCAAATGATGTCTAATTGTAATATCAGGTATTTGTTACCAAATTTAATTGGGACTTTGAGTAATAACAGCAGCATTTACTGATCCATTCAGACTGCCATTCTGCAGATGTACAGTATTAAAATCTAATAAATTCATTCTCCATTATAGGTTTGCAAACTGCAACAGCAGATTTTAAGTACAAAAAAATTAGTCATACATTCTATAGGTTCTGTTACAAATATTGTAGAAAAGATCCAGCAAGAGGGCCTGCCCTAAGATAAAAAGTAAGTGAATAGTACAACAGTATTTACAATACAATTACATGATTACAGAACATTTTATAAATACAGTGCATATGTATATATGTGGAAGAGCAAAGCAATGATATTTTAAATGTTTAACTGAATTTTTTTCATTTAAAACCAGATGTAGAGCAATTTGATTTTGTTTTGTTAAGTTGAACCCGTGTGAACGTACTGTCAGACACAGACAACAAAGGAATTGAAATATCAACCCATAAAAATGAAGCGTGGAGACTACAGCATACCCTGGATCTGCAAGAGAAATTACTCTGAAAAGGAGTAGCAAAATTCTGTGCACAAACAGAAGGGAAGTGCACTGCTCTAGGTTTACATAATTGTGACATCACAATTACTTATGGAACATACCTTCAGTTTTTCATGGACACAAACTGAGAATAAGTTGTCAGGACACAATTGTATGCATCTAATGAAGTATATTTTTTCCCAACACAAAAATATTCTACTGCATACACAGGCAGTTGAAAAAAGGATTGGTTCACCACAGCTGAACTTAAAACAAGAAACTCCACCTTATTCTTTAGGTATGACATTCTACTTTTATGTGAGTTTTAAGTTCTGATATGTTAAATCTATCATTTACCATCCTCGACTGTAAGAGAAAAAAAATCATCTCGATGTCCTTATAAGGAACAAATGAGGCAAAATTTTATTTTGAAAATGTTTCAAAATGGCAGAATAACATAATGTAATTTATCGGCACATATAAATACCATGAATTTTAGTATAAGTAATCTGGGATATATGTTGGTGAACATAAAATTATCATTTCTCAGTTGAATACATTGCCACAATTCAGAAAAGTTGAATTTGCTGAAGTGCCAATTAAAACTGATGGAACTCAAACGTACATTTAAATTGATTCATTTCATGTGATTAACTTAGTCTGGACTGGACACAACAAGTTAAGACAATGAAAATTTTGTTTTGAAATTTACAGAACATTTTCGTATTATGTATGTACTGTATCTGCAAAAGGCAACTTATATTTGTGGCTTTAAAAGGAATATATATTACACTTTATTCCAGGGCAAATATAATAAAAGCTTTCCAGTTTAACTGGAAGTTCTAAAGGACAGCTCTCAAAGCCTTCTTTAAAACAGGACTTTACAAAAACAATTCTCAAAAGCCAGAATAATCTGTACATTGCATCCTCATTTTAAAACAATACAATTCTAAGGTTAGGGTATCTGGTTTGGCTCTAAACACAGCATCTACATTTTGGCCTATGTAATAGCAAGATTATATCAATATGTATAGAACAGTGTGTAAATGAGTGGCCTTGATTCACTATAAAAGTTCTATACGCAAGTCTGGAGTTCCACTTAGCTGTTTGCTATACCCATTTCACATAGACACCACTTAAATAACAGAGATGGAACAATAAGGCTGAAATTCTATAAAGAGTAATTTGGAAGTAATTGTTGAAAATAGCAAGGTCTTCTTGAGTAAACATGCATATGATTGCAGTGTAAACTTTTTAAATACAATTATTGTATATGCATTACATTTCACTGTTTTTTAAAAAATGGACTTAAAGTTTGTTTTAACACAAATATCTGTTCAAAAGCCGAGTAGATAATGATCTGAAAGTGATAACATGTGCTCTTCTGTCCTTTTCAGAGGATAAGGAGAACACAAATGTAACAAGTTAACAGATAATTTGTTGCAAAAAAAATTAAGCAGGACATGAAATTTTTTCAAGACATTGTTCAGAATCAGAAAGCAATCTACTTCTTTTCACCATCAGTCTGGTTTGCGAGACTACAGAGGTGCTCATCCTACACTGGTCTTCCTGCTGAGACAATAATAGGCCAGTAGTAGACTTTCAAAGCAAGAAAACTAGTATTTGGGTAATCTTGAAAGGACATTTCAAAGAGCTGTTTACTACTCTATGTAGTACTCTATGTACTTCTATGTTAGAGAATCAGAAGTTCAGTATTTTCAGCTGGAGAAAAGGCATTCAAAAAGCAAGCTTTCCCTTTATTTCCTAGACACTGATTCTGAGATGAGCTATTTTACACTGACACTTGTACGGACTGTGCTTTTTACAGGCAGAACAATTTCCTGCAAAGAAGAAGATGCACGTGGCAATAGAACAGGGCTGTGTACCCTAAAACCGTCTACTTTGGAAATCAAACCACCTATTTTAAAATCACATCCTTTGATCTAGGAATTATACAGTTCAAGAAGACTAGTAATGCAATAAGATAGCTTAGCTGAGGCAATTTTCAGTGGCTACTGAGATAATGTAAGAACAATGAAGTATCACAAATTTCGAATATATTTAGTCTTATTAAGAGAGAAGGATGAGAGGAACCAGTAGCAACTAAAACCAAAGTTTATTTAATGTTATTAATATTTTGTAAAAAAAAACAAGTATAATTCATCTCCCACACAATTCCAAGTCACTCTCAATTATCACAATTCAGTCACGCTTTGCCAAAATGTCTAAGAAGATGAATATTGATAATGAGCTAAAATGTGACCTCCTATTGCAAGGATCACAGATGAACAGTGCAATCTTATACATGTTTACTCTAAAGTCCCACTATATTTGAGAGGACTTACCTATGATTAAATTCAAGATTGCTGCCACATGCTTCCTTGTGCCAATTCTGGAGTTCCTAACCCTCAGTGTACTCCCTCTAGCATCATTTAGAGAAGCGCTCAGTAAGAAACCAAAAAATGTTCAGTACCGAGTGTGTTTAATATTTGGTTTGTATAAGGTTAAGATAGCACTGCAAAACTGTCAGAGAGGAAAATTAATGCATCCAATCTATATACAAATAGACAGTCATCTCATTTCCTAATGAAATTACAAATTCCTACCTAATTCTTTACAAAAAAAGCTTTATTTTATAATTTATTTTCCCTACTATTACTATATTAATTACTAACATGCTGGAATAAATTAAATTTGAAAAGGGGATTATTTGAGTTGAGGAAAAAAAGTCCCTTGAAAAAGATACTGGGCTATCGATAATCAAACTTCTTTTCTCTTTATGCTAGGTGTGCACGAAATCAGATTTCCAATAATATCTCTGATTTTCTTGAGAATGTATCTGAGAAATTCCAAAGAATGGCTCAGTTTCATGTTTTCTACTAAATATAAACCAGATCATGATTTTGGTCCTCTCTATTGGTCCTCTCATCATCTTCATCTGATTTCAATTCCAATCTACGAGGATTACTGAATTCATATTCAATAGGCTTGGGATAGCTGTATGGATACCCATTGTCATCAAAAAACCTTCGGAATGTAAACTCATAAAAAGCATGTTCTGGATGTTTACCATTTTTATACCAGCCATTAAGTGTGTCATTTACATTCCCTTCCTTATCCTCACTCCACAATTTATCTGGGTCAATTGGATCAAAATTAGATGTGTCTGTGGGATGGGTGATTTTAGGGATGTAGGAAGCAGGCTGCTGCCGTAGATCACTTGAAAAATCAATTGATTTGAAAAACGGGTGTGCTTTTATTTCATCGGCACCATTCTTGCCTAACCGGTCTTCTGGCCCCCGACAGAGTTTAATTATAAGGTCAGATGCCTCTGGAGTTAGTTTTGCTTGTACTGGGATGTGCAGACATGTTTTCCAATTGATAACCTATATTAAAAAACAAAGCACAAACACATTAACCACAGAGTAATATATTTTAGCAAAAACATGCATCTGATTTCATTGATAAATGAGTTTTTAATATACTTAACACGTTTCTAAGGTGCCATATTTGCATGCATTATCATGTGTATACAGAAATAGGAAAAAACAATATTCAGAGCTCAGGTTTTCAGGACACAAATGTGCTTATAATTTACATGTATTAATTATATTTCTGTTAGGCAAATTTAAAAATAATTTCTAGGATGTCTTAAAATTTCATAAAAAGCAAAGCTTCTCAATTTCTCTTTGAGTCTGTGTTCTCATTCTGTTCCTAGACGGGGGTGCTTGTTGTCATGGTTATTTTGACTCTGGCTGCGGCAGATCTAGAGGATGGTCTTGTATCCACAGACCTGTCATTCAGATTTGTTGGAGTCTAGAAGTATTCCTCAAGAAGAATTTCTGTGGCTTCTGACCCAAACCTACAGGCGCACCTACATTTTGCATCTAGAAAAAGTCCAGTCTCAAAGGCTCCATGGCTTCCTTTTAAAAAAGGAAACTGCTTTGATGCCACCTGAGGGCTTCCTGCATCTTGCTGCCTACTACGCTATGTATTGCCCTCTATTAAGCTTTCATGTTGAGCTTTCGAGCCAGATCCTTCTCTAGGTTATTAAAAATGTGTGTCCACAAGTGTATGTAGAAGTGAGTCTGTGGGCTGGAATTCCCAGAATTCTGACTTGGGAATTCTTAGGAGAAAAATCCAAAAGAAATATCCAAACCAGTTTTCTGTGGGTTGTAACACAACATAATTGCTGAATGCTGCAACAGTAATCCCTTTTTTATCGCGGGGGTTAAGGACCCTACCTGACCCATGATAAAGGAAAATCTGCGATATGCGGATGCTGGGTGGGGTCAGGAATGGGGGACCTTTCTGGGGCCTCCATCACTTACCCCAGACCTGGCGCTACCCAAACGTGCCTCTAGTGGGCTTCCTGGGGCTGTCAAAGGCTCCAGAAGTGGTTTCAGGTGATCCAGAAGGCACTTCTGTTTTTTCGGAAGTTATGTCTGGTTCACTGGAAACCATTTCTGGGGCCTCTGACAGGCCTGGGAAGCCCATTGGAGGCCCGTTCAGGGCAGTTCTGGGTCTGGGGTACGTGCTGGAGGCCCTAAGCCCATTGGAGGCCTGCTCGGGACAGCGCCAGGCCAGGGATAAGTGCAGGAGGTCTCAAACAGGCCCACAAAGTTTGCTCCAGGACCTTGCCTTCATATAGTGCGGTCCCTATACCAGGACCGCAATATAGGAACTGCGAAATGGCGGGGGACAACTGTATTTATATGCAAAGTCAGAATAACCAAAACGAAAATACCTTTTTCAGGAATGTTGTACCACACTCCCCAGGCCATTCTAAATGGGTACTATTCCTTCAATTACAATTAATTTGCAATCATGTGAAAAGGCACCTCCCTGACTATATCAAAATGGAGCCGGTATTTTAAAGACAGAAAATAAGCCCAGGAAGATCTATTATGAACAGCAAGAGAAACACACAGAACAGCAGCCTCCATCCAGAGAGAAACAAGTTTTCCTATTCTGAGTGGAAACATATTTTGTCCTTTTAGACAAAATATTCCATGATGAGTAGAATAAAGAAGCTTAAATGTAAAAAAAACCCAATTTATCAAGGAGTATGGATCCCTTAACCCAGAAACCTACCATACAGACATGTTGTGGTCCTGGGAGTTAAGGATGCCCCTTCACGTTGTTGACACCTCCCCATCGTTAAAAGTTTCGTGTGGGAAGTTTCTCATCGGCTCTCTGCCATAAATGTGATTCCCCAGCAGAAACCTATTTCTGCTCTGAAACCTCCTATATAAATGACCCTTTAATCAAATAAACTCTGTTCCATTTAGGAGCTCATGTAGAAGGTAAAATGCTCTTAGCAGCTTTTAAATCTCTCTAGAGACCTCACACTATTTTTTTGCTAAAAAGGAACTAGGCATCCTTTTTAACAACATGACTGGTCTGGTCCAGACTTTATCACTCGACTGGTCACTTTCTAGTTTGGCAAACCTCTTTCTAGTTCACGAAATACAGGACACAAGGAGCAAAGGCACAACGCAAACTAATTTATCTGGGACTCGCTACACAGGAAACTGTTTTGTGCTGTCTCCGATATTGATTCACAAGCATTAACTGAATTGAAAGAGTGGATGAAGACATCACTTTTTACTTTTTAATATCCTTTAATCTTTTTATAAAAGGTAAGTTAAAATGCATTAAATATGTTTCCCATGTTGCTGTTTGGATACCTCAGTGGTTTGGTACCTAGCTGTGGAAACAGTTGTTGGCAGTTTGGTTCCCCACTATCCCTTCTGGGAGAAGAGCCAACCTGTGTAACCATAGGCAAGCTGCACAGTCTCAGGGCACCCCCAGTAAAGCACTTCTTAATATTCTCTACCTAGAATACCCTGGAAAGGGTCATCATAAGGGTCACTTGTTGACATACAACTATTATAAGCCCCAAGCTAAACTACACTGCCCTTATTGTAGTGCTCTCTACACGGGGCTGCCTATGAGGTTAATACGGAAGCTTCAGCTAGTGCAGAACACGGTGGCCAGACTACTAACGGAAGTAAGAAGACACCACCATATTACTCCCATACTGGCTGTGCTCCCAATATGCTTCCATACTGATTTCAAGGGTCTAATGTTGACATTAAAAGCCTAAACAGTTTAGGACCTTGAAATACGCCAGAACGGCTTCTCCCACAAAGAACTGCCTATACCAATCATTCATCGCCAAGGCATTTGAGGGTACCAACCCGGAGGGCGGCATGGAAAATATCAGCAAGGAACCAGACCTTCTTTGGTAGTCACATCTCATCTGTGGAATCAGTTGCCCTCCGAAATCTGCTTGGCCCCCTCAATGCAGGCACTTAAATGTTAATTAAAACCTTGGATGTTCACACAGGCTTTCCCCTGAGTATTGGTGATGGTTAATTAAGTTGCTGGATAATTATTCTTAACCCACCTTTGCTTCTGATTTCTGACTGCTTACCTTACGATTTTTCCTGTTGATTGTACATTTTATTGCAGTTTTCGAGTTTTATTAATATGCTGTACTGTACTTGTTACAGTACCCACCCACCGATCGTGGGGGTTAGGGACCCACCCCACCCGCAGTCCATGAAAATCCGCGATATGCGGAAGCGGGGGGGGGCGCTGTCCTAGAAGTCTTGGGGCAGTGCACGCCAGCAGCGGCAGGGGGATCTGAACTCCTGCCGTCGCCCGCCCGCACCGCCCGAGACTTCTCGTCTGGGGCCGTCTCCATTGAAATGCATTGCCAATGAATTCCAATGGAGAAAATTTTCCCCATTGGAAAACATTGGCTCAATGCTTTCCAATGGGGAAAATTTCTCCATTGAAATGCACTGGCAATGCATTTCAATAGAGATTACGCCCCCCCCGCCCCCGCACGGTCCCGAGACTTCCCGGAGGGGCCCAGGGGGGTGGCGGGGAGTCATGCGACAGCTCCCCGTGACCCTCCCGGGTGGCTCCATGAAGCCTCGGAGGGGGAGGGGGCGGCTCCGGGAAGCCTTGGAGGGGGTGGGGGGTGACGGGGAGCCATGCGACGGCTCCCCGCGACCCTCCCGGGCGGCTCCAGGAAAC
Source organism: Phrynocephalus guinanensis (assembly GCA_037367245.1). Classification (NCBI taxonomy): domain Eukaryota; kingdom Metazoa; phylum Chordata; class Lepidosauria; order Squamata; family Agamidae; genus Phrynocephalus; species Phrynocephalus guinanensis. The sequence goes on along the minus strand of CM074733.1, from coordinate 102,492,182 downwards.
CTTGGAGGGGGTGAGGGGATGGCGGGGAGGTGTGCGATGGCTCCCCGCGACCCTCCCGGGTGGCTCCGTGAAGCCTCGGGAGGGGGCAGGGGGCGGCTCCGGAAAGCCTCGGAGGGGGCGGGGGTGGTGGGGAGCCATGCAACGGCTCCCCGCGACCCTCCCGGGCGGCTCCAGGAAACCTTGGAGGGGGCGAGGGGATGGCGGGGAGGTATGCGATGGCTCCCTGCGACCCTCCCGGGTGGCTCCGTGAAGCCTCGGGAGGGGGCAGGTGGGGAGCGACCTGATTGTCCCCCCAGCGGTGCAGGTACTGCGATCCCGTGATGTAGTGGGACCGTGGTACCTGAACCGCAAAATGGCGGGGGGGTGACTATATTTACAGGTATCATTTTGTATATCTTGTGTTTTAAATTGTTAATGCCCAGAGTGGCCTTCAGGCTAGATGGCAGTGATTTATAAATCAAGCAATCAAATAAATAAATACAGAAAGATGCCTACATTTTGTACCAATATGTCCTTTTAAAATAGGCACATAATTCATTTGAGCAACATTACTCGGATAAAATTGCAAAATAACCAACATTCCCTCTAAGATGAACATGCACGCCACTCCATTGATCCCACACAGCCTGATTTATGTCCTGCCCATTTGCTTCCAGTTGCATGTGATTTTTTTATTATAAGGAAATAAAAGGAAATGGGTTTAAAGCCCTGCATTAGGTTTCTAGAAAAAAGGCAGTTGTATCAGTCCAGTTAAAATTTCCAGCCACAACTGAATTTTTTAAAAAGCTGTGTGGAAAAAAATAGGAAAAAAATCACAAAGCAGATGCTATTCTAATTTAAATGACAAGTAATATTTGCATAACATGTGGATATATTAGTTTTATTTCTAATGTCTTCTCAAACTGGTTTTGACACTAGGTTTTATTGGTTACCTTCATTTGTGTTTCCAATGGTGTTTGTGCCAAAAACGGAGGCTGCCCAACTAACATTTCAAAAAGAATCACACCAACACTCCACCAGTCACATAGCTGTGTATATCCTGAAACAAAACAACAGGTAGATGTAACAATGTATATTACGGTTCATTAAATCAACAACTGATTTACAATAGTTCTAGCAGGGTTTTTCAGCTAAGTGAGTTATTTAAGGTGTACTTTTTCTAGCATTACTTCCTAGTGAATTTCCATGGCTGAATGTTTTTGAATTTAGGTCTACCGAGTCTTAATCTGACTCTGCATTGACTATATTACAATGATTCTCATATTCTTACACTATTATAACTGACTGGATTTTTAAATATATATATGCCTAAATGAAATATGTTTTATTATTCTGTACTTACTTCTGTAGATTTTAACTTGTGACTGCACAATAATGAAATGACAAGCGTTTCATTTTGTGAAAACACCAAACAAATTATTTCATTACATGTTTGAGATCACTGTGTGAAATTTTATTTACAGTTTTGAAATGAATACTAGATAAATAAATATTCTTTAGAAATTAGCCCAATATGAAGGAAACATCTACTTCTACTACTAAGGAACTGTAGTGGGGACGAACAATATAGATGCCATTAAACTGATCTTTATCAATCATGTCATTCCTTTTAATCCTGGGATGAGAAAGAGTTGGAGAATTGCAAAAGCTATTTTATGTTCGTATATATCTTGTTACACAGCTCCACCATCACACAGCAAGAACTCATTAGTTAGAATATTCTGCCATTGCTGGAAACATCCGTATCATGTCAGTAGAGCTCTTGAACACTCCCATAACACACTAGTGACTCTCTTATTACTGAATACGAATATTGCTTTCTGGAGAAATACTGTTCAGAAACTAGCAGCCAATTTATTTCATTAAATGTGGAAACAAGTGGGAAGATTTACCTGTTCGTAACAATACTTCTGGTGCAATGTAATTTGGTGTCCCAACAAGTGAGTGTGCTAGGCATCGCTGATGTTGACGTGCTGCTCTCCGTTCAAGTGGCTTTAGCCTGTCTCCGCATCTACAGCTTGCTGGATCTCCCCATTCGTTACTGAAATCCATGCTATCCTGACGTGGGTGGTCACCTACAGTGTAGAAACCAAGTGCTAATATTGCATTTTAACTTCAATTATTACTCAGGTGTTGCAACATCTGTGTTAACTACTTGGTCTATGCTTTATGTAGAAGATCAAATTAATTTTTAGCATTTACATAAATAAACAAATCTGAAAACTTGGTTTGTGCATGTTTTAACTTTGACAAAGAATATCTGGGAAACGTTGACAGTAGATGTAATACACTGAGGCAGAAGTGGGCAATATACAGCACTGCAGATGTTGGGACTGCAAATGCTAGCCCAACTCTTCTCCTCAACTAGGCTGGTTAGGTCTTGGGGAGCTGCTTTGGTCATTTGGGAGCAAGATAGATAGAAATAGGTTGGTGCACTGCCTTCCAATAAAGCCATGTAAATCCCACCCAATTCTTAACAAGTGTTTCTATCTAGACATCCAGCTGATGATTCATTTGATGAATATGACCAACTTTGTAAAATTATATCAGATTTGCAAATACGTTTACAGACGTTGGCAACTGAGGGAAATGCTAATACAGAGCCCTGAATACATATTTTAACACTTCAAACTGTTCTGGAGTTACAAAGTCTATATATGTGTTTCTTGAATAGTTACTTACTCTGTTTCCTTCACTCCATCTATTATAAGAACTATGCTTTCCTGACTACCTACTCTGTTTTCCTTGTTTATTATAGTCAATAATCATACACCCATGGCTTAATTGTGGGCAATGGAAAGCGTGTTGTGATTATTCACAAACTGAAAGAGAAGAAATGAAACTATTACTGGTAACTTTTTTCTTAGTAGTAGAGTAAGCACTGCATAGACATGTGGGCATAGACAACTGCAGGAAAAGCAGTTACATTCAACAAAGAAAAGATTAAATCCTAACTTCAAATGTACAGACAGGTGCCCTAAAGGGTCATAGGAAGGAGAAACAAGACAAGAATCTAAAATATTAACCACAGAGTCCAACCAATTACAGACAATGTTCTACAACAGATGAAGACTGAGTGTTACTAAAATCAGCTAAAATCACAATGTATGTTAGCAGACTAGCAAGAAACGGGGCATTATATGACAAATGCTTTTCTTACCGCTCTGGTAGTACTTTGAATCGTGTGTCCACCGGAAACCAGTGCAAAGCCCAAAGTCAGTCAATTTGATGTGGCCATCACGATCAATCAGAATGTTGTCAGGTTTTATATCCCTGTGAATGAAGCCCATCTTATGAACACTTTCAACTGCACAAGTCAGTTCAGCTATGTAGAACCGGGCCATATTTTCTGGAAAGACTCCCATGCGAATTAGCAGGCTCATCATATCTCCTCCTGGAATATAGTCCATAACAAAGTATAAGTTGTCCTTATCTTGGAATGAATAGTACAAACGAACTACCCATTCATTATCAGCCTCTGCGAGGATATCACGTTCAGCTTTAACATGAGCAACCTGGTTCCGAAGCAGCACATCTTTTTTTCGTAGTGTTTTTGTTGCATAAAGAGCATTTGTATCTACTTTTCTTGCTAAGCACACTTCTCCAAATGCCCCGATTCCAAGGGTTTTAATCTTCACAAACATTGACTTATCCATTTTAGCCCTTTTGAGACGAATATAGTTGGACTCCTTCTGGCAGAGCATTTTCCTCATCTGATCCTGGGCCTCTGGGGACAAGCCAACCTATCCAACATAAAAATTGAAAAAGTGAGAAACACCATGTATTTGTATTGAATGTCAAGTCTAGCACAAGCAAAATTTAAAAATTTCCTCAACTAGGAAATATAATGCTTCATTTTAAAAAAAAAACCTGCGATGTTAGGAATCAAAACAACCACTTCAAAGTACTACACAAAATATTATATAAAATGTGGAATCTTCATGGATGGTTAGAAAGAATGGTTATAAGCACAGCCACATATCAACAACAATGCATGAAAAGGGTGAAGATTTAAGGACAATTGTTTGAAAAGCGATTTGTGAGATGAAAATAGGCAGGTTGAGTGCAAAGCCCTGTTATCTCTAAAAGGCACTCATTTTGGGGACAGGAAAGCAATGACTATGCTCTTTCATGAACATTCCCACACAATCAGCTGTAACAGATCTCTCACATTCCTTCTATTTACAAAAATATTTTTCTGTTCATGGCTAAAATCTAAAGAAGGAATAACAGACACCCTGGTTTCTATCCTTCATTCTTTAGAAATCCTTTAGAAAGTCTTATGTTCATCACTAGTTTTAATAAGGTGCCTTGAAAAGGGTTTGGCAGTATATATATATAATTTGTTTACAAACTAGCCACTTAACTTTATATGTAAAATTGAGCAAAGTGCATTTATATATTTAAAAAATAAAATTTATTTGATTGTGTATCTATATAACTGTCCCCACAAAAACACTATAAAGGAATAAAATATTATAAAATGAAAGAAAACAAGATTAGTAGTCTCATAAAAAGAAATCCAGGTACACTAGTAAAGTGAAAGGAAACATGCTTAATTTAAATGCAGGTAAGCATGCAGAGTCCCTAGGCAACAGTCCATGCTCTTCTTTAAACAAAACACTTGTCTCCAAAATATTACTTGCCTACCCTGTAACGAGGCTACAGATGTCAGGAAAGCTTCCAACACCTTAATAGCTTAAATCAGCTGTTAGTGAAAGTGAAAAGGAAAGATACTAAGAATGAACATGGGGAAAGAACAAGAAATATTATTTGATTTATACATCAGTTACTTCTTGACAAAGATACAATTCAATAGGGAGAATTTCTGAAAACAATATAAATGGCCTTTTCCAAGACTTGGTGGGGAGGGGGGGCAATGTCTAGCCTGCATGCTGTAATTCAGAGACTACTTGAAGTGGCATGGGGAGGTATATAAGCAGAACACTTTTTGCTTTGGTGCAGAAGGAGATAAAAGCAGCCCACATTCATGTGAAAACACATTAGACTTCAAAATAAACAAATAGAATTTGTTTAAAAGATGCCTAATTACAATACAGGTTAAAAGAGGTAATTCCAGTCCTTTGGCAATACTTTGTAATAAATCAAAGACACACAAGATATATAAAGAGAATCCTTTTCATTTGAGCAGGGATGAGAACCACGCCTTATTTGAGCAAAAAGGGGAAAAGAAAAGACAAAAGGCTTTCAGAAGAAACTTTCAAGGCACTTCAGTTTTCATTTTGGAGGGTTGATGAGTTCTGAACTGGGGCCAAAAATGGGCTTGTCCAGAGACTCATAGAATCATAGACTTGGAAGAGACCTCAAGGGCCATCCAGTCCAACCTCTGCCATGAAGGAACCCCTGTCAAAGAACTCCCAAAAGATGGCCATCCAGCCTCTGCTTAAAAAACCCAAAGGAGACTCCACTATCTTCTGTGGCAGCATATTCCACTGCTGAACAGCTCTAGCCACTCCATATCAGAGAATCAATTTGTGGCTCCTGTTTTAAAATATACCTTGAAAGTAACACATGATAAGTAGAAACTTTGGCAAAGAAAAAATAAGCAATTTGTTTAAGATGAGGCCAAGAAAAATATATCTAGCAGTGGTTGAACTGCAGAGCTGCACTCAGGCTTCTGCTCATGACCTGAATTTGCTCTTGGCAAGTTCAAGAAGCTAGCTTAGACTGATTCAGCCTTCCATCCTTCTAAGGTTGGCAAAATGAGAACCCAGCCCACTTGGGAATGAAGTGTTGCTCACGTAATTTTACTGTCAACTGCACAGAGAACTGCTTGAGCACTATGGAACAATATAAAAGTCGAAACAACATTTATCAAGAAAATCTCCCATTCCACAAATCTACTCCTTCTAGTCTACTCATTTATTTATTTAAAATATTTGTCCTTGGTTATTTCTTTGAAAATACCCAACATCACTAAAAAGACAATATTAAAAAGCTAAATGCAATAATTGTATCAATAAACAAGTATAAATAAGTATGATATTAAAATGGTAAATAAAATCAATACTAAAAACATATTTAAAGGCAACAAAGCACAACAATCCACTGAAATCCATTTCACATTTGCTTTTGCCAGACTGCAGAAGTTGCCATTTTAGTGATTACACTATTGCACCAACAAGGAGTACAAAGATAAGACTCAAAGTGTTCTGATGGAGCTGGTATCACTGATATTAGAGTAGGCACTTAATCTCCCTGGTAGTCTTGTGCAACTAACCAGTTCTGATGTTAAATCTGCTTAATCCTTGCCACTGAATGGCCTCCTTTTTTGTACCCCACACTCCACCTCAGCCATTTCCTCTGCCATGGGCAATGATGCAAAAAGTTGCCATGCTGCATTTTTGGATTTCTTATTTCTTCCATGGCTATTTTCTCATTACTTTTGGCCCTCTTTCTTTTCCTTTACTGCTCTGCCAGTCTACTACTTTGGTAACTGCAATTTTCTAAAGATATTGCCTTGTTGCCTTATAAGCCTTGTTAGGCTTATAAATGGGGGCACACTGTTACTTCTGCGTCCCAGTTGATAAGCAAGGTTACAGCAAACAACAGGCTGTGTTGTGCTTTCATCATTGTAAGGATAATTACGCCGGTGACAATGAGGCCTGTAATAAGACTTCCTGGAGTAGGAACTGGCAACTGGCAAGCCAGTCCAGTATCCCTGCCAAGAAAATTCCATAGACAGAAACAAAAGGCTAAAAGATATGACGCTGAAAGGTGAGCCCCTCAGGTCGGAAGGTGTCCAACATGCTACCAAGGAAGAGCGGAGTAAAAGTACAAGTAGCTCCAAAGTGCCTGGGCCAAAGCCGAAAGGATGCCCAGCTGCAGACGTGCCTGGAAAAGAAAGGAAAATCCAATGCTGCAAAGAAATATACTGCATAGGAACCTCAAATGTGAGATTTATGAACCAGGGTAAGATGGATGTGGTCAAACGTGAGATTGCAAGAATAAACATTGACGTCTTGGGCGTTAGTGAAATTAAATAGACAGGAATGGGTGAATTCAGTTCATATGACTATCACATTTACTACTGTGGGCAAGAATCCCATAGAAGAAATGGAGTAGCCCTCATAGTCAGAAAAAGAGTGGGAAAAGCTGTGCTGGGATAAAATCTCAAAAATGATAGACTGATTTCTGTACGATTCCAAGGCAGCCCTTTCAACATCACAGTAATCCAAGTTTATGCACCAACTGCCGGTGCTGAAGAGTCTGAGACTGACCAATTATATGAAGACTTACAAGAACTTCTAGAACTGACGCCAAAGAAAGATGTTCTTCTCATCATAGGGGATTGGAATGCTAAAGTAGGGAGTCAAGTGATAAAAGGAATAACAGACAAGTTTGGCCTTGGAATTCCAAAGGAAGCAAAGCAAAGGCTAATAAAGTTTTGTCAAGAAAACAAGCTGGTCATTTCAAAAGCTCTTTTCCAACAACACAAAAGGCGACTCTACACATGGATATCACCAGATGGACAATACAGAAATCAGATTGATTATGTTCTCTGCAGCCAAAGATGGAGCAGCTTCTTATTTCAAAATTCAAACTTAAACTGAAGAAAGTAGGGAAGACCACTGGACTAGTCAGGTATAATCTAAGTCAAATCCCTTATGAATACACAGCGGAGGTGAAGAATAGATTTAAGGAACTAGATTTGGTGGACAGAACACCTGAAGAACTATGGATTGAGGCTTCTAACACTGTATAGAAGGCTGCAATGAAAACCATTCCAAGGAAAAGAAAATGCATGAAAGCAAAATGGCTGTCCAACGAGGCCTTACAAACGGCAGAGGAGAGAAGGGACGTAAAATGCAAGGGAGAAAGGGAAAGATACAGAAAATTCAATGCAGACTTCCAAAGAATAGAGAGGAGAGACAGGATGGCCTTCTTGAACGAACAGTGCAAAGAAGTAGAGGAAAACAATAGAAAAGGAAAAACCAAAGGTCTATTCAAGAAAATTGGAGATATTAAAGGGGCATTTCGTGAAAAGATGGATATGATAAAGGACAAAAATGGTAGGGACCTAACAGAAGCAGAAAACATCAAGAAGAGATGGAAAGAGAGGAATTATATCAGAAAGATCTGGATGTCCCTGATAACCAAGATAGTGTAGTTGCTGACCTGGAGCCAGACATCCTGGAAAGTGAAGTCAAGTGGGCCTTAGAAAGCATGGCAAACATCGCCAGTGGAGATGATGGCATTCCAACTGAACTATTTAAAATATTAAAAGAAGATGTTGTAAAGGTGTTACATGCAAATTTGGAAAACTCAGCAGTGGCCGGAGGATTGGAAAAGATCCCAGTCTACATCCCAATCCCAAAGAAGGGCAACGCGGAATAACACACCAACTATCAGACAATTGCACTCATTTCACATGCTAGCAAGGTTACGCTCAAAATTCTACAAGGGAGGCTTCAGCAGTATGTGGAAAGAGAAGTTCCAGAAGTGCACGCTGGATTTCGAAGGGGCAAAGGAACTAGAGACCAAATTGCCAACATTTGCTGGATTATGGAGAAACGAGAGTTCCAGAAAAACATCTACTTCTGCTTCACTGACTATGCTAAAGCCTTTGACTGTGTGGACCACAACAAACTATGGCAAGTTCTTAAAGGAATGGGAGTGCCTGACCACCTTATCTATCTCTTAAGAAATCTATATGTGGGACAAGCAACAACAGTCAGAACTGGATATGGAACAACTGACTGGTTTAAAATTGGTAAAGGAGTACGACAAGGCTGTATACTGTCACCTTGCCTATTTAACTTATATGAAGAGTACATCATGCAAAAGGCAGGTATGGATGAATCACAAGCCAAAATTAAGACTGCTGGAAGAAATATCAGCAACCTCAAATACACAGATGTTACTATGCTGATAGGAGAAATTGAGGGGGAATTAAAGAATCTCTTAATGAGGGTGAAAGAGGAGAGTGAAAAAAATGGGCTGAAGCTCAACATCAAAAAACTAACATCATGGCCACCAGTCCCATCACCTCCTGGCAAATAGAAGGGGAATAAATGGAGGCAATGACAGAGTTTATTTTCTTGGGCTCCTTGATCACTGCAGATGGCGACTGTAGCAAGGAAATTAAAAGACACCTGCTTCTTGGGAGGAAAGCAATGGCAAACCTAGGCAGTATCTTAAAGAGCAAAAACATCACTTTGCCAACTAAGGTCAGGATAGTCAAAGCTATGGTTTTTCCAGTAGTGATGTATGGAAGTGAGAGATGGACTATAAAGAAGGCTGATCGCTGCAGAATCAATGCTTTTGAGCTGTGGTGCTGGAGGAGAGTCTTGAGAGTCCCCTGGACTGCAAAGAGATCAAACCTATCCATCCTGAAAGAAATAAACCCTGAATGTTCACTGGAAGGACAGATTTTGAAGCTGAGGCTCCAGTACTTTGGCCACCTCATGAGAAGAGAGGACTCCTTGGAAAAGTCCCTGATGTTGGGAAAGATTGAAGGCAAAAGGCAAACGGGACAGCAGAGAATGAGATGGTTGGATGATGTCATCGATGCAACCAATATTGATTTGATCAAACTGTGGGAGGCAATGGAAGACAGGAAGGCCTGGAGAGCCCTGGTCCATGAGGTCACAAAGAGTAAGACACGAACGAACAACAACAAAAGATATGAATACCCTCCTTTTGAACCAAAAGGCCCTTTTCCAAAACACGAGTAGACTTTATAGGCAGGCAGAAAACTACTGGAAAACACAAGTGCGCCTTTCTTGCTAGCCATATATCCTGATGAGAAACACACCTCATGTTGACTAATGCATCAACTGATTTTGAAGCTTTTCCTCCCTCAACTCTTTCCTCTGAGACCTTCAAGTTTCCAAAGTGCCTATGTGTCCTATCTTTAGTTTGAACTCTCAGAGATAAATCAAATTCCAGAGCAGACCCATTGGATGAGTTATTTAAGCAGGTTCCTCTGATTTAATGGGTCTGCTCTAACAACTGGATTTGGCTCTGTGGTCCTTGGACTGTGGCAGGATGATGCTCAGTGAGTCATCTGGACAATATCAGACTCTTTACTTTTTAATCTGTAAAGGTTTCCCTTGACAGATGCTAAAATCCTCTGACCAAGTAATGGCTGTATTGATGCTGTAGACCAGTGGTGGCGAACCTTCGGCACTCCAGTTGTTTTGGACTACAACTCCCACAGTCCTTTGTGGTTGGCAATAAAGGCTTGGAATTCTGGTCCAAAACACGTGGAGTGCCAAAGGTTCGCCATCACTGCTCTAGACCAGCTGCATTATGTGCTATTATTTATACAGATAGTATAAAATGCAAAAAATAATTGATAATGCAAACTGGTAGTTACATTTTAAGGAGATATCTTCCATCCTATGTCATGCAAGGCTGGAAATTAGCACTGCCAAATTAAACAGAGAAAAATAACAAGGACAACCTGGAAGATGAGAGCATACTAGGAATGGTGCCTGGAAATTTTACTGAAGAGTGAAATTTAAATCCACAACAATCTTAATTCCTGGAACTGAAATGGAGATTGTGCAAATATAGATCCTGGATTCCCGTGAGCACAACTCGGCTCATCAAAAGTCCTGCTGACAGAAGAGGAAGGTAATTTTCACCAGTTCCTCCTGCAGCTGATGAAAGGGGCTGGAGGACCTCCGGAACAGCACATGAAGCTGCACTGAAGATAGAAGGGAAGAACCAGGAGAACTCGGCTACTTCCCCCACTAGGAGTTTCCAGCAGATCAGAATCCCTTCCATATACTGTACTGTATTGAGAAGGACAGCTCAGGATTTAATCCATAAACTGAGCATACATCATTGTTATTAAATGTTAAATGTTATTGTTACTACTTCATTATTATGAAGAGAGTAATTTTAACATGTTTAAACAAAGATGACATCTAGTGTGATATAGTGTTGCATGTGTACTCAGCAGACCCAAGGTGAGGCCCCTGCTAGGCCATGGAAACTCACTGGGAGTGGTCCCAAAATATATAAGCATGGGATTTTTGAACTACAAATCGCAGAATTCTTCACTCTAGAAGCTCCACTTAATATACAGGCATCTACAAACACCTCACTTGGGAGAAAGGTCTAAGTGGGAAGGCTCTTTGGCCTAGCTCAGTTTAACTTCCTATTCAGTGAGGAAGCTGGCCCTGTGACCAAGCTACAGCTAGTTATATGATCAGAATATATGGTGGAACGTCATTTCTGATCAGGAATCTAGGCAGAGAGGGGTAGCTAGGCCACAAACCTTTCACCTAGGGTCACATGGAACTTCTAGAACAGAGAAATCTGGACTTTGTAGTCCCCAATATTCTAAAAATCCCATGCCTTAATGTCGCACCATTTCTTAACTATTTCTCATACTTCCAAAAACTTATTAGGGTCATCATAAATTCAGAAACTATTCAGCAGCAGATGACAAAAAAAATCTCCAGATGGTGTATTACTTTTGGCTTACCACAATTTCTATCATTCAGTTGTGCATGTGATCAGAGAAGTTGGCTGTGTATCATAAATATATCTGGCAAGCAAGCTGAGTTAATTTGTTTCCCCACAGATAACAGATACATTTAGATTTGTCCACTTAACAGTACTGAGCTAAATTCAATTGTTAGTCCCAACTAAAATAATACCCACCTAATCAGTGCCAACGTGGGACATCAACTCCCATGAAAATGTGAATCAACTGGTCTTTTCTGCTTCAGCAACTGGACAGGAAATGAATTTATGTCACAGGTATCTCACTAAAGCTACATATTTTTATGACTAACCATTGGACTCTGAGTGCAGGGTATTTGAGGCAATGGAGAGGTATATACAGTACAGTGTTTGAACTGAAATTAGTCTCATTCATAATCTGCATATACAAATTGTCATATACACAACTATTCATCTCTTACCTTCTCTTTTTCTTCAGTTTACCTTCCTTCCACTATAATCTATTATAATCTACTATAATATTTAGCTATTATTATTTGACCAATCCTAAGACCACTTACCTTAAAGTAAGTCCCACTGAATTTTATTAAGACTAATTTCTGAATAGACAAAGGGTAGGATTGGTGTAAGCTCCCCACTCTTTTGTGCCACATATGTTTATTGTAAGGTTAATATTTTTTTTAAAAATCACATCCCACAACTTAGCAAAACAGAAATAATAATAATAAAAGGCTTTACCCGCATCATTTCATTTTCTAGCTGTTTCTTACGATGTAGCCGCTGCTGATGCGATTTAAGTATATTTTCCACATGCTGTTCCATGAAGAACTTGAAAGCTTGAGGAGAATAACTCTGAATGCGGGACTCCCTTCTTTCTTCATCTCTCTTGTTTTTTCTGACGGGGACAGGTGAAGTTGTTATCTGCTTATTTTCTTTATCTGTTGCCTCACTGGTTTCACTCTTTTCACTCTCCTCTTCTTTGGGGAAACTGGGCTGATCCTCCTTCCCAGGCTTTGCCACAGATTCATATGGTGTGACAGATGTAGCTGGGTGTAATAAATGCTTTGGATAAGGAGGTGGTGGACCTTGATAATTTGGAGCCTCTGCTCCAGGTGATATGATGGCCAAGTTTGTACATGGTCCCTCGGAAAAGGAAACTGGTTGCATACCTTGCATTGGTTGTGAAATCCAAGAAGGATGCGTAGGAGCTAAGGCCGTTTGCAGTTCTGGTTTTAATACACGCATGCTTTTAACCGGCTGCTGTATAGGAGCAGGAGTAACCGCAGTTACTGTAGTGGCAGAAGGCTGTGAATTAGCAACATGGCTTTGTCTGTTTCCAAGAGGATTGTTGAAGGAATTTGACCTTACCGGAATGTTGGACTGCCATGCTGGAATTTCGTGTCCATTGCCAGATGATGACTGAGGCCAGGATGTTGGAATTCCAGGGATATTTATATTGTAGAGTTCCATATTGTGGCTGTTTCTGTTTGACACCATCAAAGACTGAGGAATGTTTCCATTCGCATATGCAGAAGGGGCTGTAGGCCCTCCTGCTTGCATCTGCAAAGGTGTAGGACTTTGCTGGTTTGTAGGTGACATCGGGTAAGGAGGTGGCGGTTGACGATTGGCTGAATTTCCAGGCATCATGTTCTGATGAACAATGTAATCAGTCTGACAATTGCCATTTTGTATTCCAGCCCTTCCTGATGAGAAACTAAATTTGCTGTTAACTGAACTCTGCATGATTATTGGTTGCCTGCCAACAGGAACCGAACTCATTCCTCTTTGCCCCTGGGTAGAAGAATTCATAGACTGGGGAGGATAGCCATCCGCCCATGCCCCTGGGGGTACTGGAGAAATGCGGGAGATCATGTATTCCATGTTGCCAGAATACCGTTTTGTTTGAGCATTTGTATCCCAGGAAGAAGGAGGGGGCGTTGTTCCTCTGGGGGGTGGTGTTGTTCCTCTGGGAGGAGGAGGAGGAGGAGTAACACTTCTGACTTGAGGTGGAGGTGGGGGATTCACTCTTTGTCCATTGCCCGAATGAGCCTGAGCAAATGCTGCTATTCCAGAACCAGATAAAGGTCTTCCTATATCAGCCTGCGACACAGGGCTCTCCGAATGAAAAGTCAGGCCATCTCCAAATCTCTGGGATACCAAAGATTCCTTGGAACCTTTCCAGCTTTGCCTGCGGTTAATAGATTGCTGTCCTCCTCCTGCTTTTTTTTTAAAAAAAGGAAAAGACACTCGTAAAACATTTTTACTACTGCGCTATTATTTCAGATCAGAATTCTTACAAGTTAATAAATGCCACGTGTTTGTTTATTGGAAATGGAGACAACGAACAAATATAAAATTTATATGTTTCCTCATGCATTAACTCAGTAAAGGGCCCTAAGTAAGCATCACTAAGTGGAGTAGGAACTGGCAAACCACTCCAGGATTCCTGCCAAGAAAACTCCATGGACATGGGGTCACGAAGAGTCGATCACGACTGTAACGACGCAAACACACACACACACACACACACACACACACACACACACACACACACACACACACACAAAAGCATCACTAAGATATATTAATAAATTTTTGCAGGATGAAAAGTCCACACACAAATCACCAGAGACTCAGCACAAAATTTTAAAAACTATGTGACTTAGTATCCTTTTTGTTACTACAAATTAGATAAGCAAAAATTCAAGAAACTACAACAAAGGTGAGTAGAAGTGGCAAACGTCAAAACAATGATTTTGTATTATCAGATTGATTTAAATCATTATTTAAATCGTTATTTAAAACTGAAACATTGATTTTTTTATTTAAATTGTCAAAAAATCTGATATTTAAAATTTAAATAGTTATTTAAATCAATTTGATTTTAATCAAATCTACTCTAGAACCTTTTTACCTCATGTTCTACTTTCTGTTCTAAGTTCAGAAGAGATGCTGAAAGGCTGAAGCATCTTTATAATGAGCTGCTCTTATAAACCAAACATCTTCCCTACTTAGGAGAATAGGGTTAATGAATATGGAGATACTTGCAAATATAGCTGCTAGGATAAGGATTTGATTCACACAACAGTCTACTGGCCATTCTAAATTCAAATGTGCTGTCAAATGGTTTACAAATGGAAACTAATAGGTTTTAATTCCTATTCTAAAAAGGAGAATACTGCTATATCTTCCTAGTCAAATACAAACACAACAGTTAAAAACTCAATGTGAAAGATAAACTGAGATGCCAAGAGTTTGTCACACCCTAAATATTTTGAAGTTATCTCTAACATTACTAATAGAATTGCTGACTTTATATTAAAAAACAATCTCTGACAATTCTTATAATTTATTTCAGCACATTCCTCTCTTTACTATCAAAAATTATCTAAGTACAGTGGTACCCCAACTTAAGAGCAGCTCAACTTAAGAGCAGCTCAATTTAAGAGCAGAAGACTGTTGGCACTTTAACTGCCGCCTTACAAATTTTAGATATGGTCTGCTCAACTTACAATTGTTTTCTTTTTTCTTTTTCTTTTTTAACTTATTTTTTCAATTTTTTTAGATAGGCACCCCAACTTAAGAGTAGTTCGACTTAAGAGCATGCATTCCAAATGGATTAAATTCGTAAGCTGATGTACCACAGTATTCAGTTCTACTTCTCTTTTATAAGAGTATATATGGCATATACGTACCTGGTGGTTTTGTACCAGCATTAACTGGTCTAGCTGCTGCTGCTGCCATTTGTTCTCGCCGAGAATCCTGATAGCTCATTTTACTTATGAATTCAATAGCTGCTTCTATGCTGCGACTGTTGGTCTGCCTTAGAGCTTGGACAACCATATCCTATTTCAGGAACGTGTGGAGTGTATAAGAAAAATCATAATAAACCACTGAATAATTCACACAAAAGCATGCCAGAAATAGTATACTGTACTTAGATCTTTAATATAGTACAAAGTTTCAAGAAGATCAGCCCTCTTAAATACTCATACAACATGGATTTGCTAGAGCCTTCCTGCTGGTTTACAAATGTAATTCTTTCGGAACTTTATGAATCCTAATTGCAAACTTTGTCACATAGCACTAAAAAGGAGTTGTTAGGTGAATGCCAAGGCAGGCAGAAAAACAAACTAAAAATCCCAAGAAGCACCCCAAAGAGGATCTCTACAAAACGCCGAGCACGTTAGTGACCCCCAGGATACAAGAAATGTTAAAAAGTTAAAAGAAAAGTAGAGAAGGAAAAAGTAACAGTGCAATACCCGACTTGAGTCATTTAAACTGTACAAAACCAAAGCATGGCTAGCTGACTCAATCTCTGAATATAACTACAGTGGTACTCCGATTTAAGAGCAGTTCCACTTAAGAGCAATTCGACTTAAGAGTGGAAAACTGTTGGCATTTTAACTGCCACCTTACAAATTTTACATATGGTCTGCTCGACTTATTTTTTTTCCATTTTAAACTTATTTTTCCAATTTTTTAGCTAGGTACCCCGACTTAAGAGTAGTTCAGTTTAAGAACATGCATTCGAAACGGATTAAATTCGTAAGTTGAGGTACCACTGTAAATCTGTTAGGGAGTGAGGATATGCTGCAAGAATATGCTGCAGGTCTGGTTTATAATCCAGCAGGACCTCTGTATCTGTTTTAGATCCACTCCATGAACTATTGCAAATGCCTGAAATGGTAGATTCTAAGTAAACCCTATATGCAACATAAAAGCAGGCAGGACAAAGCCCAAAAGGAGGCAGAACAAAGGCCACGATGCCTGCCCCCTTGTATGTTGTGCAAAGCATTATGGTAAACCACAGATAACTGAAATCATAGATATCAATCCCACATATACAAGGGTTGTATAGTACTTTAATTAGGTTGATGTCCCACAAATATATGCTGACGTGTTAGCTGTAATAATGCAATCTAGAATTACTTGAATAAGGCTTCCAACAAAATTCCTTCCTTCCTGCCCTCCCAGTTATCCCAAACAAATGGGTATTTCGCAGTAGCTCGGGATGAATAAGGAAACACTGAAAGGTCAAAGAGAAAGGTCTCCCAGTGTATGTGTCTCATCCATTGTAAGGCTGGCAGCTCAACAGCAGTAAGATCTTATCTTGGAAACTATTTTGTTAATCCTCTTGCCCCCAATATATTGTAAGGGGAAAAAAAGAAACTTCAGATCTTTTTTTAATAAGCTATTTGCATAATCATTAAAGAAGAGTTTATTTGTTTTTACCTCATCAAATCCAGCAGCTTGTAGATCTTGCAGCATTTGTCGGTTAACCTCTGATGTTCCTCTTGCTGAAGAATTTGCTTCGTTTGCAAAAGGAAGCAAAGAATTTCGAATTTCTTGCAAAGCTTTATGGTAGGTCCCAAATTTAGGAGGGTTGCGTCCCTGTCTGGGATCTTCAGCAGGTATTTTCCCCGCATTTTGCTCAAGTTTAGCAGCATCAGAAGGCTTGGGCAAATTTCTAAGGCTCTCACGTATTTCTTGCAACATCTGCCGACTGCTGCCAGTGTAATTACTGGCAGGAAATGTTTTAGGCCTCATTTGTCTATATCCTTCTGGCTTCTCACTTCTCTTCATGAAACCGTATGGGGGGAAAATTCACCTTCAATAACTTGGATGATAACCTTAATATTCACTGTTGACCTTGATTCCACTGGTACAAACGTTCATTTAAACATAGGCCAGCCAACCTAAATAAATGAATAACATTCATTGCACATTATTATGAAACAGTTATGTTTAGCCTTTTTATGTTTTACAGCATAATTTTGAGGACTGGTCATAACAATTCTTTTCAATGATAAATGTACATAACATTACTGCCATGATGGTGTACTGTTCATATTTTTATCTCGTTATGTTTGAATTTAAACAATGTATAATACAGTAACAAAATGTCAGTATGCTCTTTAATTGCATCAATTGTGCTTATCCGTTTTTTATGCTGTTCATATTTGTTTCCAAGCAAGCTGATCAAATGAGTTTAGCAAATGTTTCAGTCTTGATTACCCAAACTAGAAGAGGAGATCAAGTGTAGACATGACACACAAAGAAATAAGAGTTACCAAAAAGCTTTCATGCCCGATTGACCCAACATGAGTACTTGCTGAATGAAGACTAAGAAAGACTAAAGAGCCTGTTCACATTCAAGCGTCAGTGAGCAGATTTCCTTAGGAAGCCCACTTGGAACCTTTCTACATATTGTTATTAAAAGGTAAAGGTCCCCCCCCTGCACATGCGTGCTAGTCATGTCCAACTCTAGGGGTGGTGCTCATCTCCGTATTGAAGCCGAAGAGCCAGTGTTGAGCAAGTTCATGGCCACATGGCCAGCATGGCTGCAAGAAAACACTGTTTTACCTTCCCACTTTTTACGGCGGTACCTATTTATATACTTGCATTTTACATGCTTTCGAACTGCTAGGTTGGCAGGAGCTGGGGTTATCAGTGGGAGCTTACTCCGCTGTGTGGCACCCGGGATTCGAACCGCCGAGCTGCCGACTTTGCAGCTGACTGTTTCAGCGCCTTAGTCCACTGAGCCCCCACGCCCCCACATACACATAACAAAATATTATTATGAGTACATTAAATCATTTTACGTAGTGACTCAGTTCTGTTTAGGGAAACTGTGTGTAAGCCTTAAGATGCTAAATAACTTTCTCCTTGCCACTTAACCAAGAAAAGTAAGTTCATCTTTTAAAGAACCAATACAGGTGCTCTGAATGGAGTTACAGTGGACCCTTGTATAACAAGCAGTTTGTATAACATAAAATCTGTACAACATAAAAAATTCCAGAGCTAGGGGAAATTTGCTTAACATAACCGCCTATGGGGAGAATCCACACAACATAAAAATGGGATTACTCTGTTTTCAATGCATTCCTATGGGATATTTGTATAAAGGAAAATTTGCTTAACATAAATTCATTTGATACAAATTAATTCCTTTATACCAGGTACCACTGTACTTAGTTTATTATTCTACTTCTATGCTTTTTTCACAGTGTAAAAAATGCCAAGATTTTAACTTAGTTTATTATTCTACTTCTGTGCTTTTTTTCACAGTGCAGAAAAAATGCTAAGCTCTCAAAAGGTGCAGTTTTTTTCTATCACAGTGGCAGATGGTATTACAGATAAGGATTCCTTTAAAAACACATGTACCCTATTTATATTTTAGCCTGAATATAACACCAAGGTGATATAAACTATAATGAAACCACTGCCTCTAGTAAATTTCCATTTCCTATAGTATTAAGACCACGAACAGCTGTGTCTGCTGCCTTAAATAATTTAGTAGGATTTTAACTCTGTCTGGGATCATTGCCACACCTTTCTCCTCTTTGAATTTCTTACATTTCACCACCACCTTTATTGAATATTTGCATTTGCTATTATTTGAAATATGAATATGCCACATAAAATAAAAAATGCCAAGTTACTGCCATCTAACAATATCTAGTCACAGTATTTGGCCATAATACCATTCATATACAGTAACAGTAACATTAAGTATGGACACCATAAATATTAAGTAAATCCTTGCATGAGACGAAGCAGGGAGCCTGGCATCTGGTGTGTAGATGGCAGGTGTTTTTTGTGTGTGGTCGTTTCTTCATAAACACATTGATAGATTTACGCAGCATTCATAAGCATTACTTTGAATGAACTCTTATTAAATATCAATGACTACAATCCTATTGGTGATTTACACATGCATAAGTGAAACAGTTTAACTCACCACAGTGCTACTAATTAATGAGGCACTGGCTGTATTATTAGGTCCATGCCATGTTGCCAGATGGGCAGTATACAAATCAATTGATTCAATAAATATTGCCCAATTGGGCAAGTACCTCATCATGTGACTACCACTTCAGTTAGCAGCAACTCAACACAGTGGGTCGATCTCACGGCTTACCTTCTTATTTAACATCAAGGCACTTGACTTGTAACTATCCTATGAATCAGTGGCCTCCAAAAGGCCTTATTGTTAACATCCCTGCAGAGCTATTGCAAACTAAATGCTGTTACTTCCTTCTGCATGCATAAACCACTGAAGATCCCATTAAATTAAGCTTGCTCTCAGGCAAGTATGGTGAAGTTCAAATTATTATCTTAAATAGGGGTGGGCTGGGTTAAGTACTGAGTGATACTTGATTATTATTTTTTGCAATCCCCAAAGTCCACTGTCAGGTTTCACATTAGAAAGCAAAAGTACTATGGTTAGGATATTGTCACAGTTATGTAATTACTGATCTGTGCTAAAGTAATCTAGTCTTTAAGAGTAAAAACAGCATATAACCTGAGGACTCCAAGGCCTATCAAGTCCAGAAGTTTTTTCAGCAACCGGTAGCATATGACTGGGTCTGCTGACCGCGGGGCAATTCTTGTCTACTATCTACTCCTTTCTGTTATAAATCCACATGCATATCAGCTGAATTCTACTGAAATGCAAGCATTTATTTCCAATAACAGATACTCAAGATTGCCACTAAGAGCATCTGCAGGACTTCCTAGTGTTTCAAGAAGGCAATCTATTTGCTGGAACTATGTTCCGTGAGAGAAAATCAGAGTGAAAACCTTTCAAATTAGCTAAGACCACACAAATAGTTCCATGTACACAATGGTGATAAAATAAATAAATATATAGGCAATGAATTATTCCAAATCACACTGAAATTTGCTTTGGAAACCAAAGGCACTTTAAAGGGCAATTTCTGAAACAGTATGGGGTCTGCCCTCATAAGAAAAAACAGTTAGGACAGTCAGTTTCAAAGTATCTCTTTGTACAGGTACCAAATAGAAATACACAAGAGCATATAACATAATGGTTTGGATACACTGAGCTTATTGTCTGCTTATCGAAGGGCTCAGAGGAAACTGAGTGGCATCCCACTGAAAGCCAGAGTGGCAATTCCCTCTGAATTAGTGAGACTGAATTTCCTCCTTTCAGTGAAGAACTTACACCAGTTCAGATGCTATCTGAGGTGGGTGTTTCCAAGGCATGCCTTGGATGCTGTAGATAGCACAGAGAAGGGAGCACAATCAGTAAAACTCACTAATCCTCTCCTGCCCAAACGACCATCCAGTTCACAGTGTAATTCTGGATCAAACCCACTAAAAGATATTGTACGGCTTCACTTTAAAAGGAAGTAAGGAAAAAATGATATAAGAAAGTATGTTACATTAAGATTTAAACATCTATTTTACTTCGTATAAATACTGTAGTTATCTTTTTATTCACTAGAAAATGGCATCAGAGACATGAAGCCATCTATCTTATTTCTGTACCTAATGGGTAATTTATAAGTTTTCACAAAAGATACACAACGACAGACAAAATGTGCCAGAAAAAAGGTTTCACGTATGTAGCCAAAATTGTGTATTTATGATGCTGGTACTTACATTATATTTGTTTCAGTGACATTTATTTGGAGTTTATTAGCTGCAAGTAAGCAACTGTGGTAAATGTTGAGAACAAATATTCTAACAAAATACACAATTAAAGGGAAAATATATTCTACTATTTGGCATATATTCTGTACAATGGTACTGAAATAAGGATTAATATCATATATAATTGCGCACTAGGACTAGGTTTACCTATAGGCTAAATGACCCACCAGACTGAAGCATGGAACATCAGCAAATTGTTAGCAGTTTACCTTATTATTTTTATTGCTAAGGAAAGGGAAACAAGCTTAAAGCATT
This sequence comes from Phrynocephalus guinanensis, assembly GCA_037367245.1. Classification (NCBI taxonomy): domain Eukaryota; kingdom Metazoa; phylum Chordata; class Lepidosauria; order Squamata; family Agamidae; genus Phrynocephalus; species Phrynocephalus guinanensis. The sequence goes on along the minus strand of CM074733.1, from coordinate 102,471,023 downwards.
TTCTACTTCACGTATGAAATAATTTGGCTCCTTGGGATATTCTGCACCTTGACTAATTGGTGGTGGTAGGGCCTCTGGTTGTTTTACTTCTAGGAGCACATTATGCTGGCTCTCTGTAGGTCAATTCCCTTAGATGGCAATCCTGTAGATTACAGAAGTTTCTATCTGAGAAATAAATCTCATTTATGGTAAATAATTAACCAAGATTTACTTTTGAGTAAAGATATCCAGTTTACAAGCCCTATTTAGGGTCACTACAGAATGATTCTGATTTGATGGCATATAACACACATACACATACACATACATAAGAATGTATTTCTTAAATTGAAAAGAAGCAATTCCATAAACCCACTTCATAAATGCAAAGCAACAGTGTGGCCTTGGGAGGGAAGAGAGATGCCTTGGTTTTCTGATGCTTAAAAACTGAGAGGACTTGCCCCCTGAAATAGGTATTAGATTTTCAAACAAAGTAGTATATTATTGAGGCATACCTCAGCTAGAGGAAAGAAAAGTGAATGCCCCAAGATTAATATGCTGCAATGGAACCACATCTAAATTTACTTGAACTGTACATCACATTTCATCTTCCCTTTTACTTTCCATTTGTATTTCATGTCAGACAACAGGCCTTCTGCACAAAACCTTATACAATATATATATAATACAATAGTAGAATTTCAGACATTATGCCAAAATTGTAAGTCATCCATTATGGAAAGCCTGTCGGATTGAACAGGTCTGCTATGACTGGAACTAGCAATAAGATACTGTCCTTAGCTCTCATAGTGCTTGACTTCAAAGAGTATTTTAATGGCAACCAGTGCTTTAAATTATTTTGTAAAAGAGCAAAATACTGGTTGTTTCAGGGTTGTGTGTGCCAATTAGGGAATGTATGGATAGTGATTAACTCAGACTTATACATACCTAAGCAAAATAACATACTTAAGATAGATCTTTTAACTATCTTATTTAATCTCCTGATTACAGAATATTTTGCATTTAATTTATATTACACTAGCCACTAATTTCTGCCTCCTAACAGTCTTAATGCTAACACTTGCTCTTTCTTTTTCACCTTAGTTGAACAAAAACACACAAAACATTTTAGAGAAGCATCTAGATGAGCATAGGGGACAGTCTCCGTACAATTCCAATCGATCCGCAAATAAGGAGGTAAATACGGAAACGATAATTCAGAAAAGAAGATATCCAAGACCTGGCTATAAAAACCCTCCCCAACACCACCTGTTAGCCCGGTACGAAAAGGGGGTGAGGTTGGGAATAACATAGCATGCAATGCCTGGGTTCAAAGGGACGGATAAGTCAACATATGGATAATGTATATAGTCGCTACAGGCCGGAAACCCACATGAAGGCGAGAAGCTGCACGAAGGCGAAGCAACCTTGCGGAAGGCCCCGCCGAGCGGTGAAAGACAGGACGCAATTGAGCAGGCAGGAAAAGAAAGAAAAAAGAAAAAGAAAGGAGCGTTCCTGTCAAGGCGTTATGATACTTCAGGCCGAGGCGTGTCAGGCGCAAGGCATTTCCCCATTTAAGTAGCCACTAGCTTTCTTTCCCCTCAGGCGACGCTCGAGCCAAAGCTTCCGACCCACCTGCCTGGGAGCGAGCGAGCGAGCGAGGGAGGGAAGGAGGGAGGGAGGGAGGCGGGCAGGCCAGGGCAGGCGACGGGGACAGCACCTCTGAACCTGGAGGTACTGAGGGAGGCGGAGGCGGCGGCGGCGGCAGGCCGTGGCGGCGAGGTGTTGGACCCCCGGGTGATGATAATGAGGATGATGAGGCCAATGTTCGTCCCCTCCCCCCTCAATCCCCCCCTTTTCGGGGGTTCAGTTCCGGGCCGCCATTTTGTTGGTGGGCCGCTAACCCCGAGATTCCCGGATATGAAACCTTTTCCCGACGCCCTTTGCGCTGCCTTCGCCGGCCTGTCGTTCCTTCTCCTCCTCCTCCTCCTCCTCCTCTTTCCCCCACCGCCCGCCCGCCCGCCCGCCCGCCTTTGGCAAGCGAGCGAGCGGGCGAGCGAGCGAGCGGGCGAGCGAGCGGGCGAGAGGCCACCGAGGGGGCTCGGGCTCCTCCTCCTCCTCCTCCCGCCAGGGAGCCGCGGAGGACGCGGCGCTTTTAAGGTCACGCTTGCGGGAAGGGGGGGGAGAGCAAAATGACTCTCTCTCTCTCTCTCTCTCTCTCTCTCTCTCTCTCTCTCACACACACACACACACACACACACACACACACACACAGAGAGTAAGGCCAGTCCTGAAAACGATCTCTCTCTCTCTCTCTCTCTCTCTCTCTCTCTCTCTCTCTCACACACACACACACACACACACACACACACACACACACACACACACACACACACACACACACACACACACACACACAGAGTAAGGCCAGTCCTGAAAACGATCTCTCTCTCTCTCTCTCTCTCTCTCTCTCTCTCTCTCTCTCTCTCTCTCTCTCTCTCACACACACACACACACACACACACACACACACAGAGTAAGGCCAGTCAAAAACGATCACTGACACACACACACAGATTAAGTCCTGAAAACGATAACGATCACTGACGATTTGGGAAGGTGGACTTTTGCAACGTTAGTGGCGCTTAACTGCCCACTCAAGCGCCACCACCCTGAAGGGCTTTGTACTACAATAGGAATAACGTGCTACAGCTTCTGAAAAAAAGAAAACGCCCGTTCTTTTTCAGTTCCTCTGAGGATACCAGATAAGCTCAAAGGAAAGCAGGGTGGCCCGGTGGTGTCACTGTCTCTGTTTCTGAGGAAAGTGTTGCAGATTCAATCCTGCAATCCCCGCCTCTTCTATACCGCTGGTCCTAGAAAAAGTGAGGAGCAACTGAAAGTTTTCAGAGAAATACACTGATCAGCCACAATAGGGGATACTTGGCTGGAGGATAGTACCTGTGAAAGGGATCTGGGAGTCTTGGTGGACCACAAGTTGAACATGAGTCAGCAGTGTGATGCGGCGGCCAGGAAAGCCAATGCCATTCTTGGTTGTATCAACAGAACCATTGTGTCTAGATCAAGGGACGTGATAGTGCCACTCTATTCTGCTCTTGTCAGACCCCAGCTGGAGTCCTGTGTCCAGCTCTGTGCGCCTCAGTTTAAAAAGGATGTTGACAACCTCGAGCGGGTGCAGAGGAGGGCGACCAGGATGGTTGAGGGTCTGGAGGAAATGTCTTATGAGGAACGGCTTAGGGAACTGGGAATGTTTAGCCTTTCAAAAAGAAGACAGAGAGGGGATATGATAGCTATGTTTAAATATTTGAAAGGATGTCATATTGAAGAGGGAACAGGTTTGTTTTCCATGGCTTCAGAGACTAGGACTCGGGGCAATGGTTTCAAACTACAGGAAAAGAGAGTCCATTTGAACATTAGCAAGAACTTCATGACAGACTTATTCGGCAGCGGAATATGCTGCTGTGGAGGGTGGTTGAGTCTCCTTCTTTGGAGGTTTTTAAACAGAGACTGGATGGCCATCTGTCGGAAATATTGTGATGGGGGTTCCTGCATGGCAGGGGGTTGGACTAGATGGCCCTTGAGGTCTCTTCCAACTCTATGATTCTATGATTCTATGAATATTAAAACCACTGGGAGTCGAGGTGAATAGTATTGATTATATTATTACATTGGCATCTGTCAAGAGGTGGGATTTATTAGGCAGCAAGTGAACAGTCAGTCTTGAATTTCATGTGTTGTAAGCAGGAAACAAGGGTAAGTGGGGGGGGGGAATCTGAGTGACTTGGACAAGGGCCAAATAGTGATGACTAGACGATTGGGTCAGAGCATCTCCAAAACAGCAAGTCTTCTGGGGTGTTCCTGGCATACAGAGGTTAGTACCTACCAAAAATGGTTCATGGAAAGCTAAGTAGTGAGCTGGCATTAAGGTTGTGGGTGCTCAAGGTTCATTGATGCACTAGGGAAGCGAAGACTAGCACTTTTGGTCCTATCACACAGAAGAACGAGATTCCATTTGAACATTAGGAAGAACTTCATGACGTTTATAGCTGTTCGGCAGTGGAATATACTGCCACGGAGGGTGGTGAAGTCTCCTTCTTTGGAAGTTTTTAAGCAGAGGCTGGATGGCCATCTGTCGGAAATACTGTGGTGGGGGTTCCTACATGGCAGGGGTTGGACTGGATGGCCCTTGAGGTCTCTTCCAACTCTGATTCTGTGATTCACTAGCCATGATAGGAAGGTGTCAGAACACAGAGTGCATCACAGTTTGCTGTGTGGGGGGCTGTGTAGCCACAGACGGGTGCCCACGATGACCCCTATCCATGGCCAAAAGCACGTATAAAGGAGATCCAAGTGTCAGAGCTAGGCCATTGGGCGATGAAAGAAGTTTGCCTGGTCTGATGAATCATGTTTTATTTTCGATCAGGTGGATGGCCAAGTGCCTGTGCATCTTTCACCTGGGGAAGATACGGCAGTAGGATGTATTCTGGGAAGAAGGCTGTCTGGCAGAAGCAGTGTTATGTGTCTGCTGCGAAACCTTGGGTCTTAGCATTCATGTGGATGTTACTTTGACATGTACCATGGACCTAGAGATTGTTGCAGACCATGCACACTCCTTCATGGCAAGGGTATTCCCTAATGGCAGTGGCCTCTATCAACAGGATGATGTGCTGTGCTACGCTCCAAAAATTGTTCAGGGACGGATTGAAGACCACAAGAAAGAGTTCAGGTGCTGCCTTGGCCTCCAAATTCCCCAGATCTCAGTCCAATTGAGCGTCTATGGGATATGCTGAAACACCAAATCGAGTTCATAGAGGCCCCACCACACAATTTGCAGGACATTAATGATCTACTGCTGATGTCTTGTTGCCAGATACCATAGTAGGACTCTGATCCATGCCTCAATGGATAAGAGCTGTTTCAGCAACACAAGGGAGACCTACAAGATATTAGGTAAGGTGGCTAATCAATGTAGTTGTGATAGTCTGTGATAACCTATAGCAGCAACATTGACATCAAATCTTACAATACTTGAAACACTCAATGTGCTTTTTTTGTTGTGAACTTCCACGGACTGCATCTTTCAATACAACAGTTTTAAATGACAGCTGAAGAAGAGGGTTGCACTCTGGCGCAGCTTATACCAAGCAAAAGTTAAATCTTCAAGAATCATAAAACTGATGGTTTTGTGGAAAGCAAGGTCACTGTGCAAAGTGGGCAACCATGGCAACAAGAAATAGGGGAACCAGCAGCAGTACCTACTATTGTTGATTAAAAAAACCAATTTGCTTATTATTGCCTTAGAAATAAGGCTTTACTTTTCATACATACACATCAGAAACCAAAATGCATTGAAAGGAAGCCAAATTCCCCAACTGACCAGACCAGAAGGCATGTATAAATGCACTGCTGCTTTGTAAAACAATTTTGTTGCCGCTGTGCAGAAATGTAGCAGTCTTATGTCTGCAGTCACCTACCTAAAGAAATTCTTAACAGGAACTATTATTTTTGGCCCTCTGTATTTTTGTCCTTGAACTTGCACAATCTCTAAATATTAGCTCATGGCTGAGACTTCTGTGAGCTGACATTCAAAACATCTTGTAGGACCAAAGTTGGTGTACCACCGCTTTACAAGTAATTTCTGTGTGAGATGTTACTTCCCAGCTGTGCCTGGACATACAATTAGCATACAGTTTTGATAAGCAGTGAAGATACCAACAGCTGCTGCTTCAACAGTCTTCCTTAGAACATTTGCCGGAAGGCACAATAGGCAGCTAGTCTCTGTGCTCTGAAGCGCTGCATATACTGCCAAGAAAGGGTTTAGGAAGAGGTGTTGCTGTTTTGTGCAATTGTATTTGCTGGCAGCTTTGGGTCTTGTTTCGGTCAATGAATGTCTGAAGGCAGCAGCAAGAACCTGCAGTAACCCCTACTATCTCCCCACACATCTTCAGTGGGTCTCATCTACAATGTTCCAGCCCAATTACTTCAGCGTCTCCCACAAACAGAAGGCTTGCTTCTCACATGAAGGCAAGTATTCCTTAGCAAAGGCCAAACACTCCCACTATAGCACTGGTGGCTAGTTGTCCACAGGTGCTCGCCTTGCTAGATGCAGGAACAGAATAAACAGCCGCCATACATTGTTTCACATTAAAACCTTTCCCCAAAGAAGAAAGTGTTATTTATAGTCAATTTCACTGAGCTGCACATCCTAGCGGTAGTGCCAAAGCTGCAAGTTCGGGAGATAACAGTACCTTTTCTCACACTTACTGTATGTGACATTTCAAGGACCATGTTCTATAGTTTCTTGGAATTCCTAATTTCTCTTGCAGCTCTATTTTTATGTATTGTATCTTGTTCTGTAGGAAGAAGGCCCAATGACTGATCAGTCTGTCGCAGCGTCTGGGGTGCTCTAGCTTCCTTTTCTGGGAAGCAAGTACAATTCACCTGCTAACTTGCTTAGGCATCATCTTTTCATGATCTAGTTCATCCTGAAAGGATTTCATTCAAGGCTTTAGCTTGGCCCCATCATTTTTTTCATGAAGTCAGTCAGTGCTCCTGGCAATACTGCCTTCGATCACTCCCTCTTCAAGTGAACGTACTTCATTGAAAGTTTTTGCCACCACACAGATGCATTTCAGTAGCATCACAAGTAATATGAAAGGTGGTGCTTTTTTCACTGCCCAATTTCAGCAGTCATGGAAGGAACATTTGGAGGAAGATGCAGAAATCACCAGGGGACTGCACGTAAAGGTTGCTCAACTTTGTTTTACAGAATCAAGTTAGTGGAGTAGGAGTATTGCCTATTTTATTCAACTTCTGCCTTCCCTCCAAGCAGCTCAAGGAATTACTTGGTGCACTTCCCTTATTTCAGGCCTGCCCAAGAGGTAGACCGTGGCTACCAGTAGCCCGCAAAGGATTCAAAAGTAGCCCGCCAGCCATCAATAAAAAAGTGAGGGGATAACTTCTCCACCCCTCCCTCCCCCACCCCAAGGACAACCAGTGCCCCATTAAAGTTCTGGGTCTGCCAGCCCACTGTCTCAGCCGAGCAGGGCAGTTCAAGGGCCATGGTGCATTGAGATCTGTCCCTCCAGAATGGATTAATTGGTTTTCATTGCATTCCTATGGGAAACCGCTGCTCTACTTACATTTTTTTTTACTTAAGAGCATTTGCTTGGAACAGATAACATTCAGAAGTAGAGGTTTCAGTGTAGTAGCCCTCGGGAACTTTGGGCCAGAAAAAGTAGACCTTGGCCTGTTCAAAGTTGAACACCCCTGCCCTATTTGTATCCTCAGAGCTACCCTGTGGAATATGTTGAGAGTGACTGGTGTAAGATCTCCTGCTAAGAGTCACATAGCTGGGTAGGGATTTGAACCCTGGTCTCCACAATTTTGCTGGTATTCTAGGGTTGCCTGTAACTGCAGTATTGGGTTGTTTTTGTCCCCAAGTCCAGCTTTTTAAGTACATTTATCTGGCATGACAGCATTGTTGCCACCACCGTCCCTGCTTGCTGTATCACATCAGTTCTTTCAAGGACAATGTGAATATCTGTTTTTCTATCACGTTTGCATTATATTTTATGGCATTTTTAAATTTCTTTCCTTGAATGAACGGGCACAGGATCTGGCAATTGTTCTCCTAGTCTTCTTCAGAATAAACAAAATATAAGTTCAACACTGCCCAATAAATTGTTCAGATTTTATAGGACTGGCTAACACGTTCAAGTTAATTAAGAAAACAGCTTCTAGTGTCAATGTAAGAAACATTGATATTTTTACTACAAAAATAATACACGAAGCTTATATTTTTACAAACAGGCTTTAAAATTCATACGTGATTAACCCACAAGATGCTAACCAGAAGTCACTGACACTCAAAGAGCTCAACCGTACTTTCAGGTAAAAAAAAATGTTTAATAACAGCACACTAATTGAAATGAAATTCATATTACAAAACAAATATAGCGTTAAGGTCCAACAAAGCGGTGCAGAATCAATGACTCATCATACGTTGCTGGATTTTAGTTTCAGATTTGAGGGGAGATGGAAGTAGTAATTCACTGATATGTTTCTCCCCTGCGGCTTCACTATTTGAAAAAAAAAATCTTTAGAGGAGGAGGAAGCAACCCCAGCCACTCCCATATCCCCAAGATGTGTTCCTTTCTTTTCTTTAAGTGAGAAGTCTAGATACTGGCATATTATTGATCATTTTCCCCAATGCAATATTTTCTTATGTTGGTTATTGTAAGTATTTTAATGAGAAAAACAAGACTCAGTTTTCATTCTTGCTACAGTAGAATTGTTGAAGTGATTTTATCATTGTTATTTTGTATATTTGAGAATTAATCATATTATGTCAAATAATGAGATAATGAAATGGATGTTGACTTTAAGAATTAAAGAACTAAAGCTGTAACATGGGTTGTATTCCTTCTGCAGTTCAGATTACAGTATATTCTTAGATTAATGATGGTAAAACAAAATTGTATAGAATCTAGCATTTGGAAGCTGAACTGTCTAGTTATAGTGCAGGGCCTATTTTAGTGAAAAAGACTTATGCAAAGAGGTTTTTCTTAACATAAATAGATTCTGCATCTGTTCCATAAACAAGACAAGATCCCAAAACATCTAAAGAGTTAACAGATAAGGTCGGGTTTGAAATTAAATTTGTGATTTCCATGCGGTCTTTAGTAGGATCATTGCTTAGCCATGCACATATTACAGACTGAGGCAAAACTGTAGTACTTTTCCCACCTAAAAAAACAAAAAAGAGACAAATATTATTCTAATTTCAGTTTGGACCTCAGAAATGAATGCTGCATATATAAAGTGTGCAAGCAAACACTTCAATTACATTAGACATAACATGGTTGAAGTACTGTAATACTTTGGTTTAAGAGTAACTTGGTTTAAGAGTGTTTTGTAAGACAAGCAAATATTTCTTCTAAATCTTTCCTTGATCAACCAGCAATGTCTTGCAATACAAGCACTGGAGCAGGCCAATGGTGGCTCCCTCTCCATCGGTCCCCCTGCTGGATTGTGGGTGATTGTCTGGAATGTTCTGTCTCAGGCAGCCTCCAAAGCAGAAGGAAGGGAGAGGAATAGAGGTCTTGCACCAGCCAGGAATGTGCATTTAAGGGTTTTATTTTTCTTTATATTTATATTTTTCTTTACAGCATTTTTGCATGTATAAAACTGTATATTTTTTCCTAAAATCGTTAGACTAGAAATTGACGGTCCTCTTATACATGGGAATAAGCCAAGGAGAGAACTGTACAGTTACACAACTATAACTTTGGGTTGGAAAAGTGGGGGTGGTCTTATACATGGGGGCATCTTATACACAGAAAATACAGTAATTTGTTTTCAACATTCTTATTTTTTTCAAAGCTTTTCTAGTCATGGGGCAGCCTGTCAAGTGTGTATAGGGCTAAAAACTGCACTTTATTATTGTCACATTAAAAATACAGAGTAAAATCCAGTTGTTAGTCCCAAGTAGAGCAGATCCCACAGCCAGGTATTTAAACCATGGTGTGGACATGGTCTTGTAGCGAACTTTTGTAAATTTTGGCATTTTGTGTGTACAGTATATGGTTGATGGGATGCCAGAATAAATAATTTAAGTTTCCATTATTTCATATGGGGAAATTTGCTTTGATATATGAAAGTTTACAAGCATGTCTCCGGAATGGATTATACTCCTAAACCAAGGTATTACTGTATGCGGCTTTGTCACTAAGAAATGTACTCAGATCTCAAAACACTCCACAACCATTTCTACTGATCCTCTTCCCGTCTTGTTTTAAGAGAAACAAACACAAAAATAAGCATTTTATATAAGTTCCAGTACCACATTTCCATATCCACAAAGACTGCACTGCAGAGGATCAAGTTTTTGAACTTGAAATATATATATATTGTTTCAGACTTTTTCGTTCATTATCTTGATTTGTCATGAGGCATATATTAGAAACAAACTTAGTGAGCACTGAAAAATTGAAAGAATTCTCTAAAGGTGACAATGGACAAATACAATCACACATGAAATTCCTATTGAGTATTCCTTTTGCTTTCCTCTACACATATTCCTCTACATATATTCCTCTAGTCTGATGATATTGTGCTTATACAGCTACTTATAAGGCAAAAGTAAATGTTACCTGCGTGAAGAAAAGATTTTCTTTCAGAAACACTGTTGGATGCATCCCAGTGCCAGAGAGTCCCATCCTCAGAACAAGTGAACAGATGGTCAGGATTGGAAGGATGAAAATGCACTTCCCACACTGAACAAAAACACAAGACAGGCATATTTTATAATATGCAGGCTTTATGCAGATTATTTTATTTGACAGGTATTAACATTTCAGTCTTTTGCTGCCAAAAGACATCAGCATCTCCCCATCTTGTCTGGAAAGATTAACTGACAAGATCTAGCAAGATAAGACAAAATATACTTCAAGTTCCAATTGAAAACCACTTACAGAAATAGAAATTGTTTTACCCCCTATCCACTGACATAGAACCTCTTGACATTATTAATGCATCTTACACTATTTCCTAATTCAAGCAAGTTACTGATCAGCTTTCTGTTAAGAGCCCCAATATAGAGCAGTCATCAAAAGATATAATTCCCTGATCAGAGACCTGGTGGCCCAAAGAGATTATCTAAAAAGTGTCAATTTCAAAACTACACTACTCTTCCTGATCTTGTACCTCTGGACTCAGGGATCATTTTCTCTAGTGATTCCAGAAGAGGCCTTGACGCTGCCTGACCGGCTCTGGATCCCCAGCTTTGAGTCTCCATTGTGTCTTCAATGGACTCTCCCTTGTAAGGTCTTCTTGTTTTAAAAAGGGCATGTTACTTATTCTCTTTGATTTATTGGACACCGAGGATTAAAACAATTTCTACATTTTGGACAGACTAAGGAAAAGAATACTTAGCTTCCTAAGGCGACCATGTTTGTGTGTATCGTAGGGCTATGTTGTTAGTTAGTCGCTTGGCATGATAACTATTTTACTGCTGGTCTTTGGACGCACCGGGTTTTGACTGTTTTAATCTTTCTTTTTCTTTGTTGTATATTATATAATTATTGTTTTGTGTTTATTGGCGCTTGTTCGCCCTGTGTGAGCCGCTTAGAGTTCCGTATGGAAGATAAGCGGGACACAAATACAATAATAAATAAATAAATAAATAAATAAATAAGAAAGCATCACTAAATACAGCCTTCATAATTAACTGTTGAAGGACCTTTTAAAAACAAGTTATTCAGTAAAACTTTTCTGGCAAAGCACTCATTTCAAATCTACTGCTCCCTCTCAAGTATTTTGCAAGAGACCACTCATATTATGTTCATAAATTATGCATACTATTCTCTTGTATTTTTTTTTGGAGGGGGGGGGAATGCTGCCAGTTTCTAAGCTTTCAGCTTGCCCTCTGGCAGAATCAAGCCATGGTTGTAATGAGAAACTGTTTTTCTAGCTAAATCTGAGCTACATTCCCACATTTGTTCATGCTTTGGAAGGGCTTATTCCCTCAACAGAAGGGAATAAGCCCTTCCAGGGCACAATCAATTGCAGAGAAGCAGTTTGGTGACATCATTCCTAGGAAAGCACAGAAAGGCTTTCTTCAGAATTTGTCCAGTGTATTGTTTCAAAAAATAGAGCCTGCCCCCATGAACATATATGCTGAGGAACAGAGAAACAGAGAGTCAGTACATATAGTGGGTAGAGTAACAGCTGAGGACCTGGGTTCAAATTCCCACTCGGCTACAGAAACCCACTTGGGATGGCATCAGTCAAGTAGCTTGCATTTACATTTGAAAAGCTTATCAGGGTTGGTTATAAGGAGGTGCAATTTAATGGCATACACCCAAAACAACATTAGGGAAACAGGCGTATTAAGCCCTATGAAGACTCTCCAAGGGCAGAACCAATGTGTTCATAGAAAAGGACTGTACTGCTATTAGTTATTATAACATGAAAGACTCGAGGGTTAATATTTGTGCAGGTACTTACATTCTGCTTCATGCGCACTCAGCAAAGAAACTGGCACGCTGCCTTGTCTTACATCCCAGATACTCAACATTCCATCTTGACTACCTGCAGCTACAACGTGCTGTTGACTGGGGTGCCTATCAACACAGTGCAGTGGAACTCTTTCGCCTGTCCTGCAACAACATAGAGGGGAGAAATAATAAAGACAGGAATCCAAGCACTGATTGAACAGAATGTCACTTAGCTGCAACATGGTATTTGACTATGACAATGCTCATTATACGTGAATCACTTACAGAGAAAATATTTGTGAAGGCTCATTTCCTTGCTGTCTGAAATCCCATATTTTTAGCTGACCAATGGAATTGACCGTCAGGATTTCTGTTGTACGGAGTCGAGTCACTGCATGGAGCGTACTGCTGTCAGCACTGTCTACAGGAAATTAGAAAAGACACTGATGCTAGCAATTTTGCTTTCACAAGTCCTAGCAAGTGTAACTTGATTACATATTATCGACATGTTGAACACACACATATAAGAACATATCCAATTGGCAATTGTAAGTTTCTGCCAGCTGATTCACTGTTCAGCCATGTTCTGACATGTAAATGACTGACTGAGCATACTGTGGCATTATTCTCTCTCATTAACAGTACACTTGGGCCCTGTTCTTGACTCCCACTCTGACCACACTGGCAGCATGTGGCATTTTAATATAATGCTAAGCAGTGTATGAACAGCCCAGTTAGATGCATTCATATTCATATTGCCATAGCACCCGCTATATTAAATGTCAGCAGGAGTTTTTGCTATGTCATGGTAAAGCTCAAAATAACTGTCTCCATTAAAATTAGCTTTTCTGCTGTTGAAGGAGAGAAATTTACTGGCTCGTAAGAAATTAAATCTGTACTTGATCCCTTCTACAGCAAAATCCTGTGCTACAATTAGCATACAGCTGCCTAGATGCCCTAAGCACATCCGATCTCGCCTGGTTTTGGAAGCTAAGCAGGGTCGGCCCTGGTTAGTACTTGGATGGGAGACCACCAGGGAATACCAGGTGCTGTAGGCGACTGGAGTAGGAACTGGCAAAACCATTCCAGTATTCCTGCCAAGAAAACTCCATGGACATGGGGTCACGAAGGGTCGGTCACGACTAACGACAGAACACACACACAATTAGCATATACCAAGCCTGCACAACGCGTCGACCTTGGGCGACTGGTAGCCCATGGGGTCATCAGAAATCACCCGCCAGCCTCCTGACCCACAGTCAGCAACGGCATGTTCAGGATTATTATTATTATTATTTGCCCACCTCAAGTGCCCCTTTTTACTCCTCTTTCCAGCCATACCATGTTTGTTAAAAATCTCCACCATGGTCCTCCTTGCCTGGGGACTGGCAGAGAAGGCGCCCGGAGGTGGTGCGGAGGGATCAGCTGGTGCGGCAGCGGCAAATGGGAGGGCTGCAGCAATCCCCGTCCCCCCCTCACCCACTGCTTTTTGCGGTCTCTCCCACTCCCACCTGCCCACCCGCTGCTTCTAAGGCCAGAGAACCCGGGCGGGGGTGGGCATGCGCGTGTGCGAGGGGCACCAGGAGCACCGGTGAGGGGCGTGTGGTGTGCAGAACAAGATCCCATTGATGCCCCCCCCGAAGAGGCTCTGAAGGAAAGGATCCCATCTGCAGCCACTGACTTCAGTCCTGGGGAAGAGGTGGTGGTGGAGATTTCTCTCCTGCCTTCCCTTCCCCGATGCTACAGGGAAGGAAAGGCAGAATAGAAGCTACCTCCTCCTCCTCGCTGGCTTCGTGGCGAAGGGAGCAACGAGGCTCGAAAGGAGGCGGTGTGGGTGAGGATCTGGCACTCTCTGCCTTCACCTGCCAACTTCACCCGGGACCTGAGGCGGTGGTGCCTAGCTGGGGAAGGGATGGGCCAGTCTGTGTGGAATGACTACAACCTCTTTCAAATGTCCCGCCACAGCGCACTCTGGCCCCCATTGCTTCTCCAGAGCAATGGAGAAGCCAAGGCCAGTGCGGGAGGAACAGCAAGACTTGGAAGGGGAAGGGGACAGCGAGGGAGGGAGGAAGAGGCCAGTGGGATGGATGGTGTGCCCTCCCTGCTTGGCTGGGCTCTCCCAGTACTCCGTTTCTTCCGCCAGCCCGGCAACTTCCTCTGGCTCTGAGAAGGGGGGGGGCTTTGTGTAGTGTGTGTGTGTGTGTGTCAGAGGCAAGGAACCGGAGGGGAAGGGGCAACCCACTGCTTCTTGCTGTCTCTCCCCTCGCCTGCCCACCCACTGCTTCTAAGGCCAGAGGGGGGTGGGCACGCGGGTACATGCATGCGCAATTTTGTGGAAGTAGCCCGTGGGGACGTTCTACAGCTGTAAGTAGACCGCAGGTTGTTCAAAGTTGGACAGCCCTGGCATACACATCTACCATCTTGCTAATTCTCTGTTTACTCTGGGATTTCCCCCTACTCTTATGTTTGAAAGTGTATACAAATAGTTTCTTTGCATCCTTCTTAAAAGCTCTACACAGACAGAATCTCAGGTAAGAAGCCTTTGCGTATGTCATGTAACTAGAGATGGGCACGACTTGAAAAATTTTTTTTTTCGAGTTGTCGTTAGTCGGGCCAGTCCCATTTCGGGTCGTTTCCGGTTTTTGCGAAAATTCGCAAAAATTAGTCGGTTCGTTTTTTCGTTGTCGTTAGTACTGGTTTTTTTGGGGGGGGAGCGGGCTCCTGGAGGCACCTCTGTGGGGTGGGTGCCTCCTCTGGCCCGCTATAAAGGGAAAGTGGGCTCCTGGAGGCACCCGTGGGTGCCTCCTGCCACTAGGAAGGGGAAGCAGGCTCCAAGAGACCCCTCTACATGGGGGTCTCCCTTCCTCACCTGCTGCTGCTGCAAAATGCTATGCAATAGCCATATGGATATTGCATAACATAATGTGCAGACGTGAGACCAGTGTGAGAGTGATAGGGTCATACCTTCCCTGCACAAGGCTCCCGCACCACCATGTCTCACACAGAAGGGAATTGTACTTGCTGCGTGTAGTGCAATGCAAGCAAGTAGATCTGGCTTTAAGGTGGCTTAGTGCAAGAGCTAGGGTTAGGCTAATGACGGGTAAGGTTACGGTGGGCTAGTGGGTTGCACCTCTGGGTGCCTCTCTGACCCACTAAGAAGACAGTCTGTGACGTATGGGTACGGAGTCAAGGGTTAGGGTTAGGGCTAGGGCAGGTTTTAGGGGGCTTTTTGGCACATCCCAGAAGTCTCCATGGCCAAGTGGCCATGCGACTGGTGGGATGGCTCCAAAAATTTGCATGGTTGTCCACTCCCACATGGCTGGCCACTCGGCCAGCCCATCATTGCGCAGGTGTAAATAAAATAAAATAAAATAAAATAAATGGAGGACAGAGGAGGAGAGGAGAGACATTTTGTTGCAAGAAAAAACCCACTGCTACTGTGAAAAATCTTGCAGTTTATAAATTTTCGCGTGTTTCTGTTGTGCTTGTGTGTTTTTGGACCACGATTTCAAAAACAATATTGCGTTTGCTGCCCCATTTTGGATCCCCCGCCCGCACCGCATGGCATGGCGATGGCGACTCGCGAGTCCGGCTGCCCAGGACAGGGGGGAGGCGGGACCCCCCCTCCAGAAACCACCCCTCCGGTAGGTGCCCTGCGCCCTTAGTCAAGCAGGCATTTTTCCGCCTGCTTTTTTGGCCCGGGAACGGGTGGGGGGAGAGTTTAAAAGTTTTTTCCTGTGCCGTCCGTGCCGCTTGCTTGCGCTTTAATTGCGGCGGCCGGCGGCGAGACTGGGCTTTTTGCTGGCTGCGAGCCTGCGGCGAGTCCCACCAGAGCAGCCGAGGACGGGGGATGAGGGGGGAGGCCGGGGACCTCCAGAAACAACCCCTCTGGTAGGTGCCCTGAGGCACGGCAGGCATTTTCCCGCCTGCTTTTTGGCCGGGAACCGGGTTTTTTTAACTTTTAAAAACTTTTTTTCTGTGCCGCGTGTGGCATTGCGCGATTGCCGCGATGCAAGTAACGAGCACGACAAATCAGACCAAATTGTTCGTTCGTCGGTTCGAGCTCGAAGTCTGGGGAAGTAATTCCCGTTACCGTTTCCGTAGAGTAACGGAACCGAGTAACGGAAACGGAAACGGAAATACCGCTAAGTCGTGCCCATCTCTACATGTAACAAAGCATTCCACCCAGTATGATGAACACTGGATTATAGTAAAGAAATGTACATGTTAACAAGGCTACTGGAAGTTGTTTTCCATGCCTACCGGAAAATATTAAGAAACCCCAACAGTGAGGTGGGATGTGGGATGGAGACTGAGGAGGACAAAAGGAACTTCTAAAAATTCTGTGGGGACAAATAACAATTATATGGGATTTTGACATATGAGAACATTACGGAAGTACTTTGACAGATGTGTTTAGCACAAGAATTTCAACTCCCTACCTACACTATGCACAGCTTCCTTACGGTCAGCTGTGAACACATTTATCCTGCCATCTTCACCAACTGTAACAATTTCAGGGTTGTTGCAGATTATTCCAGTGCATGGTGCATTCCCACAGGATGGATTATAGTAATGTGCGTTTTCCCATTTCTGGTTTATGGAAAGAGTCTAAAACAGACAAAAGGGGTGGGGGAGAAATCAAACAGCCAGTTTGGGTGAAAAAAAGGTAGTGGAAAGAGGTGTTGAAACAAACCCAAGTTCAAAAACTCTCAGGTTATTGTGTGGCTTTAGGAAATGTACTACTTAAGTCCAACCCAATTCATGAACTGTCGTAAGAATTAACCAAGTGAAATAACATTGTATAACAAAAATGGCATAGCTATTACTTCTATTAACATTTAAAAACCTCTGACGTTCATGAGACAGATTACAACATTATGTGGTATAAAATTACTAGTAAGCATCTCTTCCATTCTCCAAGCCAAAACATATTCATGACTACCAGTGTACATATCCAAAGGATTATTGACATGAAAAAAGAATCAATGCTAAATTTATTTTCAGACAATACACATAGCTGCTGTTGCCAATCTTTACATAAATAAAGAGGATATCACAAGCTGTGCATTGTAGGTTGGCACTAACTTGGAACTGGGCAAACTGGGTATCAACAGAGCCAATGAATATTATATAGTACTGGCACAACAGGATCCTGACTCCTAGTCAGTATCCTATGGACCACATATTTTAACAAACAAGGTTTTCAGAGTCTCCTTAACTGCTACTCAATATACAACACTTTGGAGAAATCCCAACAGAAGGCTACTAAGGCATCGATCATGAAACCAAGCTATTCCTATCCAAAAAGGCATACAACTAGTAGACGGCAGATGGCACTTGTGCTTCTTTCTAATAACAAAGATGAATTCACAAGCATCCACAAGCACAAATTTGATCCTTCAGAAGAAGAGGGTGTACACTGCTTACATGAGTACACAAATGATACCTTAGTTTTAGCTGGGTTAAATATCTGTGCATTGGCCATCATCGACTTCATTTTGCAGCCAGTCATAAATTATTTACACTGCAGCTGTTTCATGGAGTTGCTGCATAGCATTATATATGCATATTAGAAAGAATCCCTGATATATATGTTATGGTTTTATACACATATTCCATAGCACCAACTTCTGGAATAAGACATCTAATATGAATATTGCCAATATAAAATATATTTGCCATATTTAATTTCTCTAAAAGGATACCATGGGTAATAGTATTAACATTGGCAGGTCTAGAAGAATCAGTAGAACCACACTGTTCACTTCTCCCTTCCAGCACACATCATCCCACAGGGGAACATAAGAAGTTTTGCCAAAATCAGTCTCAACCTTCATCAACATGGTTCTAGAAAATCTGTTTAATCTAACAAGTCTGCACCTTTATCAATCATGATCTGCCTAAGCATACTGGCCAGGAAGCTACTTCTTTGTGTGTGTTCATTTGGGAACTTCTGAAAGCCCAAAACAACTGGAGAAACAGTCACAGTACCTGAAAACATTTACCTGATTATTTTGATGATGTCGGAAAATTGTCACACTTCCAGTGGATGAAGCAGCCACAATTCTCTCCTGATCCAGAAACTAAAGGCAAAAACCTCAAATATGTTAATATAGGATACTATATTTGAGTAAGATCTTGAACAATTTCCACCACTGTTCTATATCTGATTTCCTAAACACAGATGGTGCCCCCCTCCGCCATTATGCTACTTATAAAATTGGTCGGGTCCTTAACACAGGACACACAAACTTAAAGGGTATGAGTCATTTTATAATATATTTACCTGCATATCCATAACATCACCACTATGTTGGATATCACACAAAAGATGTGGTTCTCCATGATACTCTCCATTTGGGCTCAAACCTCCACAGTCTCCAACTGACCAAACAGATATCTTGTTTTCCTGTAAGGTTGTAACAAAACAAACTCTTGTAGTTGAGCACTTTAAAGTTTACCAATATGCAGGAAGTGTATTTTCATTTTAACGAGACCAACTTTGTTGGTTAATTGGCCACGGGAACTCATGTCCTAGTGATGTCCCAACTGGACTACCGTAATGCACTCTGTGGGACTTCTGATGAAAAGCTTCAGGAAACTTCAACGGGCCGAAAATTCAACAGCCAGATTGCTGACTGGGGCGGGTTACAGAGACCACATCACGTCTCTACTAAAGCAGCTCCACTGGCTGCCATACAGCGATCGGGCACAATTCAAGGTGCTGACCTTGACCTACAAGGCACTATGCAACCTGGGTCCTAGCTACCTCAAAGATTGAATATCACAGTATGAACTGGCTTGGGTGCTAAGATCATCAGGAGAGGTCTTTCTCTCCATCCTGCCACCCTCACAGGTACGTCTCGTGGGAACACATGAAAGGGCCTTCTCTGTTGCTGCTCCCAGACGTTGGAACTCCCTCCCACTAGAGGCCAGGACTGCCCCATCTCTGCTGTCTTTCCGGAAACAGGTAAAGACCTTTCTCTTTGGGCAAGCTTTCCCTGAATTATGGACTACCATGTCTTTTTATGAATCTACCATACATGGCTACACAGACTTTGTGTTTATAACCACTTATAACTTTGTGTTTATATCTCTCCTTGTGTGATTGCATTGTCACTATGTTATCAATTGTTAGTTTTAATGTTGCCTTCTAATGCTGCAAGGTGCCCCTCAATTTCCTGTTCTCAAACTGAATGTGTCTTAATTGTAATGGACTGTATATTATCCCTCATTACTGTAAGCCTCCTTGGGTCCTTTTCCAGGGAGAAAGGGTATAAATACCCTAAATAAATAAATAAAATAAAATTTAAGCCGTGTCACAACTGGATGCCACAATTTCAGTGAACCAACCACGGCTGTTGCTTTATGCTAGAGCCATGTACGGGTGTTTCGCCATGTCGTCTCTGTAGTCTTTTATGTCTGAAGACACGGACTTGTTCCACGAAAGCTCACCTTGAAATAGAGCAGTTAGTCTTTTAAGGTGCCACAAGATCTCTGCCCTCTTTAATTCCCCTCCCCGCTTTTGCTTTATTTTGCGTCTTTGTTTTTGTTGCTGTCGCACAGAAGAAAATGGGGGGGGGGGATTGGTTCGTCGAATTTCCAAGGAGAAATAATTCCAGCAATGTGGATCGGCCAGCAAGAGTTGCCTCGCCAAAACAAAACTCAAACGAGACTGAAGACAAAAGGAGCTCTGGCCAGGCGCCACTGGAGGGGAAACGATGGTGGGGTGCGGGGGGGGGGCGAGGAAAGGTGGGGGGTGGTGGCGAGGAGTTCCGCAGCCGCCTGGCTCCTTACCTCGTTGTCCCACGAGCCAGTGGCGAAGACTTCGGGAGGCTGCAAGGCGGCAGCAGGGACGGGCCGCCACCGGATCTTGCTGACTTTTTGGGAGACGTATTTCGCAAAGAGGTCGTCCATGCCTGGCAAGGAGGCGCCCACTCCCGCCGCAAGAGGAGCCTCTCTCCGCCCGCCGGCTTTCAAATACTCGGCTGGGATTGGCTTTAAAAGGGTCACATGAGACGGTACGCGAAGAAGGACTCTCTTGCTCCCCTTGCAAAGGTGGATTTCTGCTCTTAAAAAGCAATGGACTCCAGGCGGGATTGTCGCAGAAAGTTGCCTCAGGGTGCCCGAGAACGAACACGAATGGAATCTGGGGGCAGAATAGCGAATATCCGCGCACGTTCTTTGGCCGGGTTCCGCGTTAGGGCACCTCGTAAATACGTCGCGCGATCTAGTGCTTCCTTGAAGAGGAATAAATTTTGTGATTTTAAATAATTGAATATTTAAATAAATACGTGCCTGGAGAGACAGATCGCATATCGTGTCCTAAAACTGCAGTCTTATTCCTGTTTCTATTTTTCGTTCACAGTGAGCGTGCATGGGATTGTGGCCTTGAACTATCCCAAGAGCTGAAGATCATGATATTCTTTCAAAAGTGAAGTGCCTAATATACATGTCTAATCCTGCACAGCAGAGAGTATCAGGATAGAGGGGGCTGTCAGTGGTAGCCAGTGCATCATGCTTAAAAAACAATATGATGAGAGAAACTTTCACACCACCACATTTTATATTGTAGTCTGCCTGTTCTACCTTGCCCTTTTGCTGTGGCATAATACTGATCACAAGCCAGGAGATCCACAGCTGGGTAGGATCTCTATATTGTCATGCAGGAACTGGAAGTAAGGCACAGACTTGGTTAAAGTAAACTCAATCTTAAAACTCCAGTATTAACTGGAATCAGATTAACATATAGGTAACTATTAAACCAACCTGCCTAGATGCCCTGAGCACATCCGATCTTGCCTGATTTCGGAAGCTAAGCAGGGTCGGCCCTGGTTTAGTACTTGGATGGGAGACCACCAGGGAATACCAGGTGCTTTAGGCGCCTGGAGTAGGAACTGGCAAGCCACTCCAGTACTCCTGCCAAGAAAACTCCATGGACATGGAGTCACAAAGAGTCTGTCACGACTGTAACGACACAACACACAACTATTAAACCCCACAGGTAAGAAAATAATTGTTTAAAGAAAACATACAGAAAAGATATGTTTCACACATGGGCACACTGAAATATGAAACTGCTTTATCCTGAGTCCAGTGATTGGACCTTCCTCCCCACTAATTACTATTTTAAATGGAAATGCTTTTCCTGGATATCAGACAGTTCTTGCCCAGCTCCCTGATCTTTTTAACTGGATGTACTATACTGGGGTTGAACCTGGGAGCATATCCATCATCCACGCATATGCTCTCAAACTAAGGCGCCGCCCTTCCAAAAAATTCTATAGAGAAAGTTACTTCAAGTATGCACTATGCAATGCCACAAGCTATTCAGAGTAAAGTGCACCTAACTTTTAAAAAACAGTATAGAATGACATATTTAGTCTGAAAAAAATGCATTAAAATTCAGATTTAATGACATTAAAATGCTCTATTTAGAAGCAAATACAATGTGATCAGTGGAGATTATCTCATATAAATGAACAACGGATTGCAGTCCTATAAGCAAGACATTTTGTTAACACTCCGGTACTTAGTATGATTAAGTACTTAGTACTTAGTACAATTCAGCTGCCATTTGAGGATGGATTCTTTTAGGATTCATGGGTAACAAAATAAATGGCAATAAAATACGGTTCATAATTCCATGTTGTGATAAGCATTCATAAATCTAGTTGACAAAATACTTTCTATACTTATGGCATTGTAAAAAAAACCAAGCACACTGATATTGGCAAGATGGCTTAGAAAGATTAGAAAAAAGAACTAGACTGCTAAATATGTTCTAAAACTTCACCCTCCAAATTAGGGAGTCTTCAGTAATGTTTTTGAAAGCATTGTTTCTTGTAGCATTGTACTTACTTTACATTATATGCCACCAAGTCAGAACCAACAGGTAACAACCCTAGGGTTTTCAAGGTAAGCAAGATATTTAAGGAGCAGTTTTAGCAATTCTGCACCCCCAGTGAGCTTCCATGCCTGGAAAAATGCAAAAAGGAGTCATAAGAACATAAGAACATAAGAAGAGCCACTGTTTGAAAAAAATGCAAAAAAGATGTAGCCATATGGGAAGGGGGAATTATGCTCCTTGTCATTCATAATGTTATGACTGTGACACTAGTGTACCTACACTGCAATGTTATGATTACCTGTGACACTAGCATACCTACACTGCACACAACATTCACATTTGTCCACTAGCTGGGGGGGGTTGTATTTCCAAACATGATGGTCTATGGCTAATAAGAAAATAAATGGGTGGTTGTGGAAAAGCAGATAGTTCTAATGACTGGGGTGGGTGGGTGGGAGGACTGGGAGAAAACTATTCCTATACTACAGGAGGTCTCAACTGTCTTTAATATGTAAGCCAGGAAATAAAATTGTCCTGAGTGGGCAGTGAATGCAGAGAAGAAAACCAAGAAATCAGCAAGCATATCGAATTGGTGGGCCTGGACGGTGTTTCCAAAGCCTCTGTGTGGGTTCTCGTCGGTTCCGTATTGTTTCTGTACTGTCGCCTGTTCATCCCTGGGTAAAACATGGGTTTCATCATTATCTGGATGGAGCGTCTATTCCGCTGATGTAACAGCCGGGAGTAGCGTTATCAGCCCCCTTCTCCCCTGCCCTCGTAAGGTGGGCACAAGACTGCTTCGCGCAGCACAATTGTGGGGTGTGTGTGTGTGTGTGTGTGTGTGTGTGTGTGTGTGTGTGTGTGTGTGTAAACAATACACACGTTGGTGCCATCCCAGAACGAGGACATGTACGTCGACACGTAGGGCAAATATGTGCCTCATCAGCACATTCCCAGCCTCCTGCGCTGTTTCTCCAAACTTTCGCTCGGTTCCCACGCTCTGCTCCTCCGTAAGCACTGCAGAGCAGCCTCTCGCTCGCAACAGGGTCGCCACCGTTATATATATAATATATATAATATAGCGCCAGGGACCGGGCGGTCACGCGCTCCGGTTTAAAGGCACAAGCCACTTCGCTCGGAACCGCGGGCACCCTCCTAATTGGGGTCACCAGGCGGTCTCTCTTCGCCGCCCCCCCCACATCCCTTCCCCCCCTCTCGCGCGTAGCCCCCGTTCGTGCAAGGCCGGTCCCTTTCGCTTCCTTCCAGCGCGCCTGCGCACACCGGCGGCGGCGGCGGCGGCCGTTCAGAATGCCGAGCGCGCGGGAGGGCGTGGGAGCGGCCCCTCCTCCCTCCGGCGGTCGCGAGGCGGCGGCGGCGGCGGCGGCAGCTGCTGCTGCTGCGGGAGGGGGGGACGAGGAGGCGGCGCCTGTGTCGGCGCTGGAGGTTGTGTCCTTCCTGGGGAAACTCCTGTGCGCAGTCGCGGCGCTGAAGGCGGCTCTCTACCTGCTCCGCCGAGTCTGCCTCGCCATGGCCTGGAAGTCGGGCGGCGCCAGTCACTCCGAGCTCATCCACAACCTCCGCAGTGAGTGCGCGGCGGCGAACCTGGGAGGGAGGGCGCGCCGGGCCCGGTGGCCCAAGGCAAAAAAAAAAAAAAGGGGGTGGGTGGGAGAGGAGGGCAAGAAGGAGGGGCCAAAAGGGGGAGGGGGAGAGTGCGCGCGCGCGCCCAGCCCATTCATCTCTAGCCGCAAGCACGCGCGAGCACCAACCACGCGCTCCCTTCGCGCCGCAGCCGCAGCCGCCACTCGCTCCCAGGCTAGGGAGGGACCGTTAGTGGCGGCGGCCCTCGACGTCGCGCGCCTCTCTCTCTCTCTCCCGCGCGCGCGCGCGCTCTCCCTCCCTCCCTCCCTGCGGAACCGTTTCAGGGCCCCTGTCACGCGGCCGCCGTGGGCTGGGGGGGGGAGAGGCGGGCGGGCGCGCGCGCACACGCACACCCACGCGTGGCTTTTTGGGGGGTGGGAGGGGGCACGGGTCGCGCGGAGGCGCGGTCGCCCGGCGGGTGCGGCCCTTTCGCTGCGCGGCCAGCAGGCAGGCGTGCGAGCTGGGTGGCTCCCCGCGGGGCTTGGCGGCCGCTGCCTTCCTCCCAGTCGGCTTGGCTAGCTGGCTGGGCTGGCGAGCGCCCCCGGCTTTGGGGGGGGGGTTGCCTTCGCCCTGCGTCCGAAGGGGGGGGGCATGCGAATGCCGGCCTCTTGTCGCCTTGGCAGCGAGAGACCTTGAGGAGTGAGGGCTGTGGGGAAATGGGACCTTCGGCTTCCGACCTAGGGATGCCTCCGGTCCGTGCCTCTTTTAGGGATCGAAGAAGGCATAACAACAGATCTTGGGTCCCTGAGACAAAAAGAGAAGGCGTGTAAAATGTAGTTTGTAAGAAGGGGTGATCACAGTCGTCTTTTCTGTCTCGAACCAGCTCGTGATTATGCAACTAACTCTCCAACCTCTGGGGATGATTGTCATTCGTTCAGCTGTTCTCCTGATTTTTGGCTGAAAGTTGCCAGTCCACCCATGTTTAGTATACCTGTGGGAAACAAATATGTGGTTGCCATGTGTTGCTAGAATGAGAGGATTTGGACAGGACAGAGAAGAGCATGCATGTGTGATTTGGTCGGTTCTACTTTGTTCTTTGAACTTTAATAGGGTGTCAGATTTTTTTTAAAAAGATGGTTGCTGCTTTTGTGCCCTCTTCACCCATCTCTATCTGACACTGCATTTCTTTTGTAAAGCTTAAACTTCTCTCAACCCCTAGATGTTTGATGCAGCAAAAGTTGTGATATTTACCTTCTGATCTTTTGGTAATAGCCACATTATGGGACTAGGAAATATGGGATTGGACAAAGGGCATTGGGAAAAATAAGATGCCTGTTTTAAAGCAGGTGAGAATCTTGAACTCATACTCCATTAGCAGCTTCTAGAAGAACATGTCTGAGGAATTGCACTGCAATCCATTAATGGTCTGCACTGAAATACATTTGTTCCTCTTTAAGATGTCACAATATTTTGTTTTTATTTTTATTTTTTGGTTTGGTTTTGTTCTGTGAATTATTGTGCACACTTAAAAGAAACTGGCAGGCAGTTTTTACTTGTACTTTTTAGCTCTGTAATTTAGGTATGCAGAGGCAGAATTGGGAAGAGCCAGCCTATATGGCCTTGGACAAGCTGTACAATTCCAGGACCCCCCCCCCCAGCAGAAGGGAATTATTAACCTCTTCTGCGTGTTCTATTCCTAGAAAATCCTGGAAAGAGTCACCATAAGTCAGAATCAATTTGATGTCATGCAATTATTATTACAGACCTAAGTCAGATATCAGTTGTATCAGCTTCTGATTTCAGTTTGTCAGCAAGTCGATGGCTTCAACATTTAAAAGTCCCTTTAAATAAGGAGTAGATAGAAGCACACATCTCAGTGCCTTTTACATGCCAAACTGTTTAGATATACCTAAGCTAAAATAGGCTTGCTGGTTTATGCTGTTTCAGACAGTTACACTGTGTAGCTGTTTTCATTTATTAGAATGCTTTATGTACATGAATGAATGGTGTATAGCAATTCTGGAGCCTTGGCAAGAGTGGATAGGCCTGGGGAGTGTTTCTATATGGGATTCATCATTCCTGACTTACAGATAAATATGCATGTGCTGTAATTTTGCAAGGTTGTGGTTTTATGTTGTTTTATTTATTGCAATTGTTTATATACAGTATTTTCATTTTTAAAGTAGGTAGTTAAGAATGTAGCCCAATAAATATACTGTACAATCATAATGAGTATCACAGTAAAGCTACTACTACACTAGCAAGCTGAATCACTCTCATTTGACTTTGCTGCAGTTTGGTTCACAGCCTGTTCAACGTCTGAATTCACAATCAGCGATTAGAAAAGAGGCAGCAGATCAATTCAGAAGTTCAGTGTTCACACTTGATATGATGTGATTTGTATTTCAGCCCATATCTCCTCTTTTTCCTTTTCTTTCTGTGGTCCTGCCTTAGCTGATCCTCTTATGATTCTCCGTCATGCTGCTTGGTTTTGAAAGGGTTGCATAGTGTTCTGAAATCAAGAATCATAGAGCAATGAATGTCGAAGGGACCTATCAGGGTGCCTAGTCCAAGCCTCTGCTCAGGGCAGGATTCCAAATCAAAGTGTATCAGACAAATGGTTGTCTGATTTCCTCTTGAATGCCTCCAGTATTAGCATACTCACTATCTCCCAATGTAATGGGTTCTCATGTTAGTGTAATAAATTAGCATGTTCTATTGAAATCTGGCTTCCTATAACTTGAGCCCATTATTATGTGTCCTGTACTCTGGAATGATCAAAAACAGATTATGTTCTTCCTCTGTATGGCAGTCTTTCAAGTACTGTACAGTGGACCCTTCTATAACAAACAGTTTGTATAACATAAAATCTGTATAACATAAAAAATTCCGGAGATAGGGGAAATTTGCTTAACATAATTTCATTTGGAACAAATTAATTCCTTTATACAAGGTACCACTGTATTTGTATCTTCCTTCCTTCCTTCCTTCCTTCCTTCCTTCCTTCCTTCCTTCCTTCCTTCCTTCCTTCCTTCCTTCCTTTGTGCCAAAATACTATTCTAGGCAGTTTACAAGTAGTTAAAACCTGAGAAACAAACAGTAAACATTGAATTACAGCACAAACAGCAATATGGTACTGAAACAAATTTTCATAATAAAGTGCAGTGGAGGTAAGGCTGTCAGCTGCTGTCAGAGTGAAAGGCCTCCCTGAAAAATAATGTTTTCAACTACATCCTAAATGAGATCAGAGAGAGCCAGGTGTATTATTTTTGTATTTTATGTATTCATTTTTGGATTTATATACCACCAAGCTTAATTCAGAGAACAACTCCAGGCAGTGTACAAGGAAAGTTAAGACAACAAAATAAAAATAACATTTAACATATATTAAATAAACATAATACACAAGCATATAAACAAGCATGATAGTCAGGTAGGTGGTGATTAATGTGCAGCATTGCCAAAAGCCTTAAGGTAGATCGAGGTTTATAAAGAACTCTTAAACATTGGCACTGATGGAGCTAAATGGATGTCAGTCAACTGGCAATTTATTCCAAAGAGTAGTAGTGGAAGTAGAGGAAGCTCAGTTTCTCGTAACAGTTTTTCGGGCTTCCCTGGGGTGGCCACCCTAAGTGCCAACTCTAAGGAATATCTACTTGGATGGACATTTATTACTGAGCCAGTTATCCCCCTTGTAACTGTACACTTGATTTCATTTTCTTTGGTGTAGAACTTTGTAGTTATCCTTATTCTGTAACTTTCAAAATAATATTTCTAAGCTCTGTTCTATCCCTGTGTTTGTAACTGAGAATAAACGGACAAAACTAGGGAGCTTTTACATGCAAAACATGGCCTCTATTACTGAAGCAAGCTCCCTGTTCTACAAATAATACAGTACTGTATTTGTTCTACCTTTCATAGTGACAGTTACAAAGCAATCCTATACTCATATAATGTTGCAACTAGATATATGCCATAGCAACACCAGATGGATAGCTGTCATAAACAATACAGATTAAAAGTGGGAAAATACAGATGTTCCACCAATTACCACTACATGTGCTGACAAACACAAGGCAACAGGTCTTCAGTACATATATCTTCATCAAGACAAAACATGTCATCAATCCTAGTAGCACAATCACAAATGGCTATCTTTCTATCTGTTCTCACATGTACCTTCTGCTTCTCACAGCCACTTTTTTGGAGCACATTACATAAAAGAAAGGAAGGCAAACCACCCAAGCTCAGCACCCACATAGCCAGTTGGGCAGGGACCCTAGGACAAGAGAAGAAGACCCACTTGGGAACAAACTTTTTTTCTAACAAACACTCAAATTGGTCAGGACAGTAACTTTTTACTTTCATGCAAGTAAAGAGATATTCGTTTCAGACAACATTTAATAATAATTTTACAAAGGAAACTTTAAAATAACTTTAATCTAGAAAGGTCTCCATGTGTTGCTCTGGATATTCAAACAAAGCTACTTTCCACTGGGTCTCAAACAAAACTACTTTGCACAGGGTCTCACCACAAGATTTTCAGTTCACTCTTGTTGCATATTAATTTACATTCATTTAAGAATTGAACCGGTGTAGAAACAGAACCAGTAGTAATGACAGTTTTTCACCCGAACCTGTCATCGTTACCCAGTTCTAGACAAAGAAATTCCTCCTCAAGATAGCTTTATTTATAACTTTGATTTATTTTTTATTTCATATGGCATAACAGAATACAGCATTATTGCATAATTTATCAGTTAGTTCTGAAAATACCTGCTGTGGTTAACTTGGGTGTTCATGCTGATTCTTCTTGCAGGGAAATCTTTTGAGGTCCAGCAGCCGGATTTAGCCATGACATCACATTGCCTAGGGTGCACCATGAAGTGGCTAGTCCAGTGATGGCTAACCTTTTAGAGACCGAGTACCCAAACTGCGGTTCAGAAGCCACTAATTTTTCGCAAAGTGCCAATACAGCAATTTAAGCTGAATGCAGGTGGCTGTGAAGCGGTGATGTTGGGTGCCCACAGAAAGGGCTCCGAGTGCCACCTTTGGCACCTGTACCATAGGTTCACCAATACTGGGCTAGTCTATATCACCCCCCATAACCTTGCTTTGTTTCTGCAATAATACTTGAAGAGACCCCCTCCTCATTTCCTCTTTAACTTGGAGACGTTTCAAAAGTTTAGTGAGTTCAAAATCATTGATTGCTAAAAATTTGTGAAAAATGAACTAGTGAAATATTTATTTTTTTAGCTATCCGAAATACAGTCTAAATTAGTATCCATTATGTCCAGTACTCTTCTTATTTTTTATTGTTACTGCAACCTTGACATTCCTAAACCAGGATATATGTAAGATACTTTCCTTCACAATACAACTACGTTTGATTTTCCTATTTTTTGTAATGAGGACAGTCTGAGAAGCTTTGAAAATCCATACATACTGTATGTATTTATATTCAACCCATTTTTAAAAAATTAGTCCTTAAAATGTTCTACATATTTATGTGATAGCTTCAGATTTGCATGATTGCAATCAACTATGTGTGCTGTAAATAGTGTCAACATGAAAATTCCATAGTACCACATTTCAGGATGTTTATTTCATTTTAGCCATTTATACTCCATTTTGGCGTGTGAAAATTGCCTGGACTATATAATACTATTGCCATGTAGACCCTCCAAAGCAATGCCGATTTTTATGTAACCTTCTAATGCTTTTTCAAATACAAAATTCATATCCATTACTCAGCAGTATGCAGTAGCAAAAGTCAAAATATATTATGCTATAATGTCTTTTCAGTAATTGTGTTATCTACTTTGCAAAGGGATTAGAGACATATTCCGAAGCAATTAAGAGGCACTATATTGCCTTATTAATAAACTATGACAGGACTTTGAAGCTTACATGCCTGCAATATTAAGGCAAAGAGTGGAAAAAGAAATACATTAACAATATTACTACACTATTGCAGAAATAAAAAAGCTGTGATTCTACTAGAAGTTATCATTGACTTTTCAGAAGGGAGAAAAAGGCATGAGGTTGGATGCTGAAGCTTTTGTTTTAATAAGAGGAATTTTTTAAAATATTCTTCAAGTAGCAATTTTTTATTTTAAATAATTTTATCCCACTTTTCACTTTCAAAAGGACCTAAGGTAGCTTACAACACTGAAGGATAATATACAACCAAGAAACATTAAAAACAATATTAAAACTTAATACAAATGAATTCAGAGAGCCGTCTTACATAATTAAAAAGACAATATTAAAACTTAGAACAATACATGAACAATCAAAGAAATAAATGCCACTCTGAGAGATGGAGT
Organism: Phrynocephalus guinanensis; assembly: GCA_037367245.1. Lineage (NCBI taxonomy): Eukaryota > Metazoa > Chordata > Lepidosauria > Squamata > Agamidae > Phrynocephalus > Phrynocephalus guinanensis. The sequence goes on along the minus strand of CM074733.1, from coordinate 102,441,270 downwards.
GCATGGAAAACTGAAAAAAACTGAAAAACACAAGTAGTACTACAAATTCAGTCCAAGCAGTGACGTATAACAAGCCTTCTAAAAGTCACATACAGGTAGTAAGTCATTTGGGAAAGTTTGTCTAAAGATGTACTTCCCAGAACGTTTCTTTCTTTTTTCTTTCTTTCTTTCTTTCTTTCTTTCTTTCTTTCTTTCTTTCTTTCTTTCTTTCTTTCTTTCTTTCTTTCTTGCAAATTATATTGCAGTGCTTGAAATCTATATTTTCACTGATGTTTTATATTACCTTAATTAAGCTATGACTATGCAATCAAATAAGCTGCCTAGATGCCCTAAGCACATCCAATCTCACCTGATTTCGAAGCTAAGCAGGGCCGGCCCTGGTTAGTACTTGGATGGGACACCACCAGGGAATACCAGGTGCTGTAGGCGCCTTGAGTAGGAACTGGCAAACCACTCCAGTATTCCTGCCAAGAAAACGCCATGGACATGGGGTCACGAAGAGTCGGTCACAACTCTAATGATGCAACACACACATGCAATCAAATACTGTGGCATTTGTTCTATTTATAATATTGGTTAATTAGAAGTACAGTCCTTGTTTTCTGATCATGAAACACAAAGAAGGATTCATATCAGGCTGTCCCTTTTTATTCTCAATATGGATGGAACAACTTGAATCAGTCTTTGCATTATGTGGTCACTTCAGATTCACCCATTTTGTAAATGGAGCAAATCCCATGGTATCTGAACATGTAGTTGCAATGTTTGTTTCAGGATGTAAGTGCCTGACAGGGCCTTGGCATGATGCAGGGGTGTCAGGATAGAATGGCTACAAAGCCAGGATGTGGTTGGTACAAGGAAGATTGAGTAAATGAGCAGGCTGAGGAGGAAGAAAACAGAGATAGCCAGCCAAAAGCTGCAGTTGAGTAAGAGAGCCTATTCGTATCAGGTCACACATGAGAGTACAAAGAAACAAGAACAGCGTTCATTTGAGCAAGCCAAGGTCAAGTTACTACAAAGGCAACCGAATAGGAATCAGAGGAAAGCAGAGGTGCAATACAGCAATTACTGTCTGAGCAACTGCTTTCTTTCTTTAGTTGCATCGTAGCATTGCAGAATTAAAAATGATGGGGGAGGACTGTACTTAAAAAAAGATAGGATGGGTCACCATGATACTGACTTGACAGCATGTAATTACTGGTATTTTAAAAATGTAGGTGAAGCAGACAAAGATTATCTCAGAACCAAGCTAATCTGAGATGACTGTTCATTCCTCCCTATGGGCCCTTCTGCTGTGAACAATCCTAGAATGAATTTTTCTGCTGACTGAGATGGAACACCAGCAGAATTAGGGTTGAGAATTTGATTCGATATTGTGTCTCCTAGAAGAACAGCAAGATTGTGTGGCTGTGGGGCAGGAGAGGCTGGAGGGGCTCCACAGAGGAGAGTACCGCCCACACCTGCCGAGAAAGAGAGAGAGAGAGAGAGAGAGAGAGAGAGAGAGAGAGAGAGAGAGAGAGAGAGAGAGAGAGAGAGAGAGAGAGAGAGAGGAGTGGATTGCAAAGCAGAAACAGGGAGGAGGACAGGGTCGAACGCCTAAGGGAGAAACAGGAAAAGGAAATGCTGTGGCAGCAGTTTGCAGAGTTGATACAGCTGATAGAGAAGGAGCAAGCCCAGAAAGCCCAAGAGTCCCAAAAGGCGGGAAAAAGAGACAAGGCGGGTAGAGCCGAACAACCCCAGGGACTGGTGGAGAAGGAAAAGGCGGGAGAAGCCAGCCAACCCATGGCCGTGGAGGTGGGGTTTGGGGAAGTTAATAAGGGGAAGCCTCGAGTCCTAACCCCAGGTTGGGAATGGTTGTGGATGGAGGATCCCTACACCGGACGATGGGAGCAAATGATAATGCCCCATGCTGAAGCAGAGAGCTATCGCCGTCGAGCACACAAGAAGGGGTGCTCATATTGGGGGGAAAGAGAGGCTAGGGAGTATAATCGCAAATTGAAGAAGATAAGACAGGATTTGGCCTTCAAGAAATGGGTGAAGAAAATAGAGGAGGAGGAGCAGCGAACTGGGAGGTACTCCCTATCAAGAACTGGTGTCGGGGGAGAACTGGACCCAAAACTACCTCAGAGGTTGGGGTGCAGGTGGAGATGCAGACCCAGGATTCGGAACCTCTGAGAGCGTCTGGTGGAACCCCCCTCCCTCGGGAGCAGAAGGGGGGCTGAACCTTTCGGACTTCACTCCGTCTAAGGACTCAAAGAATAACCCTTTTATGGTTGATGTTAGTTGTGTTGGACCCGTTGTTGAAGAAAGCGCCTCCAGGAATCTGGAAAAAGACAATAAAACACCTGTTCGTTCCAAAAGAGAAGCGTATTTATTGAATTCTGCAGGGTGGGTAGTTTGGCAAAACAGTGAACCCTCACAGTGGCCTTGGACAAACTATACCAGGGATGGCGAACCTTTTAGAGACCAAGAGCCAAATTTTGTTGTTTTTCAGTCGTTCAGTCGTGTCTGACTCTTCGTGACCCCATGGACCAGAGCTCGCCAGGCCTTCCTATCTTCCACTGCCTCCCGGAGTTTTGTCAAATTCATATTGGTTGCATCGATGACACCGTCCAACCATCTCATTCTCTGTCGTCCTCTTTTCCTTTTGCCTTCGATATTTCCCAGCATCAGGGACTTTTCCAAGGAGTCCTCTCTTCTCATGAGGTGGCCAAAGTACTGGAGCCTCAGCTTCAAAATCTGTCCTTCCAGTGAACATTCGGGGTTGATTTCTTTCAGAATGGATAGGTTTGATCTCCTTGCAGTCCAGGGGACTCTCAAGACTCTCCTCCAGCACCACAGCTTCCTTTCTTTGGGATTGGAATGTAGACCGATCTTTTCCAGTCCTCTGGCCACTGCTGGGTTTTCCAAATTTGCTGGCATATCGTATGCAGCACCTTTACAGCATCGTCTTTTAAGATTTTAAAGAGTTCAATTGGAATGCCGTCATCTCTACTGGCCTTGTTGTTTGCAATGCTTTCTAAGGCCCACTTGACTTCACTCAAGTGCCCAAACTGTGATTCAAAACCCACTAATTTTTCGCAAAGTGCCAGTATGGCCATTTAACCTGAATACAGGTGGCTGTGAAGGGGCGATGTTGGGTGCCCACCGAAAGGGCTCCGAGTGCCACCTTTGGCACCCATGCCATAGGTTCGCCAACACTGAACTATACAGTCTCAGATTGCTCCCAGAAGAAGGAGTTTAACCACTTCTGAGTATTTTATAACTAAAGAATCCTAGTAAGAATCACCGTATGTTGGAATTGATTTGACAGAGTGTAATTATTGATGGAGTACCCCATTTTTGATTTGATATTATTGATGTTAGGTAGATTTCGCCTTGGAAGGATTTCAGTATAGCTTCACCACCCCATAGGATAGGATTCTGGGTGCCACTCATAACTGTTTCTGAAAATAGGCTTTAAAATGTTTTGATCTCCATATTTCTGTCAGCGTTTCAAAGACCTTTGCAACAATGCCCACTTTTTCCTTAACCGGGGGGGGGGGGGAGTGGGTGCTGTTGCAAGGGTTTTTGAGGCACTGAAGGAAGCTGCCTCCGTTTAAAGAGGCAGCTTCCCTCAGTGCCTCAAATACCTTTTTTTTTAAAAGGGTAAAAAATCTCTGCTCCCCCCCCCACACACACACACCATCGGGAATGTAGAGAGAGAAGTGGCGTTTTTTCGTTTTTTCCCTCTTAGCACTTGCATCAGAAGAGGAGAAAAATTGAAAAAAATGCCGCTTCTCCGTCTACGTTCCTGATGGTGTGTTGGGGGGGGGGGGAGAAGCGGCGGTTTTTAAAAAATGTCATTTAACAATGAAATGTATGTCCTCAATGTCCTCAGTGCATTCCTATGGGAAACCGCTCCCCGACCTACGAGATTATCGATTTAAGAGCGTTCTCTCAGAATGCATTAATCTTGTAAATCAGGGTTCCACCATAAATGTATGCTAACCTGTTAGACTTTTAAAAGAAATGCTGTAGTTAGGCATAGATAGGAATTTTTATGCTTAAAGGAAAACCTATAGATCAAGATGGAACCCCTTTACAATTGCCCACAAAACACTAACTGTAGTTATAGAAAGCCTGTGAAATTATGTAATTCTTTGAAGAATAGGTAAATATGCCTTGTTAAGAATTTATTAAGTTAGCTGAAACTGTTTTCTTTTTCTTTTAAGTTGCTTACTTAATTGAAGAATTAAAATATTAGGATTGAGTATACGCTAAAAGGTTATTGCAATATTGTAATTGGTTATTGTTATCCTTTGTATTAGAAGAAAATAGATATGAGTAAAGATAGATAGAATTCTGATGGAATACAAAAGAAACTAAGTATGAAAATATGAAAATATGTTCTTTTAAGATGTGAAAGGAGATATGAATTACAATGGACTGAAATGTTGGGAAAAATAATTGTGATTGGCCTATGTAACATGACAGGTGATAAACAATATATGTGTTTTACTGTGTAGAAAATAAATATTATTTTTTTTAAAAGTGTCTGATTAGGGTTTAGGAGACCTTGGTTCAAATCTAGCTTACCCATGGAAACTCACTTGGGAACACCACTGGTAAAATCATCCCCTTAATATCCCTCAAAGACCTCAGAAGCTGCACTAGGGCTACCATAGGTTGATAGCACATACATTTCATTGGTTAAATAATTTTATGGACTTGAATATTTAAAGTAATAATTTATTGCTGTTGTATATCATTATGGTACTTCTGACGTACAGTGCCCCTATAAATGAGTGATCTCCAAAATGTCCTGTTATTAGTTCTTGCAAACTCATGATCATGGCTTTTTGCATTGAGTCAATCCATCTCATACTTGGGCTTCATCTTTCAATGCTACCTTAAACCTTTTCAGCATTATTATCTTTCCCAATTAGTCTTGTCATGACGTGAAAGTACAAAATATGAAAGCCTGATTTCATCATGTTTTCTTCTAGAGAAAACTCAGATTTGCTTTGCTTTAGAACTCACTTGTTTTTGTTTTAAATTAAACAACTTTTTTTCTTTTCAGAAAATGGAATTATCAAATCAGATAAAGTATTTGAAGTAATGCTTACAACAGACCGTTGTCATTATGCAAAATGTAACCCATATATGGATTCTCCTCAATCAATAGGTATGAGAATGTGTACCTAATGTCTCTTCATTATATGAATGCTTTATTCCCTTGAACACTTTCGGCCTAGTCATGGAATATGCTATAGCTTCTTTAGAGTATGGGGACAGGTATCATAAGACAGGAAAAGTGCAGAAGTGGGCAGCTAAAATATTGGGTTTTTTCTGTATAAGGAAAGGCTAGTTTGTGGTGTAAAGCCATTGTAGTGTATATCAAATGAGAGTATCAGACTCGGGCTTTGGAGATCTTGGTTAAAATCTCTGCTAAGTCATATAATCTTTATGGTGGAAAGTAATGGCAAATCATTCAACATCTCACATACTTTAAAATACACAACAACATTATGGGGGAGCATTTTAATTTGCTAAAAGGATAGCTGAGAAAAACAACTTAATAGAAGTCTCTAAAATATTAGAGTAATAGAATGTGAATACAGAAATTTCCCTTTTTAATTTAACTGACATGCTGAGATAGAGTAACATGACTACTTCTTTGGAAATGGCTTTTTAATTGGGCTGAACACATTTCTTCATTAGTCTTTACTTTGATGCTTTAAAAAGTAGAGGTTTTTATATTGGATGTGTGTGTAACTACTAACAAGAAATGCTGGTGTTGAAATGTTTTATAATTGAGCAATTAGGTTATGTTTTCCTTGCCTTCCAGGATTTCAAGCAACTATCAGTGCTCCACACATGGTAAATATTCACTTTCTTTTCCTTTTTCATTTCTACACCAAATCCCTGAGGGTCAAAAGTCAAAACAGTTGTATCCCCTGGAAGAGCATTCTGTAGGTACTGCTTAACCACTGGGAAGGTTCTCTCCAAAGTCATTACTGGCAGCTTCTCCTGGGAGGGGGGATGAGGTTTTCAGTTGTTTGGTACTTCAAAAAGTAGGTTTACTTTGCTGTTTGTGTGAATTATGTAACTGTACAGCTTTTCTAAAACTGAACATGCACTGAGTAAATAAAAAAGTATGATAATACACTCTTCTTTTTTTCCTCAGCATGCATATGCTTTGGAACTTCTATATGAGCAGTTACATGAAGGAGCCAAAGCCCTTGATGTAGGATCTGGAAGTGGTATTCTTACAGCATGCTTTGCACGGATGGTGAGAAGATAATTTTTGACTACATGAATAAATTTAGCCACAATATTAGTCAATTGCATTTGTTAGAAAATATAAGAAAATATAAGAAAACTAGAAGGACTTGGTTTAAATAATCTTAGACTACAATACTAATTGGTACCATTCATACTAGTTGATCTATGGAGATTTTTTTTCTCATTTAATACCTTACTGGCTGGATTGAGTATTTTGAACAGCCTATTAAGTAGACATTAGGGGAATGACAACCAATTTATGCCTTCATGTTGAAGTCTTTGTAACATTATTCAGCCGTTTATATTATTAAATGTGCTTATTTAAAGTAGAAAATGTGGAGGTGCGGATGTGTTGCATTATAAATCAACTTTGTTTTGGTGACCTGGGGATGGACTTTTACGTGATTTTACATATGGGTTACATATAGTTTTGGGTAGAGACCTTTGGGTAGTGAGCGGCATACAAGCTAAACAAACAAACAAACAAACAAACAAATAAATAAATAAATAAAGTTTTCCTTTTATTTTTTGTCTCTTCTATTTTTATTTTTCATAGTAAACATGGCCAAAGACATCTTTTTCATCATTCCCATTCTATTATTCAGTAAAGCTTTCACATTCTGTTGTTCTACATGCCACTTTAGTTAAAAACAAAAACATTAAAATCCTTAACTGGCGAACCCCCTTTGCTTAAGGGTGTTCCTTGAATGTCAGTGGTCAACAGTCAGTGTGGAGTTCATGCATTTCACCAGCATGTTTCAAAAGGAAGAGGAGTGGCAAGATAAGAACCAGGTGCTGAACCTGCAAAATATGCAGCCATTTATGTACCTCAAAATAAAATGTTTAATGTGTGCCACTGGTTTTGACCTTCATGTGTTGATATGTTACAGTTTTGTTAACTGAAAACATTTTAATATAAAATCAAAATCAAAATAATACTGGAAAGATGCTACTATGGACAGTGGAAGTTCTTGTGTACTAAAGAACTTTTGAACAGGAGTGGGCAACTACTAAGAGCTTTACATACACTTTCTCTCAGAACTTTGGTGGCTGCACCCCTAACTGCCACTTCAGATTGTTCTAAAATTATTATTTTTTCCTCAAGAGATGACCTCTAGTGGCACAGGAGGCAGTTCTTCTATGCTTGGGACCCTTTCTGAGCTGTTTTATACTCCAGAGAGGGTGTGGGGGTTATGTGTTTTTTGTGGGTGGGGGGTTTGTTTCTTTTTAACACAAGATAATAAAAGGTCCTTTTAACAATAACAATTATTATTATTATTATTATTTTGAAAAAATTGCAAACATTTTTTAGGTTGAAGGGATATTAGGGTGCTAAGGGCCACCATATTTTTTCTGAAGTACATCAGGCATGCTGAAATTGCAACTGAGCAGTTGTGTAAGAGAAATGAGTTGGCTGACAATAGCCTTAACTGTTTCATCCATTTTCTGTAATTTGTGTTTATGTCTTAGATTGAAAAGTTATGTGAATTAACTATTTAACTCAATATGCAGCACTAAAACAAAGACCTGGGTTTTTGTTTCAGGTTGGTCCTAAAGGACAAGTTGTAGGAATTGATCATATCAAAGAATTAGTAGATGATTCAATAAATAACGTTAAAAAGGATGATCCTCTCTTGCTATCCTCGGGAAGAGTGAAACTGATTGGTAAGTATTAGAGCATGTTAACCACAGGAACAGATAAAGGGATGTGCATACTTGTAACAGGATTTAAATTATTTTCTGCTAGATTTTCCTTGATTAGGTTAATTACTCAATCCACAGAAAGGGCTAGCATTAACTCTCAGTTTCACTGTAACTTAACTTTCAGGTAAATTTGCTGAACGTTGCCATGTTTTATATTCCACCATTTTCAGTGTCCATCCTTAAGATTAAACCCTTTAGATTCACTTGCTTAGTATTTGACTAAAATTACAGGAAAAAACGATAACAAAGATAAAGCAGTAGAACATTCAGCACAAATCAGTGCCGATATAGATCTGAATAAATGCTTAAGAAGTGTATTTGAGTGTGTATGTGGGGGGAAGAGATCATCAGTGGCATCCATTGAAAAAAACATTCCACAAGCAGTGCTTTACCACTGAGAAGGTGCTGAAGTCACAACCTGCTATTTCTCATTGGGAGATGGAGGCACTGGAGAAGACTGGCTGTGAGATGACCTTAGACCAGGCATGTCCAAACTTTGGCCCTCCAGATGTTTTGGACCACAACTCCCACAGTCCTTTGCCATTGGAAATAGAGGATTGGAATTCTGGGAGTTGTGGTCCGAAACATCAGGAGGGCCAAAGTTTGGACATGCCTGCCTTAGACAGTCCTGCTAGCTAAATACTGTACTTTGGTTGTATCCTCTTGGGCTCTGCACAGCAAGGAGCAGCAGACTGGTCTTGTAGATGCTACTTTCCTGACTACATGAGGTGTCATTCTATTACTGTAGCTGCTTTTGTTCTACCCTAATTCTTTTGAAGCCAGCTGAGTAATTTCCTAGTAAAAATTCCAGTTGAGAATTCTATCAAAAATTATGGAATTATGTTTGAAGATTAAATTATGTTAATAGCAGTGTGATGTGGCGGCATGATACTTGAATTTGACTTTTCAGTAGTGAGTACCACTTCAGCTCTGTCTTTAAGACCTCAGTTGAAAAAATTCTTGTCAGAGGAGGGCATCCAAGATGGTTGTCAGATGTCTTTTTGGAAATGTTTAGCCTTTCAAAAATACAGTGGGAGATGGAAGAATGGGAATATGGCTTCAGAGACTAGGACTCCGTCTCAAATGAAAAAGCACCATTAGGAAGAATTTCATGACAGAGAGCTGTTCAGCAATGCTATTCATGTTTTTAGGAGCTGATTGCTCCAGTCGTGCCACAAGCGAGTAAGTGATTCTATACATTTTTTTATATCTTGGTGGTCTATGCTTTTCTTCTTCTTTGTGAAAATTCTTGTCAACTCATCCACTTGTCACTTTTTATTTCTACAGTGGGAGATGGAAGAATGGGATATCCCGATGAAGCACCATAAAATACCTGTGCAGGTTGCTTTTTATTATGCCTTCTTCTGTGAAACATCTTTGAGATTAAAATACCTGGCAGGTTGCTTAGGCCTGCTTTACTAAAGGTTCTTAATAAAATAAGACATTGTACACGCTGACCTATTCAATTTCACATTCTAAGCTTACGGTACCAAGTGATGTTATTGACTCCCAAAACTAGGAGTTACATTGGTTTGGACTAGAGATGGGCATGAAACAGAAATACAATATAGTGTTTCATTTTGTTTCTTTTCAGTCTTTATTTCATTTCATTAATAATCAATTTTTAAAAATAATTTTTGTCAGGAAACAAAATGAAATAAAACGATTTGTAAGGCTATAAATAATGGGGAACTTTCCTTTTTTATTTAATGGAGCCCACTGCCCGGGTTTAAATGGCTTTAAACCAAAGACCCTCCTTAAACCTTCCAATCAGTTTGCTTTCAAACACTCTGTAAACAAGCAGGAAACCTAATGGCTAGCTGCTACACTTCAGATCAGATTGGAGAGATAAGCTCAACAGCTGATTGATGTGGGGAGGGAAGGAAAACATCAAAAATAACATCCAGTCCTACCTACTTAGGAAAAGAAAACAATCAGTTTAAATCAACTTGCAGGCACAGGCACAGGGAGGGAAATGCAATCCAGTCAGCCTCATGATCCTAAAACTGCCGTGTCTGCAACCGAAAGACAGGTAGCAGAGCTCAGCTCCTGGCTAGCTGCAGATCAAGATTGGAGATAAGCTAGCTATCAACAGCTGAGGTGTGGGGAGAGAAGGAAGGAAAATCAGTTTAAAAATAAATCTCCTGTTCTCAAGACAGCTGGATCAAGAGGCCTCTTGCCACTAGGATGAATTGTTTCATTTCTGAAACAAAAATTGTGTTTTGTTTCCTTTCTTGATTAAATGCTGTTTTTAAAAAATGTTTCATAAGCTTATGAAATGATGAAACAGCATGCTGTTTTTCGTAAGGTGCCCATCCCTAGTTTGGACATTTAAAAATGTTACAGTCCAAATCCCAATCTCCTTGGATTTTGAGCAGTCATAAAGAAAATCAAGCCCTTTCAAGGTGTTTCCTCCATCTTCCATTTGTCCTGTTCCCCAAACTTACCTTTTAATATGTTGCCATTGAGAAGTAGGAAAGAGAAGTGGAGGGCTGTTCCTCTGGAGTGCCTTTGTTTGGCCTTAAAGCCCTTGCCATCAGAACATTCCCAGCCCAAGTATCTCAGAACTATAGCATCCTGGGGTTTCCAGTACTGTATATTGCAAGCCTGTTCAAGATTTGTTCATTGTATAAGATAACCATTTTAGAAATGCACTTGCTGTGTCTAAACTGTCTTTTTTAACTGTATAGCTTATAGATCAATTAAAGCCTGGCGGAAGACTAATATTGCCTGTTGGCCCTGCTGGAGGAAACCAGATGTTGGAACAGTATGATAAGCTAGAAGATGGCAGTGTCAAAATGAAGCCTCTGATGGGAGTGATATATGTGCCTTTAACAGATAAGGAGAAGCAGTGGTCCAGGTGGAAGTGATTTTCTGTTCGGCTTTCTTCTTCCACACACTTAAGTATAAAAGGTGAAAGGGTCTTAATTCTCAAGAGAGTAGTTTGCCAAGGCTGCTTTTGCTCTCTTTGCCTTCTGCTTGACTATGCCACCAAAAGCACCCTCTTACATTGTTACATCAGCACGTGTTTTGAAATGTGTGACATTAAATACTGAGAAAAAGACCATCGCATGGATTGCATTTTATTTCATGGCAGTGCGTAGCCACTTGATGTTCTATAGTAATATAGTCTGGAAGATGAGTAATGGCAACTGGACTTCTCGAGAGATCGAAACGTTTCACTGCTCATCCAAGCAGCTTCATCAGTCTGAGGAAAGTCATTTGCGAGTTCTTCAATGTATAGTTCACCTTTATTTCACATCACCTTGGTCTGAATAGGCTCATAAGTTGGACAATGGCTGAACAGGCTCATTAGGTGGACAATGGCCTGAATAGGTTTGTATGTGGACCATGATCTGAATAGGCTCGTTAGGTGGACAGTGGCCTAGGGTGCATGAAAGTCCCGGCTATTCAACCTTTCCCAACACCCATTAAGTATGGGTCGTTAGCTATGGCCTTGCTGGTGGTAGTTTGAAGTGTTTCTGATTTGTCCGGGGATTGATGAAAGAGCAGCTTGATAAGTAGCAGACAGATTGTGTCTGAGTCCCCCACCTCTGTAGAGAGGGGTTTTCAATACACACATGAATGGCTTCCCTGACCCCTCTCTCGAACCACCTATCTTCTGTCTGTCTAATATGTGTACATATTAATACTGTATAGTATTAACTAAACTACATAATAATATAGTATTAACTAAAATTTGGTTTTAAAAGTCTGTTTCATAGTCACAGACTTCATTCAGACTTCAATTGCCAAAGATGCTACAGAACTGAACAAATTAATAATTATATCATATCATTGTCCATTAATGATTATAATTGTACCTGCTCTAATACTGGCATGTGCAGGATTAGTGAGTGAAAGGAAAGGAGAGAAGTAACACTGCTGGAATAGCTATGTGGAAGGCAGTTCTTGTGTTACATTCTTTCTTTCTAATGCAGAATGAAAATATATTGCTGTTGCCTGGGTAAACCGGATTTTTATATTTCAGTGAGTCTCTAGCATTCATCCGTATCCTTGTAGGGATAAAAAGCTATGTCTTCAAGCCATGTGCACAGCTTATTTTTTTGTGGACACAAGGCAGATTTGGACATAAGGCACATGACTACCGTTCCCTGTAACTTTCAGCACTGCTGGGCAGACCTCTCTTTCTCATATACATGGCTTTGTTTGTTACAGATCTTTTTTAGCCACCCTCTTGTCAAAGCCATGCATGAGAATCCCTCCTCCCGTGCAGCTTCTATTGCAATTAATCCATGGGCATGGGGGGGGGAGGCTTTCACAGAGGGTGCATGCTCACTCTTGTGAGTGTCTTAGAGGGAAGTTTGCACATGACCCCTTTTCCTTCTAAAGGCATACTTTTTTTCAACAGTATACTTTGTGATTTACATGGCTGTCACTGCAAAGTAAGTAAAAACTAGGGCATGTAAATACCTATTATGAGTGTACCAATATTTCAGAATGGTCTCACAAAAATATGTGTATACCCTATGTGTAAAATATTAAATATTTTAGTTAAGCACAACAAATACAATCATGAAGAAATCATGATAAAAATACATTGTGCTTGTTTTGCAGACATGATGTAGATGTGGTAGATGGGTTTTCAAAACAAATATTTAATACAGTATTCAAAAGTTGCCAAAGTGTATAAGCCACCAAGCCCTCCACAGGACACTGACCACAAGATGCAGCCTCACATCAACAACCTTTGTTGATGCTACTTTGCCTTCCCATATATTTCAGTGTTTTTCTCTTAACATCTCACCCAACGTTTTATGACATTTCTCTAACTCTTTCCTTTCATTTGAGTCTTTTGCCTGTCTTGGCCTGTGATGTCCCCATATCCCATAATTTTACACCTTTCTCTTCATGGCTATTCTGCTGATATCTCTAAGATTTTATTATATCCCCAATAGCAGACATGTCCAAACTTTGGCCCTCCTGATGTTTTGGACCACAACTCCCAAAATTCTAAGCTTAGAATTGCCAATGACAAAGGACTCTGGGAGTTGTAGTCCAAAACATCTGGAGGGCCGAAGTATGGACATGCCTGCCCTATAGTCATGAATATAAACTAGAAATAGCAATACCCTTATTAGCTCTATAGGATAATGCATATTGTACACCAAATATGTAATGATTTTAAGTTTGTGGTTCTTACACACTTTGTGTTGTACTGAGGGAAAAGCATCTTGAGGTATTTTGAGCAGTTAAAATGCTGATCCTGTTCTCAGTAACCAAGGACTAAAGCATTCTGTCATAGGTTGGTTCCTGACTTGGTTCTCCACCTGTAGACAAAGTTCAGAAGCTGACCATGAATGGAAGAGTAGAACAGACTGAGAGAATGCAGGTAGCTTTAGGGGTAGGCAGGTAGGACTGCAAATGTTGCAGGAACAGAAAAAGTTCCTTTTGCAGAGCACCAAATCTGGATTCAGCCCAATGATACTTCTGAGCGGATGTGTGTATTAACAGCAATCCCCCTCTGAGTCTTGTTTGAACCTTGCAACTTATAACTAGGAGTAATTTGGTATGTTAACACAGTAAAGATGAAAAAACCAATAAGGGAAAATTTGGGTTGTGGTGGAATCCACATCTAATAAAAACACCTGAATGTCATTTGAGTACTGCTGTGCCTTACATCTGCTATATGAATGGATCAGAGTATTTTACTGGGTGGGTAACCATAAGCTAAACTTTATGTTAAATGAAAATGTTATTTCAGAATAGAAGTAGTATTTTCTATAAGACATCCTCATCATTGAACTCCCCACCTGGGAGTTCAGTAGCAGTGCAAAGTTAAGGAATACTCACAGCCTGTGAACCTGGCTTGCCAGGGGGAGGTCACCCTTCTAGAACAAGCTGAACCCTGATTCCCTAATCCAACCTCCTACTCACAACTCTCAGCAGCATTTGAGTCTGGTCAGGACTTGTTTATCCTTATTGACCTGGCTGTTTTCTTGGGGTTGAGTGACAAGCAGCAATAGAGCTGGATGTCAGCATATTGGTGTCAGTTCCTCACTATAAACTGCCAAATGATTTGTCTTAGTTGCTCCATATAGATGGTAGCCTCCTTGGGTCCCTTTTAGGAGAATGGTGGGGTAAAATCCTAAATAGACAGTAATATTGGAGATCAGGTGAAGCCCTGAGGGCTGCCATAGGTCTAGATGTCAAGCAGTCTTCCGCCAATACCACCTTTTATGGTCATCCTTAGATGAAGGATTAGAACCACTGCAATACAGGAGTCCTAATACCTAACCAGGCAAACCAACCTGATGCCATGGTGAATGATACCGTATGCCACTGAAAAATCTAGGGAGAATGAATAAGCTTCACCCCCCCTTGCATAGGTTATCTACCAAAGGGACTATGTTAGTCTCATATCTTGCCCAAAGCATAAATGAAATACAGTAATACCTTGGTTTACAAGCATAATCCATTCTGAAAACATGCTTGTAAACCAAAACACACTTATATCAATGCAAATTTCCCCACAAGAAATAATGGAAACTCAAATGATTCGTTCTGGTGTCCCATAGACCATATCCTATATACACAGAATGCCAAAACTCACAAAAGTTGGCTTAGAAGTCCACGTCCACTCCATGGTCTAGGTACCTGGCTGCGGAATCTGCTCTGCTTGGGACTAACAACTGGATTTTACTCTGTGTTTTTAATGTGACAATAATAAAGTAATTTGTAGCCCTATACACACTTGACTAGCAGCCCCATGACTAGAAATGGTTTTAAAATAGGAATGTTTAAAACAAATTAAAGAAAAATATAAATATAAAGAAAAATAAAACCCTAACCTGCACATTCCTGGCTGTTTGCAAAGGAGACCTCTATTCTTCTCTCTTCCTTCTGCTTTGGAGACTGCTTGGGACAGAATGTGCCAAACAATCACCCACAATACAGCAGGGGGAGGGAGGGAGAGCAACCATTGGCTCACTTGTGATCATGTGACCTGCTCCGTTGCTTGTATACCAAGACATTGCTTGTTGATCACGGCAAAATTTAGTAGGAACATTTGCTTATCTTGCAAAACACTATTAAACCAAGTTACTCTTAAATCAAGGTATTACTTTATGTCCAGATAATCACCATCACTTAATAGGTTATGGAGTGGAGCTGTCACAACCAAAGTGAAGCTAAGAAAATGAGGGGTTTGCATTGACAGTCCTTTACATGGAGAAAACCACGTTTGTCAATGTGCTTGATGCCTCTCTATGGAAGACCTGATGTTGGCTGCCCCAAATGCTCTTGATATTGCTGGATGAAACCTATCTGATACATTAATTCTCCTAAAAACAAAGAAAAATCACTATCATATTGAATTTGAATGAAAGTCTTTATCAATAAATAGATACCACTAACAAATTAATAAGCATTTATTATGCTTTTTTTAGCAATTTGATCGTAACGCAGACCATCTGAAACACTCCTGAAATCTGCAATGCATTAATTTAAAAAATCTTCAGGCATGCATGCACAGTGTGTGTGTGTGTGTGTGATTTTAATTCGATCTTCTCAAAAATGCTGGGTTACAGACTTGATGAGTCGTGGGAGTTCAGGAGGTAAATAATGAAAACACAAATCCTATACACGAGTAATTTTTCTGGGTGCTCTTTCTCACTTTTCCAGTTTTCCACTTCTGTGCAGATATGCCTTTTAGAATTCAGTTGTGCATGCTGTCTTTCCATGCTAGAATGCTGCAAATGTAAGTGGTTTTACATATAGATGCTTTGTGGTTTGTAGGCATATATACTGCCGTATTCTGCATGCTAGCTGCTTGATTGCGTTTGTTACAAACTGAGGCTGACAATGATGTGAATAAGTATTAATAGAATTGATATTCTGAAAAGAGCAGAGACATGCCATAGAATCAAGCACATTTTAATGATGTTATTATAACTACTCTGAATATGGTAACATTTATTTTGAATATCTGATAATATTTGCTAGAGAAGCTACGCATAATCTATTCTAGTCAGAATTCTAACCTGTGGCTTCAGATCTGTCAATTATGTAGAATTGATTGACTCCTGGGCATAAATATTAAAATTGGATGAGAAAGTCAAGTCCTGGACTTATCTATTGAATTCAAATGAAAATAATGTTCTTCTGCAAAACTAGCAGTGTTTTGTATAGTACACTGTAGTTGACCAGTTACTTGGATGCCCTTATTTTTTGAGAGGGGAACCAGAGATGTCATTCCTTCTGTTTTATGGGTAAGGAGTTCAGCTGAAGCAATGTCCCCCCCCCCCCAACATCATTTGGCAAACCTGAAGCTCAAACCAAAGTCCACAGCTCTGAGTCTGCTACTTTGAGTCCAAATTAGTGTATTATTTACCTTAATAGCTGATTCTGGGTTTTTGAAGAAGCAAGAATTAGGTTGTATTGGAAAAATAAGGAATGATGCGTGGTGCTTAACCCTTTCTTGATTTCTGCTTGATTTCTCCTAGTAAAAAGTTTGACAAAAAGTGAAGACATCGAGTCAGTCATCATGGGGGTACCATTTAATTATTTTAAGGGATAAGTTCAAAGACTAGACTTGTAATTCTCGTCCTTTGTTTTTGCAGGGATGAAATGTAAAAGCTACATCATCTCACCTGAACATAGTGTTAACAGTGGACTGCTCATCTCCAAATCTTAAAAGCTTTTTCCAAACCAACAGCATTGCAGCTTGTTTTGGACTTTGCTACACTGTTATCAGCATGGAAAAGTGTGTGTTTTTATTTTGTAGAGGTTTAATGCAAATTTGATAATGAGCTGAGGGGAAGTTTAAATTTGGGCAAATGTTTCCTTTCAACGTGCCCTCATTTTCATCTGCCTAGGAGAGAAAAATGTGTCTGCAGAAATGCAGTTAAACCTGCAATGTGTTACCTTTTATTTTGGATTGAGAAACTTTTGAACACTTTAGTTCCAGTGTTCCTTCATCAAACTGCTTATGTGCACTTTCTGACACTACATGCACACTATAAGATTCTTTGTGTTCAGCTGTCTTCTAGATGCTACTAAATAATAAGAAGTTCTTCAAAGCTGTCAAGGTGGTGTCATAGACTAGCATGTAGTATACACAATCAGCTGTTTTCTTCCCTTTAAAAAATCAGAAATCATGTATATAAACTTCAAGACATCAGAAGTGAAACTTCTTGTATAAACTGCTGTTCAGGATGGACATAACTGACATAGTTTTCCTTCTTCCCTCACAGAGTTATGTAGACATTCATAGTTAAGTTCTCTTTGTAGCAGACTTGCAAACATTGATGTACTCAATTTAACATAATACTGTGTAAGCTATGTCCTAATCGTTGAACAGTTTATGCAGTGCTGCTTTGCCAAATAAAATTCAAAACTAAACATGTTGCAAATCCTGTTTTGAATGAGGGCGGTGGTGATTTCTTGCTGAGAACAAGACGAAGACAACTCACATTCAGGAATGTAGCAATGCTCATGTTGCCTTTATGTCACACTGGAAACAGCCTTCCCCTTTTTATGGAGTGTTTGTCGTTGATAAATTTGCTTCCGAACAATAACGTGCTGTTAGAAAAATTGTATTGCATTAATTGAAGGATCTGCATCTCCACCAAATGTTTCCATTTGTACTGTTGCTGCAGATCAAGGGCCTTTTCACACGACCCCTAAGATCCGCTGGTCCCTTAAATTCGGACCAAAGATCTTAGGGGTTCGTTGCCCTTCCTTCCTCCCCACCAGAGAAAGAGGGGAAAAATGCAGCTCACCTGGAGGAGCTTCCTGGAGCTCCGTTTCTCTTCCGTTTCTCTTCTGCTTGCTTTTTTTCCTCCCACCTCTTCTCTTAAAGGGGCAGGAGACAAAAAAAAACACAAGCAGAAGCCAGGAGAGCCCCGCACTGACCAGATTAAATCCGGACCTGGGGATTTTCACCCACCTCAAGCAGGTACAAGAAAGTGCAGCTGGGTCGCGCTTAGGTGGGCGGGGTCGCACTTAATTGTCTGCAAAGTCCGGAGCTGGTGGGAAAACACTTGTAAGGTCCGGACCTTGCAGCCATTTCCTGCGGAGCTTAGGGGTCGTGTATAAAGGCTCCAAGAAGCTACATGCAGTAATGTTTGAGGTTGTGAATTCATGCTGATGGATCTCATGCCTGCACAAACCGTGTTTAGAACCCCCTATGGTTGAATGACGTTTTGGTTGCAAATCTGCCCACCCTCAGGGTCGATGCACACTAGTCTTACTAACCACTGCATGGTCAACAGCATTAGGAACTTTCTCTGGCTCTTCCACAGCACACTGCATTATCTCTTTTCAGTTTTTAAACTGCTTGTTAGCTCTCATTTTCTCTTGTTGGTTAAACTTGTGTGTATTTCCCCCCTCAAGAGTTGGACCCCAGGTTTATGGTCCTGAAGGCATTTAGAAATGGAGGGGGGGGGAGAATCACAATAGCTATGTTACAGCATAGCATTTCAGGCAAAAATAAATGGAGGAATGTACAGAAAGGAGAAGAGCTGGTTTGAAAGTAGTACAGCATCATTGTTTTAGAAGTGCCACATCCAAACTAGGAAAGAGTCATGATGAAGTCCATCCTCTGGTAGGAAAGGAAAAAGAGGAGAAAGAGCTGTAGAGGAAGGAAAGTTTTTTGTTTCCCTAAAATCTTAGATGGCGTAATCTGCCCCAGTCAATCATTAGCTTTAGGCCTACTGCGTAAAAATCTGAATTTACCGTTGTGTTACTGCTTTATAATGATTGCAGAAATCATACATAACTTGATGGAGTTTAAAAATGTGAGCTAACACAGAATGTTGTGGGTGAAAAATAAATATTTGAACATTGCAGGAGCGCATTTTTAGGATGTAGAAAGAGTTGATAGCCACATGTCTGTAAAGATTCTGAGTCATCCAGGTGAGGTTATCTGAAAGTTGTCATGGCAACTGGACTTCATTTCTTAAGAGAATGAAATGTTTCGCTACTCATCCAAGCAACTGTCATCTGAGGAAAGTTTGTGGTGAGGCCTCCAATTTATAGTTCACCTTGATTTCACATCACCCTGGTCTGAAGAGGTTGACAGCCACATAAAGTTCTGAGAACAAATTTGTGTTGCTAATCAGGAATAAAGGGTAGCAGAGAAATAACTTCCACGCAGTACATTATTGCATGTGTGCAAGCGTGAATAATATCACTATGATTATGTTTGCACTTAAAACTGCTCATGTCTAACTGTTTGAATACATGCTCAATTTTCAGTTGCTAGCATTAGTAATGATAAGAGTAGTACCACTTCCAAGTGTGAAGGTGGGGGAAGGGAATCATCAATTTATGTAAAAGATAAAGATTCTCCCTGCACATACGTGCTAGTCTTCTCAGACTCTAGGGGTGGTGCTCATCTCTGTTTCTGAGACAAAGAGCCAGTGGCCATGTGGCCGGCATGGCTGATCACTTCTGCGCACAGTACACTTGTTTACCTTCCTGCTTTTAATGGTGGTACCTATTTACCAACTTGCATTTACATGCTTTTAAACTGCTAGGTTGGCAGGAGCTAGGGTTAACAGTGGGAGCTCTCTCTGCTGCGTGGCACCCGGGACTCGAACTGCCGAGCTGCCAACTTTGCAGCCGACATTTCAGCGCTCTAGCCAGTGAGCCACCACCAATTTTTGTAGCTCTATTCAAAACCTTTGCACCTCTTTAGGCACATGCACAAATGTTGTAAATGACAGAAAGGTCATTAATATTAGGCAAAATTTGTCCTCATTATGTTAAGGTTCACCTGCTTCAGACCCCATTGATCCCACTCGCCAAATTACTATTAGCATTGGTGGAGTTTTTAAAATAGTCACTGCTCAATGTGTAATGGTGCTTCATTTTGTTTTCTAATGCTTGAAAACATGGTGATACAGCAAAGTGCAGCCTGCCTCAAAAGGCACTGGGAGTCCTGAGAAGTATAAAGCCCTGAGAAGAAAAAGACTGTTCAAGAAAAAGGAGGATTAATTCTACTTTATTTATTTATTTATTTATTTATTTATTTATTTATTTATTTATTTTCATACCACCCGTCTTCCCGAAAGAACTCTGGGCGGTTAACAATAAGGGCAAGACAGACCCATTACCTATTACAGGTGTGAGGTCCTGAAACTAACATAGCAAAAAGGGGGTAACAGTATCAGCCTTTCCATGCTAGATTTTATCTGTTTTGTTTAGCAATTGGAGATGAAGCCATAGATATGATCAATATGGCCATTACCTTCAAATGCGTCCTTCATTTTTACTGGCTTGTCCATATTTATTACCTAGTCTATGCAAATGGTTTGGAACAGGTAATACCGTTAGTCTTAAATCTGGTTAAATTATTAGATCCATATCTTGCTGTCTTCCTGAGCAGCAAAAACCAACTTTATAAATCATGAACTGCTTCTATTAACATGAAAGCCAGCTCACGTGCAACAAGCCATAATCTAAAGGGGATGTATGTATAGTACAGTACTTTTTGCTTGGGTCGATTGTAACAGTTACTGAGGAGAGGATGAAGTAGTAGCCTCATAGATGTTGGTAAGGATATGAGGAAGGTACAGAGTTCTTGTTAAATTGTATTTGTAATGAAAATAATTAAATAGAAGTGAAGATGAAAATTTGTTGCTGATGACATAGGATACAGCCCTGCCTTCATAGAAAAACCCATGGGCATTTACTCTATGCTTTGTTTACTGAACCATTGGATCCTGGCTACGTTGGACACTGTGCTTGACTCTTCAAATAACTGTAGAATCCAGATTTTTTTTAAAAAAATTTGTTTTTGTTTTGTTATGGAGGAATGAGCCAAATTGCCAAAGGTCTGTGGTTTGGTTAGCCAGGAACAGTCATGCACGAGCATGCTGCTTATCAAAATTAAGTTTTCCCAACATTCACTGGCTTATTATGGAGTCCAAATATGACCAAGAGGGCCAAGAGCTAAAGTTGAAATGAAGGAACCCTCTTCCATGTGTCTACCCTTTTCTTGAACAAAGCAGGGAGTGAAGCCTTTTAGAGTTGAACTAAATGTGATAGAAAATATGAATTTGGATATTAATCTAGTCCAGTGATGGCGAACCTTTTAGAGACCAAGTACCCAAACTGCATTCAAAACCTACTTTTTTTTTTTTGCAAAGTGACAATACGACGATTTAAACTGAATACAGTAGTACCCTGGATTACAAATACTTCAGGTGCCACCCTTCGGGAAAGGAAGGATAGAAGAGCAGGCTTTTGAATTTCCTGCAGCCACACCGAGGGTGCTGTGGCCACGGAATATTCAAAAACCTGCTCTTCGTTCCTCACTTTCCTGAAGGGTAGTACCCCATCTCTGCCCTGGGCAGACACAGGCGGGGTGCTATACCATTGGGAAAGCCAGGGGGAGCAGCGGCGGCTTGTGGGCTCGTTTGTACCCCTAGTTTATTCTCCAGCCATGTCGGTCTGGGCATCTCAAAAGTGGTGCGAGTAAACGGGCTACGAACGAGCCCACAAACCACTGCCTCCCCTTCACCCAGCTCTCTGCACGGAGCACAGTGGTGTGCTCTGAGTGGAGGGGGGGGGAGTGCCGTGGCTGTGAGGGGGCGACGTCACGTGCCCACAGAAAAGGGTCCGCGTGCCACCTTTGGCACCCGTGCCATAGATTCTCCAACACTGATCAAGTCCCTTTGGCACCTTACTTCTTCCTTGCTCTGGGTGATTGTGTCGTCAGTTGCAGCACTGGGAGTGACTTAAATCCCCATTCCTTTCGATATTTAATGTAAGATTTATATGGGAATGAGGAGAAGATGCAACAAGAAATGCATGTAGTTATTGTGTTTAGTGTGGCCCTTAATTTTATTTCTAAGCTCAGATTTATTAACCGATTTTGCAATAACACAGAAAACATTTCTCCTGAAGTGATTGCAACTTATTTCTGTCAAAATGAAAAAAAAAGTATTCTGCAAGGGATTAGGAATAAAATAGGTTTATTTTTATTTTACATAGATTGGGACACTGGCAATTTGGGAGTCGGTGGCAGAATTCTATGTCATGATTTCATTAAAAATAAGATATACCAAATAGTCACATGCCTCTTCTGTACTGATTTGTACTTGGGCGGTCTTTGACTGGAACACATTTAGACAGTTGGATAAGAGGACAGTTCACATACAACAACCGAAACACAAGGTTTACTCTTTTAACATCTCAGTCATACAGTGAATTATTTAGACATGTGAATGAGCTTTCAAGTGGCGTAGATACTATATAGCTTTCTGGAGAGTTCAATTTGATCTCAGCACTCTGGATGTAGGTAGTGTGTCAATATTGCATGGAACGTTTACTGTTCATTGCAGCAAGGCGGAAAGCTGATGAAATTAAGACCTAGACTACCTCTGTACCAGAATCTTGAGAAGTGAGGCAGTACCACTTCAGACTTAAGGTGGTTATCATACTTCTAACATTCCTCAGTTTAACATTACAAAAAAAGCCTCTCTTGTGAAAATTAGCATAACAAAGAAGACTGTAACCTGGTTACAGTCCATGTGACTACCCCTTTTTCCATGCTGTGCTATGGTTTGAGTTTTTTGTACAGTATTCGTTTAATATTTGCTGTAAAGGAAAATTTAAAATGTGCTTGCTTTCTGCTGTGAGTTATTACAGTCTACTTGTACCACTCTCTGCCTTATGAAGTAGCAGGCCTAATCTTTTGCCTAGATGAAATCCAGTACTTTTATGGGTAGTGTGATAAAATTCATATGGCAAATACAAAGTGCCTTTAGGCAGGTAGGCAAATGGTATCCTAGCTGAAAATGGTTTCCTATCTTTATTTCAGACTAAATGCTACAAATTACTAATATATGGGCAGACCAGCGTACAACTGAACGTGTTTAAATTTTATGGACATTTTTACCTTGTGGAATTACTAAACTTTGTTCCTAAGGCTGTGTGAGCCAAATCTACAGCCCCTGCTGTAAAAAGACAGAAAAAGACAGGGATGAGAATACAAAAGCTGAATACCTATGAAATTGGAAAAAACACATACAGTAGGACCCCCATATCCACTGATTCAGTTATCCACCGTTGGCAGAGGAAAATAAATAAATAAATAATTCAGCAGATGCAAAGCAAGCTGTTGTCAAAAAACAGCAGCCGTAAAGCAAGCTACTGTTGCAAAAGAGCAGCCGTAAAGCAAGCTACTGTCGCAAAGCAGCAGTTTGGGGGATTTTTGGCATTCTACCTTATCCACAGTTTTAATTATCCATCAGAAGGCCTGGAACCAATCCCCAGCGGATACTGGGGTCTTACTGTATAAGCTTGAAATAATATACCTCTGTCACAGCCATTAGGGGAGTGCTAACTTTGTCTATTACGGTAAGTTATTTTAGAGGAGTAAGATGAAATTGGCATGTCTTGCTTTAGAGATAGGAGGACAGAAGTTTTAGAAGACTAAGAGATTCGTTCTTATTAGATAAGAAAAAAAAACAGTTCTTGTTAGATAATAATGAAAGGAGTAGCAATGAAGCTTTTCAGTATGTGAACTCAAACTGTACAGCTGGCACATGGGCCGTCCAATAAGTGCCTGTCTATAGCTTGTGTGTAGTGAAGGCTAACAGCACTAAGGAGAATGAGGCAAAATAATCATATCTCTGAGTGTATGGTCCATTATATAATGCTGGGTATATAGTGTCTACTATGAATAGTGTAGAGGCAAGACTTCAAATTATAGCTGTCTTACTGCGATAGTTTTCATAGAATTAAGTAAGCTTCTCTTTGAAAGACTCCGAAATTGATTGTAATGTCATGTGACAGTAATCACAATTGTAATGCCTGACTGGAATTAGTAAAGAAATTATGGGGGGAGGGGAGAAACAACCATCTAATTTCCCACTTAAGACCTAATCTTGTTAGGTGGTACACCAGCAAATTACACGTTAATATCACTGATGGCCTGATCCGTACCACCTTTATTGGCATAATGGTTTCAGGTAATCGCACTGGAGCAGCCATGCCAGCAATGTTAACACTGCACAAAGCTATTTCAAAAACTGGAATTAGGGGAAGATGGAATGTAAGAAGAGAGCAAGTTCATGAGCAAGTCATTTACATGGAGTTCTACAGGTATTTCAGCCACCATACAGCAAGCCCCAGTGGTGTTTACCCTGCACACCTGAGATATGGTAGTTAAGATGCTCTGTGACATTGCTACAGACACACAACACAGGAAGATGGAACCTGTCATATTGCCACGCCTAGAATAGTCCTACGGCTATGGCAAAAGGAGCCATTCTGCATGCCACCTCAGCTGTACACATCTATTCTACCACAGACATTAAAAAGAAAGATATTTATGTTCTCTCTTCTAAATTGAATTTGTACTCTTAAAAAAAAGGTAAGATGTAAGAGGCACACTTTTGTTTTAGAAAGATTGAGAGAAGTGAAGTAACCTGAATCCTGCTTTAGAGATACATCCCATTTATGAGATAATCTGATTCCTCAGACATAATGGGCCGAGCTTTCTTAAGTTTCTGTCTCACTAACCGCAATCGGCAGGCTACCATGAGCAGCAAGAAAGCAGTGATGGCCAGTCCCAGAGTCAGTGGAAGTACAGCACCTAAAAGAAAGCAGTAGGCAAGAAGCATTAACCTCAGAAGTTTTCAAGAACGTGATAGATAAAACTAAGTAACGTCACTGTGAAGCAACTGGAAGTCAGCATGACTTGTTACCATCCCACATTAGGCATTGTTATACATTCTGAAACATTAATGATGGTCAGCAGGCAACCCTTGCCGTTTTCATAAAGTAATTCTACATTCTGCAAAGCGGCTTTCAAATGCAGGGACCAGTGCTGGAGTTGTGCCTATACAAAAATCTTTTGATCAATGGTCCACAAAACCTTCCATCTGGAAGTGACCTTGCTCAATGAAAATTACAAGATTGCTTTTAATATTTTAAAACAAAGTTAACATTCTAGTACGGTATGTTGTTATAACAGCAACAATAAAATAAAATTTAATATCTCAAATGTGCTCCCCCCCTAACTAATAAAGAAGCTACACATATATTGCAAGTAGCCTGGGTGGAGGCCTCACAGCTAAAGCATTTTTACTTACCATAATATTGAGATTTTACTTTGGACAGACATTGAAATTTTAAAAAAAAAATTGCTTAAACATCAACATAAGGTTGCTTCCAGAAATTACCTTTTAAGAAAACTTTCTGGAACTGACTGGAAACTCCTTCCCAAACTAAGCAAACATCAGACCTGGCCCTCTGTTTTATTGCTGCTGAATGCCAGTAGGGCCCACGAAGAGAGCTCTGAGTGCCACCTTTAGCATCCATGCCATAGGTTCTCCAACAACACTGGAGTGTACTACCTAGCCTCCAAGAAGATTGGAATCTAGAAAGAGCTTCATAATCAACACTAAAGCAGTTTGACCAGAGGAGACCAGACTATGGAAAGCTAGAACTACCTACCTAATGGAATACATGGGACCAACTTTCTGTTATTGCTAGAGTATAATGCAGTGCTTCTCAACCTGTGGGTCCCCAGATGTTCCTGGAGTGCAACTCCCAGAAATCCTGGCCAGCTCAGCTAGTGATGAAGACTACTGGGAGTTGCAGTCCAGGAACATCTGGCGACCCACAGGTTGAGAACCACTGGTATAATACTTCATGTGAGACATGAACATCTCCAGTGGTATATGTATAGATGTGGGGATATTCATCTGTGGCAATAACATGGGAATATGGAGAAAACCAAACGTCTCCAGTGGTATATCAAGGCAACTAAGGGGATTTGAATCGCTCAGTGGTTTAAGTATCTGGTTGCAAGCCAGAGATTGGGACTTAAGTTTCCTATTGTGCCTCTAGTGCCCTTGGGAAACCTACACAGTCCCAGGATGCCCCCAGAAGAAGAGAATAGTAAACCATTTCTGTGTATTGTCTACCTGGAAAAAATAGAAAAAGGTTGCCATAAGCCAAAATTGATTTGACAGCACATGATTACTAGGGGGAGTTAGGACAGAGATATACAAAATACCATAATGTATAGTGCAGAAAAAGTGAATAGAGATAACATTTGTCTCCACCATAAACTAGAATTCAGGGTCATCCACTGGGGGAGAATGGTAAGAAGGTCTATAACGGATAAAAGAAAGCTATACTTCATACAGGGCATAATTATTACCCTAAGATTCCAGTAATGGCAGATGTCAAGAAACGATAGACAAACTCTTGGAGGATAAGGTTAGAAATGGCAAAGAGTCCCAGAGGCGTTATACGCCAATTGTTATCAGAAGCAACATGCCAGGCAAAGACATTTGGTGGGAAACTAGAGGATTTTGCTGTAGACTTCCATGTGTTATTTGGAAAATGCTTCCTTACTCTTACCTGCTTCTGGGACTGGATGGCTCTTGTCAACGGGAGTGCCCTTTAACACCACAATGTCACTTTCATTCTCATCATCTGTGCCTTTCCCTGAGGTCCTTGAATCTGCAAAATTAAAGCAAGTGATCAATTTATCATTCATTTCATTTATTCAAGAAATATTTTCCATGACGATCCCTAACTCACCCCATCAGTTAAAACTGTACTGTAAGATGATTTCAGCACATACTATAATTAGAACTGACCTCTTTGTAGTTTCCGTTTCTCTCCCCCCAACTCCCAAACAGATTAATTTTATATGTCTTTGGTTCTGTACCTAGGGGTACGTCCCACTGAACTTACTGGGGCTTGCTTTTGAAGAGATGTGTAAAATTCCACTATTTTCCCCTTTGAATCAAGTGTGGGTATTGCCTTGCAACAACATAAACCATGTTTTCTTGAAGTTGTTTACAAAGATTTTCTTTAAAAACTGTGTGAGCTTTATTTATTTCATACTTTTTACTACAGGCTATCTTCATCTACCTGCGTAGATGCCCTAAGCACATCCAATCTCGCCTGATTTTGGAAGCTAAGCAGGGTCAGGCCTGGTTAGTACTTGGATGGGAGACCACCAGGGAATACCAGGTGCTGTAGGCACCTGGAGTAGGAACTGGCAAACCACGCCAGTATTCCTGCCAAGAAAACTCCATGGACATGGAGTCACGTAGAGTCGGTCACGACTGTAATGGCACAACACACACACACATCTTCATCTCCCCACTGAGATGAGTCACTATCATGGCATTGTTGATAGTTCTTTCACCCATAAGTGGATCAGGCTGTTCCTACTGCAGGTGAAATGCTGCGATAGTAAGTCCTTACATGTATGCTCCAACTGATGCCATGCTAAGTCTACCAAAGCAAGCAGGCAGCCAGCCTCAGGAAGCAATACTTGGTAATGACTCCTCAATAGACCAGCTATCTATCCCCATTTCTGTTTGTTTGCAATTGCTTATGGGTTCTCTGTTAAACTAGGCAAGATCTGAGGGAGGGATGCCTAACAAAATGATGTGACTCACTCAACAAGTACAACAGCAGAGCAATGCACATTCTGGCTGGGAACAGTAAACGCTGTGGGAAAAGCTATGTCAGAACCTAGGTTGTCCAATCATATTAGTTCAAAAATTATTTAGAATAAGTAGCAAAGGCTGTTTTAGCTAACAATAATGTAAGCTTGTTGTAGAAAATCCACCTGGAAAAAACAGTTATATGTTTGGGACGCTACGCTATCCTGCATGCCTAGAAAAAGAGAGGCAAGATTGTGAAATGGAAGAAGTCATCCAGAAAAAGCATTGCAGGTGAAGAAGAGATACTGTACATAGAGCAGCACAGCACCCTTCCGATGAACTTTGCTATCTGCATCCACCACTATTGCAGCTTGTGGACACATAATCCTTTGTGCGTATATCCAGAGCCCCTCCTGAGCCCCTCAAGTAGAAAAACCTGTTTAAAAGAACACACATGTGGACAAAAACAACCTATTTCATCCCAAAGAAGATTCCGGGATCAAACATTATTCTTGGGCCTTGGGGAAAGGGCCAAAAATTTGCTTTCCCCTCTTAATCAAAACAATACCAAACAAAGCATGTTTTTTGTTTCTTTTCTTTTCTTTTACAAATGGCCATTTCTAGCCATTTCTATGCCTGGTGCAGTGCAAGAGGGATTGGGGTCTTGTAACCCCCAGAGATTGCTCATGCTGGTATATTATGATTGCACTCCACTTTTGCCTAGCAGGGCACTGCCTCTGATGGGACATCTGAACAAACATGTCTGAGCTCATTTCGGTCCCACAGAACCCTAGCCAGGAGAGCTGTGGCCTGCCCTTCATTCCCACCTACTTAGCTGCAAGCTCTCCTGAAAATAAATCACTCTCAAGTTATTTATGGTCACCAGAGACAATACAACTATAGCCTTTGATACCTTACATACAACTGTCTCAAAAACCAGTTGTACACTTTTTGGCTGTGATCCCAAAATGCTTTCCATCAAACAGAAAGGATTGCCTGTTGGCAGAAGGAATTTATATCCCATGGAGACTCCTGCTAAAAGACAGGTAGCAAGGATTAATTTAAAGATTTTTTTTCTCCTCTCTTAAAGCCCACAAAAAACTCTTCCACAGGGTTGAGAAAATCTCTGGAACAGTCATGGAAGATTGTTCCGGGCGGCTGCAGAAGAACCAAGGAACTGGCAAATAGCCCAGAGTGACCTTGCTGCCAGATGGGTGGTATAAAACTCAATCAATCAATCAATCAATCAATCAATCAATCAATCAATCAATCAATCAATCAATCAATCAATCAATCAAATAGCTCCTTCTTCTCATTAGCGTTGTTAGTGGAACTCAGCTGGTGGGAAGTCTGGGTTCCACCTTTTATACACAACACTTTCTAGCAATGATGTTGCAAAAACCTACAGCGGACCACCAATCAGCCACCTCAGCAAAGGCAGTGGTCTTATAACAACGCACTGATCCTGGGGCGGGTATTCCTATGTGAAGCGTATGCCTCAACTGGCAAGCATTTTGGCTGCAAGAAACTGGCACAGCTGTGGCTGCTGACAACTGCTGTTGCCGCATTGCCTGCCAGGAAATTTATCAAGCAAACATCTTGTAAACAAACCATGACAAAACAGCAGAAATGCTAGACCGGTTTAGTTGAAAATTCTCTGTGGGCTTTTATCCTAGAGATCTAGTAGCATATGGAATGCAGGTATATACATTCACATTAAAGTGCTGTGACTACTTCACTAATGTGTATCGAATCCTCCTCTGTGAAGGAGGATTTGATATGAAGAATATTTCTACCAATAGTAAAATAGGCTTTTTATATCTGTTGAGTGGGAAATTTGGTAACATCTGCTTTCTAAGTTACTTCAGGAGGCATATCTTTTACAGAGGCTTTGGTTTCCTAGATGTTACATAGTGCCATTTAAAAGCTCTGTCGATAAAAGTAAGTAAACATCTTCAGAAGCCCCAGAAACTCCCACTAAATCAATTCAAGTCTTCTATAAAATCCACACAGAAATAGTGCATCACAAGTGTTCTATAGGTATCCTCAACCACTACATGCAGAACTAGTTGCTAAGGGCAGAAACATTCATTATAGATTAATCTTGATTAGAATAAGTTGTTCCATAACTCTTATCCAGGGACAGAACAGCTTTTCTCACCTCACATAATTTGTAAATTAGCTTGCCTTCTTTTGTGATTTGTCTCCAATATTTAAGCATCCGAATCCATATTTATGCCCTTCGATGAAAGCACAGCCTAACTTTCTTCAAGACCAATATCCTACTTGAGCGTAAAAGATTGCTCTTTTGCCCTCAAACATCACGCCGTGTCATCATTATTTTCTCTTGTCCAGAGTTCCGCAAAACATGCACTTCCTCACTGTTGGTCTACACTGTTGGCTAAGGAACAAGCTGTATGTCACAAATAACCCTGTGATTAGAGGTGAAATCATGATCGCTTGCTAGATCTAAGGACGACCCTTCTATCTGAGAAACAAAGTCTGTGTGTCACATGCCACCTTGCCCACCTGATCAATCACAAAACAAAGGAAGCTAATTTGCAAGGCACAAAAGATGACACAAACCTCTTGACAGGAATATCCTGCACTATCTGCAGTTGAACTATTTCCTCTTCCAGTCCCAAATTTAGGGTCCTCGACTTATACTCGGGTCGACTTATACTCGAGTATATACAGTATATCCAATTATAAATTCCTCTTAAAACAGCAGGTGTTAGAATTCCAAGTGGTTTACAGGACAGCAAAAATGTAACATAACGCTCTTTTAAAAAACCATTATTTTCAAAAGTTATTGATTATTACCACGAATGTTTACACATTCAGCAAGGCAGTCAGATTCTTGAAGGAAGTTGTTCTCATTGCCTTTGCAGCCACCGTAGATGAAATGTACACAAGTACTAGAGAAAGCATCAAAATGCCAGCGAGGGAAGTGCCCGTTACATGGACCAGCAGAAGCAGGCATCAAACATTGCTCTGTAATTGTAGCAGGAAAGTAAACTATGAATGTAAGTAGGATGTTTTGACATCTAAAAATTAAGTCATTAATTAGCTTTCCTAGTGTTTTGTACTTATTACTTGGCGTCTTCTTGGTATAACTCTTAGGCCATGCAAGCTATATGGCATCATCGTGCAGTGACCTGCATATTTAATTTAAATTAAGTTTCCTATCCTCCTCCTTTTTCTGGTTCAATGCTCCCTAAAACTCCCGTTTGCCCCAGAAAATCTTTGGGAACTTCTGGGCTGGACTGGGAAGCCCTGAATGGTCAAAAGTCACCAGATGATCACGGTTGCCAGGATTGGGACTGCCAGTGATGATGCAGCAACAATTTTGGGCTACTAAGGATCCCCACCACCACAAGAACCACCACAAACACACACACACAATCCTGAGGCTCACAAAATCTCCTAGAGAACCTTGGGATCTGAAAGAGGAGGAGCTTTCAATTAATTTAAATTAAATATCACAGTTGCCAGATGACGAAACCATCCTTCTAGTACCGCATAAAATAGTGTGAAAGAATTTCAGCCATGTTTTGCAAATTAATTTCGAGTGTTCCTCGAAAAAAAAAATTAGCTCAAGTTCTGCATGAAGTAGCCATTTGGACAAAATGTGCTTTCCCGGAGAGGCTAATCAGGAAAGACACTGATTCTGCAGCTAAAAGCAGTGCATCCTTAAGGGGAAAAGAACAGTTAACCCTCACAAAGCTTGCTTCCGTGTGAATGTGTTAAATTGGATTGCTTTTGTTTTGTAATTGATCAGTTGGGAGACAACACTCGTCCTCTGCATATCAAAGATCCGAGGCAAGTGGCACTGAGAGACTGGCCAATCTAAAGGGTTCACCATGTGAGCCGTGAACCTATTCATTTCTTCCTATATCTATATCAAGAACTTGCTTGAAAGCTCAGTGGCTTAGGTATCTGGCTGTAATCCATAGGGTCTCTTCTCCCAGCTCTGCAGATCTAAGATTATTATTATATTAATACTTATCAGACTACCTAAGCATACAGCCTACTATGCAGTACTATGTCTGGAAACTGATCAAAAATCTATACTTGCATAGACTGGGCTTTGACTGTTTCCCCAAGGATCAACTTTTTTGCTGTAGGACCTCCAGTTTGACATGGATTCCATATGGATGACAAGCCTCTATTGTCTAACTGCTCATGCAAAATAGAGCAGCACAAGCCGTTTGACATTTTGCTGCTGGGGCAAGAGGTGCATCCTTGTACAAACACGAGTCACACTTTCTCAACGGCAAGCGGCACCTCTCCAAATACTGTAGGTGTCATGTATTGCAAGGAGGTATTCAGTAAAGGGAGGTGGTGGCTCATCGGACTAAGGCTCCAAAACTGTTGACTGCAAAGTCGGCAGCTCAGCGGTTCGAATCCCGGGTGCCACACAGCAGAGCGAGCTCCCGC
This sequence comes from Phrynocephalus guinanensis, assembly GCA_037367245.1. Classification (NCBI taxonomy): domain Eukaryota; kingdom Metazoa; phylum Chordata; class Lepidosauria; order Squamata; family Agamidae; genus Phrynocephalus; species Phrynocephalus guinanensis. Next base: position 102,409,468 of record CM074733.1, on the reverse strand, counting down.
TGATAACCCCAGCTCCTGCCAACCTTCCAGTTCGAAAGCATGTAAGTAGATAAATAGGTACCTCCATAAAAAGTGGGAAGGTAAAACAGTGTTTCCTTGAAGCCATGCCGGCCATGCTGGCCATGGACTTGCACAACACTGGCTCTTCGGCTTGAATGCAGAGACAAGCACAGCCCCTAAATTCGGACACAACTAGCACACATGTGTGGGGGGAACCTTTACCTTAACCTATTCAGTAACTGGAAGAGCAGAATACCTGTCTCTGGTTAAAGAAACAGGTTGGGCATTACTTTTCCAAATACTGCATGATGTTGTTCATCACAATCTTTCAATAACATCTACTTTCTGAAGTCAGTTCATGTAATCCAAATCATAAGACTTACAGTAGGTATGATTAATTCTGCAGTGGAACAAACATGGCCTATATGTGCCCACATTGAATCTTGGAAGTACAGGTATTAGCTACAATACATCATATTGCCTGTGGTGATTATGAAGGCAGATACCTATGCCTAAAATGGGACAGAGTAAGAACTGTACCAATTTTACAAGCACCACAATGCCATCATGTCAGTCCCATAAGCCTGTACCAATCTATGTACATCACTGGACCACCTGTTCAAAAAAACTATAACTCGTTGAATTTTAAAGAATCATACTGTTAATCTTACCTGGTTTATACTCAGTAGTTTGTTTCTTTGGTCCCTGAGAGGGTGGTTGGTTGAATTTGTCAGCCTTAGGTGTATGACCAGTTGCAGTACTTTTCTGTGTGATTTCAAGTGTCAGCTCTTTGTTAGTATCCTTTGTTTGCCCAATGGTATTTTGCTGGAGAGAGCTAATAGCAGTGTGCGTCATTGTATGCTGTCCTGGGTCAACTGAACAGAGGGAAAATAAAACCCAAACAGCCTTTATTTATTTATTTATTTATTTATTTATTTATTTATTTATTTATTTATTTATTTATTTAGAGTATTTTTACCCCACCTTTCTTCTTGGGAAAGGGCCCAGGGTGGCTTATTTATATATATATTTATATATTTTTATATTTATATACTGCGCCAATTTCCCAGAGGGAACTCTGGGCGGTTCACATAAAAACACATGAAATCCACATGATAATAATAATAATTGAGAAGACAATAATAATAAAATAAAGGGGGGAATACCCAACAACAATTTAAAAAAAATAAAAATAATAATTGGCAAGAGGCATAGGACAACTAATGATAGGCACAAATCACAAGACAAAAAACAAAACAAACAAACAAACAAACAAAACACACCAGTGATACAGACCCTAGCGATTGCCAAAAGCATCACTAAACATACAGATTTTAACAGCTTTTTTAAAGGATGCCAAAGAAGGAGCCTGGCGTATCTCGCTTGGTAGTTTATTCCAGAGAGCCAGGCTGGCCACTGAGAAGGCCTGTTTATGCGTTGCTACCCTATGGGCCACCCTGGGGGTGGCCACCCAGAGCGAGAGAGCCATGGAGGATCAGGTGAGTTGGGCCAGCTATGATTGTAGGGAGATACGCTCTGCCAGATAGTCAGGACTCAGGCCATGGAGGGTTTTGTAAACCAAAACCAACACCTTGAAGCTTATTCGGGAGGCAACGGGCAACCAATGCAGGCGAGCCAGAATGGGGGTGATGCGGTCAAACCTGCCCGCACCAACCATCAACCTGTCTGCCGCATTCTGTACCTGCTGCAGTTAACCAACAAGGTTGAAGGGGAGCCCCATGTAGAGAGTGTTGCAATAATCTATCCTTGACATCACCAGTGCCTGCACCATCAAGGTATGGGCGAATCTGGAGGATTAGCCTAAGATGGTAAAAGACCGACCTGGTCACGGCTGCCACCTGGGATTCCAGAGACAGATCCGGATCCAGGACGACGCCCAGACTCCTCACTCTTTCAGCCAGCTGGAGGGTGGACCCACCCAGACTGGGAAGAGGGTCACTGTACCCATCCAAGCAAAAACCAGGTCCAGGGAATGTCCACCCCTGTGAAATGGACAGGTTCATGGAGGCCATGGACTCCATGAACTCCAGAGCCACTCCCTGGCATGCCCATTGAAGTTCCCAACCACCAAAAGGCTTACAGTAATGAGGAACAATATACAGTCCAGTATATATAGGATATATATAGTCCAGTATATAGTCCAATATATATAGGGTGGTGAATAAAAATAAAACATCCAAATGAAAATTTTCTTCAGAAAAAGGAAACATTTATGGTCAAATCTAGGTAGGCAGGACTAGACACAGAAGCATGTCCCTCTCAAAAAATGTTCTCCTAAGGTGGGAGCAGCCATCTGCAGGTGCCTGGAGGGAAGACGTCTATTCTACAGTACAATGCCATGCAAATAGTACTTGTCTGCCCTAACAGGTATTAATTGCCTTTTGAGGCATCTTCCTTAAACACAGTTTAAATGCCTAGCTTTACCTCTCTCAATAGTGTTATTTTTTAAAAAAAAATAACTATAGCTATCAACATTTTAAAGGTCCACGACTGTTAACATGCAAGTTTTTAAATACTCTACATTTCTATTTTTTTTTTCTGGATTTATTGGTTCTATTGTTCGATCTTTCTATAGATGGGACAGCGTATTCAGGCAATCATACAAATGAGGTAGACAGGAAAGAGGAAAAATCTGTCCTGGGACCCTGGTCAGTCATTTCATGATGAAATTGACAGTGTCTGTTCGATGGGCAAATAGTCCATCTAGGGTGGTCTAAGAAGATATAATTGTTCCCAAAGAAGCGTGGGGACAGGGAGAACAGAGCCACCACCATCATTCTTCTTCAGCAGGGAATTGAAAAAAAATACTTCTGTCCCTTCAAATAGTTCAACTTAAGGACTTTGTCTGCTCATGGCAGTGGGTGGGAGGGATGTGCTTTCATAAGAAGGAGACTGGTGAAAGGAATCGGAGAACAGAATATTACAGGGCAGAAAGAGAGAGAGACAGAGAGAGAAGGTGGAAGACACCCCACTAGCAATATGTAAGAGGTGAGGGCAATAATGTATAGATTGCTCCTAAGCTGTCCCCAAATTTAAATAGTTTGATAGCCTTAGCATCATACCCCACAGGCATAAAGGTTTGCTGCTCAATGCCAGCTCTGCAAATGTAAAACAAACAGACAACCTGTACCCAGTTTGGGGTGAGTATGCTGAGCTGGCTTGTATTTCAGAGACTTGGTTAGATGAGGCTGAGGTTATCAACCTCACTGAGCTTTAGCCACCAGACTCCTCTGAGCAGCAGGAGGCAAGACTTGGGGGGGGGGAGAGGTGGAATTGTTGTGGTTTAGCATGATTCCATCTGCCTTGCCAGGTGCCACTTCCCCTGATCATCTGGGTTTGAATATGCATATCTGAAAGTAGCAAACTGGGCACTCAATTGACCAACCTTGGAAAGCTAGAAGGCTGTGTGAATGTCACGCTGGCTACCTGGGACCGAGCCCTGCCCATGAGCAGAGTTTTGGCCACAGCCATGCAGTTTATCCACTGTGCCACAAGGCTCCCAATGTATGAACTATGCAATGATTCTCCACAACTATAAAAGGAATTAAACAGGTGCACTTATGTAATAAAATGTGTTATCCCTGTGATGATTTTATGCCATTTCTGTTGGGATGTAGAGTAAGTGATTGGAGAACCTTCGGCACTCCAGATGTTTTGGACCACAACTCCCACAGTCCTTTGTCACTCGAAATACAGGCTTGGATTTCTGGGAGTTGTGGTCTAAAACATCTGGAGGGCTGAAGGTTTGCCACCCCTGAACTAGGGTTTGATTGACAATTATAGGTTGGCTGTTTGCCAGGCATGATAGTTAAAACAGCTGGAAAGTGTGGAAGAGTGATCATGAACCACACTGGGAGCTAAATGATTAGCATGCTTTCTGGCTGGAGATTGGTATCTTGTATACAAGTGCACATGTGTGTGAGAGTAGAGGGAAATATATGCTAGGGCTAATATTGTTGGTATGTTTAGTGAAGAAACTGTGGAAATTAGTATAGTATGGTTGGAAATTGTGTCAAAGCAAGTATTCATACACACATGCAACTGGAAATGTTTAAAATATTCTAACAAAGCACAGCAAAGGCTTATGGCTATACTGTATCAGTGGTTCCCAACCTTCAGCCACTCAGATGTTCTTGGACTGCAACTCCCAGAAACCCTGGCCAGCATAGCAGGCAGTAAAGGCTTCTGGGAACTGCAGTCCAACTGCAGTTCCTAGGTTACCCAAGGTTTGGATCCACTGTGCTATATGATAAGGAACCTGACATTCAAACATTGTTTATTCTTTATTTGGACCTGTGAATTAAACCTTTTTTATTTCTTTGTGGTTAAAAAGTACTTTTTTTCTGTTTACAAACCCTAGTTTGCTTTTTAGAGACAGACATTACAAGACATTAAACCCATGCATGCCCTTAAATCACTGCTACAACACACAGTATATGTACTGTTGCCAAAGGAAATAAGGCTGTGAGTTTCACCAGAACCATTCTTACTGTTTTTAGAAAGCCAATGCAAAGTTGGCCATCAGATGTAACAGCATCTGAACAATACTGTAAAAGGGCTGTTTGCCAAGACTGACCACACAGATAATTCAAGAGAAAGAGAGGCAGATCAAGCAGGGATTCCAAACTTAGTACAGGGGTGTGAAGGTGGTGGCAGACATGGGTGAAGAAAGTGTATGAATGTCACATCCCTGACTATAAGTACAGTAGTACCTTGTATAAAGGAATTAATTTGTTCCAAATGAAATCCTGTTAAGCAATTTTTCCCTTATACAAATTTCCCATACGAATGCATTGAAAACAGAGTAATCCCTAATCGCGACCATTTTTATGCTGTACGGATTTGCCCCATAGGGTGATTCTGTTAAGCAAATTTCCCCCATCTCCGGAATTTTTCTGTTGTACAGATTTTATGTTATACAAACCATTTGTTATATGAGGGTCCACTGTATAACATAATGCAGTTATACCTTCTGTAAAAAAAAGATAGTATCCTTCAGGCAATCCTATATGGTGGAAATACACATTCTCCAAAATATCTAATTTGACTCTGAGCTTGATGTTTGAAGGAATTCCCTTGCCGATTCATTGGTCCCCAGTGTGATTCTTGTTCCACCTCTTCTTGTCCTTGGTCTCTTAAAAGAGGTGCTATAAACCTGTAAGCCTCAACACGTAAAGTTTATGCTCTGCCAACTGAGCTACAGCATGCCCCAATCCCGGAGGTGACTTCTACACTAACCCATAACAAGCATGCCAAAGAGCATACAAAAAAACCCCATGCACTCACGTTTCTGACAAAAAGCTTCATCAGAGCCATCAAGACAATGTTCCTCTCCATCACAGGCATAAGTGATATCAATGCAGCAGCCATCATCACAGAGAAACTGGTAGCGTGAACAAGTCCCAACACATCCTGCCAATGGCCAGGTCACAAGAAAACAGAATCACTGAACCAAGAATTGGAGAAGACAGTTGAAGACAGGGCACCAAGTTATACCGTCCTGTCACCTCTGTCATATGTGAAAGAACTCTGTTGTAATCATTTTATTGACAATCATTATAATGCCAACTTGCTAAAAATAAATTCTGTCTGGAATTTGTTTTTGATATGTGTTTCAGAAAGGGAGGGGATATACACCAGTAGAAGAATGAATGTGCTTCTGGAGAGAAAGTAAATGAGATGAATTGTAAAAATATTAAAATTAGAACCTACCCCTGAAGGTGAAGGTGGCATGGGTGAAGTGACAAGAGTAGGAATCCCATATCCACTGATTCATTAACCCACTGATTATCCAAGGTTGGCAGGGGAAAAAATTAAATAATTCAGCAGCCGCACAGCAAACTATTGTCACAAACAGCAGCTCTAAAACAAGCTACTGTCACCAATAAGCAGTCTGGGGTTTTTTGGAATTCCCTCTTATCCACGGTTTTCATTATCCATGGGAAGGCCTGGAACCGATCCCCAGCGTATACCGGGGTCCTACTATAATGTATTAATGAAGTACGATGGAGAAATGCTGTGGTTTATGTTGTAGAAAATTAATTTTTTAAAACTGAAAAGAATATGTGAACTCTGTAAAATTTAAGCATATTTTGAAAAAAGTGTATCTGGAAAAATCATACTTGTGCTACAATTCTCCTGGATAGAACAATTTTTTAGTAGTGTAGTTAGCTTCAAATGAGAACTGGACTCCTGTATTTTTGACAGCTGTACAGAAGAGAGATTTTCAGCAGGTGTATCATTAGGTGTATTGATGTTCTCTCTTCTATACAGCTACACAAGATTCAGGAGCCATGTCCCCTTTTGAAAGGTTGTCAGTGTTATATCAAATCCGTGGATTTAGCCGAAGTCTTATACAGCCCTTCCCGCCTGTTTTATAGCAGTTGACAAAGATACATTTTAACTGACACATGCAAATGCACGCATGTTCACACACACACACACACACACACACACACACACACACAGAGAGAGAGAGAGAGAGAGAGCTAATTTTTTTCTTACCCAATCCAGAGTGAACCCTTGGAAGTACCGTCACTGAAACATTATCTGAGTTCCTTTGGCCTGCAGTATCAGTCACAGTCAGCTGGAGCACATATTTTCCTTCATGCAAATGAGAGAGCCTCAGAGTTCCTGGTTGGGGCACCTGTTTAAAGGAACCAACATTATAATTAAGAACATCTTATCCCATACCCTGGCTCTTGGATTATATCATAGTAATCATAAACATGTGTAAATGTAAGAGATATAGTGACTAAAATCCTATTGCTCAACTTAAATCTGTGGAAGGATGATGAAGTTACTGGCATTTTCAATAATGAAAAAATTCGTATTTCTGCCCTGCAGTTTTCCCTACCACCCAGCCTTTCAAAGTGCTCTAGAGAAACTTGCACAATTCACCTGATACTGTAGAACAATTTTTCAGTAGGGTAGTCAGCCGCAAAAGAGAACTGGACTCCCGTATATTTGACAGCTTGCACTGCTCTTTTTCTACTTTTGTAACTTTTCAATGCTCTTAATACAAGCTATTATCTAATTCTGCATTTTGTTCTTTCTCATGCACCATATACTTTAGGTTTTGTTGTTGTCGTTTTTACTTCATAACTACTCTGCACCTACAGTTGCAGCACCATGTGTACACTGAACAATGATTCACTCCTTTAATTCAGCAAACGATTAGTTGTTTGGAAGTCATTTCTATAAATAAAATGAAAGCCGTGTGTATTTTTGTTCTGTACATGGCAAAATCCACAATTTAAAACAAACATTTCTGGTGTTTTGATTAAGTAAGTTCAACAAATAAAATGTTGTGAACAAATTAGAAGTTCAAGGATGATTAAACAATCCTCCTCTTCTTGGAAGACGGCCTTAACTGTGACTCATATTTTTGCTTAAATATAACACAGTTCTTATGAAAACAATAATTACATGCCATCAAGTTGATTCCAACTTATGGTGACTCTTTCCAAGGTTTTCTAAGTGAACTGTAGTAAGGGGCGTTTTACCCTTCCCTTCTTCTGAAGGTGCTTTCAGACAATGCAGCTTGCCCAAGGCTACACAGGCTGGCTCTCCTCTACAGAGGCACAGTAGGAATTGAATTCCTGACCCAGGGATCCAACCCAATCAGCTATCCAGCATACTAGTTCTTATTATACCCCATAGATTTCAGTATACTACATGGTAACATTATAACACAGTTGGTAACCGTAGCTGAGCACTGTACAGTAAACCCCCATCTATCGCAGGGGTTAGGGACCCGACCTGACCTGCAATAATTGAAAATCCTCAATATGCGGATGCTGGGTCAGGTCGGGACTGGACGGGCTCTCTGGGGGCTCTTGTACTTACCCCAGGCCTGGCGCTACCCCAAACACGGGCCTGCAAGGGGCTTTCCAGTCCCCCAGAGGCCCCAAAAGTGCTTTTTAGTGATCTGGAGGTCACTTCTGGTTTACGGGAAGTCACTTCCAGTTTGCAGGGAAACACTTTTGGGGCCTCCGACGGGCCTGGGAAAACTTTTCCTCCTTACCCCAGGGGGCCTTTTTTTCATATACTGCAGACCCACAATATACCGGGACCGCAGTATATGAACCACAAAAGGGCAGGGGACAACTGTACATGCTTTTCACACAGAAGCATCTTCCATTGGCAAAGTAGGTCGCATGAGAAAACAGAGCTTCGGAGAATTTTTCAGAAATGTTTGTTATTAGGACATTTAGAAGCAAAATAAAGAAGTGGCAGGTTACAGAAAATGTCAAAGGCTAAAGGATCAAAGACATTCACCTAAGTGTACTATGAAAACGGTATTGCAATTTCTACAAGGCCAATATCAAATTCAGCAAATGATTAACTTGGATCGCACAGCTTTATATACCTTCATATCAAAGGAAGGAACACCTTGAAGCAACACCCATTCATAATGTATGATTCCATGGTCGTCCATGCTTTCTCGGCCATCCAGAATCACCCAGTCAACCGGCAGCTGAAGGATAATGTCTTTTCCAGCTTTGCTCTGGGGAGGCTCATCCGTTTCTAAACAAAGTACAGTAGCTTAGTTACAGGATGGAATCAGGAGTGCATCTTTATTAAACATTGTGGTTGCTGTTGTTTGAGGCTTTTATTGAGGCAGCCAAGGTTTTAAAATTTTTTAAAGACAAATACTGTACTGTATATTGCAAGAACAAACCATTTCAGCAACGAATATCTATGCCCCTGTTCCAATTCAATATTATTTGGGTGTAGAAGGGGAAAAATGAAAGATTCAAGAATTAAGGAGTTTCTAAATCAGACCAGGTGACATCATAGCCTACTTGAACCACAAAACTTCTTTGGCCCAAGTGTCTTCTGTTGAACCAGCTGCAAAACCACAGCTTGTAAAAGTTAGCTTTTTGGGAACCGCAACTCTTAGACTCTCCAAGCCAACATGGTTCCTTGGCATGGGAGATCCCAGAACCCCTGGCTGAATATAAGGTTGTGCCTTCTTTCTTTTGTCCTGTGCTATGAGAGTGTTTATGGTGACTTATCTGGCAAATGTTTCCCACTGGATAAAAGGATTAAAAATAATGACTGGTTCTGCACATCTGAAGACCCAGGTCTTTGGAATCTCCAGTTACAAGTGGCCACAGTTGGTGGTTCTGAAGGTCTGAAGAACTGTTGCTGGAATAGGTTGAGAAATGAGCAATTTTGCTCTGAAAAGACAGCTTCCGATATATTGGTGAATTTTTGTTAAAAATGGGCATTTCCTCCTCCCCCCACTCTCCATGGGCACATCCAGTCTACAGTTCCCTGACCACTGCTATCTGGTTCACTCTATTGGACAGCTGAAAACCAAAATAAATCTGCTGCCTTGTGAAAGCAAGAAGCTGAAAACAGGACAACCAGGGCTTGCACTGCTCCCAAATACCTGAACTCACAGGAGATTAAACACAGGTTGAAGTAATGAACATGTAGATATATATCTGTGAAGATTCTCAGTGATCCAGGTGAGTTTATCTGGAATTTGAGTCATGGCAACTGGACTTCTTTTTCTTGAGAGATCGAAACGTTTCAGTCTGATCACTGATGAAGCTGCTTGGATGAAGTTGCCATGACTCAACTTCCAGAGGGAGAAATAGAGGATGTGCACACACAATATGCATACTTCTATCCTGTTATTCCATAGATTAGCTCCAAAGAGGATATCAACAAGATCAGGAGCTCTACCATGTAAAGGAGGCCACTGTGGTGTCCTATTCCTGAATCCTAGGACTTTTCAATCCACTGCATTTTAATACTGATTTTTTTACTGTTTTGAATATAATGCTTCCTTAATTCGTTAAAAAAAGAACATTCCCATATTGACCATTTTTAGCTTGTAAATGTTGTTGTTTTGATTATGTAAGTTGGCCTGGGTCCTTTTAAAGGAGAAAGGTGGGATAAAAATATTCTACGAATAAATAAATAAAATAATGAAATAATAAAGCCTCTGACCAATTTGTACCCAAGAGAATCCTGAACATACCCTATAAAGGGCCTACCTTCCCTCTCACAAGGAGGGCTCCAGGCCAGCGAGCTGTTGCCAGGGCCTGCTAGAATCATCATCATCATCATCATCATCATCATCATCATCATCATCATCATCATCATCATCATCATCATCACCACCACCACCACCACCACCACCACCACCACCCTCGGCTCCTAGTCCTCCTTACCAGGCCCAGGCGGGAGGCGGCTGGGTTCCAGGCTGTAGCTGCTGTAGCCGCGCTGCGGGGAGAAGAGGCAGACGGCGCGGCCGCGGTAGGTGCAGTTGAAGAGGTAGCAGCGGGCCGGGCCGCCCTTCTGCGTCGTCGTCGTCGTCGTCGTCGGCTGCTGCAGGACGGCCAGGGTGCAGCGCTCCTCGGCGCAGCAGGCCTCCAGGCACTGCCGCGGGCTCTCCACGGCGCCCGGCGAGCCCAGGAAGGTGGCGCCGGCCGCGATGGAGTCCTTGGTGCGGATGATGGCGTCGGGCCTGGCCGTGAAAAGGCTCCCGCTCGCCGGACCCGCGCTTCCTCCGCGGCAGCGGCTCACCCCCTCAGGCCGCGGGCTGCCCGCGCCGGCCCCACCGGGGCCCCCTTGCTGCTCCTGCTCCTGCTGCAGCTGGCGGCGGAACTCCTCCAGCAGCGATTCCACGCCCGACCTCGCCGGCGACCTGAACTCGGCGGACGCGGAGGCCGGCACCGTCGCCAGCAGCAGCATCGGCAGCAGCAGCGGCAGCCGCCTCAACCAGGGGGAGAGAAGGAGGAGGCGTCGGCCCGGCACCTGCGCCGCCATGGAGAGGGCAACCGCGGGCGGGCGGGCGGGCGGGCGGGCGGGCGGCGGAGGGAGCCGAGGGTGGTGGCGGCGGCGGCGGGAGGGGCAGCGGCGGGACTACCCGAGTCGCCCGGGAGGCGGCGGAGAGCGCGGCGGGAGGGCCATGGTCAGGAGGAGGAGGAGGAGGAGGAGGAGGAGGAGGAGGAGGAGGAGGAGGAGGAGGAACCCGAGGCTCCTCCAGGCGCGCCTCGCCCGCAATCAGCACCACCGCGGGAGGACAGTTCCCCGCCGGAAGCCCGGCCCGCCCGCGCTCGGAAGCTGGAGGGCGCGTAGTAGTAGCGCGGTGGGGGGGCGGGGGTGGCGGGTGGCGGGGGGGGTGGGGGGGGTGTGGCGAGGGCACCGGAGGAAAGCGCGCCCTCCCGACCGCTTACGTCCCCAGGAGCCGCGGGCTCGGAGCGGGCGCGCGTGGCGGGAGCCTCGGTGCTGGCTGAGGCAGGAAGCCCGGAGCCCAAGAACCTCGCGGGCGGTGGGTGACGGGCGCGCACACGCGCAGGCACTGGCAACTGCCGGACAGGTCAGTGGTTTAGGCGCCAAGCTGTGGAGCCGGAGGTTGGGGGTTCGATTCCCCCGCTCTGCCTCTTTGAGAGGGGCTGGACTGGATCACCCACAAAGTCCTTGCCAGCCCTGCACTTCCTAAGATTCTTCTTCTTCGACCTCTCTGCCGATCTGTTGCGTAATGAAGAAAGCGTCGGGCTGCTTTTGCTCCAGTGGAAGGGGGTTCAGATCCCTGCTTGGAAACTCACTGAAGGCGGCACTGGTAAAACCATTCTTCGCATACCTCCGTTCAGGAGCCCCGTCAGGGCTTCCGTAAACCCGTATTTCGCATTCCTAATTCAGAAATTGCTTCATTTTACCTGATAGGTTTTCGTTAAAACGTTGCTAGTCTAGAATTAGATTTGCAGGTTTCTCTCTTTATTTGTTTATTTATTTTTCTGCTTATTAACCGCCCGATTTTTCCGCGGGAACTGGGCGGTGTACAACACTTTCCAACTGGTTCATTAAACCATCCATACAAACATGTATAGCAAAACTTTTACGGTCAAAAAACAAAATAAAGAAAATATTTTGCTAAATAGACATGAGTTTTGTGGCATAATTTGTGGCATAATTAATAATGAACTGTAGTTAACATAATTAACTAATGAACTGTACTGGCTCAAAGTGTCAAGGGTAGAATCAATCCCCTGATCAGATTTGCTTCTGCAGCAACTTCAAAACTCTGCAACATGTGATAATAATACTGACCTACATTATGGTGGGTTAGAGACCTCCTTTCCCACAGACTGGAGTTTTCACTCAGCTGTATATTACTCTAGAGCCTTCCTGATGGTGGAAGTGGGTAAGGTAATTTTCCCCTTACATCCAAACAATTTTTCCTGTTTTTTTCAGCAAACAATTTTATTTATTTATTTATTTGTTATATTTGTATCCCGCTTATCTTCTAAAATAGAACTCTAAGTGGCGAACAGCGGGCGACCAAGCGCCGATCAACAACCAACAAAATACAATATTCAAATAAACATCATCAATATAAATAGGTATAAAACATAAAATCCTGGTGCGTCCCAATACGCCAAAAGGCGTAGGTCCCAGCAATTAAAGGCACCAATGATCAACAATTAATAAATTCAACAAGTAAAAAAAAAATTAAATTAAATTAAGACTCGCCAAAGGCCTCTCGAAATAAAAAGGGTTTTAAAGCTTTTCGAAAGGCCTGCAGGGACTCTGCAGAGCGCACTTCGCTGGGGATGGAGTTCCATAAGGAAGGGGCTGCCACAGAGAAGGCCCGGTTCCGGGTAACCGTCTTCCGGGCCTCTCGTGGAGTGGCAACCCGCAGCGAGTGCGCTCGCACCTGCCGAACAGGACGGGCCGAGGTGGATCGCTGAACGACACGCTCTGCCAGGTATTCCGGTCCCAAGCCATGGAGGGTTTTATAAACTAAAACCAAGACCTTGAATCTAATCCGGGCTGCAACGGGCAACCAGTGCAGGCAAGCCAGAACTGGGGTGATGTGGTCATAACGACGCACACCAGCCACCAGCCTGGCCGCCGCATTCTGTACCTGCTGCAGACGCCGGAGAAGAGTCAAGGGCAACCCCATGTAGAGGGCGTTGCAGTGGTCCAGCCTCGAGATCACCAGTGCTTGGACCACTGTTCTCAGAGAGTCAACATCCAGGTACGGGCGGATCTGGGCGATCTGGCGAAGATTGTAATAAGCGGCCCTGGTCACCGATGCCACCTGCGCCTCCATGGTCAGCGCCGGGTCCAGGACCACGCCCAGATTCCGCACCCTCTCCACTGGCTGGAGGGAACCCCCCCCCCCAGACAAGGAAGAGGGCCACCGTACCCAGATGGTGAGCTCCCAAAGAACATAACCTCCGTCTTCTCGGGGTTGAGCTTAAGCCTGTTCGCCCCGGTCCAAGCCAGTATGGCATCCAGGCACTCATCAAGGATCCTCACAGCTTCCACTGCAGAGGTGGAAAAGGAGAGATAGAGCTGCGTGTCATCAGCGTACTGATGACAGCAGACTCCAAATCTCCTAATGACCCCAGCCAGCGGCCTTACGTAGATGTTAAACAGCATAGGGGACAGCGACGACCCCTGTGGAACCCCACAAGGGAGTATCCAAGGAGCTGACAACTCCCCCCGCCATGCTGAACGTACTGTGGACGGCCCTCCAGGAAGGATCGGAGCCAACTGCGAGCAGTGCCTCCGATTCCAACCTCAGAGAGCCGATCCAACAGGATACCGTGGTCGACGGTATCAAAGGCCGCTGACAAATCCAGGAGAACCAACAGGGTAGAGCAACCCCTGCCGGCCGCCCCGATTAGGTCATCTTGCAGCGCGACCAAAGCTGTTTCGGTCCCCCGACGAGGTCTGAACCCGGACTGGCAAGGATCGAGGCACTGCCGATCCTCCAGCTACGACTGCAACCGAACCGCCGCCACCCTCTCGATCACCTTGCCCATGAACGGGACATTAGCAATTGGATGATAATTTACAAGATCGTCTGAAGAAAGGCCTGGTTTTTTAAGAATGGGCTTTACCACCGTCTCCTTCAGACGAGAGGGAAAAACCCCCTCGCTGAAGGAGGTGGCGGCGATGACAGAAGCCCATTCGGCCATTGTCCCGCTGGCAGCTTTAATTAGCCAGGCGGGGCAGGGATCGAAGGGGGTGGACGCCGGCCGGCAGTGAGCCATAGCCTTAGAGGCCTCGGCAGCAGAAACAGGCCCAAGCGCATCCAACCGAGGCGACGAAGGCGGACCAGCAACTGGTGGTGCCGGGACAGTGCCACTGCAACCGGAGTCGAAGCCGGCCCGGATGGCCTCAATTTTAGAACGAAAAAAGGCTGCAAAATTCTCACTACTGAAATCAGTAGGAGGAGGCCTAAGCAGACTAGGATTGGTGAGGTCCCGAACAACCCGGAAAAGCTCCGCCTGGCGGTTAGAGGCCTCACCAATTCTCAGGGAGAAAAAAGATCTCTGAGCCTCCCTGATCGCGTTGGAATAGCACCTAGTCTGAGATATTACGGCAGCCTTATTAATAACCGTCCGGGTTCTTCTCCAGCTGCGCTCTAGTCTTCTCCTCACTTGCTTCATTGTTCGGAGCTCAGTCGTGAACCACGGCGAGAACCGAGCTCGGCATTGGAGAAGGCGCTTAGGGGCGATCCGGTCGATGGTCTGGGCAGCTGTATCAAACCAATGGTTAGCCACAACCTCGGCCGGCGCGCCAGTCAGTTCTCCAGGAAGCGCCCCGAAGACCTCCTGGAACCGAGAAGGGTCCATGAGTCGTCGGGGGCGGGCCAAACCCGGAGGCCGATGGTCCCCGCGAGGAGGGGCCGGGATCGCCAGGGGGAAAGAGAGCAGGTGATGGTCCGACCATGACACAGGCAGGGAGACAATGCCCCCTACCTCCAGACTCGAAGTCCCCGACATGGAGGAAAATACCAGATCCAGGGTGTGACCAGACCTGTGAGTGGGGCATACAACATGCTGGGACAGACCCATGGAAGCCATGGATTCCATGAACTCCAGGGCTACTCCGGAGAGCTCACCGCCGGCATGCACGTTAAAGTCACCCGCAACCAGAAGGCGCGGGGACTTCAATAGAGCAGCCGCGATGAACTCGGAGAGCTCCGGAAGGGATTGTGCTGGGTTGCGGGGAGCACGGTAACCCAGCACAATGCCAAATCTGTCCCGCTGTCCCACTAACAGGTGGAGGCACTCTAACCCCTGGCTAACCAATGTCGAGGCCCTGCAAACATGAAGAGAATCCCGATGGACGATGGTGACCCCCCCCTCTGACCCTCCAACCTTCCCACACCCTGAACCAGATACCTGGGCAGGCACAGCAGGGAGAGCGAAGCCCCCCCCCCTCTGCACCCACCCAGGTCTCGGTGATAAGGGCCAGGTCAGCCCGCCCATCTTGGATGGAATCATATATGATAGGGATTTTGTTATGGACTGACCTGGCATTCAGCAGAATGCAGGTAAGGTTGGAGGCGCTGGAGAAGTGACTCCTGGACACATGGCAGAGAGTCGACGGGTCAGAACGCGGGACAGGCACAAGATGCCTGACCCGGGTTCTTCTGATCTGACGAACCCCCCGGCTACAAGTGTGCCGCCCACGGACCGACACAGTTGGTATATGAGCCCCTGCGAGCATGGCGGCGGGGGGGGGGGGAACAGTTAAATAATACAATACAAAGCCCACTGAGCGAAGCTCAAACAACAACTATTTTCTTCCTGCACTTCCTCTCCCATTGATTTACTTTTGATGATTGGCTGGATCAATCTTATCTAACAAGAAACAAGGCCAACTCCTGCATTTTAAAGTGAACTTTTGTGGATCAAACCCACTTCTTCAATGTGACTACACTATAAGGCAACCATTCATGCACGAACCCATCTTTCTTTATTCTTTCTTTATTTGTACCAGAGCATTGCACAGTTCTAAACAATGGGCATGTGTGAAATACAGGCATTTTTTTTTAAAAAAAGCAAAACATCAAGACAATCAGACCGTTTTTGGTCAGAAGCACCCAGAGCTTGAGATGTGTGCAGCAACTTTTCTTTTTGACCTCAGCTGTGGGCCAGGAGGTCAGTGTCCATGAAGCAGCTGAGTTCCGTGCTGTTCCGATACAGCACTTCTGGAGGTGAAGGATTTGCTGGCTCCATGCTGAGGGCACTCACGATGCTTTCCCACCCTTTGAGGAGGCTCCTTCTCTGTCCCCCATATGACCCCATGTCCTGATGGGGATAGAGAGAACAAAGTGGCAACAGCCACAAGCTGCAAATTGTGTGACTCATTGTGGCAGGTCTGGCTTGGATTCCTGTCCTGACTGATATTCAGTTCTTTTAAGTAGGTTTATTTCCTTTTGATGCCTTGTTCTAGAAAAAGTGACAATACTTTGTTCATAAAGCAACATCACTGACTTTTCATTTCTCACTATGAGGGTAAATTTTTTTAACCTGCTGTATTTTTTTGTCTGTATGGTTTCTTGGTCTTTAATCCTATGTTTTAGTCCTTCTTCATCGGTCTTTCTCTCTCTCAGTCCAGTAGCTGCAATCCTTTTTGTGGAGCTACAGTGTATAAGGCCAATGATGTCATCAGCTGCAATAATTTTTCAAAAGTACAAATTGCTGGCATGCCTCCAATTAAAAACTGCAACATTTAATCTCTCAGAATAAATTGATCTTCTTATCATCTCTTCAGTGTTGTTGTTTTTAAATGCCAAGTTTGCCTTATTGTGCTTGTGGGATATATATTATCCCATAATACTGTAGATCTAACCCAATCCTTGTTACAAAGGAGTGCTGTTAAGGTCATGACATCTGTACTTAGACTTGGGAGGATATCCTCTAAAAGCCCTTGGGGTGAGGAGAGGGCAACATCTACCTGAATTTTCTTGATTTTTTTAATCCTCCCCACCACATCTGATCTCCCTTTCTATATATACAGCTTAAAATTTTTTTTGACTGCAACTCCCAGAATTACAGAGGATGCTCTTGGTGCTGGATCCCAGAGGATATACAAATATATAAATAAAAATTAAAAATTACAATTACAATTAAAATAATCTTTTTTTATAAAGTTTTTTTTTTTGATACCACTGGACCTGAAGAGAACGTGAAAACCTGGATATTCTTATACCATTTTGATAAAAACATGTCTGGATTGTTTATATTGTATTTCAAATGTTTTTCATTATTCAGCACAGCTGCTTTCTTCTTTTTGTCTTTTCATGTAACAGAGAGGGTAATTTTAGCTTTTATTCAGAAGATGGCAGCAGTTTGCAATGTATTAAGATAGACTAGATGGGTGTATTAGATATAGGTAGATGTCCCCTCCCCTTTCCCAGTAATATTAATCATTGATTTGTGTTATAGAATGAATTAAACCATATTGATTATCAGCTCTGAAGTTAGACAAATCTTTCTTTTTCTTTTGGTTCAGAATACAATTTCATCACAAAGATTTTAGAAAGGAGTGGAAATTCTGCAGTTCAAATATTATTATACTGTCATTATATTATTATACCTAGAAAAATGTAGATAAGGCACACTTCAAGAATAATGAAAACAATTTGATTGTAAATGATATGTGAGAGGAATAGAATCAGAATGATAATATTCTAAACACATTTCTTCCTATCTAAATTGGCTTTTCTTCCCTTTTTTAACCCATTGCTGACGAAGTTGCTGCCACCATTCCGTGCTCAGTTTCATTCTCACCCCCAGTTCTAATCCCTGTTGTCCTTCTTTTCTTCAGCTGCCCCACCATGGCTACTTTTACCCTCCCCTGCCATATCAAAGGTAGGAAAGATCTGCTTTTTGTGAACCACAGTTGTCAGAATCTCATAGCCAAAAGGACACTGGCCATGCTGGTTGCAGGATTCTGGGAGCTGGGAGACAAATAATTTGTAAGTTTATTTATTGATGGGAATCCTCAGTACTCATACCTGGGCACAAATCTATTGGCATGCTTATTTCTAGCTCCTTTGCAAAAACAAAACAAAACAAATGGGCATTGCAACCTAACTTTTGTTCTCTCTGTATCGCTGCTGCTGTTGTTTTAGGCTTTCCAGCAAAATGTAACATTTCCCAGCTAGATAACTTTTCTCTCGAAGTGAGTTTGAATGCACATGTGTTTGCAAAACTGAGCCATGGCACATGGACATCTCTGTTCCTAGACATCTTGCTAGTTCTGTCTCCTATCTGGACATCAGGAAAGATGCCTGCTTGATCCCGTCATTATGAAATAGTTCTTTACAGAGCGTATAAATGTTACATTTGGGTACTGCCGAATCTGATACTTGATATAATCAAAACTTGATAGCACCAGCTTATAATTTAAAAATTCTCTGAAATGCCACCTCTATGTTCCCCCAGACATTATGATACAATATTTCTTTTCCTGTGTTCTATTTATGTACCAGAGTTTTGTCAAGTATACTAGGGCAACTAGGTTGCTATTTAATATATCAAAAGTGGAGTCTATAACATTGTGTGTGATGTAACATATCTAACTGCAAAGTAAGGATGGAATACTTCTTGACGAATCTAGAACAGCATCCATCCATCCATCCATTTGTCTTAGATCAATCAGGTTAATGGAACAACGTTGCCCGAAGTTGCAGCATCTGGCTCCCATTAAACTAACATACTCTTTGCTTTTCATTATGATTCTTTGCTGCTTAAATCACATGTTCTTATTGAATAATGTTGCTATTTCTAATGCATTTCTCACCTTTAAAATGTTCTTAACCATATAACTGGAAAATTACAGGTTTGGAACATAAGCCTTTGCTCAGACAGTGGAATCTCCACAGTTTATTTCTCCTGCAGATTAACTGATCCTGTATATGAAGTATAGTAGTAGGAAAGGATATAGAAAATTAAATGCGCCATGCCAGCCTGTACAGAGCAGTTCAGTGTTAGCGTTATCATCACAGGCACAAATCTGGAGATTGGTTGTGCAGTGCACAAAGAAACCATAATAAATACAATGAAATGAATAATCTCACATTCATTACATCTGATGGGACACACGCAATGGACTGGTACAGTAATCCGAAATCTGTATTTAATTTGGAATCATGATAGCATCTTGATATATTATGTGGATCTCAAAACCCCAGATGTTTTCAGAGATTCAGATGAATACAAATTCAACCCAAACCAGCATCAGTGGCACAGACAACAGAGCCAAGCCTTGTGATTGACAGGAAAGGCAAATAGAACACAGGATAATAGAACACAGGAAATAGAACACAGGTAAATAGAACACAGGAATATGTACAAAATAATGCAGGGCATGAGTAAAGTGGATAGAGAGACGCTCTTCTCCCTCTCACAAAATACCAGAACTAGGGGACATCCACTCAAATCGAGGGCTGGGAGAGTAAGAACAGACAAAAGAAAATGTTTTTTTCACCCAGCACGTTGTTTGTCTGTGGAACTCCCTGCCACAGGATGTGGTGATGGTGACATCTGGCCTGGATGCCTTCAAGAGCGGATTGGACAGATTCCTGGAGGAAAAGTCCATCACAGGTTACAAACCATGATGGAGATGTGTAATCTCCAGGCTTAAAACTGGGCTACTTCAAGGGCCAGATGCAGGGGAGTGGTATCAGGAGACAGAGATCTAGTCTCATGCTCTCCTAGACACATCTGGTGGGGCCACTGTGAGAGACAGGAAGCTGGACTAGATGGGCCTTTGGCCTGATCCAGCAAGGCTCTTCTTATGTTCTTATATTCTTATGGAAGCACCAAAGTGTTCTTTTTTTCAGTGTGTGGGTTCTCATTTGATGTCTTCATGTCACTGTCATGAAGATGTGGAAATGCAGCCAGCTCACCACAAGAATTTGGTCTTCCGAGAAAACCGGCAACCCCCTACCTGAGAGTTGCTGAGAATAGCCATTTAGATAGTGACTGAGGGTAAAACACATACATTGTTGTGGTGTTTCCCTGAGCACTCCATACCTTACCCTATTTTTCCTGAAAGATGCACAGTATAGACACACTGAGATTAAAAATAGATAAAAACAGCACAACCCCACCCCAATGTTACCAAAACATTAGCCAAAATCCTGTTGCTCAACATAGTACAACACTTCTGAGTAGGTCCATTAAATCAATGGAATTTATAGAGGAGTTGACTCACCAAATCCTCGTTGATTCAATGGGTGTCCTCAGAGCAGCTGTTCTCAGCCTCGTTTAGGCCACAGCCATAAACGCAAGATGAAAGAAATTTAGGCCAAATCAGGATTGTATAATTCGCAAAATAAACCTTATAAGTTGGTATGTGAAGACTTGTTTCCAGGCTGTGGCCCCCTTCAAATGTGCCAGACAAACCCAGGGGACTATATGGCCCCTGCTGAGAATGGCTGCTCTAGATCGATTTACTAGGGTAAACCACTGGATTTCAGGCACTTTGAGATAAAATTGAACTTATCTTATATAGTAGAAATCAATAAAATCATAGCCACTGTCTTCTCTGTTTCCAGTGCATTATGCCTATGGAAATACTTCCCTCCAAATTTAGGCGATTGCTTCATGAACAGCAGCAAACGGCTGCAAGTGCGTATCATTCATTTATATAAAACAAACATCAGCTGTGTGTTGTGTGTGTGGCGTCGTTACAGTCGTGACCGACTCTTCGTGACCCCATGCCCATGGAGTTTTCTTGGCAGGAATACTGGAGTTCATGTCCTTTTATAATTTAAATCATATCCACAGCTCTGCTGGGCCATGAGTACACAAGGTTGTTGCATCCCTTTCATAGAGTATTGTGTTTCCCACCCTACAAAAGACCCTCTCCACTAACTGTGGTTAGAAAAAAGTCACATTGTGTGATATATTGTACTGTATGCATAGTGTGCCTATGTGTCTGAAAGAGAGAGAGAAGGAGAGACAGAGGGAGAGGGAGAGAGAGGGAGAGAGCAAGAGCAAATGAGAGCAACTGCAGAGATTGTTTCTCTGCCCAGATACTGCATAATTAACTACACAGCATTAGAGAGACACTCTGAGGTACAACAAGGAATTGATGTCACGAGAAATCCTTCAAATCTTGTTTTTAAAAAACAACCAGTCAATGTGTACGCGGGGTGGGGGGGAGAGATCAATTGATTTGAAAGGTTTATCTTTTCACTGGCCGGTTACTTGATGGAGCAATTCACCCATGTCACAGAATGGGCTTTCCACTTGCCAAAGCATGACAGACACCTGCTGAGAGGGTAGATGCTGACATTGCCAAGCAAATTTTAGAACTGGAGGGATTGACAAATGGGTCCTAAGTCATCCTCAACAAGAAAAGGCCACGCCTCACGGAGTTAGGCATCTGACAGTGGAGTCAACAGTTGGAGGTTTGATTCCCCACCGTGCCTTCCGGGGGAAGAAATGGTAAGTATGGCACCAGAGGTGCCTCCAGAAAAATGGAATAGTAAATCACCTCTGAGCATACTGCTGGATAGTTCAGAGGTTGGGGGTCCGATTCCCCGCTGTGCCTCCTTAAGAGGAGCTGGATGCGATGATCCATAGGATTCCTTCCAGCTCTGCAGTTGAAAAGCTATTATTATTGTACATTATACCTAGAAAATTCTAGAAAGGCACACTCTTTGTTAGGACTAACTTGGATGTATGTAGTTATTATTTGTGATTATGAATCTTGCTGAAGTACAGTGGGGTGACTTTGGAACTCAGACGCCCATTCTGGTTGTGGCAGATTTGATGTTTGAAGCCACAGACTCCAGAAATGTCCTCTCCCAGCAACACCCTGCCTCAGTTTTCATGTTTGAACAGAATATGCCCGTGCTTAGATCAGTGGTGTAGTGTGCCTCTGGACAGTTTAACTACAGGCAGAGACAGAGCACATAGAGAGCCAGCCATTACAATTGAAAGTACACAAATGTGGGAAAGATGTACAGTAGTACCCCTGTATCTACAGGGGATTGGTTCCAGGCTTCCCTGTGGACACTGAAATCCATGGATAAGAGTGAACACCCTGTCAGCATCCCCCAAAATTAATAGTGGCTGCTATTTGTGACAGTAACTTGCTTTGCAGCACCCTTTTGCGACAGCAATTTATTTAATAATCATTTAATTATTTTTGCTATGCCAACCACATATAACTGAATCAGTGGATGCTGAATCAGCGGATATGGGGGTTACCACTGTAGTGTCTCAAAAAGAGATATGTGACTGGAATTCTGTGCTTAAGTCTTGGACTTGGGAGGTATCTATTATAGTCCCTCCTGAACCATGAAATGTCCTGGGGTGGTCTTGGGACAATCACTTGATGTCAGCCTGATTAATGGCGAACCATGGAGATATATACCTTGAATTGGTTGGTAAAAGGCTGGGCTATAACTGAAATAAATCATTAATTCAATTCCCATTAATTCTGTAATTAAATCTACTATGTATAAAAATAAAATGGATGTTCCTGTTTTTCCTCCAAGAACTTTCCCAATAATAAAATAATACAGGCATCAGAAGTATTTAATATGCACCAATGTATACATAATGGCAGTCATTGGAGCTAGATGTTGCTAAGAGCCTCATGGCATAGTAGATCAACTGCTGTACTGCAGTTATAACTGTGCTCACGACCTGGGGTTCAGTCCCAGATAGCCAGCTCATGGTTGACTCAGCCTTCTATCCTTTGGAGGTCAGTAAAATGGGTATCCAGCTTGCAGCAGCTACCTTTTTGGAAACGTATTTGAATCGGTCTGTATTTAAATTCCACTCTGCAAGGTCTTTGAGTCACACAGAAATCTAGTTCTATTCATGGAAATGGGTGAAATGTTCCTGAAACTAGAAAAAGCAATTATAATCCCCTTCTGCCAGATCAAAATTATGCTTCATGTTTTGTGTAGACACTTTCTTTTCTGTAAAAGACCTTTTACATAATCCGTGCTGTACCAAAATCTCTCTCTAGCCTTTGGGATGTAACACCAACTAGAGTTTACAAGAAAGAGATAGCTAGAAGCAAGGTTGCTTTTTGTATCTGGGCAAAAGTACCTAGTGTTGAGACAAATGAAGATGAAGCTTCTTGGGGCCCTGTTGCCGTCTTCAAGAATCTGATCAGCTGTGTAGTCTTGTCTGCTGATGGCGTCCACTGAGCTCCGCTTGTATACTTGTAAACAAAATGGTACTATAAATATGCTATAAAACTCTAGTGTTTTCTTTCCTCCATAGACCCTGTGATGCTGATCCTAAGCTCTCTTTTCTGTGAAATGTGGCAGATAATAGTGTGAGATAGTGACATGTATAAACAGATGGTGGAAATAGTAGTCAGGATCTCTTACCTAGTGCTTCCTAGGGCATGACACACACAAAGTATGTATGTTGCAGGTACAGCATTAAGTGAAGCCAGGCATTCTTTTTCCAGACAGTATGTATAAAAAATATGACAAATCATTAATGGAAAAGCAGGAACTTTATCCTTTTTGGTTTCTCACTAGTAAATAGGTATAATATAACAAACTCTGTTACTCAATGCTCCCTTGCTGTCCCTGTTATCAAAGAACTGATGGTTTCTTGAACGTTTTGAGGAAACAAGCTATTCCCACCCACAGTTCATGTTGGGATGTGTCCAAGGTCTCTCTCTACGAATCTCTCTGTCTGTCTGTCTTTTAAAAGTATGTCTTCAGTTTCCACACTGCCATTATAGGATTTGTTCTGAGTTTGAAACATTACATTTTCCAGCATTAAATATAAATAGTATTTTTCTGTGTATAAGGCTATGTTTAATATAGGGCGCTTTTACACGACCCCTAAAATCCGGGGCAAAGGGCTCCCAGATCTGGAGCTTAAAAATGTTTTCCCACCAGCTCCGGACTTTAAACAAAATTAAGTACGACCACGCCCACCTAAGCACATCCCAGCGCATTTTCCAAGTACCTGGTCTCTGAAGGTGAAACATTTCTGATGTTGATGTAAAGCAGTGAGTGCCGGTCTCTCCTCGCCTTGTGTTGTTGTTTTTGCCCCCGCCCCTTTAAGAGACTGGAAGAGACTGGAATGCTTCCCGGGGCAGCTCCCATGGCAGAGGTGAGCCTGCATTTTTTCTCCTTTTTTTTCTCCCTCCCCTCACGCAGACAGGAGCAAGGGAGTGCGGAGGGGTGGAAACACAGGAAGAGCAACAACCCCCCAAGATCTCTGGTCCGAATTTAAGTTGCCAGTGGATCTTAGGGGTCGTGTAAAAGCGCCCTATGATTCCATTATTCTCTCTCTCTCTCTCTCTCTCTCTCTCTCTCTCTCTCTCTCTCTCTCTCTCTCTCTCTCTCTCTCTCTCTCTGTCTTTTAAAAATAAGTCTTCAGTTTCCACACTGCCATTATATAGGATTTCCTCTGAGTTTGAAACATTAGATTTCCCACCATTAAATATAAATAGTATTTTTCTGTGTATAAGGCTATGTTTAATGTAGTCTTATACATGGAGGGCGGGGGCATCTTATAGATGGCAAAATACCTTAGCCTTGCTCAGAAATTTGAGGTTACTGTGTAGGACACTGGAACCGCAGTCTCCACTCAACAGACTTTCCAATCCCACATCATGGAGCTGTTTTTTCTGAAGCTCTCCTTGCACTCAAGAGCATCTTGCCAAACAGAGGATGGGCTTAGAGTGGGCGGTAATAATCAAGAAAACCCTGCCAGACATGGAGTGTTAGTCACAGTTCTCTGAATTGATGCCAGAAAACACTTAATTATTTGGTTGTTAAATAAAAGAGTGTTTTTGGTCACTTAGTATTATGTTCTATTTGCGACTGTGAATGTGTGAGAATTTTGTATCATGACCATATACTCCCTCCTCTCCCTCTCCCCCAAGAGTAATTTGGAAGGAAAAGAATTTCCCCAGGCTTATCTCATGAAAACACACCTACGTTTTCCCATGAAACAAGAATGACTCAGTGGTCTTGTTCAGCAGACTCTTGCTGGAAACTTACATTTTCTTGCTGCCTTCTTACCAGTGCAAAAGAACCACTAAACCCTGCAGAGTGACTGTGCCTGCTCTTTTCATTCAGAGACTGTTGTGTGTTTGCACACAAGGAGCCCTGTGGCGCAGTGGTTAAATGTCTGTACTGCAGGTAAAACTGTGCACACGACCTGGGGTTCAATCCCAGGTAGTAGGCTCATGGTTGACTCAACCTTCCATCCTTCCAAGGTCGGTAAAATGAGTACCCAGCTTGCTGGGGGGGGCGCAATGTGTAGCCTGCATACTGTAATTAAAAAACTGTAAACCACCCAGAAACTACTTAAAGTGGTATGGGTGGTACATAAGCAGACCACGTTGCTTTGCTTTTTTGCATCACAGTTTAGCAGGAGAAAGTTTTGTTCTGTGTAGACGTCCACATTGCATTTGTTTTGAGGAACCCCTAGCCTAGTTGTAACCTCGGACAGGTCCAACCCATGCTCAAATCATCATTCAGTGTGACATCATCTCTACCCGTGGGTGAGATCACTCAGACCGTCTTCGTTCTTCACTGCTACATATGTTGGAGGGGTAGAAACTGCACCCACCAAGATAGCTTTCCAGTTCCACACATTTCCCCTGCTCTTTACAGAGATGCTCCTTCAGGTGAAACTAACTGGAGGTAGCAACATGATTAGGGACTTCTCCCATAGACTCGGACCACATTTTAGAAAAAACAACCCGTGCTTAAATCCAGTGGAAATAAGTGAAACAGATTGAAATTAGTGAAACAGGAATGTATATTGGCCTGCAATCTTTATATTAGAACAGCCACACAAACTCTGTCAGTTACCTATTTACAAATAAATAAATAAATAAATAAATAAATAAATAAATAAATAAATAAATAAATAAATAATGTTACTGGAAAATCTGTCCCATACTCTGCCTTCTTAGTTGCTCTTTTGAACTACTGAGTATGCATTGGTTGTATGTCATAGGCTTTATGTTGGATAGTTCTATTAAAATCACGGAAGACATCCCTCTACTGTCTAGGCTATTTTATACATTTGAATTTTATTATTACTTATGGGGGGCTTCTGGAGATGTCAAGATTCTGTGCAGTATTATTTCATAGCAGGGTGGCTGATGTAATTGTTAACAATGGAAATAAGCAAAACATTCACCAGTAACATCAGGTACTGTGCTATTTTTCCCTCTTCCATCCACTCCCATGTTCTTAAATTTTTACTCCTAAGTTGTCAGTCCCCCCCCCCTTTCAAGCATGTTTCAGACTTACCTTCCCTCTTCTCATTTCAATGTTGGGTAAACCATGTTCCATTTATCATAATGAAAGCATTCATCTTCTATCATTTGTCTTCCTTCGCCTTCACACTGCATTACTTGTACTGAATTGGGTTTAGCACCAGAATCTATTCAGCTGCTAATGAGTTCTTTACAGTGAGAGATGGGTGCCAACTTCTTATGTGGACATATCTTGGACTCCCATCACCTGGGCTGGATGCAAACAACATGATTTGAGTTCCAGGATCATTTATATGATTGCAGATCTGTGGAAATATCTGGAAAAATACAGGGAAAAAAAATGAGAAATGCACACAGGAAAGAGGTGCATGTTGCAAATGTGCATGAAAAGGTAGAACGAGCATGCGTGAACAGTGGGGGAATATGTATGGGTTGTGGGTACCATGAAGTCTAAATGCCAGTCCATTAAAAAAAAGTAGACATGGAGGAAGTCTACAGGTATAAACTTGATAGATGTGTACATGCCTAGCACAACTATAGTACTAAAAACAGCTCAGAAATCTATATAAGATTTCTGTGTAAGAAAACATTTTTATTTTATTATTTTATTATTATTTTATTATTTATTTTTATTTACATATCTTTTCCCTTGCAACTTTCATTCAGCCTGAATGCTTCCAATTTATTTAAGATGTACATGCCTTTGAAAATATAAAAAAAATCAATATAGGGCAACAAAGGCATCCTAGCTTTTGCTATGCATGTACATTTTCATTTCACTGTCATTGCTCTCCAAACAAGCTTTGCAGGTCTCTCTCTCTCTCTCCCCCCCCTTCCCCACTTCCTTGCAAAACCTCTTTGTCAAATGCAGCCCAAGGGATGACTGTACAGTACACAACACAGGGCAACAATGGATTCTCCGCTCTTCTTTCAACACTCGATGAACTTCACACGCCTGTGGCAACAAGCCTGCCAGCTAGTCTCTTCCATGGCAATGTTCTTTTTAGGAAGCCCTGGCAACTGACTGAGGAGCAGTGAATAATTTACTGTGCAATTTTCCAATTTGGCCCTCTATAAATAGTCGGAGAGATTTCCTCTTTAAGTTGGCTTTACTCATTACGGTGGCTCTCAGTGGGGTGGGGATAAACCATATTTCTTCTATGGGCCGCTGGTACAGAACACTTTTCAAAGTGGAATTCTGAGCTGCAGACCTCTTGGGAACGAGGGAGAGGGGACAGGAAGAGGTAAGTGAGCTGCATTGCAAAAGTGAACATTTTGTGTGTGTGTGTGTGTGTGTGTGTGTGTTCTTCTGTGATAGTTGCTTGCTTTTATCATGCAGAAAACCAGTTTGAGGAGTGTTCCAGGAAGGAGCAACTAGACAATGAAAGTGTCTTTTTTGATAAAGAGAAAGCACATTAACACTAAGTGGTCTCCACATTTTAAGCTAAAATAGACTGTGCACTGATGCGGTGAATGTGATTTCAAATATCTTCACAGGCAGCTTAATCATGAAGAGTCACTGCACCAGCACGCTAATGTTTGGCATTGAGCACTAAATCATGGGAGTGTAATGTTGCCTTGGGATGATGTTGTGCCAAAACTACAGGCTGACTGGATGTCCAAAATATTTATGATTAGAGTGACAAATTGCGTGCTTTATTCTCTTTCCAAAATAGGAAGGGAGAAAATTTACCCCATACCCACTCCTACCACTAGGGACAATATATCCTCAAAGATCGAATCTCACCTATGAACCAGCTCAGGCACTAATGCGCCTCAAAAGAACACATGAAAGGGCCTTCTCTGTTGCTGCTCCCAGACTTCGAAACTCCCTCCCACTAGAGGCCAGGACTGTCCCGTCTCTGCTGTCTTTCCGAAAGCAGGCAAAGACCTTCCTCTTCAGCCAAGCGTTCCCTGAACGAGGGACTTCCTACTATGTAACTTTATATGACCATACATGAATGCATTGACTGTTTTCCATGTTACTTTCCACCCCTCATAATGGATTTTTCTTTTCTTGTGTGCTCTTTGTAGCTCCACTGTTACCTTTTAATGTTCTAAGGGCGCTTTTACATGACCCCTAAGATCCGCTGGCCACTTAAATTCAGACCAGAGATCTTGGGGGTTCGTCGCTCTTCCTGTGTTCCCACCCCCTCCGCACTTCCTTGCTCCTGTCTGCGTGAGGGGAGGGAGAAAAAAAGGGAGAAAAAAATGCAGACTCACCTCCATCTGCCGGTGGAAGCTGCCCCGAGCCCCGTCGTCGTCATGATTCTTGTCTCTTAAAGGGGCAGCGGGGACAAAAAAACAAACACAAGGTGAGGAGAGGCCAGCACTCACTACTTTACATCCGCATCAGAAATTTTTCAGCTCCCGAGACCAGGTACTTGAAAAGTGTGCTAGGACGTGCTTAGGTGGGCGTGGGCGCACTTAATTTTTTGTAAACTCCGGATCTGGGAGACATTTGCCACGGATTTTAGGGGTCGTGTGAAAAGGCCCTTAGATGCCTCTTTTGATTCCCTGTTCTTAACTTCAATATGTCTTAAATGTTCCAGGCTGTATATTGCCGCTCATTATTGTATGCTACCTTGGGTCCTTTTCCAAGGAGAAAGGTGGGGTAATAATATTCAAAATAAAATAAAATAAATAAATACCCTGGAGTATTAGTCAAGGATCAGAGAAGGACTCATCAAATGTTGGGAGGCAACAGATGCTGCCTTCCAGGAGAACTCATCAGAAATTTGGCCAGAGGCAAGAAGCCTTATTAAGAGTTAAGACTGAGGTTCAGTACTTTGAAACTCCTTTCTCATCCAGGGATTAAGCTGTGGCAAATGGGGCAAGATACTTTGGGACATATGCATCTTT
Source organism: Phrynocephalus guinanensis (assembly GCA_037367245.1). Taxonomy (NCBI): domain Eukaryota; kingdom Metazoa; phylum Chordata; class Lepidosauria; order Squamata; family Agamidae; genus Phrynocephalus; species Phrynocephalus guinanensis. The sequence goes on along the minus strand of CM074733.1, from coordinate 102,380,578 downwards.
CTTTTCCATTGCTGAAACAGAATTAAGCTTCCATATAGCCCAAAGGGTGAGCAATACAGTACATCTAGGTGTAAGAGCGTAGCAGGCATGAATTATGACATTTGGTGTTTCAAGATTTAAGGAATGACTGCCATCAGTCCCCTGTGGTTTCTAGCCACTGCTTTGTAGGTACTCTAAGGAGGACTACAGGTGATCCTTTCAAATGGAATTTTAAATCTCTCTAAATTCTTCTGCAGGTCCTGTTCCTTAAGAACTTCTATCCAGCCACATCTATAGGCTGTTCTGGGAATGTCAATTGCTCACAGAAGGGCAGGATATCCCTTTTTCATGATAAAAATAAACAAATTATTGATCCACTGCATGCTCCTAAATCTCGCAGTTTCCCAGAGTCTGTCCTTAATTCAAGAAAGGTGTAGTTCTTTTCTTTGTTTGGGCAGGAAAATTTCACTTTTGCAACACCAATGGGGGGAAGTCTATATTGCATTGTATGCAGTCTTATGTTGTTGAATGTTTTCTGAAGCACAATGTATGACTCTTAGGGCTTGGTTCCACTGACAGTAAAAATTGTTGTATTTATTGGGTTCTACTTTAAAAAGTCCATTGAAATAGATTCCTCATATTTGAATGTTCCATCTGCATTAATACCTGTTATCTGATATAGCGCTATACCACACCGCAGAAATTAAAAAATAAATAAATAAATAAATAATAAAATAAAAGCCCAATGGTCCAGTGGTAAAAAAAGCCACTGCTATGTCAAACAGCTCATTCTTAGTGACCTGTCATCCAAGACCAACCTTCCTTCCCTCCCACTATCAGCCCCCTTTCCTCTCCTCCTGCCCTGTCCCCTAACCAACCTCTTATCCTTGCCTTCTCCAAATCCTCCCTACCTTCTATTCCCCTCAGCCATCATCATCCCTTAACCCCAGGGGAGGTCCCTTCCAGGGAGGTCCCTTCCAGGAAGGTCCTGTTGCCATCATTTGACTTTAGCCTGAATTTAAGAAAAACCATCTTCCAGTTTATTCCAGCAGTGGAACCAGGCCCTTAGAAGGGCTGGCTGAAAGCAAGGTAGGGAATGTCTGGATCATGTCAGTCCTAATCCAGGTCTAAAGAAGGGAGGGCAGCAGAAGTGGAAATAAGCTGACTTGGCCCTAAAGAGACTACCAGTCTTGGAAACAGACTCTGTCCTATTCCTGTCAAAGACTATTTGTGCCTCAAGCAAAGGGCATGTCCCCTGTTTTCCCTCCTTTGCCTGAGCTATGTATTGGATTTTTCCAATGCCAATGAAATTAAATAAATCTACCCAGAGAGAAGACTACAAGTGGTGCTGAGGGGGCCACCAGGAACTGATCAAATGGTGGCGGTGGGCAATTGACATTGGTTTGTCCTCTGTGGCATTGAGTTCTGTACTTCTTACCTGACACTAATCTAGTGTGTCAGATTTTATGATATATAATTTACGTAACTTCTATAAAGGCTTCTATATTTTTAACCCACAAGTCTAAATGCACCAAAATACTGCTGTCTGTTGCATAACAGATATTTAACTATGTTCACCATATGTTACAAATCCAGGATTCTAAGTTTAAGGTGCAGCAAAAGGGGAGATGGGCAATGTCATGGTGACATGGAAGCAGTAGGATGGAGTTCACAGACTGCTCAACCAACACCCAGGCCTCTGTGCCAGTCTTGGCAGTGAGTGATCAACAGAGCGGTTACAATAAGAAGCTACCAAAATAACTTGAAGGGAGATTGGAATCACAACAAGTAGTCTGTTGATGCTCCCCACAGGTTCAAACAAGAAAGGAAGACACAAGGGATAACCCTTTGATACAGTATATGGTTAGAAACACAAAATGAACAATGGATCCATAATGTCAGGCAAATGAGGTGTGTGTGTGTGGTTTTTTTCTCAACATCTCCACAGACTTGGAAACTTGGTTTTGAAATGGAGTAGATCTGATTGCCCCAGGCTCTAAGATGAAGTTTACCTCAGGAAAGCTGAGGAATCAAATTCTGCTATCAGCATATGTTAGAACTTGTTCCTTAAGTGTTTTTCACCAAGCAATTTTGGTCATAAGATACTGTGCTATGGCAGACAAAAGCCGTATTCTTGTATGGGAAAGCAGTTTTGGGCACTTCCCATCACTCTTCCTGACAACCAATGACTTTTTTCACATTCTGAACTATGTGCTTGAAGATTATCAGCCTAGCCTGTAGGTCAGTCAGCTGTAAAATGGATACCTGATCTGGGCTGGGAAGTTAGAACTGGGTGGAAAAGATTCCAGTCACTTCTCCATTTATAGGCTGTAGCCCTTGGTAACCAGTGGCCCTGTGCCAAATTAGGGAACATATTACTTAAGCAGATTTACATCAGTTAAAAAAAGCAAAAACACAGTGCCAACATTCATTTGTATTCTTTCACCTATTTTGTGATGGGGCTACCTATCTAAATGGTATGGTAAAGGTATAAAAGGTAAAGGTTCCCCCCACACATGCGTGCTAGTCGTGTCTGACTTTAGGGGCGGTGCTCATCTCTATATTCAAGCTGAACAGCCAGTGTTGTGCAAGTGATGTCCACGTGGATGGCATGGCTGCAAAGAAACACTGTTTTACCTTCCCGCTTTTTTACAGCAGTACCTATTTATCTACTTGCATTTACATGCTTTCAAACGGCTAGGTTGGCAGGAGCTGGGATTATCAGTGGGAGCTCGCTCTGCTGCGTGGCACCCAGGATTCGAACCGCCGAGCTGCTGACTTTGCAGCCAACAGTTTTTGGAAGCCTTAGTTCACTGAGCCACCACGCCCCCTTAAATGGTATGGTGTATTCACACAACTCCCCTAACACAACATATTTAACTCTGTAGGCATTAATGTAATATTCTTGGCTACTGATATATCACAGCAAATCAGGGTCACCTTTTTAAAAAACTTCTTGGGTTTCTTCAGTAATTATATTTTTGTTATCTTGGTTTTGGAATTCTCTCTTACAAATCACTTGTTTGTGATGGTATAGATTGCTATGTCTGTTGCTTAGGAATTATGCTATATGTCATTTATGGACACATAGAGCAACTGGGAAATGACCACCTAATAAAAGCAATATCTGCCTCCACTTTCCTATGCAGTAAAACCGCCCTCTTGGCTGTTGAAACCAGGGCAGAAGCAAGGTGGACCTGTTCCCCCCCCCACCCTCCAATTCATTAGACGACCAGGCACCATGGTATAAAAGGCAGTGGGGGGGAGTAATTAAAAGTGTTGACAGCTAGGTATTTGTGGCACTGAACATAAATAAGAGTTACACTTATGGGTGGAGATACAGATAGAATTAATGATTATTGGTGAACTCTTGGCTTGTAGTCTTCATGAAGCCACATGGGGAGCCATTGTGAATAATGCCATGAAGCACACAGTTGCTATGGAAGTTTATTGCATTCAGTACATGTATTCTTTCATTATCATGCTGAGTTGCATCACATTGACTTGACCATATTGATAATCACTGTGCACTGCCAGGAGCAGCAACGTAGCAATGTCTGTCAAGCTGGGCCTATAAGATTGGGTTACCTGGGTCATTGTTGCTGTGAAAATAGCTTGAGACTTATCAATTTACTTAGCAAGTTTTCGAAAGAAACCCCACGATGTACTGAATGGCATGATGACTATGTCCTGTTTACATGCTATAAGCAGGCCCATGAGAAGAAGGGTACAGTATAAGAAACAGGAAACAGACATGTTTTAAGGCATTTCTTAAAAACTGGGAGGAAGAAAAAAATCTCAAATGTGGAAGCATCTAATTGTAAATCTGGAAGTTGAGACATGACAACTGGATTTCTTTTTCTTGAGAGGCTGAAATGTTTTGTTGCTCATCCAAGCAGCTTTGTCAGTCTGAAGAAAGCTAGGGCGTTTATACACAACCCCTAAGCTGCGCTGCAAATGGCTCCCAGCTCCGGAGCTTAGAAATGTTTCCCCACCAGCTCCGGAGTTTAGAGAAAATTAAGTGCTACCACGCCCCCATAAGCGCGACCCAGCGCACCTTTCATGTACTTGCTCTCAGCAGATGAAAATTCCTTGATGCGGATAAGAGTGCCGGGCTCTCCTCGCTTGTCTGTTGTTTTTTTGCCTCCCGCCCCTTTAAGAGCCCCTTGAGAAGGAACCAGGAAGTAACGGGGCTCGTGGCAACTTCGACCGGCACTGGCAGGTTAGTAAAGGCTTCTTTTGTCCTTTTTTTCCCTCCCTCCCCTCACGCCGACAGGAGCAGGAAGTGCTGAGGGGTGGGGACGCAGGAACAGAAACGAAACCCCAAGATCTCTGGTCCGAATTTAAGGGACCAGTGGATCTTAGGGGTCGTGTGAAAAGGCCCCTAGTTGCAAGTCCTCCATTTTATATTTCACTGAAATATAAAATGAAATATAAAATGAGAACTCACAACTAGCTTTCTTCGGACTGACAAAGCTATTTGATTGAGCAGCGAAACATTTCAATCTCTCAAGAAAAAGAAGTCCAGTTGCCATGACTCAACTTCCAGATAAACTCACCTGGATGACTGAGAATCTTCACAGACATATCGAATTGTAAAAATATTGCCAAAGAAAATGGATAGAGGTGTGACACAAGAGATCCTTATTTTGTTTGATTTACAGTGACTGGTCTAATATAAAATATCACCTATTCTGTCTGACTAATGTATTATATAGAAGCAAATGCACACTGGGTTTTTAGGTATACACATAATTTTTTATATTTGTTTTGGCATCCTGGCAGACAGCCATTTTATTCAGGCCCATTGACTTCAGGGTTACAAGGAGTGAGAAAAACCAGATTATAATTATTACCCAATTACTTGCACATACCTATACATTGACTATTTCACAGCTTTTATAGACCCAGGCTGTGGTAAGAAGCAGGTACTAATTCCTCTGCATTTTTCTCATCGCTGAAAAAAAAACACACTACCAACTAACAATAAAGTGATACAATAAAGCTGCTGTCATTTGCTGTTAATAGTGTCCACACACTGATTTTCCTCTTTCTCAGTGCAGGTATCTCTTTCCATCATAGCAGAGACATGTGAAAGGCCCCTCTTTAAAAACAAATGGAACATTTAGCTTTTTATTAAGAAACACAAATTCCAAGAGTTACTTGACAATTGGGAGACAAGTACATACAGGTACCATTACCGACCGTACATGATCTGTTAAAGACATCACCAGAGATCCTTTCGTTTCTGACTGTTATGCTATGAGCAACATATACACTAATGTGCTTATGTAAACAAAGGCAAGCAGTAACAAAAGTGAAAAATAAGTTCCTTGTGGAACTCTGAAGTAACCTACTTTTCTCCGCGTTTCAGTCACCCAACCAGTGATAATGAAAACAGTATTACTTCCTTTTTGCAGTATCTCTCACTTTAGTTTACCCATGTTTCAGGGCTTACGTTTTTGCTTCCAGAAAGGAAGGGCTTTCCTACCTTTATCCTCCAGCTTGTGCTGCTCCATTGTTTCTGTCCTCAGGAAAGAGCGAGGCTTTTAATAGGCTGGTTTTGTTGCTGGGTGTTGAATCTTCCAGAATTTTCAGCTGCCACTACAGTCTGCCAGAAAAGAAGCAAACTGCAGAGGGGAGTGGATCCCTACATCATGTATATAATATACAGTGGTACCTTGTATAAAGGAATTAATTCGTTCCAAATGAAATTGTGTTGAGCACATTTTCCTTTATACAAATTTCCCATAGGAATGCATTGAAAACAGAGTGATCCCTAATCGCTACTATTTTTATGTTGTACAGATTCGCCCCATAGACATTTCTGTTACGGAAATTTCCTCTATCTCTGAATTTTTTTGTGTTGTACATATTTTATGTTACATAAACCGTTTGTTATACGAGGGTCCACTGTACAGCATAAGAGATACATTCACATGACCCCTAAGATCCGCTGGCCACTTAAATTCGGACCAGAGATCTTGGGGATTTGTCGCTGTTCCTGTGTTCCTACCCCCTTCGCACTCCTGGCTGCTGTCTGCATGAGGGGAGGGAGAAAAAAAGGAAGAAAAGAATGCCGGCTCACCTCCGTTCTGCGTCTCGCTCTGCTCCCGGCAGCATTCGTTTCTCTTAAAGGGGAGGGGGGCAAAACAACAACAAACAGAAGCGAGGAGAGCCCGGCACTCACTACGTTACATCCGCATCAGGAATTTTTCACCCCCGGATAGCAGGTACTTGAAAAGTACACTGGGACGTGCTTAGGTGGGCGTGGTTGCACTTAATTTTTTGTAAACTCCGGAGCTGGTGGGGAAACAATTTTAAGGTCCAGATCTGGGTGTCATTTGCCACGGATTTTAGGGGTTGTGTGAAAAGGCCCACAACAGTTGTCTCCTTAAAAATCTACCAGCTTGATTTCTGGAAGGAATTAGGTACATTCTTGTTAGAATAATATTCCTTCCCGCCTTGGCTAATCTTTAGACTTGGGAAATGTCTAAAATATAATCTAGTTTATCTCAGAGGTTCAAAGCAAAACAATGCACGTAAAGAGTGAACATAAGAAACCCACTGTTTTTCTTAGCTTTCTTCTTTCCTCATTCTGGAGAGGTTCGGTTATTTTTTTCAATAAGTAAAACTGTGGAAAAAATGTCCTTCAAAATGCTTATGGATTAGAACTTCAAGCACGCCTGGTAGATTAACTGGTACAGTTAATTGATTTAAATTTAATTTGCAAATTTTGTATTTTTTAAATAAATTAAATGTACCAAATACTGAGGGACCTTCTTTGAAAGGAAGAATACAGAGCTGAAACTGAGGATGCAATTAGATGGCTCAACTTTCCTCACACAAAACAGTCTAGACTGTGCTAAACAGGGTCACTTTCAGGCATGCTAGGTCATTTAGAGCAATCCTTGCATTCATGAGGCTACATTATTACCAACAGATAATATCAATAGATATTAACGTTTATCTTTATTTCTCCTGCTTAAAAAAAAAAAAGCAAAACGGAAGTGCTACAAGGTGGAGATTTATTTGTTAATTAATCTGTCGCTTTGGAAAGCAGGCAATTCTTCCTAAATAAATAAATAAATAAAAAGACTGGACTAATGTATTTTATTTCGCCACCTCCTAATATCTCAAAGCAGCGAATCCAAGAAATGGAATATAAATTGAACATGTAATGAAAACACACCACCTTCCCCAAACCCATCCATAGTCAGAAAGTAATGTTTATTTTTAAGAGTCAGACTAAGTCTGTTGGTTATTATTTTTATACGTGTCTGGGAAAGGGATGGAACCTTTTATCACAGTTTTTCAGTTTGTGCAGAAATCAACCCAGGGCATAAATCTCAGCTGTCAGTTCAGTAATGTGTTGGGATAAGCCTTTGTACTGGTTCTACTTTGTCGTGTGCCATTGATTTCAAATATACCAAGTTATAAGGCATCTGGAAGTCACCATGTTGAGAATGGCTGGTCCTCCTTATTTCTGAGGCTCTCCACCATCCTGCTGTTATCTGAACCTACCAGCTCTGTACATGAAGCAGAAGGAGATGGCAGAGGTTAGGATGGCAGTGCTTGGGTAGAAAATTGTAACCAAGGTGCTATTTTTTTTTAAAGTTCCATCATATAAAAACAAAACAACACAAAATGAAGCTGTGAAAGCAGACCACTTCTGGAAGAGACAGACCAGACCAGTCCTTTCCTTTGCTATGCTATTTTCCTTACAAGTGTGTGCACTTTATACAGTTAGAGATTTGACCCTCCCTCTTGCAGTAGGAAGTTGTGGAGCCCATTCATTCCACTGTCTTTTCTCCACCTTATTCTGTTATGTATATCCAGTGTCAGTGAGGAATTATCCTGAAGAGGGAGACTGAACAAGACCCAAGTATAGGAGTAAAGTATTGACCTTTCCCTTCTCTACCTCTTCTGATTGACTAACTCTACTGCCCACCTGATAGTCTGAACTTTTAAAAGAATCAAAACTGCATATGACATACAGTATAAAGGTGTGCTTAAAGCTATCTGTGTAGGCTGACACTCAGTAGTTTACTTTTTTGGTTTCAGCCTCTTCTGCAGAATATTGCACTGAGAGTGTCTGGGAGACAGATAAGAGGGGGACTTCACCCCCAAATTGTGTGTGTGTGTGTGTGTGTGTGTGCTTGCGTCAGTCATGAGCTGCCAATGACTGCACCTCTGTCGAAAATATGCTCGGCAATTTCTGTGGCAATTATGCAGCGCAGAGGGAAAAATATATCTATTGTGTGAATAAACTCAGGAAACACTGTTTGTCTTGACTGATCTGTCTCAGTGGGGAAGCCATAAAGAGGGGGAATTGTGTTGCCTCTCTTTCCTCTCCTGACAGGATCCCATGTACCAAACAAATACATGATAGATGAGCTTACAGCAATGGATGCGTTTTGCCCTTGAAGGGGAAAGCCACATCTGAATTCCTCCCCTCCCTCCTCTTGCCGCTCTTCACAACACCAAGGCTGGTTTATTGGATATGCCCCATCCACATACAATAATGAAGGAGTGACATGTTTAACTTTCTTTTCCTTCTGGTTTCGCTGGGGCAGGGAGAGAATGTCCAACATTTTGACATAAATAAGCCCTATAATCCGATCTGCCAGAGGGATGCACACTCTGTTCACATCACCCCTGTTTCCACTGACAGAGCAACATCCTGCACTAGACAAGAAGGTGCATGTCCTCCAGGGAAGATTCCAAAATCTTGATCGTACTTGCCCTTGTCAGCTGGATTCTTCGCCAAGCAAGGAACGGCTGATGGAAGAGGCTTGCAGCTGCACAGAGGGAATCAGATGAGCACAAACAAGGTTACACAAGAAACAAGTACCAATAAGGAGGCTCTTTCAGTTTATTGGGAGGCAGCTCACAAACATATCAGAGTAACGGATCAATCACACCAATGTGTGGCTGAGTCAAACCTGTTTTCTATGCCAAGGGAAAAAAAGACCCAGAATTCTGGACATGGCAACCTGCAGCCTTGTTATCATTTGCTGCTAAATTTGCCCTAAATAAAGCAAGTCCCAGCAGCAAAACTAAAATACTCTATTTTCCCATCTACATGACCCCTGTGTATAAGACAACCTCCACTGTTCTAACCCAAATTACAGTTTCACAGTCAGGCATGTCTATCCTCGGCTTACTTCTTTGTATAAGACAGCCCTCAATTTTTAGTCTAACAATTTTAGACCAAAAAAAGTCTTATACATGGAAAATGCTGTATTATTCAAATTATATTTCCAATAAAAGGGAGGAGAATTTTCTTTTTACATTAATTTTAAATTGTTGTTTCAAGTTATGTTGCTATGTTAAAAGCCCCATGCTTCTGCCCATCCTTGCCCCTGTTTCAAGCAATGGAAAGAGGGAGAAGCAGAGTGGTATTGTGGATCAAGTGACGGACTAGAAGTCAAGAAATCTGGGTTTAAATCCCTACTAAAGTATGGAGATGCACAGGAGTGGCATTGGTAAATCCATAAAATCTACACCTTAATAACCCTATTTAATGTTGCCATGCCCTAAGCACATCTGATCTCGCCTGATTTCAGAAGTTAATCAGGGTCAGACCTGGCTAGTACTTGGATGGGCGACCACCAGGGAATACGAGGTGCTGTAGGCGCCTGGAGTAGGAACTGGCAAGCCACTCCAGTATTTCTGCCAAGAAAACTCCATGGAAATGGGGTCATGGAGAGTCAGTCATGACTGTTACGACACAACACACACACACACACACACACACAAATCAGGGGCAAGTCAAACAGCACAGAACAAATGCACCTTTCCTTGCCTCTATTTCAAGCTTTGAACAGAAAGGTACAGTTGCATGAATTTTGGAAGCCCCTTTCCTCACCCATCTTGTTGACAAGACTCATTTTGGTTTCCCTTTTGACTTCCTATCCTTAGCCTCCAGTGGCTTTCTTGTTTCTGCTGACATTTCATCAGGCTGGACACTGTACAGCTTGTGGTGGAAGGTAACAGAGAAAAGCCCCCCAAATCTCTATGACTGGGTAGAGAAGCTGTAGCCCCTGTGGTTGCTAACTGCTACTGGTCAGTTGTTATAGATTAATTACTGCAATTCTTCTGAAATGACATTCCAGGAAGAAGACTGCAAACATAGGGAATCAGTTTGAGATGGAGTGATATCAGGTTTCACTTCAGAAGATGTCAAATAGGTTCTGTTTTCTATAGACCCAGGTCTTCCAATGTACTTCTGTGCTCACTGAAAGTGGAAGCATGCAGCCGCACAGCAATACCCATGGCAGAAAAGCTGGAGTTTTAATTGATTCCAAACGTGTCATGTCCTGTAGTGTCAACATCCAGCCAGAATGATTTTGGGATTTGTCTTTCTTCTCTCATGGCCAACTAGAAGCAATTGACATGGTATGCAGCTTGACTTCTGCATGGGTAGCAAACCAACAGGACTTCAACCATAGAATAGAATAGAATAGAATAGAATAGAATAGAATAGAATAGAATAGAATTTATTGTCATTGTATAAAAATACGAGATTAAAAAGTGCCATCCAGTCAGCTCATTCACTCACACACGGTTTCTCAGGTCATAACCATCTGTCTTAAACTTGAGCACACATCATGGTTGTGGTGTGATTAATCTTTCATTATTTTCGAATGGGGATGATGGCAAGGGGAATCAGTTATTTAACCTGATTTATCGCACTGAAACTTCAGAAGCTGACTTGGCAGCATTCCAGAACGGCTGGAGGGTGGGTGCTGAACTTCCTCTTTCCAGGCACTCACAGAGCTCTCTCCCGCCGCCCGCCCCCCCCCTTTTCTTTTGTTATTTCAGTTCTTCGATTGCTGATTTCAGTCGCCTAGCAACAGCTTGTCTGCTCTTCTCTAACAAACCCCAACTCCTCGTATTCCTGGAGAAACTTGCCTGCGAAAATTCCTAGTTGATTTGATCCTTTCCCTTTATAACCTACATCGAATCAAATTTCCCATTCATGTTAGCAAATGTTGAACTTACTTGCGAATTTATGGTAATTTATGGGCGATGTTTTGCCTATCTGCCATCAGGCAGAAGGAAGGCAACTGCTCTAGGCAGCAGATTCTGGATGCCACGAAAGGACACCCAGTAGCCATTTATTATTGCTGCATTTTTTTACTGCTAGAGATGAAGAAGGGTACTAGAGAGATTCCCCACTCCTTGTGCCTAAACAACACTGCTGCCTTTGGACCTTACAGAGGACCTTTCTTGAGTGTGGAAGAGTGGGTGGGGCTTGCTACAGCACCTGAGGGAACAACATTTTCTGTTATCAGGCCCACCTAACAGTCTGAGAATTAGAATGAGTATAGTATACCCATTCTGTTAGAATTCAGGGGCTTATGAATTATGCTTCTGCACTAGGACTGTGTTACTAAGCAATCCCTGACCAGTGACCAGTATAATTACTACGTGTGTGCTTTGTGTTGTACGCCACCACGTTGAAATTGATTTGTAGTGATGCTAACAAGCATTTTCAGTGAAAGAGGAGTGTTTTTCAGAGTGCTTTTACTCCTGCCACTTTCCCCCAGGGTTTCCATGGCAGAGCCAGGAATTGAAGCCAGGTCTCCCGAATCCTTGTCTGTCACTCTAACCAATACATATGTGATTTGTAAGTGGCTGTCTTTTGCCAAAGCAGCAAGTAGGCCCTTCTACACCCATCTGCCCTTTATTTGTCCCAGTTGCAAGAAAGAACAGATCTTTCAGCATAAGTTAATGAGGTGTAAGTTTCAATCTTGCAAGTTGTTACTCATAAGTAAGTTCCACAATGTTCCGCATGGAGGTTTATTTTATGATCTAGGATTCTGTGCTTAAACTTCAGTAGGTGTAAATTAAGGACATTTACAACCATCTATTCCATTGCATGGGTCAGAATGCTAAGTACAATATATTCTTTCAGAGGTTTGACTGTTTCTCAGGGAAGGGAGACAGAGACGGGGTGCATAAGTGTGTTTGTGTGTGTGTTTCGGGGTGTGTGTGTGTGACAGAGAGAGAGAGAGACAGAGACAGAGACAGAGACAGAGACAGAGACAGAGAGGTGCAGAGTCCCATTATGAGAAGTGCTAGGGTGCCTTTATGTATGGCGAAGCTGAGATCGTTAACTATGAAAAACATCCTTCAGGGTCCCTTGGAGGCAGCATTTGAAACAATACAGTAATATATATTCCACAGTTCTTTTCTCCCATGTGGCCATGAAAAGGTGCACAGCCAATGGCTGTGATTATGGCATCTGTATGCATGCCTGTAGGGGAGTGGTGGCTCAGCAGACTAATACTTCCAAAAGCTGTCGGCTACAAAGTCAGCAGCTCGGCAGTTCGAATCCTGGGTGCCACGCAGTGGAGTGAGCTCCCTCTGTTAACCCGAGCTCCTGCCAACCTAGCAGTTTGAAAGCATGCAAATGCAAGTAGATAAATAGATATTACCATTTAGAAAAAAGCAGGAAGGTAAAACAGTGTTTCCTTGGAGCCACGCTGGCCACGTGGACATAGGCTTGCACAACACTGGCTCTTTGGCTTGAATAATGAAATGAGCACCACCCCTAGAGTTGGACACGACTAGCACACATGTGTGGGGAGAACCTTTACCTTTTATGCATTCCTGTAAGCAAATGTATTTTCATCTCATTTATATGCATGTGGAAATCTTTTATTTTTATTGGGAGAAGGTGAGGAATCAATAATGCAAAAAGGTTTTAAAAACAGCACAGCCATGATGAACAATTAAAGTCTCATAGACTCTGGTAATATTGATTTTTGTTGTGCCCTTCAGCCTCTCTGCGGTCTCTAAAGAGAAGTGTGTTAACCCCTTGATTTAATGAACAAGAAGATGGAAACATACATTTTGATACCTGCACATGTATGCCAGTATGGTCTCCAAGACATAAAGAATGCTAATGGACATATAGAAGTTGGTAAAATATTTGGGCTGTTCCTTTTAATGCTATTGTACCGATCAGTTTCCTTGCAGCCATACCTGTGTCCTTACACATTCTTGTCTTTCTCCCCCTGCCCCCTTACAATTTTGAAAGTAGCAAATCTAATTGCATATGATAGTGTGAGTCTTAAGGTAGAGACAAGTCCCCAATGATTTGTATTCATCCACCTTTCATAAATGAACAAGATAAAAGGTGGGCACAAATCAAAATGTTGGCCCCTTGAACTTATTGAGCAATTCCAGTACTCTTAAAACCACAAGTCATTGCATGCCCACTATTTGTTTCACAAAATACCCCCCCCCTTTTTTTAAATCAAGCAAGCAAGAGCATCATCACTGGTGGAACAGCCCAAGAGCAGCAGTTCTCCTGTATGGGTGAGGGGGCATTCTCCTTACCCCCCCCCCCAGCAAGAGGGTTTCAGCAGTATCAGAGCATTCACAAAACTCAGAGGCACTGTATCTGGCCCATGGTCTGTCTGAAACCCATCTCTGATCTAGACAGTTGGGAAAAACAATGAGATGGCAAAGTAGCTGAGAACAACAACAATCAATCATAGTGGTAAAGCAAAAAAATAATAATTGCAAAGGGCTCCAACCTCAGCAAATGGACGGTAAGAACATAATTACAACCATGTTAGGTCAGATCAAAGCCCATCTAGTGCAGCATACTAATAACAAAAATAGGAGATGGCAATCACCATCTTCAAAGAGATGTTCTCTTTTCTTTCATGGACAGGAAGACATGTCTTTGTTTAATAGATGGTATCTCTTACGGTACAGACATGCATCATCTTAAACTAACACTGTTTTTACCCATATGCTTATTCATGAAAACTGAGCTGATTTACAAAATCTAATTATTAACATTAAAAAAAAAGAATATCGTGCAGCTTTATTGTTAATGTACTATAAATGTTTCTTTTATCGCTCCTTTCCCACCCCATGGTTCTTCATTTGCTTGCAAGCTACTCTATGAATATTTGGTTGAAGAAATATTATCAAGAGTCAGATCTATGCAGAACTAAAACATGGAGTCTTGTCTGAGACAGATGCTCCTCAGTAGATCTCCCACACTATCAGCAATCAAGGGGGCAATCAATTCCACCCATCCATGCTTCACAGCCAGAGGTCTGTACCCCCTCAGTGCTCGGCTTCTTACTGAATTACATTCCCTTATCATCCCAAAATCAACAGTACAAGAAAAACATGGCCTCTCAGGACCTTGAGGGCAAAACGTGAAGTGAACACCCTGAGGATCAAAGTAGTAAATACAGCTAGTGCATAATTAGAAGCAGGAATACCTTACATATAGGACAACATATGGTTATCATAGTGTGTACTTTCCTCACTTCTCAGGGTTTGCAAATTAACTTGCTTTGTTTAGCTTGACTGCTCACTAAGAGGTAAACATAGCTTTCATTTGCAAGTCTGATTGCTCAGAGAAAATTGTGCACTGGAACACAAGTGGCTCCTAGGGGCGCGCTCTTGGTATTATCTATTTTGATCCTTTATAGTTGCACATTACTCAGGAGAAGGGGGAATGTCATGTTCCTAAGATGGTGGCCTGATTAAGACTTAGTCATGTGTGGAGCTCCCTAGCTCCTTCAGAAGTCCTTCCTCTAAGGTGTAGAAAAGAATTGGGGCTCAATAGAAAGGATTCCTGAAATGAGGGAATGGACATCTTGCATTAGTCCTTTGCACTGATCAAGACAATCAAATGGACTATATAACTGGAAGCAGAAGATTGAGAAGCCCTGTTCTCTCTGCAAAAACAGCAACAATCTTAACAACAATTTAAAGACTATGTAAAAGACAGATTTGCACCCCAGGTTTTTGCAAATCTCTAAAAGGCACTGAAACCAGGAAAGTACGGTATGCAAAAAGAGTCTTCATGTGGTCAAGTAAATAAATAAACAAATAGAGATCAAAAGAAAGAAAAGAAAAAACATGGAAGGATGACTGATTAAACTCTTAATGTTAACAACAGATGAGAAGCAAAAGTGGAGAGAAGAAGAGTTAGAATCCTAAATTCAGATTTTCAGGAACTTATTTCTTCCAAGGAACAACAATACAACATGAAGTTGGAGACAAACTTACAGACAGGGACAGAGAGAACTAGTGCAATAATAATCACAAAGAAATAGAGAACTGCCAAAAGGAAAAGTAAGAGATCACTTCCTTTTCACTTGAAGAAATCAAAAGGAAATATTAAGAATAAGAATACTGAAAGATCAACAGGGGATATATTATGTGATTAGGAAAATGAGAGAGAGAAGATGGAGTGACAATTGAAGGTGTCTAGAGAAACAAGGATGACAGTTTCCTTGCTTATTCATCTGAAAAATGTGGACTGTAATGAAAATCCGCCATTGACAAAGGACAGGCTGTGAAAAATAATCCTGTGTCAAGAACCTGAAGTTTTAGAAAGCAATGAGAAAGCTAATCATACAAAAATTGGAAAAATTAACCACTAGGCATAGACAGAATACCGCTTGAGTTGTTTCAAAATGCAGAGACTGATACTATCAAAATCCTAAAAAGAATACGTGAACAAAAAGGGAAAACAATGGCTCACAACCTGAATTTATTTAAGATACATCTAAACCCCAAAGAAAGGAGACACCAGAAATTACTGTAGAAGCATCATGTCAGTTTTGCGAGCAAGCAAAGTGAAGTTTAAGACTTCCACAAAATGTGGAATGATACCCACAAAACTGACAGCAAAATAAATATTAAAGGTGCTACAACTGTTTTGTATGTAGAGACTAAGGGCCTTTTTACACGACCCCTACGATCCGCTGGTCCCTTAAATTCGGACCAGAGATCTTGAGGGTTTGTCGCTCTCCCTGCGTTCCCACCCCCTCTGCATTTCCTTGTTCTGTCTGCGTGAGGGGAGGGAGAAAAAAAGGGAGAAAAGAATGCACTCTTACCTCCGGAGTGCCGGTGGAAGTTGCTCCGACCCCCCGTCACTTCCTGGTTCCTCTTAAAGGGGTGGGAGGCAAAAACAACAACAACAAAAAGAAGCGAGGAGAGCCCGGCACTCTCCGCATCAAAATTTTTCACTCTCCCAGAGCAGGTACTTGAAAGGTGCACTGGGTCGCGCTTAGGTGGGCGTGGTCGCACTTAATTTTCTGTTAGCTCCAGAGCTGGTGGGGAAACATTTTTAAGCTCCGGAGCTGGGAGCCATTTGCAGCGGAGCTTAGGGGTCGTGTATAAACGCTCTAAGATGGCTACTTCACTTAATATTGTTGAGTGATGAACTTACCTGGGAAAATCAAATCCTGATGGACTCACCAGTCTCATAAAATCTTGTATAAATTTCCCCAAGTGCTGATAGTCCTTCCAGGAACCAATACTTAAAACCATATTTCCTATTATCATCCAAATGTAATTTTGTGATTATTTCAAAGAGGAAAAATATTTACAGTACAGTACTGTAATATACTACTATAAGCCACTACAATGCTCAGCAGGAAAGCAAACAGGTGTTGAGTTACTGGCTTTATGCTGTTGTTGCTTAATTATCTCATAACATTTGAGTGTATCAGACTTTTTAGAAGGACTTCTGATGCGACACAAGTACCGACCATTCTAGTAGCAATTACAGTAATGCTAGATGGTTGATGTTATGATACCCTGCACTCGTTTGAGGTGACCACTGTCATTCCTTTATAAATGGTGGATTTTCAGACAAGATTTTTGGATGAACAAACATGTTGCTACATAAAAGGCTTGTTCTCCTCTAAATGCCTGAGTTATGCTCATCAAATGAATAGGAGGCTTTAAGCAAACCTGTTTCTTGATGCCGTTGCTACGTTATTTCTAATTTTCTTTGCAGTATCCTCATTATCACGTCATTCTTGCAAACAAAGTGCAGTGCCTTATCTGGGTGGTTGGTCTTAATGTTTCATCCATTAGAGTCTAATTTTAAAAATGATAGAATGTTCTCTCATGGTTGGCATCCACAGACATTTCATTATTAACTCATGACTGTCTAGACAGAAAGCAAGACTAGCTAGAGACTCTTTTCCCTTGTGGTATTTTTCCACTGGCAATGAGTACCTCTTCACTTCAAAATTATCCTGCATCATCCCCACTGGGGTGAGTGTGCACAGCTCCCACTGGTCTCAGTGAGCCAAAATGGGTTCACTCCCCAGTAGATCCTTGCCTGTGAAATAAATAATCTCTCGGTGGCTTGGCAATTCCTGAACCATGCTGCTATCCATCGCTGCAGAAATATCTTCTTGAGGGATACAGCTGAAGTGTGAGTGTGTGTTTGCTCATTAAGGAGGGCATAATGGTACAAAGTGCCCACATCCAGTGGCTTCTGACAGCGATGTTCAATCCACATTACAGCCTAAACTAGGGTTACAGGCCACTAATACTGTAGTGAGGGATGATACGAGTTCTGATCCAGCACCATCAGGAAAACCATAATACATTATCCATCCAATTAAGAAAAGCATTAGATACTGTAATTTTTTAAACTTCTGTTTAAAGCATAGTAGGTTCTGGTGTTTTGTTTCTAAAATGAGGTTTATTCAGAGCAGAAATGCAGGATCATACCAGTGCTATTTTAGTTTAATGCAGAAGAATACAGTGTTCCGATACCATCTTAACCATCAATACTATTGGCCAGCCTAGTGCAAGGTATTATCAACCACTGGCCTGATTTGTAAAGTGGGGAGACTTGCTTGCCTTGAAAGGTACTGATAAGAATGAACAAGACTTTCTTACTGGAGCAGTTATGTCTCTGATGTAATACTTAAAACTAAACTTAGCAGGGTAGAGATCGAAATCCGTACCATCAGGAAATCCTTCCATATTGATTCATCTGTGGTAGGGTCTAAAGAGACATTTAAAACCACTCAGAGTGACCTCACTGTCAGATGGGCGGTATAGAAATCCAATAAAATAAAATAAAATAAATACATTTCATAGCATCTTTATTCATGATGTGGGAGCTATTGGTTGAAGTCAGTTCTTGGCACATGAGAATTAACATCAAAGGCATGTACTTTCTTAAAGGAGATCTGTGTGTCTAATGTCACTGAGTGTGTGCTTCCTGAGGCTGATGGCAACTGGCGTCCAACAACTTCAAGAGGGCTGCAATTTGCAAAGTCCTTGCTTAGTTATGGAGTAGCTGTAGACGTACTTGCGTCTGTATGGAATAAGGAGTTTCCGGATTCTTTTCTTTCCTGGTTTAAGGGAGACAACAACATTTTTGGCTAGCAACTTGACTGGTGATTCCTCACAGCCTACCACAGCTAGAGCTGAGAACAGTACAACAGAGGGCATAAACAAGACCCAGCCATGGTATTTGCTCCAAGAAGACGACCACTTTTTCTTTCTCCGAGTTACAGAGCAGAGACATTCAGTGCAAATTAGGCCAATATAGATGGCCAAAGAGTTAGGCCCGCAAAACTTATTCATCTGTTTTACAGCTGAAGCGCATTATCCACATTTACAGGCTACAGACCAGGAGCATCAAGGTCCTCCCTTTCCACCATACACATGTGCAGAAGGCCTACATCAGAGACCGAGACCAACAGCAAGACAGAACATGCTGGACACAGAGCACAACGGCTCCACAGGGCGCCTCTTTCTTCCCCCAGCAGCTCCATTGTGCACAGCTAAGTAAGGAAAGGGACATAAAGCGTGATCTGCTCAGCCTGGTAGGAAGACAGGAAAAGAAAGACTGGAGATTGAAAAGCTTTATTGTTTGGCACTACAACTTCCAGAATCTTCCATCCAGGGTTTGTTTCTCGTCCTAAACTCTCTCCTTACCGCAGCAAGAAAGAAAGAAGGGATTCAGAGGTACACTATTGTTGCTTGCTCTCGTCCACCTCAGATCTGTCTGGGCAGTTTTATGTGTGTATGTGTGTGTGGTGGTGGTGGTGGTGGTGGTTGTGGTTGTGGTTGTGAGGTGCTTCCAAAATCTAAGCAAACGATAGCACTGAGCGGAACAGAAAAAGCATGTTGTGCAGCTTTTAGTCTTTTCCCCCAGGAATGCTGACCTTCTATAGAAAAGTCCATGGATTCCTTTTTAAAGATTGTTCAAGGAGCTATCAAGGAGAAGAACAGTAATGCTGGGTTAACGTTCTCTTAAAGACGACCTCCCTTTTCAATATGTATTGGGATAGTGGGTTGATAAGGGATCTTTGTGACTACAGGTATTTGTGTTATGGAAACCTACAACATTCTGCAGGAATCCTGGTCCCCACTGCTTTACATCCATTGCACTACTATGTTACATCTCTGTGTGCTTTACATGCAATTATATGTTATTTTTTGTTTTTCCAAATTAGCCTTGAACAAGTAAATCAGAGCTCAGATAGAATCTGATTCTGCCAAAAGTTTATACCTGTTAATGGAATACTACATGGCATACTGACTGTGACTAACTAAGCAGGAGATCTGGGTTCAAATCTTTGCTCAGTCAAGGTGTGTGTGTTTGTGTGAAATTGCTGAAACCATCATTTGTAACCTCTGTATAGTTTGTATAGTTTGTAACCCCTGTGAGAGTCACTGTAGGTTGACACGAATGGAAGGTCTCCATTATTTTAGCAAAAACATAGCTAGGACGGGCTGTATAGAGCAATGTGCTTTTGATGAGCAAGGCTCCAGGTTCATCTTTGGGTACCTTCAGTTTAAAGGATGTGATGCTCAATGCCTCTGTGGGAGGCCTTGAAATGCTGCTGCCAGACAGAGTAAATCCAAATAGACAGAGTACAGTGATACTCTGACTTTGTATATAACAGTGCCATGTGTTTGATAAGCTTTATACAGAATAAAAATTGATACAACAAAAATGCAAGTTTTAAAAGCAGTTTAGAGATATATTATATGACATCAGCATCATTTTCTTATGGTAGTGAAGAGCCTCATGGCACAGTGGTTAAGCTGAGGTACTGCAGCTGGAACTGTGCTCAGGACCTGGGGTTCAATCCCCGGTAGCCAGATCATGCATCCTTCTGAGGTCAGTCAAATGAGTACCCAGTTCAGGGAGAGGGGGCCAATGTGTATCCTGCATGAATAAACTGTAAACCACCCCAGAGTGACAGATGTATATAAGCAGAACACTTTTTTTTTTACTTTGTGCTTAGTACCTGGCATGTCACTTCTGTAACAACAAGGCCTGCACTGAAACCTTGGCACAAGCAAGATTAAAAATGGGGGGGGGGAGGGTGTCCCCCCCTTACTGTGTTTTTCAACAAAAACAAAATGTAAAGAAACACTTTGGGAGGCAGGGAAACTTCAGGAATTAATTTTCAGCAGGACAGTCGACGACATCATCTGTCCCGCATACCTCAAGCAGCCCCATTTCTCCTTTTTTTTTTTTTATTAACAAGGGCCACTGTGGTTATAGCATCAGGTTAGACTCGGGTTTGCTTTTGAGATCCGTGCCTCTGCCGCTCACTGTGCGGCAACCATCCTTTTCTCTTTGGCCGGATTTTTGATTCTTTAAAGTTGAAAAGGGAAATTCAGTCGGCCCATCTTTCCTTATCGTTTGATTAGGGAAGCTGTAGCGGTTGAATTTCTGCCTGTTTCCCCACCCCACAGCTCCACTCACAGCCTTGAAAGCACGTGTCCCTCCCTCCCGAGACCGGAGGGGCTCCGTGAAAGAAAGGGGAGGGCCCTGGTGGTCTCCGTGAAGGCAGCGGCGGCTTGGAGGCGGTGTGTCCCCGCCCCGTTCCCAGCTTGCCCGACGCCCCGCCTCTGCCTTCCCCGGTGAACCGGAGGAGAGCGTCGCGCAATGAGAGGTTGGAAGCCGCAGGTGCAGGAGCCGCTGCGAGCGCTCCCTCGCCTCGGCTCCCCCGCCACCGCGGCGGCCACCAGGAGAGCCCTCGCCGGCAGCGCCCGCGGCAAACCTCCGCGGTGCCCGCCGCCTCCGGCTCCGAACAAGCGCGCCCGCCTCCTCCTCCTCCTCCGAACGGCGGTGGCTCTCCTGGCGCGGCAGCGGAAAGCGGATCATGTCGGTGGTCGCCGAGAGTAGCGAGCCGGGCCCGGCCACTGCCGGAACTGCTCCCGGAGGAGGAGGAGGAGGAGGCGGCGGCAACCGGGTTTTCTTCCAGAACCCTCGCGGGAGCGGCGGCGGCGGCGGCGGCGGCGGCGCGTCCCGGGAGGAGTCGGTGGCCCCGGCGGTGCAAGTGCCGCCGCCGCGGCGCCACCAACAGGGGAAAGTGACGGTCAAATACGATCGCAAAGAGCTGAGGAAGAGGCTGGTGCTGGAGGAGTGGATCGTGGAGCAGCTGGGGCAGCTCTACGGCTGCGAGGTACGCGCTTCGGGGGCTTCTTTACCCACGGCGGGCGGGCGGGCGGGCGGGCAGGTGACGGACGGAGGGTCCGGACCATTGCTGCCGCCGCCGCCGCCTCTTCCTCGGCAGCGCCTCCCTGGCCCCAGCCCACCGCCCCGCGAGAGACGGGCAGGCGCCCCGTCGGGGCTCCCAGGCACACACCGCACCCCCTTCTTCTTCGCCCGCGCACACCCCAAGTTGCCCGGATTGCGCCGCGCGGCCCCCGGTTCCGTGCCCGTTCTCGCTCCAGCGCCTGCCCTGGGCAGGTCCTGGCACTTCTGGGCCATCTTATTAGCTCGTGCCTTTTCCCCTCCTTTGGTCTCGTGGCTTTCTGCTGCCTCTTTCCTTCGGAAAAGACGCTCGGAAACCCTTTTTGGGGTACTGGGGAATCCTTTCGTGTCAGGGCGTCTTTCGTGTAAAACCATTGAGCACGACAGATTGGGGCGGAGGAATAACCTTTTTGACTGAGACCCCCCCCCCGTGTGTGTGTGTGTGTGTGTGTGTGTGTGTGTGTGTGTGTGTGTGTGTGTGTGGTTCTGACACACACGCACATGCACGCACGCATGCACGCGCGCGCGCGCGCGCACACACACACACACACACACACACACACACACACAGAGAGAGAGAGAGAGAGAGAGAGAGAGAGAGAGAGACGAGAGAGAGAGAGAGAGAGAGAGAGACCACCTCCAAATGACATTCTCAGTATCCCCCCCCTTCTTTGCCGCCCCTTTCTGGCCACACTCCTAGCCTTGACTTTTAAGTCGGGTTATATGTTTGATGCATTTTCATTTGGCATCACCAAATGCCTCTTTCAAAGCCACTCAAAAGATCTTTATGTGTCATATAGTGCCTATGTATGTATGTATGTATGTATGTATGTATGTATGTATGTATGTATGTATGTATGTATGTAAGATGGCTGGGTGGGAGGGAGGGATGTTGTTGCCTATGATGTCCCTGTGTCATGTGATGCGTGTTACACTGTGTGGCTCTGCCAACACCAGTTTAGCTGAAATCACCTCACTCTGCCTCCTGAGATGGTGGTCTTGCTTATGGGAGCACGGTGGGTGCTGAATATTTCCGCTGCCGCTGCTTTCACAAACCACCAGCACCAGAAGACCACATACCGATGGAGCTCACACCTGTCAGTCGATCTGGCTCCAAACCTCTATGTGTGCCTTCAGTTCAGAGGTTTAAGGGACAAACACATTAGGCTGGATTTTAAAATATGGACTTCGATTTAGGTTAGGTGGACTTCCTGTCTGCTGTCAAAGTCAGCGTCAAGTGGGATGAACACAGCTATGTCTCTTCTGTTACACTTGCATGCTAACCAGATCCTATGCTGCTGCTGCTGCTGAATGTTTCTGGAGAGAGAGAGGGGGGGGGCTTGGGAGGGAGGTTGCTGATTAGATATATTTTTGAATCTTGACTTTTGTCCCAGTCTTGCTTTTCAGCCAATTTAGTGCCTAGAGAAAAGAGGTGGGGGAGGAGGGAGTTCCATTGTATTTGGCAGCCTTCATCCCAGGAGGCATCCACTCCCCACCCCCATCCACCTCCATTTTTTGTTGGGAATTAGGTGGAATGCGTCCAGGCTTGCATTTGGACAAGTTCAATTCAAATCTGGTTTATTTTCTTATTTTCTTGGAATCCTCCTCCTTGAGAGAACAGTGACAGTTCAGTAGGTAGGATGCGGAGATGAGAGTAGATTCTACCAAGATAACAATGTGTTATGCCCTGTCAAGTGGATTGTGATTTATACAAACCGAGAAGGCTTTCTGGGATTATGAGATGGTAGCCCTGTTAGTGTGTGTCTGAAGAAGTGGACTTGTTCATAATAGCTCACATTGAAATACAGCATTTAGTCTTTAAGGTGCCACAAGGTTTTTGCCTTTTTTGTTTATTTTCTCTTTGCCTGGAATATGAGAAATATTGAACCCACGGTTTTACCAGTGCCATCTCCCAGTAAATTTCCAGGAATAAGCAGGGATTTGAATGTGGGTCTTGAGTTGTAGTCCAGCTCTTTATCCACTACGCTGCATTTGTCTCTCTTAACATCTAAATAGAAACACGTATGTTGTCTTTGCAGTCAAAGGAAACCAGGAGCTCATCCGCTTATCAAATAGTCTCTTGCACAATATTTAAAAAGACTGAAGAACAAGTACTTGCACTTTGATGATTTTAAGTCCATCCTTACATACTAGTTCTTATGACAAAAGGAATGACTACATGAGCATTTCTCCCGCTCTTTGGTCTGCTATGGTGATGGGCTGGTTCACTCCTTTTGCAGGCAAGTAGATAACTTTGTCAGTGCAAACAAGACTGTCCCCAGAGTATTCCTACCTATACCATTCTGGGTTCCTGCTGGGAGCTGCTGTTTCTTTAGGTGTGGGTAGGTTTGCTCTGTTCTGGTTTATTTCCAACATGTGTGTACTCTGGGCACTTGCTACTTTAAATTTCCCTTTCAATTTCAATTTCTCAACATCATAAGGTAGCGTAAGGAGACGGCTTAGCCACTTTATGATATTGGGAAATTGAGAAGGAAGAAACTTTTTTGTTTATTTGTTTTTGAGCCATTATGACAGCATTGGTGTGCTATATCTTTTTTTTTTGGGGGGGGGGATGAAAGCTTCTTCCCAGAAGGAGGTGAAGAGAGGAAGGAGCAAGGAAGTTTTTTTAAAAGGCAACCAGTTAGGGGCACTTTAAATATATATGCCAGGTGGATCCAAGGACTCCTCTATGCAACCTTAAGCAACCTAATTTAGCCTTCTGAAGCCTAGTCCAATTGAGTCTTGTAGCCAATGTCAAAGTATATGTGTTGAGGGAGTCATGAGGTGTGTGTTTTGTGAGAACACCACACTGTGGAACCCTAAAGCCTCATGTATTCTATCACAGCATGAGTCTACATGAACTGGGATTTGGGAAATGTATATTCTACCATCACCACGCTGAGCCATCTCAAGTACTGAGTGACTTTGGGCCTGGCATTCTCTGTTGGTTTGACTTACCTCACAGAGTTGCTGTCAGAAGAAGGTGGTCAGGAGAACCATGTAGGCCACCTTGATCTCATGGGAGAAAAAGTGAAGTATGTATGTATGTATGTATGTATGTATGTATGTATGTATGTATGTATGTATGTATGTATGTATGTATTTATGTATTTATTTATTTATTTATTTATTTATTTATTTATTTATTTATTATGAGTATTCTTAACCCACCTTTCTCCTTGGAAAAAGGACTCAAGGCGGCTTGCAGAATGAGGGATAATATACAGTCCAGTACAATTAAGAGATGTTCAAGTATTGAGAACAGGGAATTGAGGGACATCTTACAGCATTAATAGACAACATTACATTAAAGCTACAAGAGAACATGGGCAGTTAAAGGGAAGTAAAGTTTCATGTAAAGTTATGAGTGATGGAAACTAACATTGAAAACATAGTGTCAATGTGAACCCATAAGGTTATAAGTACTGTAGTTATAAACACAAAGTCTATGTGATCCTGTAGATTCATATAAAAGACACATAATAGGCAGACCATCATTCAGGAAAAGCTTTCCTGAAGAGAAAGCTCTTTGCCTGTTTCCAGAAAGACAACAGAGAAGAGGCAGTCCCAACTTCTAGTGGGAGGGAGTTCCAGAGTTTTGGTGCAGCAGCTGAGAAGGCCCTTTCATGGGTACCCACAAGATGTATTTGTGAGGGTGGTGGGATGGAGAGAAGGGCTTCTCCTGATGACCTTAACACCTGAGTCAGTTCATACTGTGAGATTTGGTCTTTGAGGTAGCTAGGACCCAGGCCAGACAGTGCCTTGTAGGTCAAGGTCAGCACCTTGAATTTATTTTATTTATTATTTATTTTTATATTTATATACCGCACCTTCTTCCCGGACCGGGAACTCAAGGCGGTTAACATAAGTAGTTAAAAGGCTAAAAAAGTTAAAAAGTTAAAAGGCGGACAAGGACAGCAGCACTCCAAACTTGCATTGGGAAAGAGGGGGGGGGAGACTAGTTGATGTTAAAAGCTTCCCTGAAGAGCAACGTCTTCAACCCTTGCTTAAATGACGCCAGGGAAGGGGCCTGCCGCAAGTCGCTTGGTAGACTGTTCCAGGCGGACGGCCCCACCACTGAGAAGGTGCGCCTGCGCGTGCTCGTCTTGCGGGCTAGCCTCGGGGGGGGGGGGACAGTCCGGAGCGACAGGGCCAAGGATGCGCGGGTGGGTCGGGCTGGATCTAATTGTCGGGAGAGGTGCTCTGAATTGTGCCCGATAGCTGATTGGCAGCCAGTGGAGCTGCTTTAATAGGGGTGTAATATGATCTCTATACCCCGCCCCAATCAGCAATCTAAAATAATAATAATGAAATGGAACAGCATATATCTGGTGAAGTCAGTTCTAGACTTAGACATGGTATATTAGTCCTTCTTTCTGGTGGCACTGTATGAGAATGCAGACATACATGCTTCTGGTAGTATCAGCTGGTCTCACTCCGGGGAGATATAGTGCAGTTTCAGATTTGTGGTCCTTGCCTCTACTCTCAAATGCTCCAACCTAGTGAACCATGCCACCACTTATTACATTCAGGCAAATATGAGTATCTGTGAACTTCCAGTTTATTTTGGATGATGCCATTCCTCACCCTTGCTCGAAATAATAGCCAGGACTGGGATATTATTCCCCTCTCCATCATGCTGCAGCCCTCCTTAGCACCAAGAATCTACTGCACACGATTTCTTGATTCTGACTGAAGCTGCCAAATGGAGCACTCATACACCATGGGAAATTGACCGGTGTCAGATGTCAGTGATATAGTCCATGAAGAATTAAGTAGTAATAGGGGGGTGACAGTGGACGGAGTGATTGGTTTAGTTCAGCACCACACCATTTGGATTTAGGATTCACCCCCTACCTCTGCAATCCACCCCCCCCAAGAAAACTAGGTTACTGTTTTCCTCATGTGCTGTCAAGTTGCTTCTGAATACAACCACTAATAGAAGGTTCATAAAATTAAAACGTTTAAGGAGTGGTGTTGCCAGTTTCACCTCTCCCAATGAGTTTACTTAGCAGAGCAGGGATTGAACCCAGGTCTCCTGAGAGCATCACTATAGTAGGACCCACCGTATCCACTGATTCATTATCCACTGATTCAGATATCCATGGTTGGCAGAGGAAAAAAATTAAATAATTCAGCAGCCACAAAGCAAGCTGTTGTCATAAACAGCAGCTGTAAAGCAAGCTACTGTCAGGAAACAGCAGTTTGGGGGTGGGTGGGCAAGCATTCTCTCTTATCCACAGTTTTCATTATCTATAGGAAGGCCTGGAACCAATCCCCAGTGGATACTGGGGTCCTACTGTATAGTCACTATGTCACAATGAGTAGACATCTTGTTATGGCGTGTCTGTGTGATATACATGACTTACAGTTGTGTGCTTACTTTGCAAAACAAATCACAGCTTCAGCTTCAGCGCTAACCTTGGACCAGGAAATGTATGTCAAGTTCCCTCCTCCCCCATCTACCTTCCTTTTGGAAAGTGCCAAGATTCCCACCCAGAGCTCTCCCTCTCTCTAAACCTGTAGCTGGTTTCGCTGCCCTTGGACTTCAGGAGGCCTAGTACTAACTAAGGACATAGGATTGAAGAATCATTAAGTTGGAAGGGGCCTCTAAGGCCATTGGGTCCGACCCCCTGCTCAGTGCAGGTGGTACAGAAGGCAAGGGCTTCTTTAACAGAACTACATACAAACTCCTGTGGCTGTAGAAAGCTAGATTAAGGGAGGGGTGGTGGTTTTAGCCAGCAGTGTAGCCAACCTGGAGAGGAGGGGAGGCTCTTTTGCAGGTTCCCCCACCCCACCCGGGGCTCATCATCCTGGCCACTTTGCGGTCACCCTGCTTTCTCTCCCCACCCCCACCTGCTAACATCTCATCTGCCTTCCTTGCTTCTTGGCTGGAAGGGAACAAAATGTCCTTCTCTTCTTTATTCTTTTCGCTTACATATTTTACAGGCATGACAGGGTGACTTTGGAAAATGTACTGAAATTTCAGTATATCCAAGATACTATACAGATAGACTCTTAACCACAACTTAACTGAATACTAGTTAATTTCTGGAAACAGGCCTGAGTGCTCTTTTTGACCAATAAAGCCCTATGTCAAAATGATGTTATCTTACTACAGTAATAGAGTAGTACCTTGTATAAAGGAATAAATTTGCTCCAAATGAAATTTTGTTAAGCACATTTTTCTTTGTGCAAATTTCCCATAGGTATGCATTGAAAATGGATTAATTCCTAATCACAACCGTTTTTCTGTTGTACGGATTCACCCCATAGGTGACTCTGTTAAGCGATTTCCCCCTATCTAGAGAATTTTTTCCTTTAAGCGGATTTTCTGTTAAACAAACCACTTATATGAGCGTCCACTGTACATTGGTTTGCAAGCATAATTCATTCCAGAAACATGCTTGTAAATCAAAACACTCTTATATCAAAGCAAATTTCCCTATAAGAAATAATGGAAACTTAAAGGATTTGTTCTGGGGTCCCATAGACCACATACTGTACACACAAAATGCCAAAACTCACAAAAGAAGTTGGCTAGAAGTCCACGTCCACACCATGGTTTAGGTACCTGGCTGCGAAATCTGCTCTGCTTGGGACTAATACCTGGATTTTATTGTGTGTTTTTAATGTGACAGTAATAAAGTGCAATTTGTTGCCATATACAAATTAGCTGCCGCATGACTAGAAATGGTTTGAAATATAAGAAAGGATGTTGAAAACAAATTAGAGGAAAATATAAAGAAAAATAACTTGCACTCCCCTTTGAAAATGTCTCTGCCTGGGTGGGGGGAGACCTCCATTCCTGTCTCCTCCCTCTGCTTTGGAGGCTGCCTGAGATGGGACGTTCCAGACAGTCCCCCACAATCCATCATGGGGGGGGGAGAGCACCTCCATTGGCTCACTTGTGATCATGTGACCTCTTCCAGGGCTTGTATTACAAGACATTGCTTGTTGATCAAGGCAAAATGTAGAAGAAATGTTTGCTTGTCTTACAAAATGCTCTTAAACAAAGGTATTACTGTACATGCGTCCCCTTGCCTTCCCCCCCACTCAGTGCCACCACCTCAGTGTGTCTTATAAGAACACAAGTGAGGGTCTTCTTTGTGGCTGATGTTGGGCTGTGGAACTCCCTTCCACAGGGGGCTCAGCTGGCACCTTTCCCATTATGGTTCAGGCAGACTTTAACAAATGAGTTTTGTGTCAGGATGCTATATATATTTGATTATGTTTGAGATGCTTTGGGTTCTTATATAAGGCAAGAAACTCTGGTGCTTGAACATCCTCTCAAGAGCACTATAAAACGTTATAAACATCTAGGGAAAAATATGAAGCCTGGGTTCATTACAACTGGCATTTATCTTTAAAAGTTCTAATTCTAGAATGAAACCGTTCCAAATTGTCCAGTCATTTAATATGATTGGATGATCATTTCCAATCATATTAAAATTCATCTGGGTATCCAAATGTAAGTCTTTTTCAATATTGCAATAATTCCAGGCAACATCAGCTTGTCTAATTCTATAAGCTTTATTTATCTACATTGCTTTTATGTTCAATACATACAAAAATACTTCGAATATCAACAAGTCAAAATGTATTTATAATATTCCTACAGCTGTGTCAAAACTGTAGTGACTTCAATAGAAATCTGTCCTTGCAACTTGTGAATAGCTGCAGGTGTAACTGTGTTCCAGGATTCTTACAACAGTGAAAAGTTGCAAATGAAAGTACGTTCAAAAACATAACTTAGTCAGAACTTAAATTAGGAGTGTCCAAACTTTTTGTATGGAGGGCCACATTTGGTGGCTGGGAATGGGGGGGCAGGGGGGCATTGAAGAAGTCGCATCCACAGCCTCATTTGGGATCCCTCAAAAAATTGAGGCTGGGGGTCGGGCGTCTGCAAGGCTGCCCTATCCCAAGCAAAATCATCATAAAAATTAAATAACCCTTACCTGCGTCTGGTGGCAGTGGAGTTTGTGAGCCCGGCAGGGTTTTAAAGCATGGGGAGGGCGAAGGGGGAGGGGCAGGGGCGGGCCATCCATCCATGAGCCAATCAAAATGGCCGGGCGGGCCAGATTCAGCCTGCGGGCCAGACTTTGGACATGGCTGACTTAAATCACGTTTAAATCATGTTTCAAAACGATAGTAACTTACATTCTATTGCATGCTTACATTCCTCTAGCTCAGGGGCTCTAGACTTTTTTTTGAGTCATGACCCTATTTTATAATACCTTGCAACCAAAGTTCCCTCTGATTTTTAGCCCTGCTGGATGGAGCTCTACCTCTCACACATGTGACTTGGTTCCTGCCCGTGTGCACATGATTCTCTCCCCCCCCCATGCATGATCTATTGTGGAGGAACAAAAGAAAATGAAATCTATTGCTGTTGTTGCGCAGAAGAGGGAGGCAGAGTTGCGCTGGTGCACACATTTTAGAGGGAACTCTTGCCTGCAACACCCCTCTTCACATTTGCCTAATAAGGCGTTTTAATGGGGTAAGGTCATCCTCCTCAGAAAGTAGATGCTTCTTTCTCCCCCAAACGGCCTGTTTCTCATGTAGACACAGAACACGAACTTCAATATTCTTCACTGAAAGAGTAGGGAAGAAACTATTTAACAAGGGAAACAACACGTGAAAGGTGACCAGAAAACACTTTGAGGTACCCTTGGGTGTACCTACTCAATTCCTATGTTGAGAAATAGTGTTTTAGTGAGTATCCAGCCTTTTGGGGGGTGGGGGTGGAGAGATGTGTAGCTTACATAATTAAATTGCAAACCACTCAGAGAGTACTTTAATCACTATGGGTGGTATATAACAGTACTTTTATATTCTAAAAATGTGAAATTGTAGACCCTAGAAATGCACATTGTATAGGTGGAGAATATATCTATAAAATATATAATTATACAGTAGAAAACACTGCAGCTTTAAGAACCCTTTAGCCTCTAAACATATTACTGGTCACACAAGAAAAATTAGTGAATATTGTCCGTACAGTATCTATCCAACCCAACCTTGTGCTGGTTTGCATCTATGGAGACAAATCCATGGTTGTGTGGCCAGCTTCTGGAAATGAAGGCTCCTGCTGTGCATCTACATGCCTGCTGTTCTTTGATGTCTGGTGTCAGTATCATTGGGCCTTTTTACATGACCCCTAAGATCCGCTGGCCACTTAAATTCGGACCAGAGATCTTAGGGGTTCGTCGCTCTTCCTCTGTCCCCACCCCCCTGCGCACTTCCTGGTTGCTGGCTGCGTGAGGAAGGGAGAAAAAGAGAAAGAAAAGCATGCCACTCACCTCATTCTGCCTCTCGTCTCTGTAAGGCCATCAAGTCCAACCCCCTCGTCTCTGTAAAAGTAGCTCTTAAAGGGGCGGGAGCCAAAAAGCAGCAAACAGAAGCGAGGAGACCCCTGCACGCACTATCGTTGCACCGCATTAAAGATTTTTCACCTCCAAAGAGAAGGTACAAGAAAAGTGCGCTGGGTCGCGCTAAAGTGGGCGGGGTCGCACTTAATTGTCTGCAAACTCCGGAGCTGGTGGGGAAACATTTTTAAGCTCCAGAGCTTGCAGCCATTTGCAGCGGAGCTTAGGGGTCGTGTATAAACGCCCATTGTTGATGGTATCCGGTATGTGTGACAAGTTGTGTTGCCCTGCAGTGTGATGCCATGTATGTGTCTCCTGCCTTCCTACATTTATATTTCTCTCAGATGTTTACAATTTCCTTCAAACTGTAAGCATTTTCGTTCCCATGACCTGAGAGTAATAGGGGTCTGATGTGCCAGCAGAATTTTTTAAAATAGAAATCTCTACTGCATTTACCCCTTCTGATCTTGCAGTTACTGCAATCTGCCTCTATGATGATCAGCATTATTGTTTTGGCTAAAAGTTACAGAGTCCACAGATTTCAGTGGATTGAAATAATAAAATAGTTTAAATTGCAAGACCAGCAGACATCTGGGGCAATGTTCCCCTTATTTCAATACACTTTCAATTCAGTCTTTTGTTTAGATTTTTCATGCTGAACTGCTGGCCATGAAAGAAATCATTATACTACACACTGTTGATGTATGATGGCCTTGCTTCCAGGCTTGGCTGGAGAACTACTTGTTCTGCAGTAGCTTTTAGTAAACTGTTGTTCAAATGTAAATTTAAAAATGCACATTTTCAGGGCTGCTTTTTGTATCCACCGCTTAATTATTTTAACACTTTGCACATATAATATTTTCCATCTTGACACCTATGTTGGGTAGGTGTATGGAAGATAAATTGATGCTTTTGAGCTGTGGTGCTGGAGGAGAGTCTTGACTGAGAGTCCCCTGGACTGCAAGGAGATCAAACCTATCCACCCTGAAAGAAATCAACCCCGAATGTTCACTGGAAGGACAGATATTGAAGCTGAGGCTCCAGTACTTTGGCCACCTCATGAGGAGAGAGGATTCCTTGGAAAAATCCCTGATGTTGGGAAAGATTGAAGGCAAAAGGAAAAGAGGACGGCAGAGAATGAGATGGTTGGACGGTGTCATCGATGCAACCAATATGGATTTGACCAAACTCCGGAAGGCAGTGGAAGATAGGAAGGCCTGGCGAGCTCTGGTCCATGGGGTCACGAAGAGTCGGAAATGACTGAATGACTGAACAACAACATGAAAGATAAATAGATACTGGAAGCTAGGTTGTGTCAAATATTCATAGATACAAGATGTCTAGATCCATGTGAGTCTTTCTTGACTTGATAGATGATCTACTCCAAAGGAAAGATGGGAGTGTTACAGGACTTCTTAGACTTCTCAGCAGCTTTTGAAACCTTCACCCAAGCTAGGTTTGTAGTAAGCAACTGTATTCCAAGAAAGGAGTTTTCAAAGGATGATGTCATTTTTAACCTTTATAAATGTGCTTTTAAATTGGTTTAAATGTTGCAGAGTTTTGAATTTTGGTTCCATTCCTCTAGCAATGCCGCAAAAGTGCAGGACTTCATAGAGAAGAATAGCCTCAAATTCCCCAGATTAGTCTGCCCCCTTTCTCACTAACTGGCACTTACAGTGTGAGTAACACATTCTAAGACATTAATAGGAGAAAGAATAAAATGTTTTATTACTTACAATTGAGCTGATCAAACAGCAAACTGAAAAATATGACTGCTGTTCAGCAACAGACCTCAGCAGATGCAAGAGACCTATTTTAATTATGTTGTATTTGGTTTATCTGCTTGTTTATTTGCTTTGTTCACCGTCCAGAGTTACCCTTGGGAAAGTCAGTGCGGTTAATAAGTATAAATCATAAATCATAATAGATAATAGATGGGGGGGAAGCAGCACTAAGCAGTAAGGCAGGGCTCTGTTTGAATTCAGAGGCAGGGAAGGAATTATTGGCTGCTGCTGGATAAATTGACGGTCACCCCAGCCCAGAGAGGTACAGAAAACTTATTAAAAGCAGCATGTGATACTGCAAAATGACATTTAAACGGTTCATTCCATAGTTTTAATGTGGCCATTTACTCTGTTTTTAACCATGTTGCCTTTTAAATAATGTGTAAAGAGCAATGGGTCTGTTTATTGAGAGAGAAATGCAACGTGCAGATACAATGAATGACCAGAATCCTATTGGGTTTCCATAGTGTGAACTCCAAAGCATAGAACTTGTAGATTGCAAAAAATTCTGTAGATGAGCAGTAGTTTGCAATAAGATTTCAGTCAGTGAACAATGATTGCAGTCTCCCCATCCCCGGGTCCACTATGGGCTGAAGGAATAAATAAATAAATATTTTAGTTTTCTGGGGAAATGTGGAAGACTGTTTCACTTCTACTGTGTAATGTCTCTTTAGCCAGTAATGTGGACAACCGAGTGGGTAGAGTAGGAAAGGCACATGTAACATCTTTCCTCTTCTCTTCAACTTTCCCCATCCACTCCATTTTTCACTATGTTTTTTTTTTCTTAGCTACACTCAGCTTGATGCAAACAGTAAATTGAGACATGGCTTTTTGTTTCTGTTTTGTTTGTTTAAGGGAGAATATACATGTGTTCCTTCAATAGTTTCTGCATTTAAATATTGCCACCCAAGACACTACCACTTCATTCTGAGGGAATTCAATTATTTATGAATTTGTGTTTTAGAATGGATGGGAATAAAATAAATGATATCCTGACCTTCAGTGTTCTGCAAATAGAACTTGGAATTCACTTTTCCTTTTTTCTTTATGGTGTTATGGCATAGGAAGGTTGAGCCCCAAAACAGCTAGTTTCCTCGTTTTGTTCATATGTGCATTGTTGAGCGTTCACAAAGAATCATGCAAGGGAGTTGTGGTGACCTTGATAGAGGGAGTGGTAATGGAGCAGGAAAATACTACAACATTTTTTTCCTCATATAAAGCATTAAATAACCATTCAAATGCTCAAGGCTTATAGCAGCAGCTAAAATAAGTAATGTATGCTATACCAGTCACAAGGTTAAAAAAAAAAAGACTGGAAAATGGCTGATGGGCTGAACTCAAGGACCAATGTATTTTAAAAACTCAGCCGTTGACTGAATATCCCCTGAACAGAAATCTTTGTCAGCTTGTGAAAAGATATCAGGGAGGAGGTGGAAAGGGGGCTTCACTCGGAACTGAGTTCCACCATTTGAAGTGTGACTGCAGAGAGAGGTGTTGCCCACACCACAGCCGAACACATCTGAGATGGTGGCCGAGCATGAAGGATGTCATTTTCAGTGGATTATACGGAGTGTGGAGGTTTATAGTGGAGAGGATGTTTTTTTCGGATGCCTTGGTCCTCAGGTCTTGTTCGAAGGTAGTAACCAGTCCTGTTAATTAGCTCTAGACATGATCCAGGAATCTCTGAGGCTTCTTTTAAAAAGACAATAACTTCCAGATTGTAGGCTGGGATCAACATTTCAGCCAAGCTAAAAGGCAGAAGTTGAGGTAGCTGGGTTTGTTCTTCATGGCAGCACTATTTAAGATGCGCTATAGTAATCTTTATTGTAATGAGATGAGGGAATATGTATTCACCTGAAAAGGGCATTCTGTCTTCACAAGCACATCTTGATGTGTCTAATATCTCACTGTTCAGGGGTAGATGAAGACTGTGAATCTGGTTTCTTAGGTGGAAAATACCTCCAAATTAATGTTTTCAGGTGAGCAATGATGCATTCTATTTTGATTGAGCAGAAATGAGATACGTATGGGATACAATTTGCATGTTAGGTACTTAGGTATTTAAGTAAAGCATGGGTACCTACTTTTTGTGTTTATGTTATGTTTGTGGGTGTTGTAAAAGTTGTGTATGTTGAGTTGTACTTGAGTCATATTTGTATTCTCCAGTTTAGGAATATGCCGTGCCGTTCAAATTATCTTAATTCTGAGGAGGAATTAGTTGTGTAGTGGTAAAGCATCTACTTGTATAAGAGAAATTTTTGTGCTTTCATTTATTGAAATATCCAGCAAAGTTACTTGTTGGTCCACTGAAAGGCTCTGTGAATCATCTTTCTGAAGAACCAATAATGTGGATTCCAGATTTCTTGCTTGGGACTAAAGAATCAAATACTCCATGGATACATGACAGTCACTTCAAGATGTGTGACTGGTTAATATTTTGTTGTAGGCATGTCTTTGGATTCAAGAGTGTAGAATAGATATAAGGCTGGCAACTGGGATTCTGATAAGGAAGTTTCACATATAGAAGGCTTTTGACTTTTAGCGAGACTTTGTGATTTAGGGGAATGACAATGGGAAAGTATTATAGCAATCAAGAAACAGAAGTACGACCCTTCTGAGCCTCTTTACTAATGTTTTCTTTATTCTGTAACTTTATACTTCATATACATTAATTATATTTTTTCACTGCATGCTGTATCGTCTTGCTTAGAACATCTGTTGACGTGCTGTTGAAAATAAAGTGTTTGTTTTAGTGTCTTGAATATGTAGTTCTCTCAATGGTATAAACATGGAAGTTTGCAAACCCTCTCCTAATAGCTGTTTGCATATTTTGAAGAAACTGTAGAGGATTCAATAGTTTTTAGCTAAAAGGGTTTCAAATAGTGTGGCAATTAATTTTTTTATTTGGATGTGAAGAACCTCAAGCACCTTTAAATGTCAATTTTATTGATCATTGTATGAATGTTTAAGTTGAATTGCTAAATAGGATATTTATTGTACTGAAAATTATGGATATAACAAGTAATATATGTCTACATGAATAGAGGATTGGAGTATAATCATAATTCATTTGTTAAATGGGGAAAGGTTTTACATTTTTACAGATGCACAATGTGTTACATGTAATTATTGCAAAATAAATAGCAAGTGAAACAAGTTTGTTCTGCCAAGAACAAAGAAATGTATCCTCAGAGATTCCAAAGATTCTGTTCTCAAGCCAGAAACTTGTTTCCATTTTCTCTTCATCCCATTCTCATGTCCAGGGCTGCTTTTTTTCATCTCCATCAAATTGCCCAGATCCGTCCATACCTAGATGGGGATTTCCCTCAGAACTGTGGTGCAAGCGCTGGTGATCTCGAGACTGGACTATTGGTTTTTTTTAAAAAAAAATTTAAATTTTATTTTAGTTTAAAAAAACATATACAAATTACATAAAAGAAGAACAAACATCGACAACAGCGCACCCCTTCACCAACAGGATCGCTCTTCATATTTACATTCATCATCCTCCCCTCCAGAACAGAATCGATTGTTGCGCGGAAACCTTACCCTTATTCCGTACAAGTACATATTCAATGAATCTACCCCATATATCATAGAAAATATCTCTTTTTAACTCTCCTTTTTTAACCTTGAGAGAGCAGGTCAATTTATCATTTAAAGCTATATTCCATACTTCATTATACCATTCTTCCAAACATAGTTCATATTTAGATTTCCAATTTCTAGCAATTATTAATCTAGCTGCTGTCAACAAATTTGTAATCAACTCTTTAGTTTTAACATCATAATTATGGTCCACAAATATTGATAACAAAGCAATTTCAGATTTAGGCTCTATGGTCATTTCTAATATATCACTTAATTCTTTAAAGATACATTTCCAAAATTTCTGTATCTTTTTACATTCCCACCACAAATGATAAAAGGTACCAATCTCATTATCACATTTCCAACAAAGCTTAGAAAAGTTTACATTCATTTTATTCAATTTCACTGACGTCATATACCATCTTAAACTTATTTTAAAGAAATTTTCCTTTATTCTAACAGACAAAGATCTGAGAATTCTCATTCTCCACATTTTAGCCCAGTCTTCTTCTCTTATTTCTTTTTTAATATCTTGTTCCCACATTAATTTCGATCCAGGTCCTCCTCTATTATTATCTAAATCCGAAATAATTTTATATAGTTTGCTAACAATACCTTTTACTACCATTTCGTTCTGAGTATCCTCGTACAACAGTAAAAGCTGTTCATATTTTGTGTACTCTCTACATTTATTATTTTTCTTTAACCAAGTATCAGTCCATTTCTTTAATTGTATAAAATTGAACCATGATATATCCCTACCTTGGAGAACTTCATTCATTTGTTCTTTCCCTCTCATCTTGTCTATCCAGTCTTTCAATCTAATCACTTGTTTATCCCTAAATACTTTTTTTAAAACCTTTAAATTTGTAGGGAAATTTTCCATTTCAGTTACAGATCTCAATGGCAAGTCTGAGGGACATAATTTTTTCTTGTGCAAATACCATGCATTTAACATAGATCTAAGAAAGGGGTTGTTAATCTCATTTAACTTTGATTTCTTAGTAGTGCCGAATAGGTACTTTTCAATATCCTCCTTTATTTCCGATGATTCCATTTCCCACCATATTAATCTTTCTGGACTAAACACAATATCCCCAATAAACCTTATTTGATTTGCTAAATAATAATTTTTAACATTCGGTAAACCTATACCACCTTTATTCTGAGCCATATACCAATATTTTTTGTTTATTCTAGCTTTTTTACCACTGTTACAATAGTTGTTAATTAAGTCTTGCCAAAATTTAAGGTTATCCTTACTTAGCTGTATTGGAAGCATCATAAAAAGAAAATTTAACTTTGGTAAAAAATTCATTTTCATCAATGCAATCTTCCCAAACCAAGAAAGTTTTAAACTTGAATATTCTAACATTTTATTCTTAATTTCTTTCTTCAGTTTACTATAATTAAATTCCTTTAGTTTCTGTGTATCCTTTGCTAATTCTATACCTAAATACTTAATTGAATTACTTATCTTACATCCGTAGTTGTGGGTAAACGCTTCTTGTTCTTCCTTGTTATGATTAAACAGCATCACCTGAGATTTCTGCCAATTTAACCCTCAATCCAGATATTGACTCAAATTTCTCCAAATGATATTTAAGTCTGTCCATACTCTCTAGTGGGTTTTTAATTGTTAATAAGGAATCATCTGCAAATAAATTAATCTTTACTTTGTTATCAATACCTAGTCCTAGTCCAATACCTAGACTGGACTATTGTAACGCGCTCTACATGGGGTTGCCCTTGACTCTCCTTCAGCGACTGCAGCGGGTTCACAATGCGACGGCCAGACTGGTGGCGGGTGTGTGTCGGTTTGACCACATCACCCCAGTTCTGGCCCGCCTGCATTGGCTGCCCGTTGTGGCCCGAATCAGATTCAAGGTCCTGGTTTTGATTTACAAAACCCTCCATGGCCTAGGACCTGACTACCTGACAGAGCGGATCGACCAGCGGTCAACATCGGCCCGTCCAACTAGGTTGTCGCGGGCGCACATGCTGCGTGTGGCCACGCCCAGGGAGGCTCGGAGAACATCCACCCGTACCCGAGCCTTCTCTGTGGCTGGCCCCACCATGTGGAATCATCTCCCAGCAGAAGTGTGCCTAGCAGAGTCCCTGCCAGCCTTCCGGAAGGCTCTGAAAACTCTCCTTTACCAGGAGGCGTTTGGTTGATTTAATTAATTTTTTTTTCTTTCTCCCCTGCCCGGCCGTCTGTAACTTTGGTTTTTATTGTTCTGTTATTTGGCTAACTCCGTGTTGTTTTATCTGCTATTTTGTTGTACTGTTTGTTGTAAACCACCTGGAGTTCCTTCGGGAAGACGGGCGGTATATAAGCTCAATAAATAAATAAAATAAAATAAATAAATAAAGTTATTTAAATGTTCTCTTCTGTTCTAGTTAATATTTTAAAATAAAGCAAGATGGCATTACATGTGTATGTTTTAGCATGTTGGTGCTTAAAGAAATTTCTTCTCCCCTTCAGGGAGAAAGGCAGCATAAAAGTAAAGTTTATTATTTAGAACTGAGAAGATGCAAATGCTTGCTATGTTACCAGCTCCAATTGAAAGAATGTCTCGTAAAATACATCTGAAAGACCTTGTTGCTGCTTGTAAAATTAGCACTGTTTGACTAGTTCTTTTATATGCTGTTGTTAGAATGTGCTTTTGATCCAAGAAAGCAATCATTCTTCTAGAACCCTATTAAATAATGAATCTTGGGCAAACAATGATAGAGCTAGCCCAACCTTGTCTGATGCAGTGATTTCATCTCTCCAATTAATGGGGCCTGTTATGTGGAAGAACAGTGCTGGCCATGCGCTTGCTGATGCCCTCAAACGTTCTTGAACCTATATCTTCCAATGCTGCAGTGGAAAAGAGTACATCTTCTGCTAAGCTGGATGCATCAAAATATTCAGTCTGCAGATGGTAACAATTTTTAAAAAGGGTAGGTCACACAGTGGGAAGGCTTGTCCAAACTTTTTGCCAGGAGTGCCAGATTTGGCAAGGTGAAAATATGTGGGGGCTGACCATTCAGCCACATTTGGCCCCCGGGCCGGACTTTGGACAAGCCTCTAGGACATGCAAGGAGGCAGGGAGGACACTGCAGCAATGGAGCCGGGGGCGGGTAGGCTGGGCAGGTGGCTGGGGGGTGGTGGTAGACAGAGGCAGGGAGGGCAGACAAAACAAAACTCCATGCTGATGCCTCCATCCAGTATGGGGAAGGGCCAGCTGATGGGGATGCGTGACAGGCTGAGCCGGGGGAGAAGAGGCTGTGGGCCACTCGAAATTTGTAAACGGGTTGCATTTGACCCCTGGCCCTGACTTTGGACATACCTGGCTTAAAGTGATGGAAAACTCAGATGGACTATTGCTTAGTTATTTCTTGCATTTATATCTGCATCTTTGTAAGGATATTTGGAATTCATGCTAGTGGAGGACAGTGAGAGAGTGGTCTACTTATGACTATTAAGCAGCAGGAACGATACTAGAAATCTGTAACTGGGTGAAAACAGAAGCCTTGAAATCCATCTGTGGAGAGTGTAGTAGAACGAGCCATAATCTTGATTGTAAAGGGTCCCTAAGCTAATTTCTCTCTGTGCAGGTCTGCTCAGCCATTATAGAAAAACTCTAAATGTTTGCCCCTCTTTAGCTAGGAGGAGAAACCATGACCTCAGGGTGACCAGGGGGAAGGACGCTTGCCAATGTGCATGTGGGTCAAAGAAAGAAAATTGTTGAGAACATAGCTGGGCTACCTATCTTCTATCCTCTCCCATTCCTGGACAAGATCACTTCTTAGAAGTGCTTTGGTTAATCAACCCAGTCCCATCCAAATGTTGGTGGTTCAGGGTTTTTCAGGCTCAGTGGCACTGTTTGCATTTGTTGCTGATAAGATCTATTTGATTTGCTCCTTCTCATGGTGACTTCCAGCCCTGCCACTTGTGGTGGATTCATACGGGCTTGTTTCCACCAGTAACTTCAAGTTGTTTCCTAGGGCGTTTATACACGACCCCTAAGCTCCGCCGCAAATGGCTGCAAGGTACGGACCTTAAAAATGTTTACCCACCAGCTCCGGACTTTGCAGACAATTAAGTGCAACCCCGCTCACTTTAGCGCGACCAAACAGCAGTTTTCTTGTACCTGCTTTTTGGAGGTGACAAATATTTGATCCGGTGTAAGGATAGTGAGTGCGGGGCTCTCCTGGCTTCCGTTTGTTCTTTTTTTGCGCCCCGCCCCTTTAAGAGATCTGAATGCTGCCCGGAACAAAACGGAGGTAAGAAGGCATTCTTTTCTTTCTTTTTTCTCCGTCCGTCAGGCAGCCAGCAACCAGGAAGTGCCGAGGGGGGTGGGGACAGAGGAAGAGCGAAGAACCCCTAAGATCTCTGGTCCGAATTTAAGTGGCCAGCGGATCTTAGGGGTCGTGTAAAAAGGCCCCTAGACTGTACTGCCTGTTCTGTGTTTCTGGACCCTTTAAAAAAAAACAGAGCAGCTGGAGTTGGTATTATCCAGTGTTAGAAAAGCACCTGAAATCCCTGGAGCAGTAACAATTTTTAGGCAGTAGGTTAGTTTGAGCCAAGTCATGAGAAGCAGGAGGTAAAGGCTCTGATGAATGTGTGTGAGCCCGTTCAGGAAGAATTATTTGGGCTCCTTTGCTGTGTGCTAGCTTGCTTGTGGGAACCAGCTTCTCTCTCCCATTTTACCAACCTCCGTGTCACAAAGTTGCCCGTCGGTCCTAGTCAAGAAGCTGTGCTCCAGTGGCTTTGAAGAAGCTGTGCTCCAGAGCTCTGCTTGTGGTGGTAGTGGTGGTGGTGGTGACATTGAAAGAGGAGATACCACATTTACACAGGCCTGGACTGCAACCAGGAGAGGAGGCTGAAATGTCTTGGCCACACTGGAAGAA
The DNA here is from genome assembly GCA_037367245.1 of Phrynocephalus guinanensis. Taxonomy (NCBI): domain Eukaryota; kingdom Metazoa; phylum Chordata; class Lepidosauria; order Squamata; family Agamidae; genus Phrynocephalus; species Phrynocephalus guinanensis. Next base: position 102,339,653 of record CM074733.1, on the reverse strand, counting down.
ATTGGTGATCACAAGGGTAATGGAATGTGTAGGACCGTTGTTGAGTTATGTTTTTTATAGAGCTTTATGGCTCTGTAATAAATCTGCTCTTTGGTCACTTTATGACAGAGGTGCCTCCAAAGTGTAATTTTATTTGCATGTCTCTGACTTGGGAGGCAGCAGCTCTACACAATGACATTGCATTTAGTTCAGCCTCTTGAGATTTTTGAAACAAGTTATTCTTCTTATACTTGTGCAACAGGAGCAAGCAGTACCCAAGGAGGCACATTGAGGAAAATAACCCTGAGGGAAGCCTGAATGGGAAGATGAGAAACCAGGCCTTCTCAGTGGTTGCTCCTTGGCAGTAGAATGAATTCCCGCCAGCAATTCATCTGGTCCCTTTGCTACTGATTTTTTAAAAAGCCAATATAAACCCTATTATTCAAGCAGGCATTCCAAAACGTTACACTTGCGGAGTCAGCTGAGCATAGTTAGCCTAATTTGATCAAGTCTATCATTTTGCATATTTATTTATGTAAACATATCTTAATGTTTTTGACTATGTTGTTTTATTTGTATTTCATTATTTTTATTTTCCATTCTGTCAAATTGGTATTTTAATGACATTATTGTTGCGAATTTTATAAACCACCCATAGTGGCCCCAGGCCATACTATATGGGTGTATAAAAATGGAATGAATAAATCGATACTTTTTGCACTTGCTTGAGGAGCAATGTTTCCTTGGCTGTAGCTGTGTTGAATCATACAAAATTATTCCACAAGTTACTGAACCACTGAATAAACTGATTTTTGTGAGTTTCTGCAGAGAATTGTAGGATTTGTAGCTCTGTAAAGATGGTGATGTTTCCTTACTAGATACTTCTGTCCTTTTCAGAGGCTAGTTCCCAGTATTCCTTGCTGGAGGATGTATCATCTCCAGTTTGTAGGAATTACTTCTACATGAAATGTTTTCCCCATTGCTTGAGCCATGTTTCTGGGGAGTAACTGTGTATTGATAGAACTGAAATAGTTCCTTTCAACACCAATGTTGTCATATCCTTAAAGGTCCCTCTAAACATAGCTTTGATAGGTCTCTGGCAACAGAATTGTGTCTGGCGGACAATGTCAAAAGCAAGGGTAAAAAAATGACTATATGCCATTTGAGTGCTAATTCTGAAAAAAACAACCTTATGGTAATACTTATGTAAAGGAATTGTTTGCACTGTCTGCTTCCACCCTCCCCCAGCAACCATCACCCCAAATAGAACAATCCCATCTGCTTTTGTAAATTAACCAAGGTTGGGCTCGCTTAGTGTTTGGGTAGGTGAGCCTGAGAAATAGGGCCAGGAAACAATCCTGCATGGTACCCTGGAGAGCCACTGTTTGCTGGTCAGAGTTGCCAGTACTGGCCTAGATGGATCAACTGCTCGACTGAAAAAGCTTCCTGTGTTTGTTGATATGTTCCTATGATACTGTTGTCGGCAGTAGCACAAGCTGCAACCAGGGCACTGTGGTACATCATAGAATCATAGAGTTCTAGACACATTAAACCCATGGTTTGGTTCTTGCCTTAAATGTCTTGGATAGCTTCATGTGGCCTTATGTGAATGGCCAGTGTTGTAGCAAGGCAAGTTGCTATTACAAAGGAGGCTACTGCAAATGTTAGAGCTCCCCCAAGAACCTCCATTTCAGGGGTGTCCGTCAGGTCAGCCAAGTTACTTTTTGGATAAGAGGCAGAAACTCTCCTAAGTGCCTCCCTATCCCTGATGGTACAGATACAGTCACAATAAGTCAGCTAGCTACCGACTGCTGCCCTTTCATGGTGACCCAGATGTATGTGTCTTGAAGTGGCCACCTCACTCTGCCCAGCAGTAGGATCTGCTCAGCTATAACTACTAGTGTTGTGACTGGTTCCCCAGCACATGTTCCTGCTCTTTTAAGAGACCTAGCTTATGACTAACCAGTTTGCAATAAAGTTTGCAACAAACAAGTGTGTGTGTGTGTGTGTGTGTGTGTGTGTGTGTGTGTGTGTGTGTGTGTGTGTGTGTGTGTGTGTGTGTGTGTGTGTGTGTGATGTAGGGTCTGACCGAACTCTTCAAAGAAAGGATCATAGTGGGAGAGTGTTGAATAAAAGGTTATAAATGCCTCTTTTATGGCATGTTGCTTCTTTAAAAAACCCTTGAAACCTGATGCAAACAGGATGACTATATTTAGAACATAAATAAATCATGATTCAGGGAACCCTTAGCTTTCATTACAGTAATGGATATGCTAAAACAGAAGGGAGTGATTTCGGGATGGCTAGCTCCTACTACAGTAAGAATGCTGTTTAATGACTACAGGAAAAGGGACCGAGTGAATTGCTGGATAGCTCAGTGGCAGAGGTTGGGGTTTCGATCTCCCCATTGTGTCTCCTTGACAGGATCTGGACTCAGTAATCCATATGGTTCCTTCCAGCACTGCAGTTCTAAGATTGTTATTATTATTGAATTCACATTCATATTGAAAACAGCCCATGCTTTTTGAAAAGGATTCAAAATTGGATTGGGTTTACCTTTAAGCAGAGCCTCTAACATAATAAAAATGGTGTTTGCTTTGTGATAACAAAGTCCAATAAAATATGCGCGTTTGCAGGTTGGTTCCATGGATTCTGCATAGGTGGGTTTCAGAGGGGGAAATGGAAATCCATACTTACTCTTATATGTAAATGAAATTTACATATAATAAGGAGGTTTTATATCCTGTAGCTCTTGGGAAAAGCCACAGCAGGAATCACTGTGATCCTGAATGCCCATGCTGCTCAGGCCCCTAATCAGAGGCCCATTTGTCTCTGTTAACGGACAAACGGGAGCAGCAATTGTATTCTGTCAAACGAGGGGCCAATAGCAGAAGAATGGCTGACTAACAGTAGGATCATCTCAGCTAAATGTACCAATGTTGTCACTGGGCTGTATTGCCCAACGGCTACTACTTTGGGCAGTGATACCGCTTACAATACAGTCCTGGATATGACTTACGGTGTTGACCCTGTTATACTTTTATTCTTTGGTACAGCTTCTGTTGCCCACCTTGATATCGTTTCCTGTTGCAACAGGTGCATGTGGTACCCCTGAAGTAACCTTCTCAGGCACACATTTGGGGCAGTACTTTAGATATCCCTACGAGAAAGCTGCTCATCTCTCCTGGACTGTAGTGCTAGTCAGAACTTCAGTAATCCCGAGTTTTAAAGGCGCTTAACTTTATTTGGGTCGAAGCTTGGGGGTGCAGCATTGCAGGTAAGTTGTTGTTCAGTCGTGTCCCACTCTTCGTGACCCCAAGAGCTCTTGCTTTCAAGGTATCTTGATTCAAAGGTGTAATAATGAGGAGCAGCTAAAGAAACATCGAAAGTGTTTCTTCACCCCTTAACTACAATGTGTTTTCAAGGCCTGGGGGCTTTTATATCTTAACAGCAGTTTTCTTTTGATGTGTCTGCCAACAATGAAGTAATTTAGAATCCCTATGCTGCCAACACAGAAATCTTTTTTTTTTTAATTGGTGAGCTGCTACAACAAGCAAGCAGGTTTAGCAAGGCAACTGAAGTTATCCTTTGTCTGGAAGCAAAATTTTGCTCTTGCTTCTGAGTTATTGGCAGAGGGAATGGAGCTAGTTATGATATAGGCTTGTCTTCAACCTACAGATCGAACTCTGGCAGCCTTATGAACTGAACTGGATTATATTCATTGGGTAGGCTTTGATTATTTTTTTGGAGGTCAGGAGGTTTGACAAGAGACACATCTGAAAATGCCTGTAAGAAAAGCTACATCAAATCATTATCTGTTCATGACAGTGCGACTATTTCTAGCCATCCCAACAAAGGATACTTGTCCTATTAAGCCAGTATAGGGAACAAAGGCCAGTGTACAGCTCCTGACCTCTGTGGAGCCAGAGGTCAGGAGTCTGACTACCCAGTAGTAGTGCCTTGTGAGAGAAGAACCATCTAGTGTGGATTTGGGTGAGCTGCATGACCCCACGGTGCCTCTGAAGAAGGGAATGCTAAACCATCTCTGAGTACTCTACCTAAAACCCCCCAGGAAGTATCATTGTAAGTTGGAACTAAGGGCCTTTTTACACGACCCCTAAGATCCGCTGGCCACTTAAATTCGGACCAGAGATCTTAGGGGTTCGTCGCTCTTCCTCTGTCCCCACCCCCCTCCGCACTTCCTGGTTGCTGGCTGCGTGAGGGAGGGAGAAAAAAGAATGAAAAGAATGCCGGTTTACCTCCGTTTTGTTCCTGGCAGCATTCAGATCTCTTAAAGGGGCGGGGTGCAAAAAAGAACAAACAGAAGCCAGGAGAGCCCGGCACTCACTATCCTTACACCGGATCAAATATTTGTCACATCCAAAAAGCAGGTACCTGAAAGCTGCGCTGGGACGCGCTAAAGTGGACGGGGTCGCACTTAATTTCCTGTTAACTCCGGAGCTGGTGGGTAAACATTTTTAGTCTCCGGAGCTGGGAGCCATTTGCCCCGGAGTTTAGGGGTCGTGTATAAACGCCCTGACTTGATGACACATAATTATTACTCCCTAGCACCTGCATTCGGTTATATATTAATTAAAAGATCCCCATGATTGTTATATTGACTAACAAATGCAAGGCATCTCCAACAAGGTGACCTTGGCTGACATATGGGAGTCCTTCAAGGCCACAGACCTCAGTGTGTCTTGATGTTTGCAACTCTGTGCTCAAGGCCTGATCTGAACATCTGGCAGGGTTGCTGTTTTACCTTCTGGTGTGCATTGAATCTAAAATGTGGAAAACAAAGTTACACATGGTGGCAATGAAAACATAAATCAGTTAAGAGACCTACACATGGAAATGTGCTTTGCAGTTGTTGTTTTTTTGCTTGGGGAAATGGACATTTTGTTATTAAGAAGGATACAGTATCAGGCCTATAGGAAAGTGTAGGTATCATTTGCTACTTTTGTAATTCATTAAGGCCTGCTTTTGAACTGATAAAGACTGTGACCCTAAGCATCCTTTGTTTGGAAGCAGGTTTCCCTGGAACTAGTGTGCTTTTAAAATAAGAAACTTGAGTTTATTGTGCTGCTGTAAAATTAGTGTACTTATATTCCTGTTGTACTGGTATGTGTTCACAGGGGTCATAGTCACCACCAGTATGGTTGACATGGTTGTGTATTCATAGCATCCATGTATGAATAAACTTGCATTATAACCTGATTCAGAAATACATTAGAACTTCATTTATGCCAGCCAGCAACTGATGTATTAATATTTATCTGTGTCTCTACCTGCTTCAGTGAATGTTGCTACCTGACTGTATGCAGTGCACTCCAGAATTGAGCTTGTTGCCATGGTTACTGACAGTTGTGGTTCACAGGCTGTAGAAGCAGTAAATCACAGGTCTTTTTAGCATTGAGGGCAGGTTTGCATGTACTACTGCCATGCCCAGTTCTTACACTTGTCAGCTGTGTGGCACATTGTAATACAGTATATTCAAGTACTAGAAATGCATTTGTGGGTGTTGTGTACTGCTGGTGAAAGGTGACATGCTATACTAATGCTGTTTTGCAGTAAACTGGCATCTTATGGTGATGCTTGGCTTTCTTATAGTCCTTGGTATCAAATACCACAGGTTAGGACAGGCATATCCAAACTTTGGCCCTCCAGATGTTTTGGACCACAACTCCCAGAATTCCATGCTTGTATTGCCAATGACAAAGGACTGTTGGGGTTGTGGTCCAAAACATCTGGGGGGCCAAAGTTTGGACATGCCTGGGTTAGGACAACTGTTCCCTGCTTCCTTTATAACTGACCTTGTTGGATAGATCTGATAGATGTTGCAGTTCAACATCATTTGGACGTCTAGCTTTCTCAACAATTTTCTACTGTTTAAGGATATTCACTACCCTAAGCCAGAGCTGGCATTAGAGGTTGCATCCCCCAGTGCCTTAGGCAAATCTGTCAGTATCTACAGATCAGTACTCATTGATGAAATCCTCTTTCAGTTTAGCTTCAGAGGGAGTTGTGTACCTCAAGATTTGGAAAAGTAGGTCTGGGGTAGATTATCACCAAAGATACTAACAGCAGTTGTAAAATCATAACTAATACTATCTCTACTGGAATTTTGAATAATGAGAGTAAATATTATTTACCTTCCATTCAATTTTTCTATACAGAACTTGTACTTCAGTATGATCAGAACTGCTTAAGACAAAGCAATATGCTGATCCAGTCCTTTTAAAAAGGCTGCAGAGTATATTTATAACTGACTCGCTACTTAACAAATCTCAACTAAAGGTGTAAAAAGGGACACATATGGAAGCCATGGTGACTTCCATGAGGCAGTTCTGGACAAGTGGAACAGTATCCTTAGCAAAGAGTCATTTCAAGGTAGGCAAATAATAAGGGAGTTATCAATCAAATTGTTTTTTTTTAATTTAAAAGTTTGGGCTTATGCTTCCTAAGAATGTGATTACATTTGTCCTGTTGTGTAAGTGGGATGTGCCAATCCTTCTCAAATGTGAAAATGAGTCACTTAATTGGATAAAGGTACATATAATAGTAGAAGTAATAATACCTTTATTGGCATAAAAAGCAGGACAACATAATCAAGCCGAGATAAAGATACATATAAACAATTTAGAAACTGTCAATTTGGCAGTGCACCAAGGCTTCATGGTTAAACAACTGTTTTAAATGCCCAGTTTTGTATTTAGGAGGATGGACTTCAGCCTGTTGTGTTTAATTGTGTACAAATTCAGATCCAAGGTCCCTCTTTCAGATCTCCCACCATCAGAAAAAACAGATTGCTTCCCACTCAATACAGTGCACCCAAGCTTTCTCATTATGAAGTGTGACATCAGGTCTTGAAACTGAATTATTTGGGTCGGTTTAAAATTCCTCTCTATTTTGCTTTTAACTCCTACCTGAAACAAAAATAACTTCCTTAGAAGAGACATTTATTGTGTGTCATGTGTTGCTCTGTTTCCGAAATAGGCACAGTATCTGGGTGAAATTGCTGTCTTACTCTTGTAATAGTCAACCAATTATGGAGTAAGTTGGGCCAGCCATTTAGTTCTGTACCATTTTATTGAGAAGCTGGTCTGCCCTTAATTTCTTCATGAATTGGACTCAGTGGGGTTTAAAAACTGCCAGACTGCACTTGCTGTCATGTTTCTGATTGGACAGGTGGAGACACAGAACTGAAGGAGGAAAGAAGGAATAAAACCAAGGAGAGGAGGATTTTCTGAGACACATTAGTTTAGTACAGAGGTGGCGAACCTTTGGCACTCCAGATGTTTTGGACCACAACTCCCACAGTCCTTTGTCACCGGCAATCTAGGCTTGGAATTCTGGGAGTTGTGGTCCAAAACACCTGGAGTGCCAAAGGTTCGCCACCACTGGTTTAGTACAAGGATGGGTGAGCACCCAGTTTGATGTGATGGAGTTACGTCCAGGAGAATTGGGTTTGAATTCCCACATGGCCATTAGAAAGTCACAGGGTGGTGATGGGACTGAGGAAACCACTCACATACTTTGAAAGCCCTATTTGGGTTGTTCACACATACACTCTGTGTGTGTGTGTGTGTGTGTGTGTGTGTGTGTGTGTGTGTGTGTGTGTGTGTGTGTGTGTGTCATTATTCAGTTCCAGAGGCAGAAAGATATCCCAAACAAATAGAACCACAGGTGGCATGATTTCAGCGGTGAACTGAACACTCCTATAAAGTATTATTACATCGACTAATTGTATATCCTAGTTTGGATGACTGTTTAGAATTTTATTTTTACAACAACAAATGTTTTATTTTTTATTTAAATAAAACAGTTTAACCAAACCTTTCTCCTCAAAAAGGTTCTCATGCATCATACATCATTGAAGGACAATATTTAAAGCTAGAAATAGTAAGTATACTCATACTAAAAAGGATCAAACCAGCACCACACGAAAAAAAATTGAACAAAAGGAACACCAAAAACACATTTAAAGCAGTTAGGCCCAACAAATCATTTTAAACTCCCACCACCCTCCGACAGCCAGTCAGTCATGGAAAGCTTGCCTGAAGAGTAACATTTTTGCCTGTGTGTGGAAGGGCAGGAAAGAGGGGACCAGCCAAACATTTCAGAGTTTAAGAGCAGGCCTTCTTGGGTGTTTCTAGCAGATGCACTTGTGAGGGAAGTGGGGTCAAGAGGGTATTCCCAAGCAGGTGAAGACATCTGCTTGGGAATACCCTGAAGCTAAAAGTAAGCCGCTGTGTGAGACAAAATGCTGGACCGGATGGGCTGTGGCCTGTTCCACCAAGACTGTGTTCTTATGTTCTTATGTTAAGAGAAATTGAGCAGCAACTGAAACATGTTTTGCACTTCACTGCAGCAAAACGTTCATTTAAAGCTGTAATGTACATATACTTAGTCTTATATAGTTATTAGCTGAAATATGGAATAGCTTGTACTTGACTTCTAGCCACCTGTAATGAGATGGCATCTGTTTCTCTCTCCTCGTCCGCTATGTTTTGGTCAGGTATGTCAATGGGTTTAGAATTCAGTTGAGCCATATGAGCTCATGTTCCTCTGAATGCTCAAGCTGGGCCTCCTTTGCTCTCAGTTTTAACAACGTGCTCTATTTAAGTAGAACGGCCAATGCAAAGAGTCAATAATTGCATTCTGTCCTTCCTGTTACCGCCAGTGCCTTGAACTTTGGATCCAGTTTTCCAAAAACCTCTCTGTATCCAGTTCTATATCCCATCTTCAAGGCTAGGCAGTCATAATTTTAAGTGTATCCTTTCTATCGAAACACACAGCATCTTGCAAAGTTATTGACTATGATGGCCACACATTTCAGAAGTGTCATATTAGCTAGTCCTGTGTGATAAAATTAAAGTGAATGAAATCTTTGTAGTAGGGTGTGCTACTTTGGTGGGTCCAGAAGCCATTTTTCTGCTTTCAGAATTCTTGGGAAATCCCATAAACAGCCCAACATGCAAAAAACATCCCCCCATCATCAAAATGCCTTAGTAAAAATTAGGATTTTTGTGTGTGCTTAGCAGTGTTAGACTCCCCTGCAATCCATTCAAAAGGTGAATCACCCATCTTAGAAGCTTCTAGGAACAGTTTTTGTTGGTTTGCAAGATTAGGTGTTTGGCTATGGGATCCAGGGGGGCACAAACAGTTGTGGGGTGGGGGGAGCACATGCAATTCCAGGGCTATGCTTTGCCCAACCCATCTTACAGCTGAGAACAGCCATTTCTTATAAAGAATGTTCCAAAATGTGAATTTATTCATTGAACAGGGTACATTTTGGAAAATTAATCTTTCAAGTTTACTTTCCTATGGCTTCACAGTAGGCCATATCCTCTTTGCAAATGCCACTCAAGTGCTCACTTCACAATGTGGGCTAAACTACAGATGGAAAACCTACAGTATGGTATTTTGGATGTTGCTAAATTCTACACCCTGTCAGCTCTAGCTGATGGATTTCTTTATACAAACTGTGGAAATCCCCTAAAGATCATGTCTTCTCCTGCTCTTAAACCTGTTACAAATTATCTTAGGCTGTTACTTCACATCCTTCTTTGTTCCTTGACTAGTTTTGTACCATGACAGCGTTGGTCGCGATCATGTGGATCTGTCCTTGTTTCAGTGTTCTCATGCTCATGATAACTTGTCTCGTGACAAGTGTTACCTCACAGTCTTGTACCATGACAAACACTGAATTTGTCTAGCTTCCTTTTTCCTTTTTTAGGGAGCTTAAAAATTCTTTTTCGATATTTCACTTCTGAAAAGTCAAAATAAAAATCAAGTTTTCTGAGAGAAACGAATGTTTTGTTGCGTGACAGATGTTACTACATGGTGTCTTATCTCAGAACAGAAAGCCGGAACAAAGAGTGACAAGGGAAAACCCTACCCCAGCATCAGGTACAGTATTGTCGCGCTTAGCACCCATTCCGGGGGCGTGATCGAGACAAATTTCAGTAGTTGTGCGACGGACGTGAAGTAACATTTTTTGTACTGCTCCTAAGCGCAACATTTACAGACACAAAATGGACGTGAAGTAACCACCTTAATCATCCTGTTGAATGTGGGAGAGCCACAGAATATTAGTTGACAGATCCAAGGCATAGCTCGCCGTCATTGTACTCACTGACTGATAAGCATGGGTTCATATTTATTTGCTGATTGTACTTTTAGTTGCCTGCTAAGCAGAGCTCTCCAGAGATGTAAAATAGATGAAAACAACTAATTTTCCTTTTACTAATCTTTGCATACTGTGGTAGTTGATGAGGAAGTTGAGGGGCTGTGCAGGGAGGAAATCACTGACACCCCAAGTGGATGGCAAATAGGAGGATTTTAAAATGTTCGCTTTGTGCACAGGATTTCTACAGAATGACAGCATAATCAGCACCTCCTAGTGAAAATCCTCTTATCAGGCTGTCTCAAAAGGATTAGTATGTGGTAACTATAAGCTTTGCTTTTGATTTAAATGTTAATAGGGTAATTGTAGTTCCATAATAGGAAAAAAAGGATATGACCTCCTTTGTGCTATAAAGTGATTTCTAGGCGTGCTTCAAATGACAAGCTTAATTTACTAACTGCTACGCCCTTTAATCCCTTTTCCCATAGACCTATTATGGCAGTAAATGTGTGTGTGTGTGTGTGTGTGTGTGTGTGTGTGTGTGTGTGTGTGTGTGTGTGTGTGTGTGTGTGTGTGTGTGTGTGTGTGTGTGTGTGTGTGTTTGCCCGTGTGCGCCTATTTTAGATGTTGATCTTAGATGTTGATCGGGCACTCTCTGAAGGCACCCAGGTACAGCTGGGTGTGTATAACTTAAAGGCAAGCTGGTCTTGTCCCTTTGGAGAAACTCTACACTGGCTTGGAAATGAACACGGTCACTAGGTGAGGGATGGAAAACACCACTTTCCAAAAGATTATTGTAGCTCTTGTGTTACAGATTTCATTCAGTAGACATTTATTTATTTATTTATTTATTTATTTATTTATTTATTTATTTATTTATTTATTTATTTAAAGGCTTATATCCCGCCCATCTTCCCTGAGGGAACTCTGGGCGGCTAACAATGTTAAAAAGACATAAAATAAGTGGAAGAGCCTCCGAGCGAGAAGCAGCGGAGGGCAAGATGGCGGCGATAAATAGGGAGGGGGAAGGAGGGGGAAAAAAACTAACTGATAAGGTCACCATAGGCTTCTTTAAAGAGGAAGGTCTTCAAGGCCCTCTTGAAGGCAGGCAGGGACTCCAGCAGGCGCAGCTCAGAAGGGAGGTGATTCCAGAGTGAAGGCCCCACCACAGAGAAGGCGCGGTTTCGCGTGAGCGTTTTCCGCGCCTCTCTGGGTGTGGCCACTCTCAGTGAGCGCGCCTGCGACGATCTCGTGGGTCTGGATCCGGATGCCCTCTGGGAGATACGCTCCGCCAGATACTCTGGTCCCAAGCCGTGGAGGGCCCTGAAAATCAAGACCAAGACCTTGAACCTGATCTGGAAGGCAACGGGAAGCCAATGCAGGCGGGCCAGGACTGGGGTGATGTGCTCGTATCTACGGGCACCCACCACCAGCCTGGCCGCCACATTTTGCACCCGCTGCAACCTCCGGACCAGGCCCAAGGGCAACCCCACGTAGAGGGCATTGCAATAGTCGATCCTCGAGATCACCAGGGCCTGCACAACTGTCCTCAGGGAGGACTCATGTGTTAGAAATATCTGTCATGGATAGAACTTCAGTTTAAATGAATATCTTCAAGTTACACTTGTTTTTAAAGAGCTATCTATTTTTCATGCCCTCTGAAAATATGAACCCACTCAATTATGTTTGACAATACAGGTACTGCACAGATCTGTTAAAGCAGTGGGAAATGTTAATTGTGAATTTGTTGTGGCAGCGGTTCCCTGCCTCGAGTAACCCTTGTTCTGCCAGAAGCCCTCGCCTCCAGCTGTGCTGGTCAGGGTTTCTGGGAGCTGCAGTCCAAGGACACTTGGGTTACCCAAGCTTGTCATAGTGAAAATTCCATCATCCTCTGCTAAGGATGGGGAAGAGGGACCCAGTTTTTATCTCCTTCATGAAGCTGGACAGAGGCTGATGATCATCCTTGGAGTTGTGTCAGGTTTAGGATGGCATGGGAAAGATCTTGCAGGGGGAGGCAGTGTAAGGGGAGGGATGAGGACATTGAATCCTGCTAGTACTCATGTTGGCTTGTGTCCTCCAAGCTGCTGGAACACATGAAAATCAGTAGGGCTTGGTTTTGTCATCTGTGTGAAGAATACATATAAGTCTGTGAAGATTCTCAGTCATCCAGGTGTGTTTATCTGGGAGTTGAGTCATGGCTACTGGACTTCTTTTTTTGAGAGATAGAAACGTTTCACTGTTCATCCAAACAGCTTCATCGGTCTGAATACAGCTAGTGCAAGAGACCTTCTTATAGTCAGCTTGACCTCTTGTCCCCTGGTCTGATTGGCTCATAAGATGAACAAAGCCTGAATAGGCTAGTTAGGGAGACATTAGTGTCCATGGCCTTAAGGTAAACAATGGCCTAAGGAGCTGAAACCCATCAAGAATGGGTCGTTAGCTGTGACCTGGTGGTGAAGGCTCCTTGATTTGCCTGGGTACTTTGGAAAGTATAGCCTGATAAGTAGCAGATAGACTATGCCGAAGCCCACCACCTCTGTTGAGGGAGGGATTTTCAATGCTAACATGAATGGCTTCCCTTACTCCTCTCTCAAACCACCTCTCTTCTTTGTCTAATATGTGTACATCCTCATCTTTGAAAGAGTGGCCTTTTTCCTTCAAATGGAGGTGTACTGCTGATTCTGGTCCTGAGCTGTTACCTCTCCTATGTTGGGCCATTAAGAAAAGCCAAAGAGCTCTATATGTCCATATTCTTTCTTGAAACATGTAATACAAATGTATGCAATCTTTTCCCCCACAGTTTTGCTTCTTTAACATCTGTTGCTTACGTCCTTGGCAAAGTTCTGGCAGTGACAGAATAATCTGGCAGTGACTGGACCTTATGCATTTAAAAATTGATTTTGTTGAAATGCCAAAGATTCTGTCATCTTTGGGTCTTGATAACTAAGATCACTGTATCATGTCCAGAAGCTTCTTTTTGCATATTTGATTATATTTTTGGCATAATTATTAATCCAAACTGTGGCTTCAGTGGATCTGACTAAAATGTAAAATTAGTCAAATCACTGTGTAGTAAATGAAGTGGTTTAGATTGTTTCCACTGAACAGCTCCCTACCACCGCCCTACACCAAATCTCAATTTCTAAGTGATGGAGACTTCAACCGAGTCTAGATTCTTGAGTAGTATCTCAAGAGTAGGAATATAGGAGATAATAATCAGGTTTGAGCTTATTAATGAACTTGGGAAATTTGCACTTACAGGGCAACTAGTCAAATGTATAAGGTAACCAGCTATGCTGATACATGCCTTCCTTAGAAATGAGTGATTCAATTTGCAACTGAAAGCTGTCCATAAATATGTGGTATATTAAGGAATTGTGTGTACCAAAGTGCATTACATTGGAAAGGGAGAAATATTTTCAGAAAAAATCCAACTAAGAAAGATGCATAAAGGGTATATACAGTATAGGAATAATATACACAAGCATGCATATAAATTTGGGACATTCACTGATAGAAATAGGGACTAAAACCACCTTGCCTCAGGAAAAATGAGAATTTCACAAACTATGCCTAGTCTGCAATCCAGTCAGGAGTTTGCAAACAGGATGATGACTCTTTTCATAACAATACCACAGACTGACATCACATAAGCATAGCAGAAAATAGGAGGTAGAAATGCAAGGTTGTAAGCATTTATGTGAAAACACATTTATACTCTCAACTTTAAGAGAGACCTGAAATATGTAGAGCAGTGTTGAATAGAAGAGGAGATCTAGTAGTTAGAACAGCCTTACACAATTTGGAAGGCCAGATGTCTTACATTTCAACTCCTAGCTATGCAAACCAGCATGGCCAATAGTTAGGACTGCCTGGAGCTGTTATCCCAAACTTTTGTAACAGCTGAGGTTTCCAATGGGAAACTGAAGCTGTGCTAAGGTTTATAAAGAACTGCCACTGTAGTTTGGTAACTGTTTTGAAGAGGCAATTCAGAACTGAGAGGAGTGGAGGGAGGATCGTCTAATGCCCCTACTGCTCTTTAATTCCAGGTTACACCAGGGTGTCCATTGTCCACAAGGGGTTACTTGTGATTTTTTCAGATGTTGGATTGCAGTTGCTATATCAGCCTTAGTCAGCATATCCAGTAGTAAGTGATGATGGGAGCCATAGTGCAGAAGGTCCACAAGTACCCTACTGCTATTTAGGGTACCAAGGTAACCCAGATGTGTAAGGTAAAGGTTCCCCCCGCACATGCGTGCTAGTCATGTCCAACTCTAGGGAGGGTGCTCATCTCCGTATTCAAGCTGAAGTGTTGTTCAAGTCCATGGTCACATGGCCGGCATGGCTGCAAGGAAACACTGTTTTACCTTCCCACTTTTTATGGCGGTACCTGTTTATCTACTTATATTTACATGCTTTCGAACTGCTAGGTTGGCAGGAGCTGCGGTTAACAGTGGGAGCTCACTCTGCTGTGTGGCACCTGGGATTCGAACTGCTGAGCTGCTGATGTATAGCTTTATATTAAAAATTTACCCTGCAGGTACACAGGCCACATGCTCTTCCATTTATTCAATTAGAAGCGAGCCTGCCCCTCTCTTCCATCATTGGACCCAGTGCATGGAAGCTGCTGTTGCAACCAGCAAGTTGTGTATCAATGAAGATGGATGAAACTATGGCATTTGAGCAGAAACCAACCTCTGAGTGAGATAATATTCTCAATTTAAAAGAGTGTTTTTTCATAACCAAAGATAAGCTCTCAATGATGTAGTAATTTCTGGAATCACTTCAAATTGGTTTCTCTGAAAGTCCCTTGCCACATGTTTACTCTTGGTTTAGGATGTTACAATCTAGGGCCTTTTTACACGACCCCTAAGATCTGCTGGCCCCTTAAATTCGGACCAGAGATCTTAGGGGTTTGTCGCTCTTTGTGCATCTCCACCCCTCCGTACTTCCTGGCTGCCGGCTGCGTGAGGGGAGGGAGGAAAAAAAGGGACAGAAGAATAAAGCCTTACCTCCCGGTGTTGGTGGACGCTGCCGGGGGAGCCCCTGTCACTTCCTGGTTCCTCTTAAAGGGGCGGGAGGCAAAAAACAAAAACAAAAAGAAGAGAGGAGAGCCCAGCACATCTGCATCAAATATTTTTCACCTCCCAAGAGCAGGTACAAGAAAAGTGCGCTGGGTCGCGCTTAGGTGGGCGGGGTCGTACTTAATTGTCTGCAAACTCCGGAGCTGGTGGGGAAACATTTTTAAGCTCCGGAGCTTGCAGCCATTTGCAGCGGAGCTTAGGGGTCGTGTATAAACGCCCCTAGCCTTATCCACTGGGATTCCCTTTAGGTGCACTGCATATTCCATCATTGATACTCACAGTGACACCTGCTATGTTATCTTGGCTGATAGGAGTTATACTGCAATATATCTAAGAAACATCTGCTTGGGTAAGGCTGCTGTGGCTCTTTGACAGCCTCTGAATCTATGACCTTGCTGCTCCTATACATTGATGAACATGTAGGAGAACAACACTGAATGGATAAACATGGCCTTACAAGACTTTTTCTGGAGGGGGCTGCTTTAGAGAGGAAACATTGCCTTCCAGTTGTGCATGGACTACCTTTGATAACCTTCCACCTACTCATAGCTGTTTTATAATTAAAATTAATTAAATGATGTTAATTATTTAATGTTAGTTCTGATGAGCCCATTGATTTATCTGATCATCTTAAGCATAATGGTTAATCACATTCCAATATTCAGTCTCACCTTTTGTAATTGATAACACCAGGCCATAGACAGTGTACCGTAAAGATTAATTGCTACTTATGAGACTTGATTTGCAGGTGACAGTAGGCCTTCTCTTTACAAAATTCTTGCCATTGGGACTAAGCACCTTTTTCTGTCTGAACATAATATTTCCACACCTGTCAAAGGTGGTCAGCAATTGGATGCCCTATTTTGCACCATAGTGCAGTGGCCTTTTTGTATACAGTATTAGTGCATTGCTTGAAGTCTTCTGAGATGGCAGGCAGCCGCCTTGCTGAGGGAATAAGGCTGGTTTGTTTAATGAGCCTAATAACGTTTGGACAGCCTGTTTTTTAATTGACTCCCAAGATGCCTGTTCTTGATATGAGAACTGCAGTTACAGCATTTGACTTGGCCAACTCCTCTGTTGTACAGTCAACACTCACTGAAGAATCAGAAAAGGAGATACCGTTGGTTCCTGCTGTCCTCAAGGATAGAAATGATCTTGGCTAGAAACAACAGGACTTGCTGCTGGACTTTTTACCCAGCAGAGGTGGAATTCTGTTGCCCTGAGGGGAATGTCAAGGGCTCTTCTTGTGTTCTATGCTTCAGACTGGACAGATTCTTGAATATGTCCTACAGATTCCAGATCAGACAATGAACTTGATATGCAGATAATCTGCTAGTTGTGCCTAAAGCATCCTCTGGAGCATATTCAGGATTGCTCAGGTTTTGGAAACAACATAGAAAAACACTATGTCTTTACATATTGTTTATATCATGTAGGGCAAAACTTGGTTTATATTTCCTAGTTGAATTAGAAAAAGCCTCATTTGGGATATCAGAATGAAGCAAATTAATCTGCTCTTTTTGGGGGAAGTTTGCCTGTTGCATGTACATGTAAATGCATGTACATTTTGGCAAGTGGTGTTTCCCCACCTCCACTCCATAATCTCTATAGCAGAATGTCTTCAAGCCACACAGTTCCTAAAAGCAAATTTTCAAAAATGGCATGGGAACTGACGAAGTGGGCTCCAGGACACTTGGAGTCTTTAAGATTAGTCTTTAAGATGCCACAAGATCCTCTAATACGTTTAAAGATGTGTGTTTCTCCAAAGAAGTGAGATGGATGAATTGCCATAATCTATAGCACTTGGTGGCCCACGGTTCCTTAGGAGGAGCTGCCTACCAGTGATGTTTCCTCATGCCTCTTTGAGGTACATTTGCTTCACTGTCAGTATTTCACATGCACTGTATTTTTCCGTCTATAAGAAGCCCCCATAAATAAGACATCCCCCATTTTTCCAACCCAAAATTACGATTTGGCAACCGTGTGGTTTTCTCAGCTTTCTTCCTTGTGCAAGACAACCTTCAACATTTAGTCTAACAACTTTAGACAAAAATGTAGTCTTATAAACAGAAAAATACTGTACTGTATGTATAAATATATTGCATATTCTGATTCTCATTTCAAGGTGTTGATGTGTGCACAGTTTGGTTTTAGAGAGTATGGCGACCACAACCATGTAGAGTTTCCCAACCTGGTGTTTAACAGATATTACTGGACTACAGCTTCCATTGATCTTTATGGCTAGGGGTGACAGGTCTTGTAGTTGAAAACATGGAATGGAACAGGTTGGGCTATAGTCAGTAAGCAGTTTATTTCTAGTTCTCTTTATACCACTGTTTGGAAACAGTTTCAAAAACTTTTACTGTAAAATGTGCATCAATACAACCAGAATGAAAACAAGTATTCTTAGGCCCATACCTAAGAACTTTACGGCTCTTGGTTTAAGAAGACATGTCCCTAAAATCTTCAACATTGTGTATATACCTAAATCTTCTGTTTTGGCAACTGCATGCAATGCTTGGTTCCTACTGCCAATATCATGATTTTGGAGAAGCTATGCATTTTAAAGCAAAGAGTTATATTGCTCTCCTATCCCCAGTATTATCAATTTCCAGTAGAACATGGCATGGCTCAATGCATTTTTTTGCAGTTCAGCTCATGAACTGTAAAATATTTCCCCACCCCATGTAGTTATACTGTAACTCACATCAGCCTTAGCCTGTCAAGTCAGTGGTGAAGGATCCTGGGAGTTGTAGTCCAACAGCATCTCAAGAGCCACAGCTTGCTCATCTTGTTGTACATAAAGCCAAACGTTGTCTGAAGGTTTTATCATTAAACAAGATAATTTAATGATGTAGATCAAGCCACGGGTTCAAATTTCAATTCAAAGACTTGTTTTTACAAAAAGCCTTGAATGATATGCCAATCCCTGGCACAAAACTCGGTTCTTAGGTATTCAGGGCCCAGTAATCTGCCACATTAGAGCAATTTTCACGTACAGCGAGAATCTTTGCACATGTGGCATTTCTAGAGAAGCAGTTTTCCTGTACTAATTTCGGAACCATCACTTTAATGTCTTACAAATTTACCAAGTAATTTACTAAGTGGTCTCCTTGATGCCATACCATGTCAACCCTGTGCCATTTCTTGACAAATTTCTTGACAGGCACCTGAAGAATTTACTAGGCCTGTGGTATCCAAGGATGCCTTCAACAAAGCATACCCCAGAAGAACAAGGGATGTCTGAGACCCAGACCCAACTGAAGAACCTGGTCATTCTACATGGAGTGTCAGCTTAAAAGGTTTTGGCAAACACCAATGTTTATTTCAAACCCATGAACACACTAAGGCAGAGACTTGTCCACCCAAAGGATCCGATACCAAACCATAAAAGGAGCAATATAGTATATGGTCCAATGCAGTGAAGAGTGTCAGACCTCTACCAGCCATTAAACAGAAGAATGGAGGTAACAGCTCTGACCAGAATCAGCAGGAAGGAAAAAGGCCACTCTTTCAAAGATGAGGATGCATATTCAACTTATAAGGGAAGCCATTCATGTTAGCATTGAAATCCCTCCCTCAACAGAGGTGGTGGGCTCCGGCATAGTCTATCTGCTACTTATCAGGCTGTAGTCCCAAAATACCCAGGCAAATCAAGGAGCCTTCACCACCAGGTCACAGCTAACGAATTCCATTTCAGCACCTTAGGCCATTGTTTACCTTACTGGACACTAATGTCTCCCTAACAGCCTATTCAGGCTTTGTTCATCTTATGAGCCAATCAGACCAGGGGACAAGAGGTCAAGCTGACTGTCTCTTGCACTAGCCGTATTCCCGATGAAGCACAGCGAAACGTTTCTATCTCTCTCAAAAAAGAAGTTAGCCATGCTCAACTTTAAACGCTGGATGACTGAGAATCTTCACAGACGCTTGCAGTGTTTGCACCAATTCAGCATGGGATAACGATGCGAAGAAGTACTGGGCAAGTAACCCTTCTGGTTTTTCTGCATGGTGGAATAAATGCTTCACTTATCTCATTCTTGAGCCTTGTTCTGTTGTTGGCAGTCCATCTGAACCTTCTGCCTAAATCCATTTCCTTGGCTACTGGTGATCTCCCAGCTGCTTACTAGGTGTCCCCCCCCCACATGTTGCTACTGGATTGGCATTTTTGCATGCTAGTTTTAGCTTGCTGTTTTCTTCATGCTTAGAGCAGATTTTGTACCTACTGACCTTGAACTATTGACTCTCTCAGTGTCGCAGAACATATTTATTCCCAGATGTGTGCCTGCTATTGCGGCTGCCTGCTGGCAAGGGCAACTGAGGTTGAGATTTGTGGGTTATATGCGATCAGGTTGCTGCTTCTGACATACTCTACGGTGGCCCTGATAAAGTGTTCAAGGTATGTGAGATGGTCCAAGGAGTGGTTTGTAATGGCTACCCTTGGCAAGATGGATGGCCAAGAAAGCCTTTGAATCCAGGTCCCCTGAGCCCTGTTGCAAACATTGATGACATCACATAGGCTCTTTTTTGGGGTAGGTGAACTCTAAACATCACTCAGACTTTTCAAGTCCTAAAATAAAATTAAAATATCACTTTTAATCAGATGGCTGGAGAGCGTAGTGGTTTAGGTTTCTGGCTGTGGAGTCAGAGGTTGAGAGAGTTCTGTTTCCCTCTGTGTCTCCTATGACTAGGGCCAGCCTGTGTAGCCTTTGGAAAATTACACAATTCCAAGGTGCCCTTCAGGAGGAAGGGACTGGCAAACTACTCCTGAGTATCCTCTGTCTGAAAAACCCTGAAAAGGGTTGTCTTGTCAGAACTGACTTGATGGCACATGGATCCTCATTTTTACCAATTGTAATTGCAATAGAGATTAAGAATGGCCATTCTCAAATAATCCAACTGTGTAGCATGGTTTTGCATTGCAGATCTCACAACCCCATTTTGCATTTATGCAAGCAGTTGGCTTGTTCTCAACTTGCTTGTACTGTACAGAGGCTCCTGTGACTTGCTAACAGACATTGTCTTATCTTATACATAGAAGCTGTCATGTTGAATAATCTAGCATGTCACAAGTAGATAGCATCCCTGTACAAGTCAGCTCACTGGGTAAACAAGCTCCGTTCTGCATCTTAGCTGTCTATTACTCTATCAGAAATGAAGGGCTGGTCTTATTTTGGCATTGTCAAGCAAGGGAGATAACAGATTGTGGAGATGGCTAATACCTGGTGGAGCGAATCTCCTTAAGATCAGCTGCAAGCTAACCCACTCTGGGTGGCCATGTGTAGAGAGGCCCGAAAAACAATCACTAGGAGTTGGGCCTTCTCCGTGGTCACCCAACATCATGGAATCAGCTCCCGAGTGAGATTCGCCTTGCAGAGTCCCTGCCTGCCTTTAAGGAAGCAGTTAAAATGCTACTTTTTAGAGAGGCCTTTGGCAACCTTCAATTTTAATTTTAATTTATGTATTTATTTTGGACCAATAACTTGGACCAATTACTTGCCGGCTTGTTATTAATGTTTTGTTTTGTTTTGCTGTACTATTATGTTTACTGTTGTTGTGCTCGTATTTTTATTGCATGGAGTTCTGTTAGAAGATGGGTGATAAATAAATAAATAAATAAATGTGCCTTCAGATTAGGCCTTTATTGTGTTGCCATTGTACATTCATTCAAAAAAAATTGCAGGGAGTCCTACAGTCATCTTCCTTGTATTTTATTGTATTGGCTTTATTTTTACTGCTAAATCCATTAATGTGGAAGGAGTGGAAAATGTCTTTTGATTTGTATTGCTACAGTAAACAATTTAGAAGCACCCTAAGAATATAATATAATCTGTCAAAATATAAGAAGAAGATATGAATGGCATATTATGACAGAGAACTGTGTCCTGTAGTGCAAGAACAGACCTTTTAAAATCAAGCCACTTCTCTTCTTGAGCTGGGTTAGTGCCTAACTAGCAGAAGTTGGGTACACTACTCTTGCCTTAACAGTAGTTTAAGCAGATCAGTTCATATGACTGTCTTCTCTTTCACATTTTTAAAAACTGGCACACATAATGTTCTGTTTCTTTGAAAACTATTAAGCATACCCACCCTTCTCCTGACTTTTTTTTTAGGGGAAGGTCTTCTCTTTTTTCCATTTTGGTTTACAAATACATTTCTGCATATCTGAAGATCCTTTGTACATAGAGAAATCACTACAGTATTTTCTTTTAGATTGCCGTAGTTCTGATTCAAAACTGATAACTATGGAACCACCAAAGTTGAGACTGTAAGAATGATGAGTAAGAACAGTGGCTTATGCATTGAATATCCAGGTCTTGTGATCTGTATTCTTTGTGTGTATATTTGAAAGTAAAGCAAATGAGATGCCTTCTTATCTAAATAATGTGAAACTTATATATACAGTATCTGACAGTGCTGACCTTGGAAGAACTCACAAGGACCACAGTCTGACAGCACAAAAATGCATCTTTCCTGCACAGCTTGGAATGTTATTTTAAAGAGGAATGTGTGCTCAATACTTTTTAAAAAAAAAAATAAACCATGTGTATTAGCATTAGTCGTTTTGTGCGCTGTTCCAACAAACTAATTTTTTAAAATCCCTTCAAAAGACAAAAATGACCAAAAGATCTCTTAAAAAGTACATTATGGAGGTTAAAAAAGAAACCAAAAAGCCTTCACCACCAATGCCATAGCTAATGACCTATTCTTTATAGGTTTCAGCACTTTGGGCCATTATTCATCTTAAGGCTATGGATTATGGATAGGCTCGTCTATCTAATGAGCCTATTCAGGCCATTGTTCATCTTATGTGCCTATTTCAGACCAGGGTGACAAGAAGTCAAATCTGACTATAAGATGGAGGACTCACAGCTAGCTTTTTTTCATACTGATGAAGCTGTTTGGATGAGCAGCGAAGCATTTCTATCTCTCAAGAAAAAAGAAGTCCAGTAGCCATGACTCAACTTCCAGATGAAGAGATTGATGCAATCTGGCACTCAGATTTTTAGCTAAATATCAAAGCAATGACTCGTTTCAGCAATACGTCTTTGTACTGTGTTGTTGCTTGAAGGAATTCTTTTGAGTATATCATATGGAGGCTTGTGCAGAACAGTTTTTAAACCTCTTCTACATCTGGTAAAATCAGCTCTTCCCCAATAGTATGAGGTTTTCCTGATTTTGCTATGAGTCGTGACATATTGTAAGACGCCCACAAACCATCATAGTCCCTTTTTGATGTTGAAGCAAACATACTGACCACCGTAGTTCTCTTCTGAAGTTTTTCTTTCAGTGTTTTAAAGTACAGTGGTACGTTGACTTACGAATTTAATCCATTCCGAATGCATGCTCTTAAGTCGAACTACTCTTAAGTCGGGGTACCTATCTAAAAAATTGAAAAAAATAAGTTAAAAATCAAAACAATGGAAAATATATTTGTATGTTGAGCAGATCATATCTAAAATTTGTAAGGCGGAAGTTAAAATGCCAAGAGTTTTCCGCTCTTAAGGCGAATTGCTCTTAAGTTGAGCTGCTCTTAAGTCGGGGTACCACTGTATGTCAAATCTTTATCAGTTTTATCAAGGTGACACCTTTTCAGATGATCCACCAGCTTGAATGGTTTCATAGCATCATTGTTTAAAACTGTGTTGCAAAAAAGGCACTTGGTCAGACGTTTGTCTGATAGGGATGGAATGAAGCCAAACTTCAAATGCTATACTGCCAACATTTCTTTTTAGCCTCAGCCATGTTGAGTAGAAGTTATCTGTTGACAAAAATAAAACTATTTAAATATGATAAGACAGAGCAATTCAAAATTGATTCCTGCCCAGAGAGCATACAAATATTTGAAAAACATTTTAAAATATTATTGGTAACATTGGAAATATTTTTAAAATATTTCTAAAAGTGTTGAAATGTCTGCAAAAATAGCTTACAGAAGGGGGGGAACCTCCATGGAGGGGGCTGTTTTTAAAAATGTAGCACTGGGGGAAATCCCAGCTAGAACAGAGGAGGGGGGAAGCCTCTGTGGAGGGGTTTGTTTTAACAATGGGGCAATTGGGGGTGGGTGTGTCCTGGTTGCAGTGGTGGTGGCAGGGATGGTGTGGAGAGGCCCCACAGAGGTGGCCTCTTTGGGGACAGGAGTTGATGGGGGCTGGCAACTGTTTGTACCTTTACTGAGCCTGTCAACCTTCCTTCAACTCTGTTGCTGATGTTTCATGAAACAGAAACTGAGAAAGACAATCACCCACTTCTAGCAGGAGGGCGATTGGGAGAGATGCCATTGGCTCAGAGCACTTTTGATTATGTGACACATCTGAGAGTGCTGGTTTATCAAGACACTACTTGTTAATAAGGCAAAACTGTTCAGAATTTTTTTCTTGTTAAAATGCTCATAAACTAAGTTACTTGTTAACAAGGTATGACTATAATTATAGTTGATTTGAATTTCAAACAACCATGATTCAGGTACAAATATCTGTCATGTGGCTGCAAAACACAAGTCCCAAACCTTTGCAAAACAGACTTTAAAAACGTGCACATGGCGAGGATCAAGTTCCGAAAAATGATGCAATACTCCCAACCTGCACACACAATGCAAAATGGACTTTAAAGGTATGCACACCACAAGGATCAGGTCCCTACCTTTGCATCACTTGAGAAATGCACCAAAAAGTTTTAAAATGGTGTCAAAAGAATTTGTGTTATGTGTAAGACATTTACAGAACGCCTAAATGTTGATGATGATCTGCCTAAATGGGGTCCACTCACGTGGATCCCCATTTACATTTCATGGACCCCCAGTTTTTTTCTCACTGTCATACACCCCCTGCAAGTTGAAATAGACCCTTGGGGGTCTATATAGACCACTTTGGGAACCACTGTCTTAAGGTATCCTGCATTAAAGCTCCAAAAACATGCCTAGGATGCTGCTGCCATTTGGATTACTTTTAAGATATGAAAGCATAAGGAAGTAGTTACTGCTATAGTCTCAATATTTATTTATTTATTTATTTATTTATTTATTTATTTATTTATTTATTTATTTATTTATTTATTTATTTATGAAATTGTTATTATTAAGATATTTATGGAAGGGTCAGAAGTAGTTTATCTTTGGATTCAGATTTCAGCTTTGGATAGATCTTTTTTTAAAAGTAGCTGGCCTTGACAGGTTACTAGAGCTTATTGGCCATCTGTTCTGTCTAGATCCCCACATGGTAAAGTTGAACTGAGCCCAAACATGACAGAACAGTATGTACCAAAATCAGTTGATCTGGTACACACACAATTTTATTTTCAACTGATTGGAGCAGTTGTTCAAGGGGTGTGTGTGTTTAAAACAAATGTTCTTTCCATCCTTCTCCTAATATAAGTGTTTGGATGATGTTGCAGGAGAATGATAAAGGGCATTGCAGGGTGAACCGAAAGAGCTGACATACCCCGTGCTCACTTCTGGTCTGTTTCCCTGCAACATCCCTCTTCTCAATGGGTGGGCACCAGAGCCAATTACAGCCTCTTGACTAGACTTCTCATTGCTACTGTCTCCTGCTGACTTATTAGGATACTAATAGCTTCACCAGCTGTCCTTTAATTTGCCCATTTTCTCTAGGAGGGCAAAAGACATTAGGAAAGCACTGGAACTAACCCATGAGTGAAATGACCATTTTTCCACTGGGGGGTTTCCAGTGCATCTGGAACTTGGCATCTCCAAGCAGGCCTAGTCCACCTGCAATTTAAGAACAAAGATTGTGTAGTTATTTTTGGTGATTGATATTAACGATGAATTAAATTATCCACTCCCACACATGCCCCAAATCTACCACAGAGGTTTGAGATGGGCCTTTTGAGGTAGACCTGGGGTATATTTAGGGCGGAGGAGCTAATGTGGAAGATGCAAAGGGAAGTCTGTACTGCAAGAGTAGAATTCTGCTTACATAATGTGGGATGTCGCCCAGTGTTCAGCCTGCAAAGAGCCTGGAATGCTACCAATATGGTGTTGCCATATTCAGTGTAGGGTTGGCTGGTCTGGGAAAGACCATGGGTTTGGAGGCCACTGCAAATTTCACCTTGTTGATCTGGCAGTAGGCAGCCTTAATACAAAGGCCAGAGGATTCACTTAGCAGCAAAGGCCATAGGTCCTCTCTCCAGTGGTGATTAATAGATACATCTTGCATCCCAAATTCCTAAGGCACCTGAAGCCGCCCAGTTAAAGAAAAACTGCCTTCTTGTAGAGGAGCAACTACCAGGTTTTGCTTGAAACATTAGTCATTTCTGCTTAAACTAGCTTTGGGGCTGTGCACCTTTTTGTGCTTTCCGAAGTCTCTGCTCTGCACTTGGACAATTCATGGGGCTTATGACGTTAAGAACAATTCCTTGTCTATTTTTAGCGAGTGGCAAGCTAGACTTGCAGCTTCCCAGCCAAAGGCTGTTCCTGTTCCTGGAAGCCAGTGCAGAAAAAACCCACACAACAACAATGCTAATCAGGCTTAACAGGCTGTGAACCTTTGCATGATAACAAGCTGGCCATGTTCCTGACACTGTGTAGTTGAAGACAGGTAGCTGAAAAGCAGACTACCAGTAGATGGGGTAAGAAGAAGCAAGTTAAATCACATGCTTCACAGGCAGCTGTCTTAGATTTGGAGTAAAAGAATGCCAGGCTACATGCACTAAGGCTCCAACTTTATATAAAGAAGCTTTATATGGCTCGATATTTATGCCCTTGTCACAGAGCACTTGAGAGGGGGTGGGGTTATATCTAGGCAGAATACAGGGCCAGTCCCCACTACCACAGAGCTCCCATTAAGCCTCTGAATAGTTACTGAAGGTTTATAATTAGTCACAGCTTCATTTTACTTACCCCCCCCCCGTTGACAGTGTAGAATGGTGTAGGTATCTTGTTTAACATAGGACTGTGTGAATGAGAGTTCTTGCATCCCCCACCCCAGGCATAATTTGTAGCGATGTAAGTGGGAAGGAGCCACCACAGACAATGATCCTGCTCTGCAATGGCACTGTGGTGGTGATTAAGCTGTTTCTCTCATGACATGCTGAGATGATCCTGCCGTAAAGAGAAGGGGAGTGGGAGCATTCCAGTAGGACCCCCTTATCCACTGATTCATTAACCACTGGTTCAGTTATCCACGGTTGGCAGAGGAAAAATTTAATAAATCAGCAGCCGCAAAGTGAGCTACTGTCATAAAACAGCAGCTGTAAAGCAAGCTACTGTTGTAAAACAGCAGTCGTAAAGCAAGCTACTGTCACAAAACAGCAGTTGTATAGCAAGCTACTGTCACAAAACAGCAGTTTGGGGGTGGTGGTGTTAGTGTTCTCCCTTATCCACGGTTTTCATTATCCACAAGAAAGCCTGGAACCAATCCCCAGCGGATACTGGGGTCCTACTCTGCTAGCTGTGACATGGCTTCTGAAAAGAAATGTGGCTCCCGAGGTTTCTGTGAGGCAGGGAAGTTAAGCATTTGAGGTGCAGACGTTTGCTTCTGAAGCACTTGGTAGCTCTGTGGGCACTGGGAATGTGTAGGGCTCAGATCTTCTTTGGACCTGTAGCTCCCATCAGCCCCTCACCCCTAAAGCCAGCAGGGATGACAGAAACAAACTGCAGATCTTACACACTTGTACGATGGCCCTGGTGTTTGTGTTTGGCTTGACTAAGTAGGGGAGTGTGGGTGCAAATGTCTAGTATAGAACACTTGATTTTCAAATAGATGTTGCTGTTTCTAGCCAAGACAAGCCCTTAGAAGGATTGATTTACATATCTGTAGCACACAAGTGCGACTGTTATTTCCAATGTAGAGTGCTGGATAGAGGGATGTCCCTGGTCACCCCTGAAACTCACTGAGGGAGTGGAACTGGTAAAACCACTCCTTAAGTAACTCACTTTCCTTGAAAGCCCTGGTAGAGTTGCTGTAAGTCACTTCCGACTTGACAGCACAGTAGAGAGCACACAAGTTGGGCCAGTGTTATGTAGGTAGCAGCACAGATGGCTTACAGAGCTGGACTTGTGGCTGTGGAGCTCTGTTGTAATATTTTAAGCAAAGCAAAGCAAAAGTGTTCTGCTTATATACTGCCCCATACCACTTCAAATAGTCTCTGGGCGGTTTATAGTTTTTAATTACAGTATTAAAATGAATTACATTAATTTTAAGCAGCTGCATCAAAACTGCTAAACTGGGGTATTTTAAGAAGTCTGAGTCTGCAGTGCACTGTATCTATTCAGTAACTTGCTCAATTTAGGACAAGCTAACCTTGACATGATGCTCATTGTTAAGAAAGCAACTTTGTGTCTGTTAAGCAGTGTATAGTTTATCTGTGAGGAAGTTTCTCAGAACTGGATGTGCCCAATATCTGAATAGCCGTGTATTCAAATGCATTATTTTGTACTTGGAACATGATGCAGGATAAGGACTCACTACCTTTTTTTCGGTTTCCATCCTGTTTCTGCCGTTTCCCTGTCGTAGTTTAAAGCGGTTCAGCCAGGTGCGAACATGGAAGCCGTTTGCTAAGCAACCGCTGAATTGTGTACTGCAGAACCGCTGTAGCGACCATGTGACCACGGGAGGAGATAAGGTGATGCAAAATAAAAAACAGCTGCTCAAGGAACTGCGATAGCAGCCTAAGTCGCTTTTGTGAAGAGTAGAAGGGATTTAAATTTAATGAGATAAATTCACAGTGCTTGGTGAATGCCAAGTGTTGGCATTGGTTTAGAAAGAGATGCCATCTAAACCTTTGAGTTTGGAGTGAAGGGGAACTCAATTTCTCTCCTTTGTCCAGATAGCACTAACAGGATTGGCTGTGGTCCCAACTAGCTGGTGTTAGGAGATCTCCTGATTCAGGTCAGGTTTTTATTGCGGTATAAAACCATAAAAGTCATTAAAAGTCATTAAAACATGATTGCAAAATTGTAGAGTTACAAAAACAGTGTAGATATAACAATATACATAGAAATATTAAAACGAAAAAAGAAACTAAACCAGTAAAAGAAAATAGATAATTTTCTAGTTAAAACTAGCCCACCTTCTTAGAATGGAATTTAATCAGGTATAAGCAGAATTTGGCTATTTGTTTGGTAATAAAAGAGTTTTCATCACTTAAAAGTCTTTCCAGACCCATCTCGTTTGGGTCTACTGTAAGTCTATCTAAGCATGGGTGAATGAATCTCTCTCTATAAAGATTGTGAAGAGGACAACAAAAAAACATATGTACCATAGATTCCACCTCCCTTTGGGAGCACATGCAGCGTCTATCTTCATAGGGAATTTTCTTATATCTCCCTTCTAAAACCATTGAAGGAATAACTGAACAGCGGGCTAAAGTGAAGGCTCTCCGATAAGCAGGCTCTTCCAGTTGTAAGAGATAGTTGGCCATTCTCATAACATATCTGGTCTCCATAGGAGCCCTAAACAAAGGGGATTGTGCTATATCTCGTTGGCGCTCAATGTCTTGGATCCTTTGTTTAATAAGTGCTTTGGCCTGTGTAGTACTCTGAACCAATAGGTCATCTATTGAGAGCCCCATAGATTCTAATTTTCTTTTTAGAGTTTGTATCCACCTAGGTTGAAAAGGGTCTTGGTTTATTAAAGGGAGAAGGCCTTTTTGGTCTGAGAAGCTCTTAAGCCACTGACAAACAGAGGCAATAAGTATTCTGGCTTCTAGTATCATTTGACCCAGTTCTAATCGTATCAAAGCGCTGGAAACAACTGGAGGGACTTGTAAGATAGAACGGAAGAACTTGGATTGTACCTTCTCTAACACAGCCAGATCAGCCAGAGATATTCCTGTATAGGTGCCATATAGGAGCTGAGCTATGACTTTGTGTTGGTACAGCCTTAATGCTGCTGGAACAAAGGCCGTTACTTCATGAGCCGCTCGCTTCGCGGCTAGCCTTCTTTTCTGTGCGAATCGATTGTTTTAGTCCGCACGCTCCTCCTTTTTGGCTGCGATGCCACCCCGACCACGCCCCCTTTACCGTGCTCCAAGCGGGGCAAGTGGTTCCCCTGGCTGCTGCCGGGAATCTTTTCGCTTCGCATCTTGCTTCGCTCCCAACGTCACGTGTGGTCTCGGTTTTTGGCTTTTATTTCAAGTTTTTTTAAAAAATATTCAAACAGGGATATAGATGCATCGCTATATCGTTTCATCGCTTTGCGCTGTTACTTCCTCGCTTGAGTAGGGGCGGCGGCGGCGGCGGCGGCGGGAGCAGGAGGAGCCGCTGCCGCCTCGCCTGGCCAGAGCAGGGCACCCGAGGCAGGCAGCGTGCAAGCGGCGGAGGGCGGGCGGCTGTGCCATGCGGGGCTCCCCCCGAGTAGCGGCGGCGGGGGGGGGGCTGCCAATGATGCCAGGAAACAGTTGAAATCAGTAGAGCCATTGCTACTGACAGTCCAGCATCAGTGCATCGATACGCCGTCGGTAGGAATTTTTTTAAAGGACAGATGGGAAATAACGAACGTTGAAAAGTGACATGCGAATGCGAAGGGAGCACGTGAGGTTGTGCTCGAATCGGTCCTAAAACTGCAGCTCGTGAGTACTGAGAAACAGGGGCGGGAGCGAAGCGAGAACACGTGACCGCCACGTGACCGCCTCCGAATTCAAATCGAAGGCAATATCGCTGCGGAGCGCCACGCCTCGTGAAGTAAGGGCCAAAGAGACCTCCCTTTGTTCGGAAGAATCTCACAATAGCATTAGCAGACTGCTCAGCCTTCTCAGCTCTCCAATTACAGTGTGCATTGTTAGCCCCAGATTCTTGCACGATCACCCCCAGATAGGTGAATTTATGCACTTGCTCAACTTTCTTCCCTTTTATTATCCAAGATCTTATTTTTGGCCGTCTGCCGAAGGCCATCACTTTTGTTTTATCACAATTAATAGTCAAGTGTTCTTTATCACAGTAGGCTGTGAAGCTATCCAAGGCCCTTTGGAGACCTACTGGAGACCTTGATAGAATAACAGTATCATCAGCATAAATCAGTATTGGGAGGTGCCGTGAAGCAAGCTTTGGTGGGTGAAATTTTAAGTAACTCATATGCTTCACCATATTGCTTATATAATAGATGAACAATGTGGGGGCCAACAGGCAGCCTTGCCTGACTCCCTTGGAGGTTTTGATAGAATTTGTTAGTAAGCCTTGTGGGTTACATCTTACTTTAAGGTATGTTTCCTGATGGAGGGCTTGGATAAGGTAAAGAAGTCTTTTATCAATGCTAGAAGAGCCTAGTTTTTGCCATAACCTCTGCCTTGAGATATAGTCAAAGGCGGCCTTCAGATTTCAAGCTGCTTGGTTGCTTGATGGAAGAGCATAAGGCAGACTAATGTATTATAAGCTTCAGAGATCTTCACCCAGAAATTGTAGAAGTACAAGGCTGAGAATAACTATTTATTTATGTATTTATTTATTTATTTATTTAACTAAAGAAGAGTGTTTATATGGTTGTTGATTCTGAAAGCTTTGTATGGAGAAATGGTGGAGGTGAGAAACACCACTGCACAAGTAACTGCTCACAGAGGAAAATAGAGGTAAAGAGAGGTAGTTTGCTGGAATGGCTCCTATTTTCTTGTCTGATCTGTCCATTCTTTAGCTTTAGACTAACAGGGCCTCTCTATGCAAGCATATAAATAAATATGGATCGCTGAGGGTGTGGTTTGGATTGTGAAAAAAAGCCTTGTTCACAAGTATCCTAAACATTATCCATCCTTCTCCCTTCTGAGTTGTGCACCCATGTGGCCCAGTGGTAGGGCATGCATTCTTTTTGGCACACTCATTAGCCAGAAGATAGCAGACTCCAGCAGATTCTGAGGGAGAGTTAAGAGAGAAGGTGGGGGGAGAATGAAGGAAGGGAAGCCGGGAGGGGGAAAGGGAGAAACGGAATAGCACTGACAAAGTGAGAGGAACAATGTAAAAAAAATTCACTTTCCCTGACCACAGACAATCAGGAAAGTGACAGCTGACCAGGTCATTTGCTGTTCAGATGGAAGGAGCACACCAAATAAACATTGGTCTCCCCCCCCCACACCCACCTCAACAGACCCTTTGGAGTCTGATCCACCCAGCACCCAAAATGGCCAGTCTTCTCTGGTCTCTCTCTTTCTTGGCTATAGACTGATAGTCCCATGTCTGGCTTAATTTCCGGTGTGGTTCCTCTCCTGGCATTCTTTGCTTTAAGTCATGCATCTTTAGCCAGCAGCAGCCCCTGTCCTTTCCTATCCATCAGACATTTAGTTTCCTTAGTCACTGATTTTTTTTCATCTCTTCAGATGGTCTTTGATACCTGATTCCAAGCAGCCAGCCTCCTTACGAAAACCAACAGGAAGTACTTTTCGCAGTCTCTGCGGAATAGATGTATGTAGTTACTCTACATGGCTGTCCTGTTTTTGTTTGTTTTTTCTTTTTGTTTGTTTCTATAAAGGGGGATGTGGAATAAATACATCAGATTATATTTGGTATAGTATCTGAAATCATGTTGAAGATGGCACTTACCACAGAGAAGTACTTCTCCTTGTATTATAACTGCAAATAGAATCCGAGGGTCTCTGTATCCCCAGGGATGCTATTTGTTTGACACAGCTGTCAAACAAATGAAGCTGTCACTTGTGTGCCAGAGGCGAAACAGCATGTCATGGGGCATCACTTGCTCTCTGGGGTATGCGGAACTGTAAACAAATGGACAACCCGAGACTTTGAAAAAAACATTTTTCATCTCTATTTCAAATCTGTAAGGTTGCTGTGTCTTGTTTGAATGTATAGCCTGTCGGACCCTCTCATCAGGGTTGAATCAAAACAATACTTCCATAAAAACTTTGCATTTTGTTGTTTTGAAACAAATATATCCAGTTATCCCAAGCTTAGTTTCTTGCAGCCAGTGATATAGGGGTAAACTTGGAAGTACAAGGGGTCATCCTACCAATCTCATAACTCACCCCACTGCAAGAAGAGCCCAGAAGGTTCTCCTGTATTAGGACTATATTCATCTGCATTAGTCCAGATCAGATGAAAGGGGTAATTCTACTATCTTGAGAGATCAGTTTATGTAATTTAAGAAATTATGCATTTGTACAAATGTGTTAATCATAACTCGAAAGATTGGGATGCGCAGCAAAATAAGCAGTTTGCGACCTTATGCAATGTAGATAAAAAGTGATATTTTTGTGTGAGAATTTGAACGCTTGAGTTGGTTGGTAAATGCAAACCTAAAACATAACTGGTCATAATGTTTATTTGCTTTACAAATACGTACCTCAATTGTGTTTTAGCAAAAATCAAGAATTTGTACTGGGGTGATATGCCTCTGTTGATAAACAATTGTGCATACAAATATTTGAATTCTATAATGGGTGTGTGGTATGTGTGTTGGTTTGGCATCTTGATACCTGTTTATTAGTATAGCCTCTTTGGCAGAGGAACTCTGGTGTGTGAGGAACAAGAACACATGTTTATTGCATCAGTTTTCTTTCATCACTTTCAACAGACAAGGCAGAAATGAGGCAGCATCAAAAGGCAACAGGTTACTGTGGTATGTGTAGAACAGGCAGCCTTATGAGGGGCACATCAATTGAAGTAGAAAGTAACAGTCTTTTCTTTGAGGAAAGGAATGGGATCTCGAACTTCCAGAAGAAGATTTTCTACAAAGGAAATGTCAGAGGGATGCTTCCATAGACGCTGCACATCTCTGCTTCCTTCCCCTCTCTTCTTGATTCATATAGGTCAGGCATGTCCAAACTTCAGCCCTCCAGATGTTTTGGACCACAGCTCCCAGAATTCTAAGCTTAGATTGCCAATGGCAAAGGACTGTGGGAGTTGTTGTCCAAAACATCTGGAGGGCCAAAGTTTGGACATGCCTGATATAGGCATTCTGTTTCTACTTTTCAGTTTTTCCTCCTAGCTTATAATGTATTGCTCTTTTGTGAGAAACAGCTGTATCAGGGCAGGGGAGGGTGAATCTTGGAACCCCAGGTTGATATTGAATTCTGGCTCCCACCAGCCCCACCCATCTGGTCTTTGATAAACAAGAAGTAGTTGGGGAGTCAAAGGTTCTCATGACCTACGTACTATTCTTGCATATGTTCCACTATTCAGGATGGCAGGCTTGCTTCAGGTGAGGCAGAGCATAGTGAGGTGACATCCCTTCTGCCTTGATGAAGCTTGAGGCAACTGTAGTTTTAGGGAAACACGAGCTTCAAAGGGCTCTCCATTTCTTGTGCTTGGTTCTCTAGGCTTGGATTTCTGCCTGGGGATTTTTAAAAAAATGACCCCTCTGTTGGTGGTTCAGCATTGCTTTCTGTTGTCTTTCTGGCCCAGTTGGAAATGATGTTCAAGATCCTGTCATCCAGAACTGATGGATTGTTGAGAGTTGTATCCAGGCCATACCAGCCTTGGTTTTCTGGATCTTTTAACAAATCATTAAAAGAGCAGTCTGGCTGTTTACACAGATGGAGTGCCCAGCTTGCATGCGGCCATTCCGGTTCAGTGGTGTGACATACAACAGTTTATCATCAAAAGATACAGTACCTTAGTGTGTTGAAGCTTCCATTGTCACATTTTTGTCACAAACAGAAAGAAAATAAGTATTGCTTTCAAAGAAGAGATTGCATTAGTTTGTGTAAGCAGATCAGATAAATAAAGAGACAAAATTTTCTGGCACTTTAAAGATTAACTGCTCTGTTTTTATTATGAGCTTTCATGGACCCAGTCCACTTCAAAATAATAAATCCTCCCTTTCTGGAGATTTCTTTATTCTCCAACACAATTGGACTACAAACCCTTGCTAACCAGATGACTGGGATGCAAGGCTGGCATCCACCCCCTGCAAGCCATCTTCCCCAGCACCCAAGTACTGGGCAGCTGGGATGAAGGCAGGTTTCCCCAGTTTCAGGCTGGTGGAAAGGAACAGGAAGATGAAGGAGAGGCAGCTACCTGACAGGGGAACAGCTAGGGAAGATGGGGTCAGCCTTAACAAAAGGAGAGGAATTGGAAGTCATGGAGTTCTCACTTAATTCTGAAGAAGTGGATGTCTGGGAAGAGATGAGAGAAGCATTGCTGAAGAGATCAGGGATGAGAATGCACAAAGCTGCCTCTTCTCCAGGGAGGCAAGTGGGGACAGGTGGACTGAGGAAAGGAACAGGAAGAGGTGAGTCCGAGAGTCTGGCTTTTTTCACTCATTTTGCCAAACACTCCCTTAAAGGGGTGTGTCTTGGAATGAAACTCAACTCTTCTCTCCCTCCTGCTTTCCAGGACCTGGAGTCCTGGGAACCCCAGTCAAGTTAACAAGGACCCCAAGGGAATTGAGACTATAACTCAGCCCTATGAGACTGTGGCAGGAAAAACAGGGGAGAAATGATGCTGTATCACTAATAAAAGCTGCTCTCAGCCAAGAAGCAAAGATGGAGCCCACAAAGTCATTGACAGTGGACGACTCCGCATCTGCTGGTGCCATTGGGGGGGGGGTGTGCCGATGTGGTGCACACTGACACGTTTCAATATGTTTGGGGCTGCTTCTGAAATCTGGTGGAGAAAACCTAGTGGTCTTGGCTGCAATTAGATTGAATCCAGTGGTAATAAAAACTCATGGAGCGGAGCATTCAAGTTCAGATCCATAATATTTGGCCTTGTAGGGGTGCAGAACCCCAAATGTGATCAGGCTAACATATGTCTTGCAGTTTGGTCCAGGGCTAATGCAATCCTTTTTTGGTGGCCATATGGCATAAATGCCATTGAGAATAAGCCTGCCCCTTATTAATGCCTACCCGCACATTTAGGGCCCCTACTCTTTTATTGGCATGGGCAAGATCACTCTGGTTCGTTTTAGTTCCAGAATGTGTGATTGCTGAGGTCTAACCAAAGTACTGTAATTAGCTGGCTGTCTCTCTGCTGAAGCTCTTATTGATCTTGAGAAATGGGAAGCATGCTCTCTGCTTGCCTGCAGAAGAGAAGGAAGCGGACATTTTCATTTCTTTTAAATTGTTGCTGATACATCAGTTATAATGTGCTGTGCCAGTCGGCATCAGTTAGAAAGAAATGAACAACTACTCTCCTTTCCTCCTCTGCAGGTGAGGGCCTTTTTACATGACCCCCTAAGATCCGCTGGTCCCTTAAATTCGGACCAGAGATCTTGAGGGTTTGTCGCTCCCCCTGTGTTCCCACCCCCTCCGCACTTCCTTGTTCTGTCTGTGTGAGGGGAGGGAGAAAAAAAGGGAGAAAAGAATGCACTCTTACCTCCGGAGTGCCGGTGGAAGGTTCTCCGACCCCCTGTCACTTCCTGGTTGCTCTTAAAGGGGCGGGAGGCAAAAACAACAACAACAAAAAGAAGCGAGGAGAGCCCGGCACTCTCCGCATCAAAATTTTTCACTCTCCCAGAGCAGGTACTTGAAAGGTGTGCTGGGTCGCGCTTAGGTGGGCGGGGTTGCACTTAATTTTCTGTTAGCTCCGGAGCTGGTGGGGAAACATTTTAAAGCTCCGGAGCTGGGAGCCATTTGCAGCGGAGCTTAGGGGTCGTGTATAAACACCCTGAGTTTCCCTTTAAAAGGAAAGAAGATGGGTCTAGCTAGATGGTGCTAAATGGGGACTTTTGAGGTATAGTGTGGCGGATCCTTTCATGTGGATACAAGATTGCCCCCAAATGTGATGTACTACCACACACCAAAGTGACCTTGTTTAGCATGATCTAGACTGATCCAGGTTGGGATATTTGGGTCATCTAGTGGCACCCCAAGTTTGTCCATGCTGGCATTTTGGCTCCAAACCCATATATGTAATGTCTTGCAGGCAGGCAGTGAAACCCTTTAAAGCAAAAGGAAGTGGTGGTTTGTCTTATCTACAGTTGTTGGCCATGGAATTGCAACCAGTCATGTTTTGATTAAAATGAGAATGCTTAGTATATATAGATCAAACTTCTGGTTATATAGGCTAGCTTGTTAGGAAGGACAGTTTCAGGGTCACTGCTGTGTTTATGCAATTTTTCCTGAATCCATTGCAGATAGGTTTATGCTGAACACACTTTGCCATGAAAAACATCATTAACGTTTTTCAAATGATCTAACATGACTTCTTGCCCCAAAGCTGTATGAAGAAAGTTAATTGGCTCCTGTGAAGGAAAAAAATTCCTTCAGTCTGATGAATAATCAAAGTACAAAGGTAAACAACACGACCTTTCTAAACAATTGTCTATGCCTGTGGCTGTCTGGATACATCAACCTCTTTAAAAATGCATATAACTTTGGAAGTGCTCTATTACGGAAAACCTGCCAGCACGCTATAGTTGTAGAAACAAAAAGCTGTCATTCTGTGTGAAACAGTTTTTAAATTGTGTGTTTTCTGAATGACTACAGATAAGTTGATGTGTAAATCATTATTTTGATTACTGATTTCTATTCTAATTATTGTACAGTAGAGCAATATCACTTGAACATGATGGATAACTCACTCTGGATTGTTCAGGCTATGGGTCTCCACATGTCTAGTATGCAAGCAAATGTTTTATCTGCTGTGGGTAGGACCCAAAAAGAACTGTTTCTGTCCGCAGCACCGAGAGGGAGGTGGTGTTCTCTCCCAGCTACAGCTCCTAAATCTGCTCTTGGAAACATGAGAAGAATGCCCCACCCTGTGAGTTAAATTGAACATACAGTGGAACCTTGACTTACATACTGCTTGACTTGCATCATATTTGACTTGCAGCAAGAAGGGGCCTGTTTGACTTGAGTCGCAGGCTTTGACTTACATCTCGGAGCCCCGGCGCAAGGCACCGGAATTGGGCGGCAGTCACAACCCAGCATCACGGCTGCTGCCTCCAAACTGCTCCTGCCTTCTTCCTCTCCTCCGGCAGCGGCAGCTTCGGCGAGGCCAGCTCAGAGCACCTGGAGCTGGTCCTCGGCCTCACCGAAGCCGCCGCTGCTGCCAGAGGAGAAGAAGGGCCGGGAGCTCGGGGCTGGCCTCGCTGGTTAGACAGTTGGCTCAGTCTTGTAAAAAATCTGGCTGCAGAAGTCTGGTCCACAATGGAAGCATTTTAGTTGGGGAGCTGTAAAGTTGTGGGACTCTAATGGTAAGCATAGAGTTGTTCAGAACTTGGAACGTCAGGTTAAAAATCAGTAAAACTTAAATGTTAGACATTGTTGCTATGAACATTAAAAAGTGAAGGCATATAACTTGTGGACTATAATTCCACTGCCTCCTCCTCTCTTTGAAGAGACATTTCATTTACATCCCCAGAAGGAATCTCCTATCCCTGTCAAAATTTGTGTTAAATTGCTGTTTTCGGGGGTCTTTTTCATAATCTGGAACGGATTAATCCGCTTTCCCATTACTTTCTATGGGAAACGTTTGTTTGTCTTAAGTCATGTTTGACTTAAGTCTAGACCACTGGAAACGGATTAATGACGTAAGTCAAGGTTCCACTTTATTGGATTTCGAGCTTCTGTATCTGTGATTTGCCCATAGTGGTCCAGATGATACAGCCTTGAATCTTTCTCTTGGCTTGGTATGCTTCCAGCTACTTGCTCTTTTTGGCATAAACGTTCAGTAGCTAAGTAATTTTATGGCTTCCTCTTTTTTTAAAAAAAAATAAAAAATAAAAAATAAAGTTAAACACGGTGTTGTTAAACTGACTCATATTGGAAAAGGGATACAACATCTATAAGTCCTAAAATGCAAATTCAGTGTTAAATATGAACCTAAAAATATGGCTGTGTACAGTATAGTCATGGCTAGACTATGGGGTAGAAATGTCCAATGCCTGATTAGATCTCCTGAGTTCATCTCCATAGTGTCTGGTTTATAGACTTGATGGAAAATAACATATCCTAATTGCAAGCTGATCTTATTCCAGTTCTTCTCACCAGAGTGTTTATCTTTTTAGGCTGTTCAGGGGCATTGTGGTTCAGCCTTATGCTGCTAGCTTACAGAGTCCTTCAGGGCTCAGGTCTGTCCCTGGTGTTTTTCAACAATTATGAGAAGGGCATCTGGGCTTCTGGGATTAGGTCTTACCAGTAAATTGATGATACACAGAGTGGTATCTCTTTTTTCAGTGATGCCAAGAAGGCAGTGAACGACCTGAACCACTGTCTGGATTCAGTAGGGGGTTTAGACATTTTTAAACAAGATAGAGGTCTTGCAGGTCAGCGGAAAAGCCAAACAGAAGTGGGAGTGTTCCTGGATTCAGCATTGCTTTAGAAAAAGACTGCATGGCTGTTGTAGGGGTAGGAGTGCTTTTCTCCAGTTTTTGGCTGGTATACTAGATGTGCCCCTTCCCAGGTCGATTTGGTCCACTCTTTAATTACCTTCAGATCTGCTAAAAGGCACTCCAGCTGCACTAGCTTCCAGTGTGCTTCTGCGTTGGATTCAGGGTGCTGTTTTTGATTTTCAAAAACCAAAACATGACCCATTTTTTAATTAGGGACAATCAGCAGCCTCCATATAAGTCTGCCCCAAATCTGAGATCAGGACTGGATCAGTGTCTCACCTTACTGACATGCTGGGCTGGGGACGACGACTGTGAAACAAGTCTTTCTCTGTTGAGACACCTCAGCCACACAGCTCATGGGGAACCAATTCAGCAGGCACGCCAACCATATTGTTCAGAATGCCCTTGAAATTAGTCTTAGAGGTGGCTGTTGGAAATTGCTATTCATTTGCTGTTAAATAATGTTTACAATCTCAGTCTATCTATGCCTCATACTTGGAGCCCTTTTGGATGAAAAGGAGGTAGATAAATGCAACAGAGTACCTATATTTTCTGTGTCATTCTGTGATCAGAAGCCTCGGCAGAGAACTGCCTGCAGGCAGCCCACAAATAGTGGGCTCTCATAGAACAAATGGTGTGTATAACAAAAAAATCTGTGCAACATAAAAAATTCCGGAGATAGGGGAAAATTGCTTAACAGAATCGCCTATGGGGCAAATCCGTACAACATAAAAATGGTCACAATTAGAGATTACTCCATTTTCAATGCATTCCTATGGGAAATTTGTATAAAGGAAAATTTGCTTTCATTTGGAAGAAATTAATTCCTTTGTACAAGGTACCACTGTAGTTGGTGTCTACAATAGCAGTGTCTCACTCAGGGACCTCAGCAGTTGCTACTGAAAGGGATATTGCCTCTGATGCTAGAGAGCAATGTATAGCCAGAATGATCAGTTGCCATTGATAGCTTCATACCCTTTGCCGTGAAGTCCATCTTTTCAGTCAACCTATTTGAGATTCTCTGGGTACCACTCAGGGGAAAAGAGGGGTTTGAACAATGGGCAAAATGCATTAGATACATTATTAACAACTTTTGAAGATCGAATTTCTGACAAGTGTGACTCTTTTCCTCCTTGCAGAACACTGAAAGCCTCTCTGCAACTGAAATTATTGATTCATCAAGCACTAAGGATATTTTAAAAATCCTTTTTAGCCTGCCATGAACCTCAAGTTATTAAAATCTGTGCAAGCTTCTCTTCAGAGAGAGAGAGGAAGAGAGTGAGATTGGATTGAACAGTCTAATTGCAAGAGGCATGGAAGCATGCACATTACTGGTGAAGAACAGATGTCAAATGAACTTTGAAAAAAAAAGAGTAATGTCAAATGAACTTTGAAAAAAGTCTGCCCTTTCTGTATCCTTTAGAGTTTCTTGACATTGAGAGAAGGGCACAATGAGAGTTATAATTAGTGACACCCTCTCATCAAATAGAAAGCAAACTAAACTGGTCTCCAAGCAAACATCACACTTTGATGTTGCAAAGGCAAGGGATTCTTTTGATAAGCTTTGTGGAGGACAGGGATGTTAATAGGGCATGTGACGTTATTGACTGCATGTGAGAAGATAACAGAGTAGTCTGTCTTGAGTTTATTTTTTTCCTTTTAAAAAACAAACATTAGGGGCATGTCATTTTATATCATTCTAGTTTATATCAGTCTTCTATGAGGTTCAGGTTAATAGCATAATGGAGATCAATCAAAATCCCTTCGAAACCTAGAAGCTGTGAGAGCATATCTCGGGCTGACCTGATATTCCTTGAAGAACAGACAGATATAGAGAAAAATGATGGCCTCCTGAGTTGCAACCTTGAAGGCGTGTCTGAAATCTTGAAATGTAATTTACGGGTTTAATGCTGGTGTCAGTAACTTGTTGTCCTCCAGTTCTTGCTGGACTGAAGCTCCCATTCACCTTAGGTGGCACAGCCAACAGTGGGAAATGATGGAAGGCAGGGTCTGGCCTCTCAAATGATGCTACGAGTTGTCTGAAATTATTATATATTTTATCAAACTTGATCACTTATGAAAACTACTGGTGTGTATTTCAATTTCACATTCTTAGCTGCTTCTTTGTAGTCAGTTCAACAAATATTTATCAGTGATCTTTTTTTCCATCCAAAAGCATGCTACTGTTGCACACAAAAGAATGTAGCTATAGAAGGTGTGTGTGTGTGTGTGTGTGTGTTTGTGTGTGTTCCTTTCTGATGCCCATCTGGTAGTAATACTGAGTTACTGCTAGTTTTTTTTTTGCTCAGTTACAGTGCGAACATTCTTTACAATGGGAGAGGGTAGGAGAAAGAAAAGGTGGGGGGGAGGGCTTATACCTCTCACAGAGTACGTCTGTGAAGATTCTCAGTCATCCAGGTGCGTTTATCTGGGAGTTGAGTCATGGCTACTGGACTTCTTTTTTGAGAGATAGAAACATTTCGCTGTTCATCCAAACAGCTTCATCGGTCTGAATGCAGCTGGTGCAAACCCTGACTCTTATAGGCAGCTTTGACCTC
The DNA here is from genome assembly GCA_037367245.1 of Phrynocephalus guinanensis. Classification (NCBI taxonomy): domain Eukaryota; kingdom Metazoa; phylum Chordata; class Lepidosauria; order Squamata; family Agamidae; genus Phrynocephalus; species Phrynocephalus guinanensis. The sequence continues at coordinate 102,298,726 of CM074733.1, read as the reverse complement.
TAGTCACCCTGGCCTCAATTAGGCTCATCAGATGAACTAAATAGGCTCGTTAGAGAGACAATGGTATCCTTAGCCTTGAGGTGAACCATGGCTTAAGGTGCTGAAACCTATCAAGAAAGGGTCGTTAATGGTCGTTAGCTATGGCCTTGGTGGTAAAGGCTTTTTGATTTGTCTTGGTAGTGTGGAAAGCACAGCTTGATAAGTAGCAGATAAACTATGCCGGAGGCCACCACCTCTGTTGAGGGAGGGATTTTTCAATGCTCACATGAATGGCCTCCCTTACTCCTCTTTCAAACCACCTCTCTTCTTTGTCTAATATGTGTACATCCTCATCTTTGAAAGAGTGCCCTTTCTCCTTCAAATGGAGGTGTACTGCTGATTCTGGACCTGAGCTGTTACCCCTCCTATGTTGGGCCATCCTTCTGTTTAATGGCTGTTTGGTTTCCCCAATGTAGAGGTCTGAACACTCCTCACTGCATTGGACTGCATATACTATATTGCTCCTTTTATGGTTGGGTACCGGATCCTTTGGGTGGACAAGTCTCTGCCTTAGTGTGTTTGTGGGTTTGAAATAAACAGGGATGTGGTGTTTGCCAAAAATCCTTTTAAGCTTCTCTGACACTCCAGCCATGTAAGGAATGACCAGGTTCTTCCGCTGGGTCTGGGTCTCAGACTGATCCCTTGTTCTTCTGGGATGGCCCACTGCTTTGTTGAAGGCCCACTTTGGATATCCACAGGCCTTAAGTGCTGTCCTTCAGGTGCCTGTCTTCCTTCTTCTTGGCTTCTGTGGAGGTGGGGATGCTCTCTGCTCTGTGGCTTAGGGTCCTGATGACTCCTAGTTTGTGCTGTAATGGATGGTGGGAGTCGAACAGTAAGTATTGATCTGTGTGGGTGGGTTTCCTGTAAACTTCTACTTCCAGGCCACGGTCAGGTCTGATGATGACTGCACAATCCAGGAAAGCCAGCCTGTTGTCTTGGGTGTCTTCTCTAGTGAACCTAATATTAGGGTCCACTGCATTGATGTGGTCTGTAAAGGCCTGTACTTCCCGAGTCTTGATTTTCACCCAGGTATCATCTACATACCTGAACCAGTGAGATGGTGTTGTCCCTGGGAAGGTGTTGAGTGCCTTCTTCTCCACTTCTTCCATGTATAGGTTTGCAACAATTGGTGACACTGGAGAACCCATGGCACAACCATGCTTCTGTCTCAGGGTTTGCACCAGCTGCATTCAGACCGATGAAGCTGTTTGGATGAACAGCGAAACGTTTCTATCTCTCAAAAAAGAAGTCCAGTAGCCATGACTCAACTCCTAGACTCTCACAGAGTAGTGTCTACAAATGTGAAAAGCTTACCGATCTGGCTGCTGTCTCCATTGTTTAGTAAGACCTGGCTCTTCCAAATGCTTCCTTCATGGAAGCTTCCTTCCTTAGTTTGCCTCTTCTGCTATCAGTTTACCACCACCACCACCACCACCACCACCACCACCCCAAAAAACAGGTGCCTATCATTTTAGCTCTTGGGTAAATTGCCATTTCTACTTTCAAGCGTCTCCTTTTTTTCATCTGTGGTATTGCTCTTGTCTTATCTTAGGTGATAAGAACATAAGAACAGCATTGCTGGAAAAGGCCACAGCTGATGCAGTCCAGCGTTCTGTCTCACATTTTTGCTTTAGGGTATTCCCATTTGCTTTAGGGTATTCCCAAGCAGATGTCTTCACCTGCTTATGATTCCCTGCAAATACAATTGAGATATCTCCCGCCTCTCTCTCCAACCCAAAGGATGTCCTTAGGCATCCATAGTGATAGCCATTGATACCCTTCTTCTCCATGAACTTGTCCAATCCTTTCTTAAAGCTGTCAAGGCTGACAGCTGTCACTACTTCTTCTGGCAGGGAGTTCCAGAGACCAGTGATCCTCTGGGTGAAAAAGTACTTTCTCTTATCTGTTTGAGATCTAGCAACGAAAAGTTTAATGGAGTGCCCCCTAGTTTTAGGGCTGTGCAATAGGGAAGTTTTTCCTTATCTACTTTGTCCATATTATGTATGATTTTATAAACTTAAATCAGGTAACCTCTTAGGCACTGTCCTTCAAGAGTGGAGAGGCCCAGCTATTGCAGCCTCAGATGATAAGGAAAGTGTTCCAGTCCCCTAATCATTCTGGTTGCCCTGCTCTGCACTTTTTCCATTTCTATAATATCCTTCTTGAGGTATGGGGACCAGAAGTATACACAATACTCCAGATGGGGCATCACCATAGATTTATAAAGAGGTAAAATCACACTTGCTGACTTGTTTTCTATACACTCCCTAATGATCCCTAGCATTGAGTTTGCTTTTTTCACTGTTGTGGCACACTGGGTTGACACCTTCATTGAGCTGTTCACCAGGACATCAAGGTCCCTTTCCTGGTTTGTTGCCGAGAGTTCAGACCTCATCAATTTATAACTGTAATGGGGGGGGGGTTGCCCCATGTGCATCACTCTGCACTTACTAATGTTGAAGCTCATTTGCCACTGGTTTACCCACTCCCCTAGTGTCAGCAGATCACTCTGGAGCTCCTCACAATCTCTCTCAGTTTTTACTACTCTGTATAATTTAGTGTCATTGGAAAATTTGGCCACCTCTCTATTTACTCCTACTTCTAGATCATTTATGAAGAGGTTGAAAAGCAGGGGTCCCAGTACTGATCCTTGGGGGACCCCACTCTTTACCTCCCTCCACTTGGAGAAGTGTCCAGTTAGTGCTACCATCTGTTTCCTGTCCCTTAATTCCATGACTGTCAAGTTTATTCAAGACCCTTTGGTGCAGGACCTTGTCAAAAGCCTTCTGAAAGTCCAGACGACAGCATGTAACTTTGGTGGTGATAGGTACTCTCCATGCATTTATAGAAGCCTATGTAACTTGCTGTGCATGCTCTCTATTTTAAAAAAGCGCAAGCTGGTTCTTCCAACATTTGGTCTGCTTTACATGATGTAGTTGAGTCTATGACTGTACAATAACGATTAATCGATTATGTAATTGAGTAGTGGAGAAGCATTAAGTAAAGCAGACATCTGTGTGGAGGACTCGTGTCTTCATTATTTAGACATGCAAGAGACATATAAGATGTTCATGTGCTCCTCTCCTATTTAAAGAGTTTATCAAGCCAGGATGTCCAAATTTACTTACTTACTTACTTACTTACTTACTTACTTACTTACTTACTTACTTACTTACTTACTTACTTATTTCTGTACTGCCTGTCTTCCGGAAAACTGCTTCCTCCCATATATTTGTCTACCTGGACTTTGCCAGAGACCCTGTTGCATGCCCTGCCACCCTAAGAGGATAGACTATGTTGGTGGGCACCCTGTGGATTCATAGCACTTCTTCCCAAGGGATATTAGATTAGTTAAATCTCTTTTGAGTTCTCATGGGCAACTGAAGTTGGATTGGACTTGAGCTCGGAAATGGGGGGGGGGCACATACTGCCATTCAATTTTTGGACCTGGCTGCAACAAAACTAACCTGGTTCAACTTTCTCTGTTCCCAGGAGGAAGAGATGCCAGATGTAGAAATCGACATTGATGACCTTCTTGATGCTGCTAATGAAGAGGAGAGAGCCCTCAAGTTACAAGTTAGTTGATTTTGATGAAGTTTGGGAGTTTTGGATAACTTAATTCCAGCTGCTCTACTTGACTGGGAAGTCTGCGCCAATCTTTCACACTGGTTTATTTGGAAAGGCAGTAAAACATAATTACTGAAACATGCAATAATAGAAATGAATCTAGCTGCAATATAGAGATAAAACTTTTGAATTGATAATGTGCAGATCAGCATTCCCTCTACACAATGGCTTGCCTAAGGGCTCGTCTGCATCGGATGTTGAGAATATCTCAGTGACTAAATTGCTGCTTTCCTGGGATTCAGAAAGTTCCAATGAATGAAACACCCCATTTCTCTTCTGTTGCACCCTACATGTTACTTTGGAGCAAGTGAAAGATTGTTCCTAAAATGTTGATTTAAGTGCCACGGTTATGAATATTACAGTTTTCACCTGTTGTAGGTGGCTGTTTAATTCTAAGAAAACATCAAGGAGATGAAATAGTTATGTAGAAAGATGCTTATTTATTACCAAATGTCATTGGTACCTTGAAATGTTGATTAATTAGATATAAAAAGGAAGGATAATGGTTGTTGCCATAAACATCTGATGTTCTTATCATTTTACTTTCAGGAAGCACTGGTAGACTGCTACAAACCCACAGAGGTAAACAAATTTTCAACTATTTTGAATCTAAAAGCTTGATTTATACAAAGCATCCACATTTGCTCAAATACTATATCTTGGAGATCAAATGGTTGGCTAATAAAAAAACTTGATACATACAGATTAATGTATTTTAATATTGTCTGTAGAAAGCACAGGATGTCATATCGAAGAGGGGACAGGTTTGATTTCTATGGCTTCAGAGACTAGGACTTGGAGCAGTGGTTTCAAACTCCAGGAAAAGAGATTCCATCTGAACATTAGGAGGAATTTCCTGATGGTTAGAGCTGTTTGGCAGTGGAACATGCTGCCATGGAGGGTGGTGTAGTCTCCTTATTTGGAGGCTTTTAAGCAGAGTCTGGATGGCCGTCTGGTGGGAGTACATTGACAGGGGTTCCTGCATGGCAGTGGGTTGGACTGGATGGCCCTTGATGTCTCTTCCAACTCTATGGTTATAACCCAGAATCTAATGTATACTTCAAGGTGGAAGTAACACTAACCTAACAATTTCAATTATATATGTGTTGCTTTGTTATGGCATATTGGAAGTGTGGAGGTTTTGCACTTGAGGCTTTGCTGTTGTTGTTCAGTCGTGTCCGACTCTTCGTGTCCCTATGGACCAGATCTCGCCAGGCCTTCCTGTCTTCCACTGCCTCCCGGAGTTTGGTCAAATCCATATTGGTTGCATCAACGACACCATCCAATTTAAATGACTAAATTGTGAGGAAATACACCTTTTATAGCATTGGAGAATGTACAACATAAAGTGCCTATTTGTACATTTATAGAAATTTAGCTTAATAGAAAAAAAGAAATGTGATAGCTTTAAAGCAAAAGTATTTAAATGGCTACCTAAGAAGAATGAAGCAATTCATTCAGTTAATTATACAGTAATACGTTGGTTTACAAGCATAATCCATTCCAGAAAGATGCTTGTGAACCAAAACACTCTTATATCAAAGCAAATTTCCCCATAAGAAATAATGGAAACTTAGATGATTCATTTTGTGGTCCCATAGACAACATACTGTGCACACAAAATGTCAAAACTCACAAAAGAAGTTGGCTAGAAATCTACGATCACACCTTGTACCTGGCTGTGAATCTGCTCTGCTTCGGACTAACAACTGGATTCTACGCTGTATTTTTAATGTGACCATAATAACGTTCAGCACACTTGAGCAGCTGCCCCATGACTAGAAATGGTTTGAAAAAATAAGAGTGTTATAAAAATATACATATAAAGAAAAATAAAACCCTAACCTGCACATTCCTGGCTGTTACACGGGAGTCCTCTATTCCTCTGTCCTCCCTCTGCTTTGGAGGCTGTATGAGATGAAATATTCCAGACTATCACCCATATTCCACCATGGGGTGAGAGGGAGGAAAAGCCACCAGTGGCTCACTTGTGATCATGTGACCTGCTCTGGTGTTTGTATATCAAGGCAAAATTAGAAGAAATGTTTGCTTATCTTGCAAAACACTCTTTAACCAAGTTACTCTTGAACCAAGGTATTACTGCATTTCTAGAATATGTCTGTGAAGATTCTCAGTCATCCAGGGGAGTTAATCTGGAAGTTGAGTCATGGCAATTGGACTTCTTTTCTTGAGAGATTGAAACATTTCGCTGCTCATCCAAGCAGCTTCATCAGTCAAACTGACAAAGCTGCTTGGACGGGTAGCAAAATGTTTCACTCTCTCAAGAAAAGAAGTCCAATTGTCATGACTCAATTTTCACATATTTCTAGAAATGCTTTCACTTACCTCAATGTTCACAGATGTTTTAATAATTACAAGATTTGCTCAGAAAGGTACCCCTTACAAGAGTGATTCCATAGTCTTTCTGTGGCTTCCAACAATCCAAATAGAGAAGTACGAGGAGCATGTCATACCGTCCTTTTGAGATATGGGAAAAGTGGAAGCCAGGAAAAAAGCTTTGATTGGATGAACTGACAGTATGCTATTAGATAAAGAACCAAACATTGCACAGACACGTACTATTTGTAGCTACAGAAGGAGTTAGTAAAGTAACAAAAAGAAAATCCAGATGCTTCTTCAATGGCGCTTCTGTCATGCCCCTCCAAGCTTCAAAGAGTCCTTGCATACAGAATCACTGGAATATTCTATTTAGGGAGGATAATTTAAGCATCCATGCAGCAGGGCCTTTCCTTTAAAGCCTTTTGCTACTGTGCAAGTTGTCACAGGTAGTGTCCAAATATCATGGATGTGATTGTACTGACAAAACAGTTAAGACAAAAAAAAGTCCTATAACAAGCTAGATGCACCTGTACCCTGTAAAACATATTTGGAAAAAGGATACTGTATTTGGTAAAAAAGAAAGCCGACTTGATTCCCCTGAAGCAGAGGTTTTTAAAGATGCTAGTATTGGAAGGCTTAGCTATAACACAGTAAAAATGATTCTGGTCATGAACAAGGGATGCATGGTGAATATGCATCTCTGGTGTTGTTTTGGGGGCCAATAGCAAAGAAGCAAAACTGAATCGATTCTCCATATGAGCACATGGAGGCCATTAAAAGATCACAGGGTTTGGGGTGTGTGGATGTGTGTGGATGATTGGTTTCGGTTTCCCAGAAACCTGTACAACAGTGACATAAGTAGTTAAAGTGATACCTCAATTTAAGTAATTAATTTTTTCTCTGGGCCATTTTATATTGTGAAAAATTGTTAAACCGAAACACGGTTTCCCATAGGAATGAACTGAAAACCAATTAATCAGTTCTGGAGGTCAGAAAAAAGGCAAACAAGGGCATTCCATTTAAAATTTTCTTAAACCGAGGCATTCCCATTTCCAATAATTTCTTAAACTGAGGCATTCTTAAACTGAGGTACCGCTGTACATATACTGATCACAGTTCTGTTGATGTTCATGTAAGATTGGTATTACTTAATGCAGCCCATTGTGGCTAATTGCCAAGATGGCAGGTTTGCCTAAGTAAGTTGTTAACATGCGAGTTTCCCCTTGGTTTCAAGGCCACTCCACCTACATTCCCACTGTGGAGATGCCTTTTTTGAAACCATGTGCCTCAACTTTTACAGGAGACAGCTCATGCCCTCCTTCTGGATTCCAGCAGCATAAGTCAAAGATGGCTACATATGTTTCTTGCTCAAACATTAATAGCACCTTCATCATTAAACACTAGCTGCTGCGTGTGCTGTGAAGTTTCAGAGGGTTTCTATTTCTAGCCTGCTAACCGGAAAAAGAACCGAGTGCTTATTAATAGTACAAAGGCATTAGTCACTTACAATACCCAAACATTTCCTGGAGGCTTGTAAAGCCAGGACCTCTCTTTCTAGGCAATGCATTTATGTGGTTTCCTTCATATCCTTGGGGAAGTGGCAACTGAGGTGGTCACAACAACCAGTAGCTCCAAACCACAAGCAGTAGCTACAGTTGTGCATACATTTTCAGGGAAGACTTCAGAAGCTTACAACATGGTCTCTACTTCAGAGCTCTTCCAAAAACCAAGAGGATTCTCCTTCGTGTCCTGCCTTTCCAGCCTTTCACTAGTGCACTTTCACTAGAGGACAGTGGATTTTATCCATGGCACCTGAGCTGCTGTGTGGCAGGATCTCTCCCTTTTGGAGGCTTCTTGTTTCCAGCTGAAGAGGGTCCAAAGGGAACTCGACACTGGATTCAGCCAGCTCCTTCCATGCCATTTCAGATGGGTGGCCCCCCACTCCCGATTGGGAGGGGAGTTAAATGTGTTTCCTTCCACCAAAATGTTTGGGAAAAGCTCTTGTTGTCATCATCAAGGCTATTGCAATGGGGTCAGAGGGAGGAGATGCCTTGCCTTAGCTGTTAACTGTTTCTTTTGTGGGTTCCCAGTTGTTTCAAATCTGGTGGCCACTTGGTTCCATCAGGGTCACTGGAGTTGGAAAGTGGTGTTTTTGCTAAGCCATACCTTCCTTCCGGGACCCCTGGGGCTGTTTTGAAAACTGGCTGATGTTCCTGTCATACTAAAAGCATGAAGGATGAAATGGATACATTTCTGTGCTCACGACCTGGGGTTCAATCCCAGATAGCCCGCTCAAAGCTCACTTAGCCTTCCATCCTCCGAGGTCGGTAAAATGAGTACCCAGCTTGCTGGAGGGAGAGGGGGCAATTTGTAACCCACATAATTAAATTGTAAACCGCCCAGAGAGTGTTTGAAGTGCTATGGGGCAGTTTATGAGTAGAACACTTTGCTTTACAGTATTTAGAATTCTCAGTGTTGGTCCTTATACAGTGGTACCTTGTATAAAGGAATTAATTTGTTCCAAATGAAATTATGTTAAGCAAAATTTCCTTTATACAGATTTCCTATAGGAATGCATTGAAAACAGAGTAATTCCATTTTTATGTTGTACGGATTTTCCCCATAGGCGATTCTGTTAAGCAAATTTCCCCTATCTCTGGAATTTTTTTATGTTGTACAGATTTTAGGTTATACAAACTGTTTGTTATACAAGGGTCCACTGTAATTCTTTTTTTCTTCCTTTTTGTTTCTATAGGATTTCATCAAAGAGCTTCTGAATCGGATAAGAGGGATGAGGAAACTGAGCCCTCCTCAAAAGAAGAGTGTATAATGGAAAAGAGAGTCCTCTTGAGAGACATGGCCATGAAATTGGGACTTTTGAGGAGAACAACTTCAAGTTTGGTCTTTATGAGCGACTTATTCTTACTTTTTTTTAAAATTGAGTTCTGACATTTTAATGAATTTGACCATTTCTGTTTTTAAGGCTTTTTTTAAAGTGTCATATTTTTTTGTAAGAAAAACACAATAATAAAAAATGGATATCAACATTATGGATGCTGCTGTTATTGCCTGAGGATGATCAGATTTGGTGGAAAGATACCAACATTTAGAGATACTTGAGCCGTCGCAGGCAATAATTCTACCTGATCAATTCTGTTTGGAACGACTACTAGGAGATGCTGTTTCTTTATGACCCATTGGATCTTCATTAAGTTGTACACCAGAATCCTGGATGTTAAGATTCTTGTGCTTATGTACATAAAATTATTGAATGTGAGTGTGTTACCATTGCTTTACATTGAGTGGAAGAGAAGTGCGGTCTAGATTACAATTTAATCAGAAGTCGTAGCAATGGTGTTGGGGTTGGGGAGGGAGACAATGTGTTTAAAGAGGCTGCTGCCACCTGTTTTCTGATGCATCTTCTAAAGCATTGGGTTGAGTAACCTTCATCTACAAAAGCAACATACGAACAAGCTGGGGAATTTCAAGGGCTTGATTTTGTAGGTCAGAACTTACGTTACTGACATTGATGCTTAGCCAGATCATCTCTCCATCTCATGCTCAGTTGGGATTTTCTTAGACCTACTACTGGAGGGTCTAATACAGTGTTTCTCAACCTGTGGGTCCCCAGATGTTCCTGGACTGCAACACCCAGAAGCCTCCACCACTCGCTGTGCTGGAAAGGGTTTCTGGGAGTTGCAGTCCAGGAACATCTGGGGACCTACAGGTTGAGAACCACTGGTCTAATATAACAATGAGAAAAGGATGGGGTTCTCGGTAGGGAAAAGGCACACACACACAAAAATGCAAAACAAGGGATAGCCAAGTGCTACTGTTTGCACTTGTCCTCTAGGCGTCTTGTCTTACCTCAAGAGTGTAGCCCCCCCATTGACCCTCTCCATTAACTTTAAAACCTTCCCCTGAGAATTGGGAGCCCCCCATAGGTGAGGAGGGTGTGGAGGGCAGAGGGCTACGCAGTCATAGTCACAGACGATGCAGCTACCATACATGAAAAAGCCCTGTAGCTTCCAGCAATTGGGAGTCGGTGTGATATTGGCTTTAGGTCTACTTTTCTGACTTTGTCATCGGATCTGGCCAGTTGGGTGAGAGGAACTGGTTTGTAGTTATTCAAAGCAGGAACCCAAACTCTTCAGGAAAACATTCTTCACTAAAATGTTTCACAAGCTACCATCTGCTGGTAGATGCTTGGCTAGCATTTTATATCAAGGGTGCTCTGAACATAATTTTATTTTTTAAAAGAAGAAATACATGGTTGTGAACTTTATGTATACTGGCAAGCTTTTAAAAATGTATTTAATTTTGTAATGTTTTATCAATGATTTTATTTACCAGACATGTACTCAAATAAATGCAATGAATTGGGGCTCCTCTTTCATGTGCACTTTTACCTAGAAGACTGGAAGCTAATGTTGGCTTGCATTTTCAATATATGTTGAATCTATAATCAGCCAACAAACTGATTATTTTGTTAACTTGCAGGTTATCTAAATCATGGTGTTGAAAGATTTCTAGGATAACTTATTTTTAGGTAAACGGTTCAAATATGTAAATGCTTGCAGAAAATTATAGAGAAGAGGTGGGGAACATTTGGCTTGCCAGCAGTTTTGTACTAAAACTCCCACAGTCCTTTTGTCAGATCAGATATCCAATGGCTGACCTTCCCTAAGAATCCTACAGAACTTTATAGATTGGGGGCAGGGGGGGGGGGAATCAGAAGTATATGTTCATCATCATAGCTGGCTTTTATCCCCCATAAAGGGTTAATTCCCAAATGAAACCGAACAATACTTGATGACCAAATCCAAATTCATCCGGGTATAAAGGTATATGTCTTTTCACCATCGCAGTAACTCCAGGCATCATCATCATCATCATCATCATCATCATCATCATCATCATCATTTTCTTCTTCTTCTTCTTCTTCTTCTTCTTCTTCTTCTTCTTCTTCTTCTTCTTCTTCTTCTTCTTCTTCTTCTTCTTCTTCTTCTTCGAACTGCAGTGCTAGAAGGGATCCTCTGGAACACTAGTTCTCAGTCTGTGGGCTCCCAGATGTTCCTGGACTGCAACTCCCAGAAATCCCTTCCAGCACAGCGAGTGGTGGATGCTTCTGGGAGTTGCAGTCCAGGAACATCTGGATACCTACAGGTTGAGAACCACAGGCACAGTGAAGAACGGAACTCCCACCCTCTGCCTCCACTGCCAGATAGCTAAACCACAGTTATTCAGCAGTTCAACTCAGCTTTATGAGCTTTATTTAACTACAGTGGTTCTATGTCCTGCACTACCTAAATACTTATGAGTTGTTGTACAATGCAAAAGTGTTGCAGCTATGTGGAAAGCTGTAGTCAAAAATGCTTAAAGTGTTATTGAGGGGAGGGGTTTGCCGATGACACAAAACTTTTCCATGTGGTAAAAACCAGAGAAGATTGTGAAGAGCTCCAGAAGGATCTCTCCAAACTGGGGGAATGGGCTGAGAAATGGCAAATGCGTTTTAATGTAACTAAATGTAAAGTAATGCATATTGGGGCAAAAAATCCAAACTTCATCTATCAACTCATGGGCTCTGAGTTATCCGTGGCAGATCAGGAAAGAGATCTTGGTGTGTTGGTGGACAGCTCCATGAAGGTGTCTCCCCAATGTGTGGCAGCGGTGAAGAAGGCCAATTCCATGCTAGGGATTATCAAAAAGGGGATTGAAAATAAAACAGCGAACATTATAATGCCTTTATACAAAACAATAGTAAGGCCCCACCTGGAGTATTGTGTACAATTCTGGTCACCGCATCTCAAGAAAGACATAGTGGAACTGGAAAAGGTGCAGAAGAGAGCGACTAAAATGATTACTGGCCTGGGGCACCTCCCTTATGAAGAAAGGCTAAAACATTTGGGCCTCTTTAGTCTGGAAAAAAGGCGCTTGAGGGGGGATATGATTGAGACATACAAAATAATGCAGGGTATGAGTAAAGTGGATAGAGGGAAGCTCTTCTCTCTCTCCCAAAATGCCAAAACTAGGGGACATACACTCAAATTGAGGGCTGGGAGAGTAAGAACTGACAAAAGAAAATATTTTTTCACCCAGCGCGTTGTAAGTCTATGGAACTCTCTGCCACAGGATGTGGTGATGGCATCTGGCCTGGATGCCTTCAAAAAGGGAATGGACAGATTCCTGGAGGAAAAGTCCATCACAGGTTACAAACCATGATGGAGATGTGTAATCTCCAGGCTTTAAACCAGGGTACTTCAAGGGCCAGATGCAGGGGAGTGGTATCAGGAGACAGATATCTAGTCTCATGCGCTCCCAAACGCATCTGGTGGAGCCGCTGTGAAATACAGGAAGCTGGACTAGATGGGCCTTTGGCCTGATCCAGCATGGCTCTTCTTATGTTCTTATGGGGTTCTTGATATATCTTTTCCCGATATATTTTGAAATAGTTGTAATTGTTCAGACCATAGTGGGCAGAATCCAACACAGTACTAGTAGAATAAAAATCCCTGTACAGGATGATAAGTTTTGTGTGATTGGGAAAACAGATGTTCAACTCCTTGTAGAAACTATAGTCGAATCAGTTGTGCCACAATGCAAATTTGATGTTGCCTTTGCACTAGCTCTAAAAATGTACAGTCGTGTGTGCAATGGAGCTTGGGCTAAATAAAGACATTGTTCTGCCAGTATCTCCTCCCCCTTTTATGGTGAAGGTGGACATTTTCCAGGAATCCAGAGGATGGTTTTGCCTTCCCTGGGTCCTTGGTGAGCTGCACAGCCCACTGCCTCCCAAAAGATATTCTTGGAAAAAAAGGGATCCTAAAATACTAATTGTGTCCCTTCAGGGCTCTGGGTAGGGGTGGTTTTCCCTGTGCACCCAAAGGACTGCTTTGGGGCTTTAAAGGGTGTTTTATAAAAAGAGGATGTGACTCATGGCGCAGTGGTTAAATGCCTGTATTGCAGCTGCAGCTAAAACTGTGCTCATGACCTGGGGTTCAATCGCAGGTAGGAGGCTCATGGTTGACTCAGCCTTCCATCCTTCTGATGTCGGTAAAATGAGTACCCACCTTGCGGGGGGGGGCAATGTGTAGCCTGCATACTGTAATTAAAACTGTAAACCACCCAGAGACTAATTGAAGTGTTATGGGGCGGTATATAAGCAGAACACTTTGCTTTTGCTTTAGTCAGCACTTTTTAAAAAGTGAAAAGAATAAGCAGGAGGCGGGGGCAAGAAAGCTTTAAGCCTTCAGATGTGGGTGAGGAAAATATTTTCCCCATCATCCCTGTCCCCCAGTACTCCACATTTCCATAAAAAGTGTAATGCTCTGCAATTCTCCAGTGTCCTTAGATGAGCATGTGCAACCCCACAACTTTTGGAGTTTGTCCACTTTGATCCAAAAGAGCCCATGGAAGGACTTGGATAGAGAGTGAGAAAAGTGGTTTCCCAGAAGACTCGGGTAGGTGGATTTGCATTTGGAGAACAATAATTCCTCTCAACTTTGGATAATGATAATGGTGGGACAGAAAGCTAGGCTGAAATATATCATGTGCAGTGCGCTATCAGTTTCCTGGAGGCAATCAAACCTTGTGGACGCCCTGAACTAGGCAGCTATGTTATTGCAAATGTATTCTTTTATGGAACTGGTTGGCAACGTTCCCTACCACCACCCTAGCATCTTCCCCCCACTCCACCCTTTACACTTGGTAGCTCTAAATTAAAAAGCAGTACAGTGGTACCTTGGATAACAACTGCCCCGGATAACGAATAATTTGGATAAGAACTGCAAATTTCCGGGTACAGGGCTGCCTCTGATAACGAATTTTCCCTATGGGCTGCCTCGGATAACGAATCGCAATTCCTAGCTATAGGTCTGCCTTGGAGAATGAATTTTCTCTATGGGCTGCCTTGGATAACGAATCTTCCTATGGGCTGCCTCCGATAATGAATTTTCCCTATGGACTGCCTCAGATAATGCATGCATCATCCAGCATGCATCAGTAAAAAAGTTATCCCAGGTGAAATTGCATCTGTACCTTTAAAGTGCACTTTTTAAAGAGTTTTGAGCAAAAAACCACGTGTCTGTGCCTTTTTCCTAGGCTCCAGAACGGATTAAACGGTTTCCCATTCATTCCTATGGGAAACTGCGTTTTGGATAACGACGTGTTTCCGATAACAACTAACCTCGAAGAACGAATTACCGTCGTTATCTGAGGCACCACTGTATCTTGTTGCTTTGCCCAGGGTCTCTTATGGGAGTGCAAAGCAGGCATTGTGGTGGCTCGCACGCCTACAGATTACACATGCTAGAAATTCTTTTGTCCTTTTACAAATGCATCTGAGAGTGGAATTGAATTTTAAAATGAGTTTCTTGAGTCGTTTCCTTCTGAAATTGGGGAGGTTGGATGCTTCCCTTGACTTCCAGTGTAATAACTGCAGTGTTCTACCTGAATCGCTTCTGGGGTCCTACTGCAAACAGGGCAGAGTCAGAGCGGCTGAGCAGAGATCTCATTGGGATTCACCTCTTTTATGCTGTTTGGGTGTCCTCAAGCAGTTGATTGACATTTCAATAGCATAGTGTTGTTAACCAGAACAGCAAGGAACCAGTTCTCAAGGCTAGGCTCTTTAGTTGGGGAAAAACTGGCCTGAACAGAGACCTGTTTAGTCACAGTGTAACTTTATTTGCTTTTTTCTTTTTTTAAAGGAAGGCTGTTAAGCCTAATCTTGGCTAGTAGTAAATATGCTCAGAAGCACATTTCTGTCTTTTTCTTCTGAAACAGGATTAGGAACCAACACAAGCCTTTTGAATACACTTATGTAGAATAACACCTACTGAGCCTTTGGGACTGTTGCCAGATGGGTGGGCAATTTACAAATGTTTCCCACTACTACTCTCTGCTAAGAGCCAGTGTGGTGCAGTGGTTACAGCTCTGCACTGAGACATGCACGAGACAGGCTCTAGCCTCCACTGAATGATGAAACACACAAAATTACCTTGCTGTTTCTCTCAGATTTATAATCTTAGAACTGTCGGCTGTCTGCACCAGATCTACCTTGTGAGGGCAGGATAGTGAGGAGAACCATGAGTGCCAATTTGAGTGCCACTAAAAGATGAAAACAACAACATAAAATGTAACTAATAAATGTTTTGGCATTTACAATCCTTATAGAATTGTTGCTGTGTCATTACAGTTGTGATTGATTCTTCGTGATCCCATGCCCATGGAGTTTTCTTGGCAGGAATACAAGAGTGGTTTGCCAGTTCTTATTCCAGGCGGCTAGAGCGCCTGGTGGTCTCCCATCCAAGTACTAACCAGGGCCGACCCTGCTTAGCTTCCAAAATCAGGCAAGATCAGATGTCCTCAGGGCACATAGGCAGCTCATTATAGGAGAGGATGAGTTAAATACATCATATATCTTTGCTGGTTGCGGGTGGGCTATGCAATTTATTCTGGACAGCTAAGCCATCCTAATGCCTTTGTAGAGAATAATTTGCCATCCTAAACTACATCAACTGTCTCTTATTTGCTCCAGACTCAATTGGTCACAACTTGTTCACCTGTGTACACAACAATCAGTTACATTTGTAGAAGGTTTTGTTTTAGATCCATCTGAATTATATGAAGATTTACCTTTTACTTCTATCTATTGCACCTGCATTGTAACTCTTGAATCTGGTTATTTTAAAAAAATTGTTGGCCCAGCTAGATGGTATGGATTGGGTGCCTTTGAATGTGGGAATCCTGTTAAGTACTGAAAGATTTGCCACACACATTTCTCATCCCCTATAGCAGTGTTGGTGAATCTATAGCATGGGTGCCAAAGGTGGCATTGCCCCCTCACAGCCATGGCAATTCCCCCTCTGCTTGGAGAGGGCCACAGTGCTCCATGCACAGAGCCGGGAGAAGGAGAGGCAGCAGTTTGTGGCCTCGTTTGTAGCCCCAGTTTACTCTCCAGCCACACCACTTTTGGGATGCCCTAAAAGGGATTTTTATGACTCGTAGTGCAAAAAAGTGGAGCTGGGTAAGGGAGCGGGGGTGGTGTATGACCCATGTTCCTTTTTTTGAAGAATGGGGCTGTGAAACCCAGTACTTAAGAAACCGCTTTTACAACTGCCTTTTTCCAAGACTTCTGCTCTAGCTGCAGCACCATCTACAGTAACCATGGATTATAAGAACATCTAAAAGTTACATCCTGGTAAAGCACATCCTTTACTGTGTCTCAGCTTCTGGGACCTGCTTTGAAGAAGAGCTATTTAAACTCAAAACCTTGCAGTAATCCTTGTTTTTTTATTTTTAATAGTGGCCCATAAAGGTATCACCTGTAACCTATTATTTGGAGCTAAGATTCCTACCTTTGGTTTGTATACATGAAATAGAACCCATCATGCAAACAATGTGGTTTGCTCCCAAAATGTTGGCGCTATTGACCTTTGTACATGTAGGAGAGTGACTGATTGGCCTTAAAATTGTATGTATGTGTGTGTGTGGGGGGGGGGTGCTTCACAGTTGCAAAGTTTGCAGCAAGACACAAGCATGCATTCTTTGTCTTATCTTTCTAAATACTTCCTGGTGCCACTCTTGTTCCAGTATCAAGGCTTACAGTTGGCAGTGGGTGAAGCCAAAGGAATGACTTGGCTCTCCTGTGTGAATTCAACCCCCACCCGAGTTGTTATAAAATAAACCTGCTATTGAATGCAGACATTCAGGCCCCTTTTTTGTGAGGGCGGCGGGGGGGGGGGGGGAGAATTCTGGTACTTAACATTTTCTTTTTTTCAGCACTTGTTTGTCAGGTGACTTACAATATGCCTTCAGTAATTACCATACTCTGACATGCATAATTAGAAGAACCCCTTGCATAAGATTTTCCTTTTGGAACAGAGGATAGTTTTCAATGCACTTAGGAGGCTGCCTGTACATTTATCTGTATCAGCTGATAAAAATCATCTTAAACTAGGTGGTTCTGTGACAATTCTTACTTGTTTCCATTGACAACATCAATGTGTTGTTCCACATCTCCACCAAAAGTTAATAAAAGTAGCCTCTGATGTGGAAGAGGTTGACCTAACCTTCGCTGTCCCCAGGATTACACTCCAAGCGAGGACCCTTTCAACCATTAAGGACTGTCTCGTCCTGCAGATGCTGTGGGTGGGCAGCAGTGTTAACGCCCCATCCATTTTTCCTGAGATCCTCATCAAACAATGATCCACCTTTACTGCCGCCCTGCGTGCTAAAAACACCCCTGCTAAGTTCAGGTGCTATGCACGATTTTCCTGTTGTTGATGTGAGGTAAAATTTAGATGTCGCGGATTCCTTTTCTATGCAAGAGCGTATCTGGGGCGGTGGAGGAAGGGTGCATTTGCCCACAGGTGCAACAATCTGGGGGTGCCTGGAGGGGGAGCAGCAGGAGGAAACCGTGCGCCCTCCCGCTGCCCAGCAGTCCTTTCCCCTAAGGCTTGGCGACAGCATCCCCTCCACTACCTCTGCGACCACCAGCGGCGAAGCAGGCAGGCAGGCAGGCAGGCAGGAGTGCAGTGGCCACAGCACCCTCTTCCTCCTCCTCCTTTTCCTCACCTTGGTGGGAGAGGTGTAAGGCACATGTGCGCTATTGCACACACACACACACACACACACACACACACACACACACACACACACACACACACACACAAGCCCATCTACTCACAAGTGCACATGCACCCACCCCACACCTGCAGGATTGGTGGGTGGGTGCGATGCGGTGGGGGGGCATGAGGGGCACAAAAACTAACCTTGTCCCCAGGCGCTCCAAATCCTTGCTACGCCTCTGTCTGTGTGCTGACTGTACATTCTCCTTTTGCCTCAGACACCAGATTGTCTTGCGTTAATCCTGCTAAAGTGGGCTCGCCTAGAGGTTAATTTTTGGTGAAATATGCTGAATGTTTTAGCCCACTTCGGCACCGTGGAGAATTACATTATCTTCATATTATGTTCTATGGAAGGAAACAAAGGCTTAATAAAATACTGTTCTCTATATTTAGAATATCTGAATGGCTGTCTCCTTCTGGTTTGCTTTTAGGACCATGAATTTTAGCATACATTTCATTTCCTTCAAACGTTAAAACTGATCTCTAAGTACAGTACCATAATATTACAATGATAAAAATGAATGATAAATGGTAGTAGTTACCAGCAAGCTCTTCCATTTGACATAAACAATGGAAGCAAAACAATCCAAAATCTGAGTTATCTTTCCATGCTGTACTTTAATAATCACTGGACTATTATAAATCATATATTTTGCATAAATAAAATGGTGCCGATGAATATCTGTATTTGTGCCCTGAGGAAGAAAGTATGTATGGAAAATGAATGAAACTCAAGACATGCTATCTTTTTGTGATGCACCAGTAAAATTCAGTCAATTTTAAATTGGCATCATATTACTGCATTAAAAGACTTACCAGAATTTTCATGATTTTACATATTTGCTCTTCAAATATTAGCTCTCAAACCAAGCCTAGGGTTTAAATGTTTAGCTGCATTTTGATGGGTTTTTAAAATCTACTATTTAGTACTGTAGCTTCATAACAGTGCATATTTTTTCATTGTGCAGCAGAACAAATCAACATTCTGCAAAGCAATTCTAAAAATGGCAGCAGGCCAAAGAAAAAAAGTATATAATTTTGAAAATGAACTTTGCATCAGCACATTTGGGACAGAAGGAGAAGACAGTGTGCTCTTGTTCAGTGCTAAATTTCAGGAAGTTTGGGCAAGAGTTTCAAGTTACCATTTTTCAAAAGTAAAAATACCCCCCCAAGAAATCAGCAACCTTCAGCATCCCTAGATTTAAAAAAAAAATCATATAAACTAAAAAGACCAATTTTGCTTCTCTTGAAAGAAAATGATTGTCCCCCCTCTCTCTCTTTTTTTTAATTTTGAAAGAATGCAGGCTGCAGGCTGAAATACTGATCTTCTCAAAAAGACTTTCAAAGAGGGGAAAACAACATTTTTAAAATAAGCATGTTTAGAATGTTAGCAGTGCTTTGGTCTTCCTGTCATAGTTTCAACCAGTTTGTCAATACTGTTGTTTGGCTATTAAGGGGGGGGGGAAACCTCTGATGTGTTATCAGTTAATAACCTCCAAAATGCCCTATCATTAACATCTCCAGGTTAGGTTGTTACTCTTCCTACGACCTTTAGGCATGGATGTTTCATTTTGGAAGCAGCCCAGTTCTGAAATGAAATGCAGGAGCCCAGCTGACATTCAGAACAGGTCCAACCCTCCGGAACAAATTCAACCAATCCCTTACCTTGTGTTGGGCTCATATGGGGTTAAACTCCAACGAGGAATAAGACTCCAATGTCATTTTTCCTTCTCCCTGGCACTGGCTTATCAGGCAGGGAGGCAGGATGATGCATTTCTCTGCACAGCTCCTGATTGGCCAACGCCAGGGAGAAGGAAAGATTATGTAGGAGGCTTATTCCTTATTGGAGTTTAACCCTGAGTGAACCCAACACAAGGTAATGGATTGGCTGAATTTGTTCTGGAGGGTTGGACCAGTTCTGAACGCCAGCTGGGCTCCCGCATTTCATTTCGGAACTGGACCACTTCTGAAATGAAACACCCATGCCTAATGCCCTCCACCCCCATCCTAGCAATATTGTCTTTTCCAGGAAGTTCTGATCAGTCTTGCAAACTTACAGATGTGACATCCTTTATTGAGACAATCTGTCTGATGTAGGTCTTCCTCTGTTCCTACTGCTACTTTCCTAGTTTCCCAATTATATTCTTTTCTGGTTAATCTGCATTTTCATTATATGTGCATGGCAGGACAGGCCTCAGTTAAATCATTTTTGCTCTAGTGACAGTTCTGGTTTGACTTGATTGGGCACCTACTTTTTGCTTTTTTGACTGACTTTGGTATATGTGTAGCTTTCTGCCGATACATTTCAAATGAATTGTTTTTTGTCCATGACAAAAATCTTTCTTGATTGTCTTTCTTTCACACAGTGACACAGTGGTTTCCAGTGACAATCTTTGCTAACTTCACCCTTTCCCTTTTTTATTGCAAAAGGCAAAAGGCATGTATTTTGCAAAACATGCACACGACATGTTTGTAGAATGTTTCCTCCAATATAGCTTTATTTTTCAGGTAGCCTACCCCAGGAAAATGGTTTAGAAATTGGAAGATATCTTTGTATTCTGCATGTTTACCTAAGAGGGAAAAAAGTGTATAAGTTTTCTATTGTATGTGTTACACTTATGCCTTTGTTTCAGGATTTCATTGAGATTCAAAATATTTTGGTACAGAGGGACTACAGGTACATCCCAGCTTCTCTTGCTCCTGTCCTCTCCTGACAACCACAGTACGGATCATGTGCTTATATTATCCCTCATTACTGTAAGCCGCCTTGGGTCCTCTTCCAAAGAGAAAGGCAGGGTAAAAATACTCATAACAAACAAACAAACAAACAAACAAACAAACAAACAAACAAATAAATAAATAAATAAATAAAAGTTAGGAATGCCTAGGGCCAGTTGCATCAGGGCAGATAAGAAAACCACTGAATACTGAGAGACAATGTGATATAGTGGATAGAGTGCCAGACTTTGAAGACCTGGGTCCAAATTCTGGCATGGCCGTGGTAATCCACTCCTTTTGGACAAAGCACTCTAGAAATGTATAATGTACAGCTTGTATAATCAATAGGATCCAGTATAACATACCAGGAATGTAGGTCAACCCTATTTTCCCTTTTTAAAATATACTATAAGGGCACATTTTCATTTTTCGGTATAAAATTTCATTTTGATGAACATTGCCTATACCTGTGGCCACCAAATGTGCTCTCTCTCCCTCTCCCCACTTTGAAAGGTCTCATTCATGTGAATAGCTGACATACTAAAAGACAAGTAGAGCAGACTGCTAGAAAGCTAGCAGTGTTCTGGAAACATTAAACACTGCCTTGTAGGCCGTTTACTTCACG
The DNA here is from genome assembly GCA_037367245.1 of Phrynocephalus guinanensis. Classification (NCBI taxonomy): domain Eukaryota; kingdom Metazoa; phylum Chordata; class Lepidosauria; order Squamata; family Agamidae; genus Phrynocephalus; species Phrynocephalus guinanensis. Next base: position 102,277,750 of record CM074733.1, on the reverse strand, counting down.
AATCGCTGCGCGGCGAGCCGTGATTTCTGCGCAGAATAACATACGATCCTCCATTTTGGATGCGGAATGTAGGTCAACCCTAAACCGTGCTCCAAGCGGGGCGAGAGATTCCCCTGCCGGAGGCCGGGAATCTCCCTCGCTTCGCATCCCGCTTCGTATCCAAATTTTAAAAAGTATATTTATTTATTTTTTAACTTACTTTTTCTCCGGGCGATGCATATTTCGGTTAACCCGTTCTTTTGATCTTTAAACGGGGCAGGGGCAATAAAGCGTCCTTTGACGTGAGCAGAGCCCCTTGGCAAGGGATGCGAAGGGCTGAACATGGGGTGTCGGTGCGCTATACCCCCTGTGGCCCACCCAATGTGCACACAGGGCTGAAGCTGAGAGAAGCCCTCCCCGCCCCGCCCCCCCCAAAAAAAACCAACCCAGCACTGCTTCAGGGAAAGCCGCCCTCAGTCCTTGACCGCAAATGACATATTGCTGCATCGATACGCCGTGGTAATTTTCTAAAAGACAAGCTTCCGAAGCAGCACTGAAGTACTACTGGATTCGACCCTAAAAGCGAGCAGTGTTCTGTGAAACGTGACCGCCTTTAAACACTGCCTCTGGGAAACTGAAGTGACGGCCTACTCTTCTTTCCACGTTGCCTGTTTCTTTTCAGATAGAACTGAACTCTGGAAATAAAATGTTTCAGTAGAATTGTCATCTTTCCTTTGGCAGTCCCTAAGCCTTCAGTCTTCAGATGCTTACACCCATTTTTTTAAAAAAAATATGCATAATAATTTGTCTTCTGTTTGGGGGCCTTCTGTTTCAAAGTGGATAGCTGAATTTGTTCTGACGTTTACAACAAAGTCTTTATTTTGAAGTCAGTTAAAAATGACATGAATGTATTTATTTACATTTTTATTCCACTTTTCCACTCAAAGCAAGATTCTTAAATTCCAAAGTTTTGGTGAATTGCCACATTTTAATTTGGAGCTGAAATTAAACTAGGACAAAAGGGATGCAAGCAGAGAACACTCCATCCACACTAAGATGAGATGGCCCTTTTCCATACCTCCGTTATCATATAGTATGCCTTCTGGTTGACTCCTCAGTCTCACTATTTTCTTGCTTTGAGCAGTTAGACAATTGAAAGCAGTTCTTGTCCATTTTAAAAAAGGCAACTTGGGGCAGGTTAGCTGCCTCCGGCTTTTTGATGTTGAAAGGCTCTACTCGCAGATTAATTTGGGGAAACCCACAAAGCTGCATACAATGGGCTGAAAGCTCCATGCCAAGAGCTGCACGAGTGATGCAAAAAAGAAAGACTATGTTCTCTTTCTTTGCAGTAGTCTCGTTTGATCAGATCACTATCATCACAAGCTGTCAAGTCAATTTTGACTTATGGCGGCCCTTTGCAGGGCTTTCCAGGTAGAGAATACATATGAGGAGTTTGCTATTCCACACACACACCTTTTTTTAGGTGGTGGTGGTGGTGGCGGCTGGCTCTGCGCAGCTTGCCCAAGGCCACACAGGCTGGCTCTCCTCCCAGGTTCCACAACCAGAGACCGAAACCACCTGAATTACCTTGCCAGATGCTACCACCCAATCCTGTTTTCCCACCTGGTTCCAATGTAAACTCAACATCAAGGAAACACATGTCATGTGTAATGTAATAATGGCTGGAGTTATTTTTGACTGTCATAAGAGGGCTGTACATATAAGGCTAACGCTAAGGGCAGGAGATGGTTTACATTTTATCTACCAGCAAGAGAGCTCAAGTTACTGAGCTAAACTGGAATAACAAGCTACTGTGCTAATCCTGCTCTTGCTATTTAAAGACACTAAATGTATTTGATGGAGCCCTGTTATCCTCATCCTCCTGTACAGGCACTTTATTTTAGGAGCCTACGTTTGCCTCTTCCAAAAGGCCCTTTTCTTTCACTTTCAACATTTCATTTGTTTACTTTCCTTCATTTCCACCTTGCCTTTCTTGCAATTTAAGGGAATCAAGGCAAGTTTTAAAATAGCTGCAGATAGTCAGGACAGAGACGAGTGTAGAAGTTAAAATATTTTAAGTGCTGTTAAATAGGTTAAAAACTGTCTTTAAAGAATTTGAAAGAAAAACAGAGAGATGCAGATGTTGAAAACAATTTTAAAAACACAATATTCAGAACAGCACTCCTCATGTAGCTTAAACAGTGATCAAAAGCTGGCCTGTTCAAGACAAAAGCAATGGGACTAAACATACCCTGGTATGGAGAGTATTTCAACACACTGGGAGCAGCCACTGAAAAGGCCTTGCATCAAGCATCCATCACTCATGCCTGTGAGAGTGGTGAGACCCAGAAGAAGGGCCTCCCCCAAATATCTTATAACTGACTCCTAGGCAGTCCCTTTAAATAGCCTGGACCTAACCTATACACTAGATCTCTATATGTGAAACCCACCATGCTGAACTGGGTCTGAAAGCAGACTGGCAGCAAGTGGAGCCAATCCAGGGAGGGAGTCATATGCTTACTATAACCAACAGAGTCAATAATGTACCAGCAGTGTTCTGGAATAGCTGAGATTTCAACACACCCTTTAATGGTAACCCCAAACAGAGCATGTTACAGTAATCAAACCAGGATGTGACCAAGTCAGGTGTGTCACAATAGCCAGATCAGATATCACTCAACATACAGTCTTCACAGAATCTTAGAATCTTTTCTTGCACCTCATTGTTGGTGGTTAGTCTTGATTTATTTGTTTATTCTGAAACTTGACCTTTAATAACTTTTTCCCCCATTGATCAGTTTCCGACCCTACCATATTTCCATGCCTTGAAGCAGTGGGCGATCTGTTCGCAGATCACATCTTTGTGTTGAAAACTTGAAATACAGCTTATAAAGTGGTGGAGAGCATGTGGGCCTCCTGCTGTTGTCAAAGTGTAACTCCTACCATGCCTGGTCAGCAGTGAAGGATTCTGGAACTTGTAGTCCATTGACATCCAGAGGACTACCTGTCCCCCTCCCCCCAAAATTTAACAAATAGTAAATCTTCCAGAAGGTGCTCACACTTTGATGGCTTATTAAGGGGAAATCTCACACAAGGCCTCTCTGCCTAATTTCCACCTATTTCCCCTCCAACCATCATCCCTGTCCATCTCTTCCTCCCATTCTGTTCAGGATGAAATCCTTCTCTCGAAGGGAGTGTTACCTGGGAATGTTCAGAGGACTGCAAGGTAAAGATGCAGTGGGAATGGTCTTCTTTTGGCTCATTATGGTTAAGCATTAGACGAAAGGAGGATGAACTTGGACAGAATTGAAAGGTAGGAACAGTGGCTTTGGGTATATTGAAGAGCTTAGCACAAGGTGTCCTTGCTGCTGCTGCATTGCAAACTTAATAACTCAGGTTGTTTCACAGCTTCTGCCTTCAGTAGATGGCTTGATTCCACAGCACCGCCACCTTCCACTTATTCCCAGTTCTGTTTATTACCCTCAAGTTTATTCTCTCCATCAATTCAAAGTCAGATATAATTTAGACAAATCCCACATGCTCTGTTAATTTACAGCAGCCACTTGTATGATTTAGGGATTTCTGGGAGTTGTGGTTCAAAAACATCTAGAGACTCAGAGTTGGTATCATGGATCCACACTGATGGGTAATAATAACTTGCACCTGTTCGTCACAGTACCTTCACTGAAAAGTCCCCCTCGCAATGCTATGGGAGCAACCTTTGCTCCTAGTGTGAGTTCAAGCATTACATGGACACATGTAGATGAAGGGAAGAGCCAGAGTGCTTCTCCTGTCCTGCACCCCATAACATACTTTAGATTTAACTGAATATGACTAGCCACTGCTCTCTTTATTTGTAACATCTGTTTATTGTATTCAAGACAGGAAGCGGTTAACAATTTAACCAACCAACCAACCAACTAACCAACCATAGAATTCCAGAACCAAAAAAGGCACTCTATGGAAAACAGAGTCCAGTCCCTGTTGAGCAGATATAGTGAGAAATTGAACTCCCAAACCCTGGCTACCAAGCTACGTATTCGTTTTGTGGTTTTATGAATTTTCCTTGATCCCTTTCATTCTTCACCACTGCCTGTGATGGCTAGGGTTGATGGAAGTAGCTGTATGTACAAAAACATCTGAAGATCCACAAGTTGCCAAACCAAATCTAAAGGAACATTTGTCAGAAAACATGGTTGTTCCAAAACATTCTGGTGGCTAAATCTTAAACTAGTTTGACTCTATGATGTGGAGGCATCCAGTGCCGTCTGTGGAAACAAACTGTTTTGAAGATCCTGTCTATGCACTAATCCTGCTGAAATGAAGGCTACGGAATAAAACCAATATCTGATTTCTAGTCAGCTGTAAGTTAACCACAACATGATGTGCCATGATCAAAGTCTACCACAGCAGGAGAATTTCAGGAATAAAATGTTCTATAAAATGTTCCACATTTTGTTTTTAACCCTGACTGCTTTGAATGGGCTTTGGATCTCAGATATTATTATAGAAACTAACTGCAGATGTTTATGGGAGAACAAGCACGTTCAAGTACTTGCATGATTTAGGTCGTCATGAGAAATGGCTGCAAACATTTTTATTGTTCCAGAGATGTCTGTCTAAATGCCCATGCTGACAAGTCATTTATTAATATAACTATTAATAATGTTAACGAGCTTTTCAAGAATATTTATTAATACACATAAAGTATGACTCATAAAATCAACAGAAAAGGCATTCAAAGGAAACTCGGGAACCTTGCAGAAATGATTTGCTTTGGCTGGTTTTATCTGTACTAAGTGAATTCTTACTGGCAATAAAATATAGTAGTTTCTGTAATTGGGATAATTTTAATCTGCTCTCTGATACATTATCAAAGTGTAAGGAAATCAACTGATGTGATAGCCTTTTAAAATACCCCTATCACTTTCCAGATGCAATTCCAAGTGCTGGTTTTAACTGGTAATGCCTAAATGGTCTGGGTCCAAGCTATCTCAAAGATCATATCTCCCATTATGAGCCAGCTCTGGTGCTGAGATCATCACAAAATGCCTCTCTCCCTGTCCCGCTACCTTTATAGGTGTATCTGATGGGACCAAGGAGAGGGCCTTCTCTGTTGCTGCTCCCAGACTTGGGAACTCTCTCCCACTGGAGGCCAGACTTTCCCCATATTTGCTGTCCTTCTGCCAGCAGGCAAAGACCTTTTGTCTTAAGGCAAGGTTTTCTTCAGTGACTAGATACTTGTTATGACATTTTTAGAAGGATTGTTATGCATTACCACATGGACTAGATTTTTAGTACTACTTGAGCTTTTCATTTGTTGGTGTTTTCCATTTCTGAGATTGGCATTTTTTCTACATTTTTAAATTGTTCTTAGCTTTGATATTTCCTTTTCAGTTATGTAAGATACCTCTTCACACTCACTGTTCTTAGCTTTAAATATTGTCTTTAATATTGTTAACAACCATTGTACACTCATTGTCCTCACCTTTAAACATTGTCCTTCTGTGTTATAAGCCACCTTGTGTCCTTTCCAAGCAGAAAGGTTTTAATTAATAAATTAATATATAAATCATTTGATAGCATCTCTGTCCAGTATGAATTCTGAATGACAGGAAATAAGGGTCCCTGTCTAATTCATATGCTAAATTTTTATTTGCGTTCACAAACTTGACAAATATCTTGTTTCTTCTGGACAAAAATATAATTTATTGAAAGACATACATTTCCATGATGGCATGCATTAATAAATGACCAATTAAACAAACAAACTTGAGTTTACGGACATAGTTGACTGAAATCTCTTCTGAACTAAAGAACTTGAATGGATGAATTATTAAAACAGAAGTTTTTTCTGCACTCCATGTCTATTTTAATTAATAAAAAAATAAATTGCTGCTGATTGCTGCAGCTACTTTGGGAAAAGAACCAGACTGGCAGGAATCCAGGTTAGGGTCTGATGTGACAAGGTGGCATATAACTGCAACTTAACTCTTACAGACAAACTGGCAGATGCTATAATCTGGTAGTTGAAGACCAGTGCTAGTTAACATACAAGCTCATCATTATGCTGCTTTGTGACAGGAATTACAAACAGAAAGTGCTTTGCTACATAGCCTTTTCTGGACTTTTTCTATTTAACCAGAGAACATTTCAGATCAATAAATCTGCCTTGTTCTCTTCTTAGAGGTGTAGTACTGGAAATGCCTTACTACGCCCTCTTGTGGTTAGTTATGGAGAAAGAGAACTGCTGAGGTTGCTTCCTACGACACACAAATGTATACACATACAAGCATAGCAGGTGCCGTGGGTCCCACCAACTCACGATGAAGTGTAGTGCCAAATTGGAAGCCTCTTTGGACATGAGCAGAGTGCCTTCTTTATCAAGGTCCAAAAAGTGGCTCTCTGGCACCACAGTAATGAGGCAGATGACTCTCATTCTGACTGTCTCTCAAGTTTTTATGGCTAACATGAATCACTCTGAGAACCTGAGGCTCTTCGTGCAAAATGCCTGTTTTCCCCCCTCAAAACATTGATATGTTTGCAGGAATTCTGTTACTGTACATTCTTTTTGCTTAAGTAGGGGGAAGGGAACACTAGTGATGAGCAGAAATGAGTGTCTCAAGTTGCAATAAGGATTCCATAAAGTTACAGAAATATAGGACCATTTGAAAACAGAACCAGGGATACATCCCATCATCGATGTAACCCAGGCAAAAGTCTAGAGCAGTGATGGTGAACCTTTGAGAGACCGAGTGCCCAAACTGCCATTCAAAACCCACTAATTTATCTCAAAGTGCCAATACAGCTATTTAACCTGAATACATGTGGCTTTGAAGGGGCAATGTCAGGTGTCCACAGAATGGGCTCCGAGTGCCCCCTTTGGCACCTGTGCCATAAGTTCGCCAACACTGTTCTACAGCATTGTGACATGGGGCTAAGCGGCTGTACTGCAGCCAAAATTGTATTCATGACCTGGAGTTCATTCTCAAGTAGCTGTCTCAAGGTTCACTCAGCCTTTCACCCTTCAAAGGTTGTGTACCCAGCTCACTGGGTATGGGTGTGGGAGAATGTGTGTAGCCTGGATAATTAACTTGCAAATTGGCCAGAGAATGCTTTAATTGCTACCTGGCAGGTTTATATACATCACACACTGCGCTTTTGCTTATCTTTTAGATTAGGTGCAGTTTTCATAACAATGGCTAAAATTAGGTCTAAGATGTTCTCCACAACCTCACACTTCCTCTGTCTTGACTTTTATCTCTGGTGGAGAACGATTGACTGAGCTGCCGTAATAAACCCAACATTCCAGATCCAATCTCATCACAGTTTATTCGCCCTCCATGGCTCAGAGGATCCAATTTTTATTCCTGTGACTCAGTGCTGTTTGACTTGGCGTGCCTGGCATTGCACATTTTATGTTTTATACACTGATCTCCCTGCAGTAGCTTTTCCCCTGGTGACTCAGCTGACAAATGATTGGCTAGTAAGCAACGTATTAGCCAGCTTTCTCCCATGTGAGATCAAATTGACTGAAGTTCAAATTGACTAAATTATACAATAATTTTAGCACTAAATGTTGATAAGAAGCCTGTTGAAAGCCTTCTTAACACCCTTATCCCAAGTGGCTGCATGAATTCCAGATAAACTTTCTATGTATTTTCTTCCTGTTGCCATGACTTTTTAATTCTGAAAAAGCTGCCACCTACACTTTCCCTCCAATATCATTGGCTCCTCTTAATCTACTCCCCCCCCCCCAGTGATAACCTTTCTGGTAATAGGAAATTACTCCTTTCATCTATGGTAAGATCATTTCAAAAATCTCAACATTTGTTGCTATATATAGTAAGATTTATATAAATAGAATTTTCTGTCCCAAAACATAGTGTATGTTGTTTGTATTGTTAGTATCATTGAGCAGTTCTTGCATCTTCAAAATATTAATAATTTATTCTATAAAGTATGTTTAAAACCAAGTAAAGAAATGGGTCTCTCTATTATTTGTCATCCAAGGAGCCACACAAAGAATGACATCTTTGTTCCAAAGGCACAAGTTCTTTTCTTTCTTTTTAATACTGTACAGAGAATATTAGCAGAGGGAGAAAGGTGGACTGATAATTATTTGAAATGCACCAGGAATACTGCATTTAACCCTTTCCTGTGGTCCTAAGGAAAATCCCAAGAGCCTGCGGGCTCTAATACAGTGACACTGATTTTCCAAATCCAACTCAGTTAGGAAACCCTGGGCAGCACAGCTACTGGTGAAGGCTTCTGGGAGTTGCATCCTTCTTGAAGTGCAGTGCCACAGCACTCTAGATGAGGCCTAATCAGTGCTGAATAAATGGATACTAATGCCTCCCAGGACTTGGAGAGTACAGTACTTTTATTCATGCAGCCTAAAATAGCATTTGCCTTTTTTGCAGCCATGTTGTACTGTTGGCTCATATTCACCTTTTGATCTACAACAATTCCAAGAGCCTGCTCATGTAGTAATACTGAGCCAAGTGTCCCCTAACTTGTAATGATGTGTTTGATCCCCCTCCCAGGGGTAGAACTTTGCACTTATCCCTGTTGAATGTTAAGAGAGAAGTGATCTGTCTTTCCTGCTCCGTCATTGACTCTGTGTAAGTGAGAAGAACCACAGAGGTTCTTGTTTCAATGTAGGTCCGGTGTATGAGCAGATCTATAGAAAAATCAGGGTTTTTGCTCATGTCTAGAGCCTACAGACAAGCAGAAATTACTCCTAATTCAGACTCATCATTACTCTTGTGGAAGAAGTGATGACAGAAAGAATGAGGCTGGCTATAACCCTCTAACCCAGTGCTCCCCAACCTTTTTGTCCCCACGGACCGGGAAATTTTTGAAAATTTTTCTGTGGCCCGAAGGTGGGGGTGGGGTGGGGAGGGGGGGAGAATGCGAAAGGGGGGTCCGGCGGGGAGGCAAAAGGGGGGTGAAAGCAAAGGATGGGAGGGAAGGAGGAAGGCACGAGAGCGGCGGCGGCGGCACTCACCGGCTTTGGGGCGTCAGGCGTGCCACTCCCCCCACACACAGCGGGGGGGGGGGGGGAACCCGGGGCTCCTGGGCAGGCGGGCCCCCGCCTCCTCCTCCGGCGCCGGGAGCCACGTGTGGGTCTTGCTGCTGGCGCCCCGCTTGCTCCTGCTGCCTCCGCCGCCGCCGGCCTCCTCCTCCGCTGGGGAAAGCGAGCGGGGCGCCAGCAGCAAGACCCGCGCGCGGCTCCTGGCCCCGCCCCGCGCGCGCGCGCGGCACCGACGAGCCGCCGCCTCCTCCTCCTGCTCCTGTTCCTCCTCCTCCTCCTCCCGCCGCCGCCGCCGGAGGAGCAGCAGCAGCCACCGCAATCGCCCCACCACCGCCGCCGCAATCGCCCCCGTACCGCCGCCGCCGCCGCCGCCACCCCTCTGCAATTGCCCTCGCTGCTGCTCCTTCGGCGGCGGCGGGAGGAGGAGGAGGAGGAGGAGGAACCGGAGCAGGAGCAGGAGGAGGCGGCAGCGGCTCGTCGGTGCCGCGAGGGCGCTTCCCGGCGTGACCGGGCGGGTGCCGCGCGTGGGTCTCGCTGCTGGCGCCGCGCTTGCTCCTGCTCCTGCTGCCGCCACCGCCGTGGGCCTCCTCCTCCGCCAGGGAAAGTGAGCGGGGCGCCAGCAGCGGGATCCCGGGGGGAGTAGGAGGAGGATGGGCGCCTCCGCCTCCTCTTCCCCAGAGGAGAGCAACGGACCGAGGAGAAGAGTTTTGGACCACAGCCAGCGTTTTGGGGCGGAGTCGCCAGCTGGCCGGCCCGGGAGGAGGGGAGGGGAGGGGAGGAGGGAGGCAAAGGCAAAGGCAAAGGCGGCGGCTCCTCCTGCGCTCCTCCAGCCTTCCTCCTCCACCGGCCGCCCGCGGGAGAGAAAAGGAGGAGGAGGAGGGCGGTGGAGGAAAAGGGGAGGAGCCTCCCCGGCCTCCCCAGGCGGCCCAGTGCCGACCGGTCCACGGACCGGCACCGGTCCGCGGACCGGGGGTTGGGGACCACCGCTCTAACCTGTTTCAGAAAACTAAATTCTTTAAAATCAGAATAGGGCATTTGTATACAACACACCACCAATATAGCAGCTTTTTATATCTCCACACCCTATAGGATCCTGGAATTTGTGGTTGTGATGTGGTTCATGGAATTCTTTACTAGAGACCTCTGGTGTGCTTTACAAAATTTCTGTAACATGTTCCTCTTCTTCTATTCATCTCCTTGCCTCTATTACAATGTGCTGGAAAAAATTATCCTGAGAATGTTCAATGCACCTTTTGTTGTGGTTGTTGCTATTGTTGTTGTTTGAAAGATATTCCAAGAAAGTGAATTCAGACAGAACTTCTGTTATCCTATAAGGCAGGGCTGTCCAACTTTGAACAGACCAAGGTCTACTTTTTCTGGCGGAAAATGCCTGAGGGCTACTACACTAATACCTCTGCTTATGAATTGTATGCATTCCGAGCACATGCTCATGGCCCTTGAACTGCCCGCTCAGCTAAGACAGTGGGCTGGCAGACCCAGAACTTTGCTGTGGCAGTAGTGATCCTTGGGATGGGGGAGGGAGGAGTGGAGAACTTATCCCCTCACATTTTTTAATTGATGGCCGGCGGGCTACTTTTGAACCCTTCACGGACTGCCAGTAGCCCGCGGTCTACCTGTTGGACAGCCCTTCTATAAGGCAACAATTTGGGCAAGGGTTTACAATGCTTGGCACAAAGCAAAATTTATGCCTGAGGTCAGAGATGAAATTAAGTCCCTTACAGGAGTGAGGACTCTGTGCCCCTCCAGAGGTTGTTAGACTACTATCTTGCTCATCCCTACAGATGGTGGCCTTCTTGGACATTAGAACCTATCAACATCTGGAAAGAGTGGCGGCCAGCCCACCAAGGCAAGTGAGGTATGGTTTCTCAGAGGCAAGGGGTCAAAGCTTTACCTCCTGCTGCCCTTCGGGCTAGTTGCTGGGAGGGGTGGGGAAAAGGAATTAGCAGCAGGTAGGGACACCTTTAGTATCTTCTGCTCTTGACAGAGTGGTGGAGGAAATGGGCGGCGAACATCTGAGTAAATGTGTGTGAGAGAAAAAGAGGGAGCAGGAGATAACAACACATTTTTTTGGCCCTTGCCTGTCACCCTAGCTTTGCCCACCATTGGCTGTTGTGCCTTTTCCCTCAACAATCACAACTGCTGTAAGATGTCCCTCAATTCCTTGTTCTCAAATACTTGTACATGTCTTAATTGTACTGGACTGTATATTATCCCTCATTACTGTAAGCCACCTTGGGTCCTTTTCCAAGGAGAAAGGCTGGATAGAAATACTCTATAAATAAATAAATAAATAAATAAATAAATAAATAAATAAATAAATAAATAAATAAATGTTTTCCATCCTTTCTCACTCAAAATGAGTGGTAAAGAGGGAGAGGACTTTTAGAAAGCCCAGTCTATAGATCAGTATAATGTTTGCTGTTTTGTGTTCTGACTTCAAGCAGAAGTTCCCAGAGTGCAGAGCAGCACTAGGAGAAGCTGCACCTCTATAACAATAGTCTCTGACCAAAGATGGAGGCCCACTTAGACCTTGTAACTGCCTGTGTTCCAAATTTCCAGTCCTGTCAGTGATCCACAACTAGTTAGAAGGGGCAAGCCGTAGCTGAGGGAGGAGAGTTTATATGCCAAAGCTCCCATAGCCATATTCTTTCTAAACATATGCCAAAGACTCCTATCAATTTAGGGACCCCCAAATCCTAGAGTTCTTGCCTCCCCATATAAGTGTATACTGAATCACAACATGTGAGTTCTTCTAGTTCACCCACAGACCTAAAGGTGCTTCTGAGTCTTCAAGGGTGAGGCATGGCAATGACTACATACTTTTCTCTGTGAATTAGCCTGCTTCTGAGGTTGCATATTCCACTTCTTTTAGATCTTCTGCGAATGATCTCTGAGTTGGTGTACAACCTGGCTAAAAGTTTTCTTCTTCCCAGGGTCAGGTTCTAATCGGAAAATAAATTAAAACAGAAGCACTGTATAGAAAGCCAATTTATATTGTGCTCCAAATGATTGTGGAAATGCTTGTTGATAATACGCAAAGTCTTTAAGGTACTTTTATGCAGGAAAAGCACATCACGTTATCTTTTAATTGCATGAGAGAAATACACAGGAAAAGGCACAGAGGATTACGGTAAATATTCTAAAATAACATTTACTTTTGAATTTCCTTGAAGCTGTTCAACATAAGCTAAATTTCTCTAAGGACATACAATCAGCAGCTAGCAAATCCTCCATAATATGTAGCTGAGGATGAACAGCTGTCTGATTTTTTTTTAAAAAAAAAACACTAATTCTTAAGCTCCTGAGTTTTCTTTTAGATGTTACTGTGGCAAAACTTAATTACTAACATTAGTACATAAGCAGGGCTGACCCAAGTCATTTTCTTGCCTAAGATATAGTAGGAAATGCACCTTCTCACAATTCACCTGAGTCAAGTTAAATTATTTTAGTCCATGGGGGGGGGATCCTACAAGTACTTCTTCCCATGTCTGGCAATAAAAATATAAAAATAGCCAAATAAATATATGACACTTTGATAGCTTTTCATAATTTCCACATTTGTAATATCCAAATCTGCTGCCTAAGGTATATTCCTCAATAAGGGCAGGGACAATTTTGTATCTAGTAATTCTATTAATTAGAATGCAGAATTAGAAAAAATATCTTCAGTCAGTGTAATCCAAAAGTCACTACCAGACTTTATGCATTAAGTCCCCATCTCATCAACATGAAGGTTCTTGTTTGATTGTGTTTTTCTAGTTGTATCTGGTAAAAACGAAATTCCAAGCAACAGCTCTCTTCTGGTGGATTTGAATGATAAGATTATTCATGTTACTGGGATGCCTCTTGACCAGCAGATGAACCTTGGTTAGGTGAAGCTAACAACCTCTGGAGCATCTCAGCCAGTGCTGTTATTGGTTGCAGCTTAGGACCGCAACACGAGAAAGAGAAGGAAACTGGGAGAATCCTCTTGGCTGTCTTTCTAAGGAATGCTTGCAAGAAATCACACAAGAGGAAACATTTATTTATTTATTTATTTATTTATTTAAGAGTATTTTTACCCCACCTTTCTCCTTCAAAAAGGACCCAAGGTGGCTTACAGAATGAGGGATAATATACAGTCCAGTACAATTAAGACATGTTCATTGATCGAGGACAAACTCCCCGTTTCTCTCTTTAAAATAGACCAGGAGGCTTACAGGAAGGGACAACACAGCTCAGCATCCATGTACGTGAGTGGGCATGGGCAAGGTGTCAGCAGGGCTACCAAAACTGCATCGAGTGAAAGCCAAGATTTTTCTCTTTTCCCACCCCTGCTTCTGTCTACAGGTGCCAGCAGGTATGATGGATTTTTCTGACTTCCACCCTGCCAAGAGAAGAATAGGTTTGGAAGCAAAGGGAAAGACTGTTTACTCTAACACGCATACATTTCCACTAGATATGGGCACGGAACAGGAAAATAGTGTTTTGTTTCTTTTTGTTACTCATTGCATTTCATTTCATTACTAAACAATCTTTTAATAGAATTTTCATAACAAAATGAAATTAGCAACAAAACTATTCGGAAGCTGCCACCAGCCAGGTGGGTTTTTTTGACAGGTCAAGCTGTGGGGAGGGGGGCCGCCCTCGCTCCCCACAGCCCGACCTGTCCAACAAATGTACCTGGGAGGTGGGGGCAGGAAGGGAAAATGAATTCTTTCATTTCAACAGTAAAAAAAATGGCATTTTGTTTCATTTCGTAATGAAACACTGTCTGCCACTTTGTTACATTACAAAACATTTTGTAACCTTACAACATGACAACACAGTGTGTGTTTTGTTTTGTGCCCATCTCTAGTTTCCTATCATGTTTGAATGATTCTTTTTGTCCTGTAACTCATCATGGCATTGCTTGCTTGTCTGATGTCTCAGGCATGTAATACTGAAATGTTTATGTGCTTAAGAGGAGGACGTTAAGTCACTTGCTTTGCCGTGTGGTCAGAAATTCAAAAGGCACTGGGCAGGCCATGAAACACCCACAGTTCTGTTTTCTGGTGCCTGACACTTCTCTCATCTCCCCAGCCACAGCTCACTACTTGTAGGGCTGAGACTTTTTCTAGATTTAGTGCCTGACATCTTTGGTTAAAAGAGGGCATCTTTGGTTAAAGGCTTGGTGAAACTCTCCCCTTTGAAAACAGGAGATGATAGAATTGTAGAGCTTGAAGCAATCCCAAAGGCCATCTAGTTCAAACTCCTGGCAATGCAGGAGATCCATAGCACCACTGCCACATGGTCATCCAACATATCTTTAAAAACGTCCACTGAAAGTGAGTCCATCACTTTCCAAGGTCAACTGTTTCACTGTCAGACAATATGTCTGTGAAGATTCTCAGTCATCCAGGTGAGTTTATCTGGAAGGTGAGTCATGGCTACTGGACTTCTTTTTTTGAGAGATAGAAACGTTTCACTGCTCATCCAAACAGCTTTGTCAGTCTGAATACAGCTAGTGTGAGTCCTCCATCTTATAGTCAGTCAGCTTTGACCTCTTGTCACCCTGGTCTGAATTAGGCTCATAAGATGAACAATGGCCTGAATAGGCTCATTAGGGAGACAATAGCATCCATAGCCTTAAGGTGAACAATGGCCTAAGGTGCTGAAACCTATCAAGAATGGGTCGTTAGCTATGGCCTTGGTGGTGAAGGCTTTTTGATTTCTCTGGGTACTTTGGAAAGCACACCCTGATAAGTACCAGATAGACTATGCCTGAGGCCACTACCTCTGTTGAGGGAGGGGGTTTCGATGCTCACATGAATGGCTTCCCTTACTCCTCTCTCAAACCACCTATCTAATATGTGTACATCCTCATCTTTGAAAGAGTACCCTTTGTCCTTCAAATGGATGTGTACTGCTGATTCTGGTCCTGAGCTGTTACCCCTCCTATGTTGGGCCATCCTTCTATTTAATGGCTGTTTAGTTTCTCCAGTGTAGAGGTCTGAACACTCCTCACTGCATTGGACTGCATATACTATATTGCTCCTTTTATGTTTTGGTATTGGATCTTTTGGGTGGACAAGTCTCTGCCTTAGTGTGTTTGTGGGGGCCTTTTTACACGACCCCTAAGATCCGCTGGCCACTTAAATTCGGACCAGAGATCTTAGGGGTTCGTCGCTCTTCCTCTGTCTTCCTCTGTCCCCACCCCCCTCGGCACTTCCTGGTTGCTGGCTGCCTGAGGGACGGAGAAAAAAGAAAGAAAAGAATTCCCGTTTACCTCTGTTTTGTTCCGGGCAGCATTCAGATCTCTTAAAGGGACGGGGTGCAAAAAAAGAACAAACAGAAGCCAGGAGAGCCCCGCACTCACTATCCTTACACCGGATCAAATATTTGTCACCATCAAAGACCAGGTACAAGAAAACTGCTGTTTGGTCGCGCTAAAGTGGGCGGGGTCGCACTTAATTGTCTGCAAAGTCCGGAGCTGGTGGGTAAACATTTTTAAGGTCCGGACCTTGCAGCCATTTGCGGCGGAGCTTAGGGGTCGTGTATAAACGCCCTGGGTTTGAAATAAACAGGGATGTGGTGTTTGCCAAAAATCCTTTTAAACTTCTCAGACACTCCAGCCATGTAAGGAATGACCAGGATCTTCTGTCGGGTCTGGGTCTCAGACTGATCCCTTGTTCTTCTGGGATGGCCCACTGCTTTGTTGAAGGCCTACTTTGGATATCCACAGGCCTTAAGTGCTGTCTTCAGGTGCCTGTCTTCCTTCTTCTTGGCTTCTGAGGAGGTAGGGATTCTCTCTGCTCTGTGGCTTAGGGTCCTGATGACTCCTAGTTTGTGCTGTAATGGATGGTGGGAGTCAAACAGTAAGTACTGATCTGTGTGGGTGGGTTTCCTGTAAACTTCTACTCCCAGGCCATGGTCAGGTCTGATGATGACTGCACAATCCAGGAAAGCCAGACTGTTGTCTTGGGTGTCTTCCCTAGTGAACCTAATATTAGGGTCCACCGCATTGATGTGGTCTGTAAAGGCCTGTACTTCCTGAGTCTTGATTTTCACCCAGGTATCATCTACATACCAGAACCAGTGGGATGGTGTTGTCCCTGGGAAGGTATTGAGTGCCTTCTTCTCCACTTCTTCCAGTTCTCAGACAGTTCTCACCACCAGGAAATTCTTTGTAATGTCTGGTCAGAATTTCATTTCTTGCCATTTAAATCCATCTTTTTGGGGCCTACCACCTGGCGTGCCCTTGCTAAAATAAAGTCATTGCAGATAGCAGACGTTCCTTCAAATTTTCCAATAGCACTGAGCAGGGCCTCTGCCCTGTGTACATGGGGTTCCCACAACTCGAACCAGGTGAGTGGTTGCACTGGCTGCAGGTGCATGACACCAAGACAGAGAGCTTTGCAGCTGCTCACCCACACAGTTTGGGGAGTGTTACATTGCTTTTAACCCCAAAGCAACTGATTGCTTTAGTCATTACTGCATGAAACGCAACTATTTACTCTTTCATTTCTCTAGGGAAATTATCATAGCCGTGGCGGCAGCAGCAACAGCAGCAACTCTGTCAGCCCAAGTGGGAGAAGCCATAGTTATGTATGTCACAGGAAGGGTCCATTAGCTATTATATGTTAGTGTGCTGGCAGCTGCTAGAGTATTTGCTGCAAATAGTGCCAATTGGGATGCAAGTTGATGCTCACACACACATGAAAAATACTTAGCCTGGCAGGCTGCAAATTGTTAACTTTAAAAAAAAAACTTAACCTAGATCTGACAATAGTGTTCTTCCCTTGGGCAGGCATCACCCTGAAACAAGAAACAAGGAAACCCCAATACTGGACACCAGACTCTGGCAGGTTTTGTGACTTTCCCTGCAATCTTCTTTATTTAACAAGGCTGTTCCTTTAAACCCAACAACAGCCTGACTTTGCCTGGGGTCACTTTGTGACTGCACCACAATGCAGCTGCATACTCAGAACAAAGGATGCTGCCATGGTGTGTGTGTGTGTGTGTGTGCTGCTTCTCATTGAAAAAAGGAATCTAATGTGGATGTTGCTCTCACTGCGGTGCTCTGTCAGTCCTGCTGCTGTGGTGCTCCAGGCAGGAGCCCAGGCAGGAAATGGTGGTGGTCATGGTGGTGGTGGTAGAGGAGGAGGAGGAGGTGATGGTCATCACCAAAGTTATGTGTCTATGTGCTCCCTTCATCCTGTAACATGTCAACTGGAAATGGAGGAATATTCTCAGACAGCTTCCAAAATCAGATTGGCTTTTAAGACTGGTGTGTACATGCTAGGAGGAAGAGTCTGTGATATAAGGGACACGAGTCTTGTGCTAGAAAGGACTGGTTTGCTGCTAGGAAAGATACACGTCAAGTTCTCTGCTATCATCCATGGCTGGATTTCTACTGATGTTTTGATAATGTTTGCCCAACTTGCTGCAGCTCTTCGTGGCTAACTGATGAGGTGCCATGGCAGTCAAGCATATGACCAGGGATCCAATGGAGCCTTGGGCCAGTACAATGAATTGCAGCAGGTGATGGAAACCCTCCACAAATGCCAACAGGATTTCAAGGTAAATGTTTTCAGGACAATGTCCAAGCAAAATGGAAAGCTAACCAACATCTAATGTTTTAGAAATGGCATATAAAAGAAATGCACAATCACTACAATTGAAATTGACTAGAAAGGCTTAGGCAAAGATAAGTGCCTGGTGCTGAAAAGACTTCAGAATAGGTTGAAGAGACATAATGGAAAATCAAATTTTGTAAATAATTGGAGCGGTTCCGAGACCCATCGGAACCGCCCAAATGGTCCTCACACCGTCACGAGCACTACACGTTTTCCCCCCCGTCCAAAAACTCCAAACCATTCCCGAGATATCGGGAGAAATACAAGCCGCCTCTTGTTGCCGGCTGAGAGGCCTTGCGAGCCGAGATTCGGCAGCGGAAACCTCAAATTCGCACCTCATTTAACAGCTTACTTAGGATCAAGTCTCCTGCGGCAGTCAATTTCCGCGGAGACTCCATTAAACAGCAGGGGAGCAAAGATAAGCTTTCCTGTGCACTTTGACCAATCAGCGCCCCTGGCTATCAATCACTGTCTAATTAATTATGGCCAGACGGGGGTGCACGACGGGGAACATTATTTCACTAAATTGGCTAAGTAGACCGCCCCCCCCAAAGAACCATGATGTCTTCCCTGGGCAAATCCAAAACTCTAGCCACCTGGAGTTCCAGAGAGGCGGCTAAACATTCAGGCAGCTCAGTGGTGGAAATCCACTCCTCCTACCCGACTCACAGTATCACAAACTTGGGAAAAGGCAGCTGGAGGAGCCGGCTCCTATCACCACTCTCAACCCGACCCACAGTTCCACAAAATCCCTGCCTTCTCCCGGCCATATATCCCTATGAAGGTAGACTACCCCCCTTTCCGTTTCAATGTCTTTCTATGGGAGTAGACCGTTCCCCGTTTCCGAATTGATCAAACAGGGTTCCCCTCAGAAACCCCTGAAAGCTGATTTCCCCAGTTCAAGGGGTTCCAGCCAAGGAATCAGGAATGTCCCTTGCTAAAGTTTCATTTAACCCCTTCCTGCCTTTTCTTAACCCTTTCCTGCCCTTTTTCCTTAACCCTTTTCCTGCTCCTTTTCTCTTACTCCCCCAACCTTGAAGTTTCAGCCAGAGGCGCAATTCAGGCAGAATCTCTCCTGAATTGAGGGATTATTTCCTCCCTGCTCTGGCCGACAATGAGAATTCTCAGGGACCAGGGACTTCCTTACCATCTGAGACCTGGTTCCACTGCCCCTATCTAGCATAGCCCCAGACTCCTGACTCAGAGGATGCTCCCTTCTTCTCTCTCTCTCTCTCTCTCTCTCTCTCTCTCTCTTTCTCTTTCGCGCTCTCTCTCCCTTTTCTTTCCCTTCTTCTCTCTCTCTCTCTCTCTTCCCACCCCTTCTACCCTGGGTGTGCTTAAACGTGTTTTCCTGTCCTATCCTATGGCCTCTTTAACTCTAATCTGGGGCAACGGGGGTTATGGCACAGAAGAAGAAGAGGATCATCATGGCGATTTCATGAAGCTGGCTGCATCTTCTAGAAGGAATCCATCTTCTCCAGAGTTCTTGGCACGTACACACAGCTGCTTCCTGGAGTACAATAATTCCTTGTCACATAGACCACAGATGTTATCACCGCCTGAGGGGGTTTTCCACCATCACATCTCTGCACCCACAAAGGACTCTCCAGACACCTCCGGATTATCCCATCAGCTTTCCTGTCCCCTATTGACTTTTTGTATCAGCCTTCCCCAGCCTCTATTGATTTTCTGATTTCCACAATTTGCCCAGACCTATGGACAATACCCTGCTTCCCCTTCCTATTGTCTCATCATGATGGCCCAATCAAAAGACTTTCTGGACTCATTAACACCTCAGTGGGCATCCGACTCCAGCCTGCCAGAGACCGCCCAGGACCGCCTCTGGCCAACCCCTGCACCACATTGAT
Organism: Phrynocephalus guinanensis; assembly: GCA_037367245.1. NCBI lineage: Eukaryota > Metazoa > Chordata > Lepidosauria > Squamata > Agamidae > Phrynocephalus > Phrynocephalus guinanensis. The sequence continues at coordinate 102,258,248 of CM074733.1, read as the reverse complement.
TGGACCGTTTGAAGATCGTCCCCCACCCCACCCCTGGGCAGGCGCCACCCAGGGAAGGGAGGAAGGGGGAACTAATAAAAGTTGGGGTTTCTTTGTGCTCGGGGTCGGACATCTTTGCCCTGTCTCTGGCTTGGTGTCCACCTACTGCTTTTTATTAGGCCTAATAAAATCAGTATTTTCTCCTGGAACTCTCTCCTGCTGGAGTCTTCATTGGGTCTTTGGGGTCCAGCAGTGTTCAGCAGGACTAGCCTGACTGAAATTAAATTTTAATTCCATTTTGGATTCAACAAGGTACTGTGAGCTTCTGTGGAGAGAATTTCACATGTATGGAGCCACCACCAAGAAGACTATTTCTACTGTCATCACCACAAACAGAGGAGACTTTATTAAGATGGGCTATTCACAATATACATTGTGAATCGCCCAATACTGAAACCTCAGGTGCTAGAGTAAGATGTTAGAGATGTTCAGAAAGATTCAGATAGAGCTTCATAACTGAGCAATCGTACCTGCACAGGGAACCTGTGTTTGCCTCCTGATAAGCGATCATAGGAGGTGTGGAAATATCCTGCTGTGACAATCATATATTCTCAGCTCTTCAAGTATTTCCTAATCTAATGATGGGTCATCACTGTTGTATATTTTGGCTCCCATAATACAGGGTGGGCATACAGTAAAAAAATTCATTGAAATGGTTAATATTGTGAAATGGCTTAACCAAATGGTTAAGGACTGACACCATGTGGTTTGCATTATCCCACATGTTGATATGACTGTCATGTAAGTCTCCCTGCCCCTAATCCACATCGCTGGCTTCAGATGGTAGTAGCAGGGGAACATGTACCATAGCAAAATGGACCACGATATGAGTTGAACTAGGTCATCCTTTCCCAACGTGGGACCCTCCTTGTGCCTCAAACTGTTAACTCCTGCACTACCTGGGAATGATGGGAGCTGTAATCCAATCTGTTTGAAGTGGATAGTTTGAAATGGGGAATGGTGGACTGGAGACTATAGAAAGGGAGGGGAGAACATGAAACAGGGTGGCTATCAAACATTTATGTGCTGGGTTTAGAGGAGGCCAGAGCTGCCCTGCAGGGACTTCAGAAATGCCCTAAAAGGCCAAGTTACACAACTCAAGTGGTTAATGCCAGAAGAAAAGGGGGAAAGGAGCTTTTGCTTCCTGTACATGATTTCTTCTTGTAAACCCCAACATGTTGGGATTTTGAGAGGCTCTCTGTGACCAAACGGGCATTGGGGGAAGAGGTGACAAGTACTGGGAAGGAAGGAAAAGGAACAGAAGCAAGAACTAAGAAGTCAGGCTCCTGCAGCCAGGGATTTGGACTATTTAGCTCTAGTCAAGTGTGAAATGGAAACCCTGAAAGCAGCAGATGAAGCACAGACTCAAGAAAAAGCTGTTCTCCTGGAAAAATGAAAACTGATGCAGATTACCTTGCGCACATTAAAAAAAATCAAGTAGAACTACTGCTTCTTATTCTCTCCCTCCCCCCACTCTCTCTGTGTGTAGGTAGGTAGGTAGGTAGGTAGGTAGGTAGGTAGGTAGTATATTTAAACATATAATCTCTTGAGCATCTTTCCAATTTTTGCAAACCACCAAAGCCTCTCAAGAGCCAAATTCAAGGAGGCTAAATGTGCACAAGCATTTCGTGCTCCTGGTCCTTGGCAATTAACACATAGGTCTGTGCATGGGGCAGCTGAGGTTGGAAGCTATGATGTGTGTGTCTGTGTGTGTGTGTGTGTGTGTTTGAGAGAGAGAGAGAGAGAGAGAGAGAGAGAGAGAGAGAGAGAGAGAGAGAGAGAGAGAGAGAGAGAGAGAGAGAGAGAACCTTATGGGAAGGTACTAAATGGCCTGCCTGGTGTCAACAGCACAGGAAGGGTAACCTCTGGATATGGGCCAGATTCAGCCTGCATGGTCTTGCTTCTGCCCATATGTTTCTGATATTGTCATTTCTGACCAGTGATTAAAAACAGAAGGGTATAAAGCAGGCATGTCCAAACTCCGGCCCTCCTGATGTTTTGGACCACAACTCCCAGAATTCCAAGCCTGTATTTCCAATGGCAAAGGACTGTGGGAGTTGTGGTCCAAAACATCTGGAGGGCCGAAGTTTGGACATGCCTGGTATAAAGGTTCAATATTCTGCATCAGACTGAGCTGTGCTTTGCAGTCAGGGAAGCTGTTGGATGGAACTGAACTGTGCTTTGCAGGCAGCGTATCATTGCACTTAGGGCTTACTCCTGAGCACGCACGCAGAACACATGAACCAGGCTTCAAACTTGGATAGGATGGTAAGAATGACATGCAGCCTGTTGTTTTCTGTCTCTGCCCTGAACCTTTAGCTCTCTGCCCACTGCTGGGATGCATGTGGGGGTGTCTGTGCGGGCGGGGGGATGTAAGTATTAAAGCTTTCCCCATTGATTGTAGTTCTGTTGCTGACTGGCTTCACCCACTATTTCAGGACTGGAAACATGGCTTGCTGAATGCCCCCATCTCACAGATCTAACTCCATGTTCAGCTTTTCCCCTCCACAAAGTGTATCTAAAACAGCCACTACAAAAGGGAAGGCCCTTTTATACCCTCCCCAAGTTATATCCCAAAAGCATTCTGGGAACAATAATTTTTAAAAGGCAATTTTTCTAAGAGCTGTTGTTATCCAGTCTTTCAAAAAAGCCTCTGAGACCAGAACATCCATTGTCTTGAGTAGCTCCTAAATTATGGGTTTCCTGGCCCAAAACCTTGACTTCTCAACACTGTGATCATCAGAGAGGTATGGTTTTCACAGTAAGTGCTGTTGTTGAAATTGATGCCAAAGAAAATGGCTTCTGTGGGTACATTTGTCCAGGGGCAAGTCTATGGCTCATGCTTGTTATTCAAATAGCATTCAAGCCAACTAGCTCAGTTTGTACAGAACAGCTCTTTGTGTGAGGGATCTGTTTCAAGGAACCATGAGAACAAGTAACTGCTTGGCTAAGCATCCATAACTTGGAATGTTTATGGATTTTTAGAGTATAACCCTAGGTTTGGATTCTTGATTCTCAGAGTCCTTCGATCAGGGACTATGCTCGAATGAAAACTTTGGGAGTTGTAGTAAAGAGCATAACTTTTCCCAAGTCAATTTATTCCCTACAGTATTACTCAATAGGTGTTCTTTACCCAATAGTAAATGATAGATATCTTCATTGCACAGTACCATGAGCAATGGTACAGGGAGGCTCTGTCAATTTCACTGTACACAAGTTGTATACTGACAATAAAGTTTATCATCATCATCATCATCATCATCATCATCATCACACAGCAGGCAAAACTATGCTGGATTTTACAAATCATTAGTTGAACGCTTCCCAAACATTTAGGACTACATGATGTATTGGCAAATTATGCAAGTAGATCCCAGTAAGGTGGCTTTCTGCAGCTGACTGATGGTGACTTTGTCCACTCCAATTTCTTCTAAATACTTGCTTGGCTCTTCAGGCACCATACCCAGTGTGCCAATTACCACTGGGACCACGTGTACCGGTTTATGCCAGAGTCTCTGAAGTTCATTTTTCAGATCCTAATATTGGGTAAAATTTTCAAGTTGTTTCCCTGTGACTCTACTATCACCTGGTACAGCAACATCAATGATCCACATTTTTTTCTTCTCCACAATCACAATCTCCAGGGTATTATGCTCCAAAACCCTGTCTGTCTGTATTCGGAAGTCCCAAAGTAATTTTGCATGCTCATTTTCAGTCACCTTTTCAGGCTTATGATCCCACCAGTTCTTTGCTATGGGCAGATGATAGTTCTGACATAAATTCCAGTGAACCATTTGAGCAACTACATTATGATGCTGTTTGTAATCAGTCTGAGCAATTTTCTTGCAACAACTCAATATATGGTCGATAGTTTCATCTGCCTCTTTGCAGAGTCTACATGTGGGGGACTCAGCTGATTTTTCTATTCTAGCCTTAACTGCATTTGTTCTGATAGCTTGTTCTTGAGCTGCAAAAATCAGGGCTTTTGTCTCTTTTTTTCAGTGTTCCATTGGTAAACTATAACCAGGTCTTTTCCTCATCTACTTTTCCTTTGATTTTTTTCGAGGAACTGCCCATGCAGTGCTTTATTATGCAAGCTATCAGCTCGTATTTGCATTGTTGTTTTCCTGTATTGACCCTTTGTTTGCTTTACATTAAGCACCTCCTTGCTCTTAACCTCCAATAATGCTGGCTCTGTACTATTTTTTTACATAATCTGCCAACACATGCTTCTCTTCTTCAACTGTCCGCTTCACTTTATTATTATTATTATTATTATTATTATTATTATTATTATTATTATTATTATTATTATTATTATTATTATTATTATTATTATTGTTGTTGTTGTTGTTGTTGTTGTTGTTGTTGTTGTTGTTGTTGTTGCATATAGATATAGTAGATATGCAGGCAGGCAGGCAGGCACATGCCCCCCCCCACAGACACAGACACAGACACAGACAGACAGACAGACAGACAGACACACACACACACACACACACACACATTACATACAGGAGGTAGAGCTAGGTTCTCCCTTCTCACATGGCCATGAAACTCCTTGGCCAGTATTTGGCAGTGCTGTGGTGAGGATATAACCAACTCATACAGTACATACTGCCTTGGAGGAGGAACTGTGCTCACAATGTAATGAACCAAGCACAAAACAGTAAAATCTTTTTAGGCGATGCTAGCCCTGTAGGGGAATCCACACTGTTCATGTTGCTGGCAGAGATAGATGGCAAAACACACACACAAATTTTAAACTGTGAAGACACCGTGTTGGTCAAAGAATATTCATAGATGTCATTTTGGTTCAATGATCCAGTACTTGGTGGTTTGTACAGTACCATACTCCTTAATGATGAAAAGTGAAGTCTAATAATATTATCCAAACATAATGCTGAATCCCTTTGTCTTAGATCCATTCTTCAGTAAACCCAGTCTTTATTGTCTTCATTCTAAATGCATTGTGTGGGGAACAAGACTCAGGAGTTTCCCTTCTCACACCCATTACTTAATTCAATTTATACTGAGTTGAGAACCTTCTTGGTGAGCCTGATTTAGCATTTGACAATTGCTGTAATTGCACAGGAAATTGGGGGGGGGGGTTGAATCACATTCTCACCCATTATTTAAATAGTTGGGCATTACTAACCAGCTGGCACCTATGTGTGGTAGTTCTTCTCACTGATTTCTTTATTGCTTGTAAAATAGTCTGAGGAGGAGGAGGAGGGGGGAGGGTGTTAATGAATCACAGCTTGAGTTTGCAAAAGCTATGGAGGCAACTCATTCAAGGCAGACGATTCCTTCCATTTCAGCTTGAGGACAAGGCTGTGTGGCACCAAGATTAGTCATGTATACTTAAGACTATATTGGGTAAATTCAGACTTGATCCAAACTGGGCAGCAGCCTGCTGTTAGTCTGGTCTCTCCCCCTAGTAAGAATAATTCTAGCATGAAAGGATGGGATTGGTTAGAAAATACCAGAAAGGCCATGCCATACTCTTGTCATTTGAGTACATGCTTATCAACCAGCAAATTACATGTGCATTTTTGATTGCCAGTTGCTCTATCCGGCCCATGTGTAGTGAGTGTGCTAATTAGAATATCATGGGGCACCTTGTCAAAGGCTTTGCTGAAGTCAAGATATATATTATATTGAAGTCAAGATATTATATTCTGCGGTATTCCCACCATCTGTCATGGAAGTTACCTGATCAAAGAGGGAGAGAAGATTAGTCTTCAGGATTTGTTCTTAACAAATCCATGTTGGCTTCTAGTTATTACTGCATTGTTTTCAAGGTACTTGCAGAGTGACTGTTTTATAATTTGCTCCATAAGTTTCCCTGGGACTGATTACAGGCTGACTGGTCTGTAGTTCCCTGGTATCTCCTTTATGCCCTTTTTGAATATGGGGACAACGTTAGCCCTCCTCCAGTTGTCTGGCACTTCACCTATGCTCCATGATTTTAAGAAAATAATAAACAGTACTTCTGAGATTTCTTCAGCCAGTTTCTTCAATACCTGAGAACTTGAATTCACTCAAAGTACTGAGATGTTCCTTAGCTAGCAAAATGTTTCAATTTCACAAGAAAAGAACTCCAGTTGCCATTACTCAATTTCCAGATAACCTCACCTGGATGACTGAGAATCTTCACAGACTCCTTGGCTATTTGTTTTTCAGTCTCAATCTACAACCTTGTCCCTTCCCCTTCTGTTTCATATTTTCCTGGGGGGGTCACTGACTGTATTTAAGAGAAGACTGGTCTGAAGTAGGAGTTGAGCAGCACTTCTTCCTTTTCTTTATCTTCTGTTATCATTCTCCCATCCTCACTGAACAGCTGAACCACTGTTCATTTCATTTCATTTCATTTCATTTCATTTTGCTACAAGCATACCCAAAAAATGCTTTTTGTTGTTCTTTGTCTCCCTTGCTAGCCTCAGCTCATTCTCCGCTTTTGCCTTCCTAACGCCATCCCTGCAATTCCTTGCAACTTTTCTGTACACTTTCTTTGTAGCCTGGCCTTCCATTTCCTGTACGCAAAACTAGAACAGGTGATACCTTTAGGCTACTAGAAAAATAACAAAAAGTTGCTAATATTTGGAGGGCAAAAACCCTCTTCTTCAGAGATGTACCAAGTTAAAACATGGCAAAAGATGGAGTTGCCAGGAGTTATTTCTTAGATGTAAATTCCTTGGCAGGATGGAAAACATGCCTGGTAGTTTCTTAGTTGAGGCCCAGAGCTTAGGTGTTCTGCAGCTGCATCTGAAGTAAAGCGTGGTGTGTTTTTTACTGTCCCAGTCCTTCAAACAACATATCAGAGCTCACCTACACACTTTCACATTCCTCTCCATGTGGCTCTTCGAGGCTAAAGTCCCCTTCTTGGCCAGGGGAGGGAGAGGGTAAGTTCAGAAGACCCATGCATTTCGTTTGGAGCTTGGGATAAAATTTAGAAAAGTTGACTAAATGCAGCCAATTGGATCAAATAAAAAGGAAATAAATTACCTAGTGGTTGCAGTCTTCTTGTATCTTTGTTGATGGTCCATTTGCATCCTTCTTGGTGCGTATGGGGGGCTCATTCCTGGTATCTCAGCATTTCCAATTGAAGCACAGCAAGTTGAGGAGCCGTATAGCCATTCCAAAAACCAAAATGCAAAAGTAGAACAGGTGATACCTTTAGGCTACTAGAAAAATAGCAAAAAGTTGCTAATATTTCGAGGACAAAACCCTCTTCTTCAGAGCTGTACCAACAGGTTAAAACATGGCAAGAGATGGAGTTGCCAGGAGTTATTTCTTAGATGCAAAGTTCTTGGCAAGATGGAAAATATGCCAGGTAGTTTCTTAGGGCTCTATCACACGTCCTTTAAAATGCTGATTAAATTTCAAGACAAAGCACTTCCAAAAATCTTGTCCCCACAGCAACCAGGCTTAAAAAAAAACTGTTATGCCCCCTTTAGCGAGTTTTCTAAGACCTACCAGAGAAGCTGGGAATTTTTTGCTCCGGTAAAAAATGTGAGCCAGAGGTCCATGGGAGCTCGCATATGATCCAGTTTTCTGCTTTTTTCCCCCTAGCCCCGACCAGCTCGTCCTGGGGCTCCTCCACACTTTTTTTTAAATCACCTTCCCCAGCGCTGATCAGCTGGCCTTCAGGCTGTCAGCACTGGGGTTTTTTTTAAATTTAATTTTTTTCCTAGCGCCACCTGCTGGCTCTGGGGCTGGTCTGCGCTTAAAAAAAATCCTTGCACATGGGAACGAGATCCCACATCTTCAGTCACGTGACCAAGAAAGAAGAAAAGCCGGACTTTCACAATATCCAGATCTTCCCCCAGGTGAGGTAGTGGCCTTAGTTGAGGCCCAGAGCTTAGATGTGTTTCTAGTAACCTAAATATATCACCTGTTCCACTTTTGTATTTGTTTTTTTTTTTTTGGTGGCTACATGGCTCCTCAACTTATTTTGCCTCATTTCCTGTATGTATCCTCGTTTTGTTTTTAGGTCCTCCCTGAGCTTTGTGGAGCCTTGTTGATCTTTTGTGCTGTTTTCCACCTTTTCTTCTTATTGGAATTGTTTGTATTTGTGCCTTTAGGATATCCTTTTTCAGAAACTCCCACACATCTTGGACTTCTTTTCCTGTTAGTATTATCTGCCATGGGGCCTTACCTACCATTGTTCTGTGTTTATTAAAGTTGGACTCCCTAAAATCAAGTGTATATACTGTATGCGGCTACAGTATGCTTTAATTTTCTTTGAAATCAAGAACTCAAGTAGAACATGGTCACTTCCCCCCAGAGTTCCTATTCCTTCCCCTTCTTCCACCAAGTCATCTCTGTTGGTGAGAGTCAAGTCAAGGACAGATTGTCCTCTAGTTCTTTCCTCCACTTTTTGTAGGAGAAAATAATCAGGCATGCAAAGCAGGGATTCTTGGACGGACCATGTTTGGCAGAATTTGTCTCCCAACAGATATAAGGATAACTGAAATCGCCCATTACTACTAAATCATGTTTCTTTGAAATCTTTGCAATTTGTTTTTCAAAGGTTTCATCCACAGCTTCTTCTTGATTGGGTGGTCTGTAGTAGACTCCAACACCCATGTTCCTTTTGATTTTCACTCCAATTGTATTAATCCATGCACTCTCAATGGGACAATCCTGTATTTCTATGCAGGAATATAGATAGATAGATAGATAGATAGATAGATAGATTTGACATATAATTTCTTTCTGTTCTTTCTGTTCTTTTTGCACAATTTGTATCCTTCAGTTGATATAATCGAGAAATATGTTGGTTGCTAAGGAGGGCAAGCTGGGGGGGGGGGAATACCACCATGGAGAGCTAGGAAAGGATCTTGCTTGAAAATCTTTGGAGACCACTACCAGTCACAGTAGAGAACGCTGCGCTATGTGGATCAATGATCATGCAGCTTCTAATGCTCCTCACAGAGCTGCTGCTAGCTATTTTCTTCATTCACCATCCAACTCGCAGGAGACAAAGAGAAAATTAATTCTAGTCAAATTCTTATGGCTTTCCGATGATAAATGAGGAATGCTGGTGGTGCAAGTGCTTGCACAGTATGTGCTAAAGCTCTGCCTCCCTAGATACTCGATCTCTTGTTAATGGATTTTCTAATACTGTTAACTCATGCTATTGCTCTTACAAGATTTCACCCAGCAATACAAAACACCTGTCTTGGGAGGGACGGGTGGGGGGAATGCTGTGATGGCGGACAATCTGATCTGTCTCTCGTGCCGCTGTCGAGATTTCAGATCTGTCAAAAATGGATTTGGGATCATCTTCGGCCCTGCAGCTCCTACATACTCAATGGGGAAGGAGCATCCAGAGTCTGAATAATATTGTTCCTTTTCATGAAACATTTCCAGCATGCTTGTCTAATGAGATCCCGCAACACCGCCAAACCAGAAAGGAACAAGTAATAAGAAAAGTGGAATATGATTTAGTGAGCAATGGTGTTGTGGACACCATTCAGGATTTTCACACAGTAATTTTATGCAATGCATTAGAATTGCTTCAACACAGCTTATACTTTGTGTGAGGATGTCCTCCCCCCTCCCTTTAAAAAGAATTGGTGCAGCTTTGAAAAAATACTTTTAAGAAGAATGAATATGATGACTAGAGATGGGCACGAAATGAACAATTTTTCGTTTCCATGTTCGTTTTTTTGTTTCGTTACGTAACGAAACGACAAACGAATTTTGCCCATAAAATGAAACGAAACGAACAGAAACACCAGAAATCTTGTCGCCCATTTCGTTTCCGTTACTGCTATACAGTGAACTGCTAGTTAAAATGCTGAAAAAAATCACAAAAAATGAAATAAATAGTAACGAACCGGTAACGAACCGGTAACAAAACGAAAACGAATTTTTTGAAAAAATCGCGAATAACGGAAACGAACTGAAACGGACCCTCCAAACGACAAATGACAAACAAAACTCCATTTTTTCTATTTGTGCCCATCTCTAATGATGACACACTGAAATAACCCATAATTTAACAATGGTAAGATGATGTGGTGGGAATCAAGGGCATCATTCTATAACTGCACAGTTATGGGCCACTTCAGGATTTTAATATATTTATTGTTCTTGAATGAAATTTTCCAAGCTATCTTAGTGCATAAGTTAATGAATCCATGCCAAAGCTGCCTCTATAAAGCATATATGGAGGCAGCCTCAGTAGGGGCCTCTTTTGCCATGCCCCCTTGTGAGATGCAGGGAATTCTTGTGACTTGCATAGCTTCAGAAGAGCACCTTTCAGAGCAACGCAGAAATGGGAGAGGAACAGTGTGGAAGATAAGAGGGCTGCTCAAACCTATCCATCCTGAAAGAAATCAACCCCGGATGTTCACTGGAAGGACAGATTTTGAAGCTGAGGCTCCAGTACTTTGGCCACCTCATGAGAAGAGAGTACTCCTTGGAAAAGTCCCTGATGCTGGGAAATATCGAAGGCAAAAGGAAAAGAGGACGACAGAGAATGAGATGGTTGGACGGTGTCATCGATGCAACCAATATGAATTTGACCAATCTACGGGAGGCAGTGGAAGATAGGAAGGCCTGGCGAGCTCTGGTCCATGGGGTCACGAAGAGTCGGACACGACTGGACGACTGAACAACAACTACTACTACCTAATGCTTTTTGACAGCTCCCAGTTACATAATTTAGCCTACCAAATAATGGGATGGAGAGTTCTTTCTCCTTGAAAATCTCATCCCTGATGGCTAAATAACTACAGGATCTGAACACAACATACTTCTCTGAATATCAGTGGCTGGGAAAAATCAGGAAGAAGGGCATCGTTATGTTGATGTCCGTCTTCTGGACTTCCCCTTCTCATTTTTCTTTTATAAAAAAAAGACAGCTGGAAGCAGATTTATCTTTCTTTTAAGGGCACACCATTTTTTATTGTGGGGTGTCATGGCCTCCTCTTAGAGCTGAGTGAATGTGAGACGGTGCCATTTGCCCCTATGTCTTAGGCTGCAATGAACATTTAAGATGTTAGATTTACAAAAGGCTTGCTTCTTCTAGAACTCAAAACTGTGTTAACATTTCTAGCTACAGTTTTCTGAATATTCCTACGAGACCTGATCATTTGGTGGAAAAAACAAATAAAATGTTCCCTCTATATTCCCCCTTTCCCTTCAAACATACATCAAAATGAGTAAGAAGTAAACATTCTACACTGGTTGAACACAGTGCCTTGTCCTCTGGCCTTCATCTCTAGAAACATGGATGTGCTGTTTTCTTGTTCACATTCAAGGGCAGCCAGTGGGCTAAAGAAATCTTTCCGCACAGAGTAACCTTTCAATTACGCCATGGTTCCCTTTAGGGCTGTTCTTGAATGCTTGCAAATTTAAGTTCCATACAGAATGTTTTTTTTTAATAAAACTAACAGCTTAATTGACCACTCAGGACCAATGTGCCACAAAATACATTAAAATGGGAATATGACTTGCAACTGTTTTGTTGTTGCTGAGAAAGCACTTTTCACCTTACCTGCTATGTGGCTTGCAGTAGTCTCATACAGAACAGGGAAGCCTGAAGACAATGAGATGGGAATTATTCTCAGCACTGGACGATGCCCATACAGCTTCCAATAAAGTGGTACATGTAGGGAAGGAAGTTTATTTTAATCATGTTCCTTTGGTGGTTGACATCTCTCTCTTGTTTGGGCATGGTGCATTCACCTCCATTAGAGAATGTTCGAAATCAAGAAACACCACATAAGATACTCCTTGTCATTTTTCCTCATCCTGTCTCCAACGGAGAGAGGAAGGGATAAAAGATCTGCTATGGATTTTAGCACTGGGAAGAGTGCTAAGGAAGAGGAGAAACTCCAAGTGTGCTTGCTTGCCCATTTATTGAGTGGAATGATAAAAAAAAAATTGCACCTGGAGACAGTGGAAATGGCCTTGATCAGGGGTCCTCAACCTAAGGCCCTGGGGCCAGATGCAGCCCCCAAGGACCTGAATCCGGCCCCCGGGACCAATTGCAACCCCCCCACCTGCCCCCTGTTTTGCGAGCAAGCCAGCCTCCACAGCTGCTTCTGTTGCTGAGGCAGTTCAAAGCACTGGGCTATGTCGCTTCTCCCAGTCCCCCCAACTACCGCCCAGATGATCAGCATGCTGGCTAGGGGGGCATTCAGAGTGGGAGGGTTACGGCAAGGTCCCCCGCTGCCCCCACCCACTGTCGTCTGGCCCCCAGTGGTGCCTGGGGCGTGGTGGACCGGCCCGCTGTTTGAAAACTTTGAGGACCCCTGGCCTTGATGAACTACTGACTACTGACTACTGGAAAACTGTGGGTTCTATGTCATCTTCCAGTGACAACACAGTTGATGGAGAAACCAAAGAAATGGACTCCCACAGGGCAGCATGCTAGCCCCTACACCATTAACATATACACCAATGACCAACCATTGCTGGAAGCCATAAGGAGTTTTCCGTATGCTGACGACCTGGAAGTTGCTGTACAGACTCAGAGTGCAACCTTTGAGGATGTTGAGAAAAAAAGACTGAGGCTCTGAATCTAATAACTCTATATTACAGTGATAACTGCGTAAAAACTCAGCCCTATGCTTTCCACTTGAAAAACTGTGAGGCATCAAGACCTCTGCAGATGAGATGGAATGGGGCTAGAACACTGTACTACCCCCAAATGCCTGGGAATTACCCTGGATCAAACTCTCACATTCAAGAGTCATTTGTTTTAATACTAATACTACTTGTATACATCAACCACAAAAGTCGAGGTTGAAATTAAGGTATAGTTTCCTCAAAACCTCTGCCTTTCTCAACAATTTTCTCCACAGACAAACCTAGAACTATGATTCTCCACCACTGGCCAAGAACAATCTTAGCCCCTATGGAAAGAATTAAACAGACTGTGTACCAGGGTTGAAAAGGTCAAAGGACAATCTGAGACAGTGGGGCTTCCCTATAGATGGCACCTTGTGCAACTGCGGAGAAAAACAAACCATGGAAGGTACAACAATCCACTTAGAACTCCACTCAGGTAGCCAGTCACTCAGGGGAAGCTTGCCTGAAGAGAAAAGTGTTTGCCTGTTTGTAGAAGGCCCGCAAATATGGAGTTAGTCTAGCCTCCTGTGGGAGGGAGTTCCAACATCTGGGGGCAGCAACTGAGATGGCCCTCTTCTGAGTCTTGTCAGCTGCACCTGTGAAGGTTGCGGGACTGGGAGAAAAGCCTGATCTTAACATCATTAAAGACAGTATTTAATACTTGAGCAGGCTTATAAGGGGAGAAGCAGTCCCTGAGACAGCTTGGGCCCAAGCTGTTTAGAGTTTTGTAGGTTAGAACCAATACTTAGAAATTAGCCTAGAAATGGATCAGCAACCAGTGGAGCTGCTGTAGCAAAGAGATTATGTGATTCCCGTGACCAGCCCTAGTCATCAATGTAGCTGCTGTGCTTTGGACCCATTGAAGTTTCCTGACACTTTCCTTCAGCAGCTCTCCATAGAGTACTCAGTATGTTATATGATATTCCAGCCAATATGTAACTAGCACGTGTGTTAGGCCTCTCAAGGAATGGATGCCACAGGCACATTAGTTTTAATTGGACAAATGCACGCCTGGCCACTGTCAAAGCCTGGGCATCCAGGCCCAGAGATGAATCCAGGAGCACCATCATACTGTGGACCTGTGTTTTTAAAGGGAGTGTGACCCCCATCTAACACAAGCTGCATCCCTATTCCTTGATTTACCTTTCAATTGATCATGAGCACCACTCTTTTGTCTGGATTAGGTTTCAGTTTATTTGCTCTCATCCAGTCCATGAGTGAAACAGCTATTGGGATAGGACAAATGAAATACAGCACTGAAGAGGCTCCTGCATTCATTGTGTTGGATTCTTTCCTCATGCTCCTCAGAAAAAGAGACTCAAGAGTACTAATCACTGGCTTGTACTGGAATGAGAGGAACATGGATTTTCCAAGTTGATCAATGTTTTCTTCATCTGTCACTTTCATTCTCCTGATGTATGTAAAATTGCTTCACGTTGATGTTTCAACAAATAGCCCATTTACCAAGGTCCTTCTTTTGCCAGTGGGCTTATTTGCTTCATCAAGTTTGAAAATTTGTTTTCCTTTTAAATGGACGTGTTGACATACATGCAAACATTCCAATGGTAGCTAAGAAGATCGAACTAGTACCTAAGTGCTGATGGAAAAGACTGGTTGTATGGCAGCACAAAAGGAATTGATATATTGATTTTGGTAACCTGTTCAATAACGACTGGCTAGCTGACTCCATCTGTTTTTGTCTCACTGCAACCCACCACCACCATGTGCCTCCTTGATCTGCCAGCCCTCGTTCCTTTGACAAAAGGGGGAGGGGAAATATAGTGGTACCTCAGTTTAAGAGTACCTTGGTTTATGAGTATTTTGATAAAAGAACAACATTTTCTGATGTATTTTGCCTTGATCAATGTCGGAGATTGGGGGCATACAGAACCCCAAGGGACCTGGCAGCGCTGAGCAAGCCTTTAGACTCCAGATGTAGAAGCACGCCACAGAGAGGTCAGGGCCCTGCGTGGAAGCCAAGTCCTTAAGTGAATTCTACATGACCTCAAGCACAAGCTTAGATCAGGCTCCAGCAGGCATGATTCAGGCAGTAGCTGGGGGGGGGGGCAGGTACTACCCAGATACCAGGCCCAGAGATGCCCCCCAGGTCGGGAGGCTACGGGACCAAAGACCATCCCTCCTCCTCTGTCTTCCTTTGTCCTATGTTCAATTGTTCTCCCACCTCCTCTGTCATGCCTTGTTTGCCCCACCTAATAAAAGACCTTGGCCCACCTGCCAGGGGGCTCAGAGCATTCTGTTCACCCATACCAGATGTGTTGTCTTGTCATTACTACAGATCAACAAGCAATGCCTTGCAAAATGAGTACTGGAGGTATTCATTTTGCCATCACTAGAGATGGGCACGAATTTAAAAAAATGACGTTTTGGTTTTTCATTTTTTGTTGCGGGTCCGTTTCGGTTCGTTTTTGTTTTTTATGAATTTTGTGGAAAAAAATTGTTTCGTTGGTTCATTGGTTTGTTTTTTGTTTTTACCCGCTTTTGCACAATTTAAATTCCCTCCGTGCGCGGGCGTCCCCCAACGCCCCAGAGCAGATGGAAAACACTAAAAAAATTGATGCTGGCAGAGACACAGTATAGACTAGGTACGCAGGGAGGCTGCAAAGGCAGCAGCGGGCATTGCTCAGGGCGCAAGGCAGCCACAGAATGACTGCACTGTGGGGCAAGGGAGGATACTCACCAAGAGGTACGCACGCACACAGGGAGGCTGCAAGACTAAAGCTAGAGAGAAATCTCTTCTATCTCTCCCCTAAGAGCCAGGCTGCAGCCAGCAGGAACACAGAGACACACACCTGGCTGGTTGGCCTAAAGTGAAAATAATGAGTCGGAGAGACAGCAATCCCACCCTAACTCCCACCGCAGAGTGCAAGGAGGATGGGGGCTGCCAGAGCTTTTTATGCCCTCTGTGGCTGCCAGACCTGCCCAGTTTGCAACCTGGGCATGCTATTGGTTGAAGTTGTCCAAGAAATTATATGATCCCATCACATGGCTTGCATCCATTTTGTGGCTGGCATCCATTTTGTGTCATCCTTAAAGGGAAAAGAAAAATACATCACGATGGGAGAAAGACAAAAAGAAACATTTTAAGGACCCCCCCGGCAGGTATTATCAGGCAGAATAAATAATTATCACTGCATTTTTACAGATGTCCAGGGCATTTTAAACCAATATTAGGCATCTGGCAGCAATTTTGGGTTGATGTCCCCTAACTCCCCTTAAAAGAAAAAAATACAGCGATCTGAGAAAAGACATAAATGCACGTTTTAAGGACCCCAACCCTCCAGGTAGGTATTATCAGGCAGAATAAATAATTATCACTGGGTTTTTACGGATATTCAGGATGTTTTTTAACATTTAAAACAGTTCATTTCATCGCGCATCACCATTAATGAAAACGAAATGTAACGAACCTAATTTTCTTGGTTTGGTTTGGTTCGTTCCAATTTCATCATCAGCTTCGTTATTTGTTTCATTACGTAACAAAATGAATAACAAAATGAAAAAAAATTTTTTGTGCCCATCCCTAGCCATCACCCCTCCACTACTGCCACTCACTTCCTTGCTGCCACGCACCCCTTCCCACTGCTGCACGCAGCTTGCTTCAGCCACAGACCCCATTGCTGCCACCACTGCACTTCTGGTTGCCAGGTCAGTGCAGGTCAGGACTGCTGGCTTCAGCAGTTGCCAGGTCAGGACTACTGGCTTCAGGCCGCTGGTAACCTGCCACCTGGGCTGCTGGCTCCATTGCGCCGGCTGCTGGCTCCATAAATCAATGCAAACTTCCCCATAGAAAATATTGTAATGGAAACTTACATGATTCATTCTGGGGCGAGGGCCCCCAGAACAAATCATCTAAGTTTCCACTTTTTCCTATGGGGAAATTTGTTTTGATTTATGAGTATTTTGGTTTATGAGCATGTTTCTGGAACAAATTATACTCATACACCAAAGTACTGTACTACTGTAAACTGAACTTATTTGGTACCTCTTCGTAGTAAATAAAAGAAGTGGTGCAGAAAAAAGCCTGTCTACATTTCTAAAAATATAAAATAAAAAACCAAATATTTAATATTTTAATTTTAACTGACTCGTCACAGTTTTCAGTCATTTCCTGAATTCCTACTGAGTAATTGAAATACTCCCTTTTAAAATTGGCTGTAAGGTTCACAATGGCTTAGATCAATTAAGAAAATAGCTTGCTACAATAAATGGTCTCTGGTGGCCTTTTATTTTAACTCGCTTCCTAAGGAAATGAAACCACTCTGAAGGAAATAAATATGTACTTTGGGATCCATTGTGTGAGCATGAATCTCAGTGTGGTTTTTAATACAACTCAGATCCCAGTTTTTTTGGCTGTGTGACCAGGCGCAAAGGAAAAACAATCCAAGATGAAAGAGGCACCCCTATCCCAGGAGAAAAAAAAAACTGAAGCAGAAACTAACATTTCTACCGTACACATCCTTGGTGATAAAGCAAATGCACTATGCTTTTACAGAGGGCCTCTTGGCAGAGACATCCTCTTGGAGTTGACTTATGTTTGGTGGGGGGGGGGGAAAGGATGAAATGAAAATATTTCTTTTTTCCCCTGGATTTTGAATTTTACATTTATAAATCCCCTCCCTCCTTTTCAGTTAATTGATTGCTGTGGAGGGTTTCTTTTGGCAATGTTTGTGGCAAAAGTCCCATAAATCCATCTTGCTGTGCCAAGGAGTAGGTTGTGGTGGTTCTTGGGTTCTAGAACTCCATTTTGAGGGAGACTTGCCTTCTCTCTAATGGCCTCCCTCCTACATATGTTGAAGGGCTTTCTTTTATATTTAGCCACATAATTCAATCATTCATAATGTAATAAGGCACACTAAGCTATGATTCAATCTATCTGTTAATTATGCTAGTGCACATTCCCCTCCCCCCAGTTTTGTGGGTCTTGCTTTTATGGAACATGCTTGATCTTATGACTTTGTGCTATAACTGTGGGATATTGGGAGTTGCAGTCCAAAAAGTAGCTTTTCTGGAATTTGTGCTTCACCCTTCTTCTGTGTGTGAGACAAACTGTGTGAGAGGAAATTGTTTTACTTTTCCTGTTGTGTAAAGTGGCTTGAAACCTATACATTTCCTCCAAGGGTGCTACATTACTTGATAGTGAGAGAGAGCAGGAAATGGTTCCTAAGACAATAAAATGAGCTTTGTCAAGAAGCAAAAGATGAAGATTGATTGCCTCTTGAAAGGCATTTTGAAGGGCAGGTCACGAAGTCCCTTGTGTGGCTCACGTTGGTTATCAACAATTTCTATGCCATGTAACTCCAGTCATGATTCACTCAAGGCAGCAACTTCTCCTTGCACAGTAATGGCTGCAGCCAGAATCCTGATCTGATTACCGGAGAGGCGACTAGCTCCTGTGTTCCTGTCTCAAAGCTTTGCCTCAGCAGTTTTGGAGGGAAGGAGGCGGAGGGATGTGGCTGGCTGCTCAGCAAGGTGACCAGAGTCCATCACAACACGTTATGTGCCTGATTTGCCATTTACTGAGCGTGCACGAAAACAGTGTTCTTAAAACAAAAACAAAAACAAAAAAGCCCAAAATTTTATATTTATTTTTGAAGGCATTGCTCTCGTCTCTTGAATGACAAATTAAACAAAATCATTTCCTCTCTCTTTTTGCCCTGCCTTATAATTTATCCCTTGACCAGCATGCTGATTGGCCAGAACACCGAGACGGCCAGAATCATTAAGATTAAGTGCAAGTAGTACTAGCTAAGCACTATTTCAGGCTGGATTTTTCCCTTTCTCCTTCCAAACCTTAAAATAGTTTTTGAAAAATGGCTTTGCATTTCAGTGGAGAAAATTACTGTACTCGCCCTACTTCTTGACTTTTCAACCTTTAACTCAGGATGTGTGTGTGAAACAGAACATGGGGAAGGGTTCCCCTCTCTTTCTATGTGATGTATATACAGTATAGTATATGTATGTATGTTTGTTTTTATTTATTCAGACAAATGCAAGCAGTAGTGCTTCAAATAAGTAAGTTCCTGTCACAGAACTCACAACAAACCCAAACTTGCTTTAGTTGACACTTGTACTATTAAAAACTGCCTCTTAAAGAACAGGAGAAAGGAGGGGGAAATACTCTAAAATACCAAGGAAATACCAAGGAGAAAGATGGAGTAAAAATATTCTAAAATAAAATAATAAATAAAATAATAGAACAAGACTTAGCTAGACATCTCCCCATTGACTAGCTGCAACCCTGGAGGAAGACATACAGTATTCTAAAAAACAGATAATATCCCTAGGCTATCAAAGAAAAGAGTCTCTAAGTGCCTGAGGGAAACTTTCCTGTGGGGGGACCCTGTTTGTGGTTTATAACTCAGACATCATAAATCTAATCTTCACTAAACTTGGAAGGATTGTAGAGAACATCCAGGGGCAGCTTCCCTGACATTCTGGGACCCCTAAGTGCCTTGAGGCCATTTTACAGCCTGATGAACCAATAAATCCATAATTGCTAAACATTCATCAATTCATATTTGTCAGAGGTTATTGATTCATGTGATACAAATTGACAAATTAGCAAGTTTTAGATGAATTTATTTATTTATTTATTTATTTATTTATTTATTTATTTATTTATTTACCACCCCACTTTGAGGCTTAGCTGGTTGCTCTGGTGTTCATTTGGTCTGGTAAAGAACTGAATTTAAGACTTACAAAGCTACTTGGATAAGAAGTGAAACATTTCGATCTCACAAGAAAAGAAGCCCAGTTGCCATGACTCAGCTTCCGGATAGCCTCACCTGGATGACTGAGAATCTTCACAGACAACTGAATTTAAATGAATTAGTTTTGCTTTGTGGGTCAAACTTAAGCTGGGGAGTATATCCTTGAGAGGATGAAAGGAAGGAAGAAGCCTGCCTATTAGCTATGCCTGTAGCCCAGCTGCAATGGAGTCAAAGCCTATCAGGTAACAGCTTTATTTCTGAGCAGCAATTGATTAAGATGGCCAGGCCTGTGATCTCCCACTCATCCAAACAGCCTTGGTTGCATGGGTTTTTTTTTTTGCATGGAGGGAAGTGGCAGAGATGGACTCTGATGGGGATCCTGTGGCTGGTTCCTGTCACAGAAGGAACTCCAGACATTGTAGGGAAAGAGTTCAAGCAGTATGCGAGCAAGTCAGGAAATGCCATCTCAGAATTCTGGGTGAGGTGCCACTGGAGAGTTATTCTGTGTGGTACTTCTTACACAGAATGGTATTGGACTAATGTGAGGTGGGGCCTAAAGGAATGGATTTTTCCCTGTGCCAAAAGACATTTGAAATATGGAAGAAGGACTCAGAGGTTTCCTTTCATCTCTATTCTCTTGTTGTGTAAGAAAACAAATTAAGCCCTTCCCTCATTCTGTGTAATTCCAATAACAAGAGGTGCTGCAGGCAAAGGGTTGTGATTCTCACGTGGGGCTACCCACTCTGTACATGCGCCTTCATGGGTTCTTTTAGGGAGTGACAGAAGAGCTCCAGCATCACTCGTAGGACCTGCCAACTTTTGGAATGGCTCTGCAAACTTGACTTGACACCAAAGGCACCGCTCACCTAAGATGCTGTTTATCCTTGGGCTAGTTGTATCCAGGATGAAAAATACAACTCAAGGCATATGCAGCCATTTTACAAGATGGCACCCTTACAGGTTCCATTCAACAAACCTCATCCCAGCACTCTTTTATATGCCTTCTGTCTGGTGCAAGTGTTGAAGAAATGTAGTCTTCACTTTACAAAAGCAGGCGTAGAATTTAAGAACAAGATTTGACCTGAGTACATATAATGTTAATTCTTGAATCAACCTTCTTATAGCCATATATGAACCTTCATATACTGTAGCTGTGTAGTGTAAATTTAGAGCAAATACATTTATTGTACTGTATCCTGATTCCAGACCAGAGTTCTTTTCTGAACATTCCACCACAGAAAAAGGAAATGTTTAAGTGACATTCAGCCTTTTCACACAACCCCCTAAGATCTGCTGGCCACTTAAATTCGGACCAGAGATCTTGGGGGTTTGTTGCTCTTCCTGTGTTCCCACCCCTCCGCACTTCCTTGCTCCTGTCTGCGTGAGGGGAGGGAGAAAAAAAGGGAGAAAAGAATGCAGGCTCACCTCCTGTCTGCCGGTTGAAGCCGCCTGAGCCCCGTCGTCCTGTCTCTTAAAGGGGCGGGGGCAAAACAACAACAAACAAGCGAGGAGAGCCCAGCACTCACTAGGTTACATCCGCATCAGGGATTTTCACCCCTGGAGAGCAGGTACCTGAAAAGTGCGCTGGGATGCGCTTAGGTGGGCGTGGTCGCACTTAATTTTCTGTAAACTTCGGAGCTGGTGGAGAAACAATTTTAAGCTCCGGAGCTGGGAGCCATTTGCCGCAGAGTTTAGGGGTCGTGTGAAAAGGCCCATTGAATCCCAGAACATTCTGAACACTTTCAATCTGCCATTTCTCAGAATGAAATACTAGAATGTTCTTGGGTATGACAAAATAATGTAATTGCTGTCAAAAGATGGATTCACAAGACCAGTCAGCACACACTGTTCATTAATATACTGTACTTCATTTTTGTTCACAATGTTCAGGTAATTGGTAATATCCTTCCTCCAAAATGAAAATATGCCTTGTAAGGAGTGGGGTGAATACTCCTTGCTGTAACCAGCTTGGCTTCAGGAATAAAAGATTTCCAAAAAGTCTCTGGGTTTGGGTTTCCTGGTATCAACTGTTTTGTTAAGTGGAATAATTCATTTTGAGCTTGTTTTAAATCCCCCCCCCGCCCATGAAAATTCACCCAGTTTTGCCCCAAGGGTGGGTGTAAGTGAATAACAGCACCCATCAGCCCCAGTCAACCAGGTAAATGCTTAATGGTGTTGGGAGTTGTATTACAGCTGCAAGATCTCAATCCCTTTGCTCGCAGATCTGCCTTTAAAAAAACACAAGTTAGCAAGGTACATCATACATACACATCAAAACAAAGCAAGAAACTGAGAGTTTCTTGAATGTGAAAAATATTGGTTGGGCACTTAATCTGAACACATAATATATATCAGCAACCTTAAACATATTTAATAACACTAGACCGAGAAGCAGAATAAAATGTGGAATGAAGGTGAATTTTCTCACCTTTTCAACACATTGGCCAATAAAACAGTTTCCACTGTTTGAAAACAACACATGGAACCATACTATTCTGGTTGCATAGCAGAGAACCTTAAGCAGGCCTCTATATATGTATTTTATTATTATTTATTTTGAATATTTTTACCCCCACCATTCTCCTTGGAAAAGGACTCAAGGTGGCTTACAATAATGAGGGACAATATACAGCCCAGAACATTTAAGACATATTCAAGTTAAGAAGAGGGAATTAGAAGAGGCTTCTTAGAACATTAAAAGGTAACATTAAAGCTACAAAGAGCACACAAAAAGAAAAGAAAAATCCATTATGAGGGGTGGACAGTAAATGGAAAACCCTGGTGTTCTTATGAAATCAGTCAATGCAATCATGTATGGTAATCCATATAAAAGTCACATCGGAGGTAGTCTCTCATTCAGGGAAAGCTTGCCCGAAGAGGAAGGTCTTTGCCTGCTTCCAGAAAGACAGCAGATATGGGGCAGTCCTGGCCTCCAGTGGGAGGGAGTTCCAAAGTCTAGGAGCATAAACAGAGAAGGCCCTTTCATGTGTTCTTCTGAGATGCATCTGTGAAGGTGGTGGGATGGAGAGAAAGGCCTCTCCTGATGATCTTAGCACTCAGGCTGGTTCATACTATGAGATTTGATCTTTGAGGTAGCTTGGACCCAGGCCATTTTGTGCTTTGTAGGTTAAGGTCAGCACTTTGAATTGTACCTGATAGGTGATTGGCAGCCAGTGGAGCTGCTTTAGCACACACACAAAGGATGGGATTTCATGGCAAGCACCTTAAAGAGGTCTTAACTGTACCACCACAGCCCACTCACGATCTACGTGAGGGAAATGGTTTTAAAAAAAAGCAATGCGTGTGCTGCTTATGTACTGCCGCACAGCGCTTAAGGTTTTCTCTTGGTAGTTTACAACTTCATAATGCAAGCTGAACTCACATCCACTCCACTCAGCGAGGGGGATACTCAATTTACCCATAGGCAAGGATGGAAGGTTAAGTCAACCCTGAGCTGGCCAATTAAGCCCAAGACTGAACTCAGGTCATGAGCAGAGTTCTCTCTGCAGTACAGCACTTTAACCACTGCACCACGAGGCTCCTACAGCAAGCCTGGTATTGGCTGGCGTGCACTGTAGATCATCTGGCTGTGTATCAAAGGACTTTGTTTCACATATTTGATTTAACCTTGGCAAAGGCATTCAGTAGTTTCATTACCTTTCACTTTTTAAAAAGTAAGCAAAAACCCAACTCTAATGTAAGTGGCCCCATATGTCTGCAGTATTTATCTTAAGGAAAATATTTAACTATAATCATCTGCAAATCAAATTACTCTGGATTAGATTAGAGTTTGAAATGGCTCAGCCATTGTTAAAGAAAGAAAGGAGAATATATTTTTAACTTACTAATAAGTAGAAAGCAAGAAGCTTCTGCAAAAACTCTTTTCATTTGGGGAAAATGTGTGCTAATCTTCATTTATAAAGCCAATCAGCTTTCCTAAGGTTTACATGATTTGGGGCAACTACTACAGTTAGCTTAATTATTTTTCAGTCCTAAAAAGGACACACGATTTCAGATTCATTGTAAGCCAGCAGCCATGTGTTAGGAGCAGAAAACAATATAGAATTTTTTCACCAACATTTTATAACAATCTTCTTTGCTTGTGGAAGCAAGTTGTTCTTTATGCAGAATAAAAAATGATTCAGTAATTCCATGTTCCCTTACATACATAAATGTATGTGCTAAAGTTGATTATTTGTAATTGAACTTAAATTGCCAGGATGAGAGATTTTAGGTTTCGTTTCATTTTTTGGGATATCTTTTCTCACAAACTGATTGCTTGGATAAGAATGAGGTGCCTGAAGGTACATTCCTGAAGGTGTGGCACAGGTCTTCCCTAAGACATTTTTATGCCTGAGTCTAAGGACAAGATGGCACCCCCATCCCATCCCACATTCAGAAATGAAGTGCACTGCCCAGTGAAAGATTAGCTGTGGAACAGCACCTTCCACAACACCTTAGGGCAGCAGCCCAGTTCTTGATAGAGGACCAGCCCTCTGAATAGCCCTCTGCTTTGTTTTTCCAGCAGTGAAGCTGGCAGCAGGCTCAGAAGGGGCAGCCTTGGGACAATTTCTGCTCATCCTCATCTTGTCCCTTAAAATGGCTGTCTCACTCCACCTGTTGGCAGGATAGTCCTACCAACAAGAAAGGAGATTACTTGTCTGCTTTTCATGGATGGTTAACTGCTTCTGTCTTTTGAGTGGTATACATAACTAGAACAGAAGACTTTTTGTTGTGTATTAATTACAATCCACACATATTAACTTTCCAAATTCTGCTTCACTCTGTAGGCCTGTACAGGTCCTACAAGAAAACATGGTCTTGGAGCAAGACCTGCATTCACATGCTCACCGATGCTATGAACCATCTACTTCCTTTGGTTTGTCTCTAGATTATTTATTTATTTGATTTATACAACGCAGCCATCAAGCAAAAAAGCTACTCTGGGTGGTTTATATATATATATATATATATATATATATATATATATATATATATATATATATATATATATATATATATATATATATATATATATATGCATGTTAGGGTGGATT
This sequence comes from Phrynocephalus guinanensis, assembly GCA_037367245.1. Lineage (NCBI taxonomy): Eukaryota > Metazoa > Chordata > Lepidosauria > Squamata > Agamidae > Phrynocephalus > Phrynocephalus guinanensis. The sequence goes on along the minus strand of CM074733.1, from coordinate 102,233,830 downwards.
CGGGTTTCTTCCCGTGTAGAAATCTGGTTGTTTTGGCGACGTTTCGACGAGGTCTCACTCGTCATCTTCAGGCTGGTGTTCTGGCTTCTTTCTTCTTGAAGCAAAGCGTGGTCTCAGTTGAAGTCCTTCTATAAATACTGCTGGGGGTGTGTGGTTTGCTTGCTCTGTTGCTGATTGTAGGTTCGTTTGTTCTTTTGTGATCTGCTGTGTGGCTGAGGCGATCGTTAAGGGATTAACTGCTGGTGGGTTAGATGCATACCTATACCCGTGAAAATCTCTCGAATGCTTTAATTGCGAACGGATTCCAAAAAAACACCATCACCAAACTAATCCAAAAAGAAACACCCCCCAAGAACCAAGAAACAGAAGAGAACAACGGCACTGCCCTCCTCCCTTACATCAAAGGCACCACAGACAAAATAAGCAAAATTCTCCACAAACACAATATCAAGACAGCCTTTTGCACCGAACAAAAAATAGTCAACATTTTAAGAAACCCCAAAGACAAGATTGAGCTAGAAAACCAAGGAGTCTACGAAATACCATGCAAAGTCTGCCCAGCCACATACATCGGACAGACAAACAGGAGAATAAGCGCACGCATCGCAGAACACAAGAACGCAGTCAAAAAAGAAGAAAAATCTTCCTCTCTCTTCCAGCACATAAAAACAACAGGTCATGAAATTGATTTTAAAAGAACCAAACTCATCTCCAAAACTGAACACTTCAACAGTCGAATAATCATGGAAGCCATTGAAATAGAGAAACACCCAAACAACATGAATAAACGTGATGACACCTCCCGCTTGCCTGACATCTGGAAACTAGCCCTGGTCAACAGACGAGCCTCTGTCACAAAGACTGACACCAGGTCCAAAAGGACACAAGATGCCACCACCTTCCATCCACACCAAACACAAACCCAGACCCTTCCCACAGATGAAACGAAACCACCATCCAATAACAAAACCACGACTGCACCATCTACCGCTACTCCCCACTCCAGCCACCACATGGAGCACACTTACACACGCCAAAAAAACATTGGGAGACCACAGACACGCAGCCAGACCAAAATGAATTCACAAGACACAGGACCCCACTCCACCAAAGCCCAGGATACTGCCAGAACACCCATCACCAAGGTCGTTAAGAAACAAAAGGCTAATAGACACACATCCAGCACCTCACCCACACATGATGTCTCTAAACAGCCATCTAACCCACCAGCAGTTAAGCCCTTAACGATCGCCTCAGCCACACAGCAGATCACAAAAGAACAAACGAACCTACAATCAGCAACAGAGCAAGCAAACCACACACACCCAGCAGTATTTATAGAAGGACTTCAACTGAGATCACGCTTTGCTTCAAGAAGAAAGAAGCCAGAACACCAGCCTGAAGATGACGAGTGAGACCTCGTCGAAACGTCGCCAAAACAACCAGATTTCTACACGGGAAGAAACCCGAATCCACCCTAACATGCATACCTATACCCGTGAAAATCTACGAAAACAAATATATATATATATATATATATATATATATATATATATATATATATATATATATATATATATATATATATATATATATATATATATATATATATATATATATATATATATATGCATGTTACGAAAACATATATATATATATATATATATATATATATATATATATATATATATATATATATATATATATATATATATATATATATATATATATATATATATATATATATATATATATACACAAAATACAAAAACAGATTAAACAACCTAAAATAGTAAATAAAAACTAATCAATCAGACCAAATAATCAAATCATAATAATAAAAAGAACAAATAAGCAAATAAGCACAAATACAATAAATCAAAACCATTTAACAATATTAATAATACATAATAGATCTATAATAATAGATAATAAAACTACATCACAATCACACATGGGGACAACATTACAACTCATGGAAATCTACTTATTTATTTACCTATCTATTTATTTATATTTCTATACTGCCCCCTTAGTGCAAGCTGCACTACCTGGGGTGGTTTACAATGGTTTTACAATTCACAATGGAGGTTCTATGCATAGTGAGCAAGGAAACAAATAGAGCCACCAGCTTGTGACTTCCAAGGTCCTGTTCTCTAATGAAATTCCATTTGTAGGAAGGGCTTTTCACAAAGGAAATATTGCAATGTATACAACTGGACTAACAAGCAGGAAAAACAATGCAGACAACAAAAGTTTGCATAAGTTTGTGATTTTTAAAATAGAAGACGGATGTTAGTACAAAATTGTTTGAATCTTCCACCTGATCATGGACAAATTGTAAATTCTAGTAGCATATTGAAATTGAATTTGCTTTTGCTTTGGTACCTGATAATATCTTCTTCCATTTAACGGAAATTAAAGATCAAGCCTTTGTGACCTGGATTCGTCTTCTCGGTCCTCTCTCCTACTGAAGGCTGGATATCATTATAACTATCCTAACTTTGCCACTACGAGCATTTCTTCACATCGTCTTTGTTTCGCAAGAAAGAAACATGTGGTTGTTTTATTGACCACACCTGCTGTAGCTGTCTAGCTACCCAGGTCCTTTTCCTACAAAAATCTCTCTGCCCCCCATTTCACCTTGAGGTGTGGAGCTTAAGAAAAGCCCAGGGATCAAATAACCTATTGAGTCCACCTGGAGTGTTTTTCTTTCCACACCCTGTCACGCAACTCCTTTCCTGCAGTTGTACTTTTTAGGAAACCCTTCACATCACTGCACTTGTTTATCACTGTCACCATTCCCCCACGTCTTCTAACTTCAGACTCCAGTAGCTTGGCAAAGTGGTACAGACATCAGCAATGCATACTTAGGTTTCTTTTGCACACAAAAATCCACACAATTCCTGGGTAGGCTTTTATGCATTTTATTAAAGAGAAAATAAGAATCGGGAAAAAGTTAACATGGTTGCAAGAACAGAAAGGTAAAAGTTCCCAAAAAGCTTCTCGGTAAAATGGAACAAAATCACAACATATTACAACAAATTCAGTCTTGGGTCTTTTCAAAGAAGGCACCCACATAAGAAGGTCTAGCTAGCCTAGCTTCCACTTATTTCTCCTGATGGAGGTTTACTCTTCTGCAAACTGGCCTGTTTCTGAAGAAATAAAAAGGAGTGTTACCCCTTACTTGAGGATGCTGCCACACCACCCCCCTTCCCTCTTGCCAATTTCAGGTTTCTTTAGAGAGAACAAAAACTAGTACTCAGCATCAGGGCTAATCCTTTGACATGTCCTATGGTGCCAACTGTCATGCCTTCTGGGCAGGCAATAACTTTCCCAGAGATGTAACATGCATATCAAAACCTGACCTTGAACCAGTCCTCAGACAAACAAATAGGAGAGCCTCCGACTTGCCTCCTTTGAAATGTATCCTCTGCAATGCCTCCTCGTCATTCCACGGGCAGAGGACAATTCATATGCTCATCTCCAGTTGGTCTGCTGATCTTTCTTCCAGCACATACCTTATAATTTTTTGTGGCCATGTTCACCTTTTAGATCTCTTTACATTCTGTCTCTCCTTCCTCCTGTTATGGAGTGTTTTTTTACAGTTCTTCAAAGTGAGATGCTTACTAACATCTAATACACAATACTTTAAAAGATACTTGACTCCAAGAAAATATACAGTACTGTGAGAATTGAGAATTGAGTGTGTTCATTAGCCATGGCATATAGTATTTTATTGGGACAGAAAACTAGAATGGAAAAACGAAAAGGGTTGTCTATAGTGTCCTTACAGCTAGCATAACTGCTTATGGTAGCTAACAGGGGTGGTATTGGAGTCCCTTCAGCTCATCATGGTTGGGGACTTTAACATCCAGGCTGAGGCAGCTCTGTCAGTGGTTTCTGAAGACTTTGTGACCTCCATGACAATCATGGTTCTGCCTCAAGTGGTGTCTGCCCCTACTCACTCTGCAGGCCACACCTTAGACCTGGTCGTCTACCTTGGAATGGATATTGGGAATCTCAGGGTAAAGGAACTTTCTGTACTCCCATTGTCTTGGACAGACCATTATCTGGTGTGCTTTAGGCTCATTGGAACTCAAGCCTAGGCAGGGGTAAAAGTCAGACAAAGTCTGTACTGGATGGGATTACTCCCCAATTGAAAAAAGAGGTGCATAGCTTGGGGTGCTCCTGCACTCATCTTTGAGCCTAGATGCCCAGGTCACGGTTTTGGCCAGGAGCGCATTTGCACAATTAAAGCTAGTATGCCAGTTACAGACCTTTCTTGAGAAACCTGCTCTGGCCACTGTGACACATGCCTTAGTGACATCCCAGCTGGACTACTGGAATGTGCTGTATGTGGGGCTACAAATGGAAAGTATCAGGAAACTTCAACAGGTCCAAATTGCAGCGGCCAGATTGCGGACTGGGGCGGGTTACAGAGATCACATTACACCCCTACTAAAGCAGCTCCAAAGGCTATCGGGCACATTTCAAAGTGCTGACCTTAACATACAAAGCACAAAATGGCCAGGGTCTAAGCCTCCTCAAAGATTGAATCTCGCAGTACAAACCAGCTTGGGTACTAATGTCATCAGGAGAGGCCTTTCTCTCCATCCCCCACCACCTTCATAGGTGCATCTCAGAAGAACACATGAAAGGGCCTTCTCTGTTGATGTCCCTAGACTTTGGAACTCCCTCCCACTGGAAGCCAGGACTGCCCCATCACTGCTGTCTTTCTGGAAGCAGCCAAAGACCTTTCTCTTCAGGCAAGCTTTCCCTGAATGAGAGACTTTCTACTATGTAACTTTGTATGGATTACCACACATGATTGCATTGACTGATTTCATAAGAACGCCAGTGTTTCTGAAGTTACTTTCCACCTTTCACAATGGATTTTTTCTTTTTGTGTAGTCTTTGTAGCTTTAACATTCCTTTTAATGTTCTAAGATGCCTCTTCGAATTCCCTGTTCTTCACTTAAATATGTCTTAAATGTTCTGGGCTGTATATTGTCACTCATTATTGTAAGCCACCTTGGGTCCTCTATCAAGGAGAAAGGTGGGGTAAAATATTAAAAATAAGTATATAAATTATATAGTGTTGTTCAACCCTTTATATCTTATATACCAGCAATTACTCTATATGAGAACTTGGGTCCCGCTATGGCAGGAAGAAAAAAGCTCACTGCTTCTGAAAAAGATGTTTATTATATTTATCATTTATGGCAAGTTTTGAGGCCATAATAAATTGCAACCATATTGTGTGGATAAGCACAAATACACAAGAATTGTAATTCCACTAGTAGTTGAGATCCATAATAAAAGTGTTCATATAACATTATTATTGTTGTTGTTGTTGTTGTGTTCCATCAAATTGAGAACCCTAATAGGGTTTTCAAGGTAAGTGGGGTATTTAAAGAGTGTTTTTATCAGTTCCACTTCCTAGTAACTTTTTATGTCATAGCCAGGGAACTGAATCCAGGCCTCCTGAACCCAGCCCATCACTCTGTTCCCCTACACTACACTGCCTGTTATGTTAAAAGTAAATTACACATACTTTCTTTTAATGGTAGCAGTATTATCAGGAGTAGACAGTATTGCTATGACCAAAACAAAGGCAAACATGATAGCTCCAAAATTTAATATTATACAACTCTTGTTTTCCCGCTGTACTCTTTCTATGTTCCTTTGCTGAAGCTGAAACCCCTTCCTTATAGTATCATGAAGGAGAGTGTGTCTCATATGCAGAATATAAAATCCTGGAGGTGCATAAATCGGGCTGGAAGGCTGAAGAAGAAAAAATCTAGTAGGAGGTGAAAATGTACCACTTTGTGTTTTAGATCCAGCTTAGCTGTAAAACTCTGTGTTCCTGGTGACTGCTTATTTGTATGTATCCTTCTTTTCCCCTCAGTGGGCTGGGCTGAGAGATTTACACAGAGTTCCTAAGCTTTACAACATCAAGGGCTAACCCCTTTACTCTGTTGCACAGTGATATTATTCATGTTTCCCTCTGCTGTGTTCAGTGGGGCTTCTGCCCAGATAATTGCATGTCAGACTGCAGCAGCTTTAGCATTCGCAAGCATGACTTCTCAAGGATAAAATCACCGTCCAGTGCATGATAAGCCTGTCCTCCAAGCGGATTTGATGATGCTGTACAACATTCAGTGCATGGGAGAGAAATAAACTGGAATTGTTTGCAAGCGAATTTCCTCTATTAATTGCCTAAACAGATTGATTCTGAAATGCTGCAATGAGCAAACCTGGACTATCAATAGGGAGGAAATGAGTTTGCTTATCTTTCCAGTTGCAAAAGATAATCTTGCATCGATTAGCTGTTGCTGATGGCAGCAATCCAATTGTCAGGCAAGACTGGATACCTCTGTGTTAAACTGGAATACGGAACTGAGGGCAGTGTGGTGACCATCAGTACATCAGCAGCTGATTTACTGAGGATGAAAGTAATATGTAATAACTGTACAGTAACCAGCAGTTGTATTCAATGTGAATGAATTCTATGTTGTCTCCTAAGTAGAGATGGGCACGAACCAGAAAACCCATGGTTTGGGTTCATCTGGTTCGGACCCACCCTCGGTTCAGTTCGGGTTCGTAGGAATTTTTTTTTTAAAATCATACAAACCTGAACCGGTTTGGGTTCTTACTTAACGGCGCCGGCGGCTCTGCTCCGGAGGCGCCTTCCGGGTTCCTGGCCCGCGCTATAGCTGTAACGCAGGTGGTTTTCCCCCCCTTCCCTCCCTCCCTCCCTGGCTCGCCCTCCTTTGCCTTCCTCCTTAGCCTTTCGGCAGCAGCGCCTTCCGAGTTCCTGGCCTGTCATTTTTTCCCTCCCTCCCTCCCTGTCTCACCCTCCTTTGCCTTCCTCCTTCTCCTTCCGGCGGCAGCGCCTTCCGAGTTCCTGCTGAAAGACCAAGACTCCAGCAGCACCAAGTAGGAGACCACTGCCATTAACGAAACGAACGGAACCGAACCAATTTTGTTTGGTTCTGTTCGTTTCATTCTAAAATCGCTCTGGGGATCGTTATTCGGTTTGTTGCGTAATTAACTGAATAATGAATAACGGAACGAACTAAAAGTTCGTTTCGTGCCCATCTCTACTCCTAAGTATAAGGGAAGGAAGTAGAAACAGAAAAATTCAATATGATAAAGGATTCCCTTTATATGTACCTGATACCTATTGTTACTAGCACCAACAGATTTATCCCAAACAGTTTGTGGAGCAGAGAGTTTGGGAATGAAGTGCAATGACAGCTGCACTGACTGCCTGGAGACGGGGGTGGGGTGGAGTGGGGGGCAGTGTAAATCACAAAAGCTAGATTCCTTCCGATTCTCATCATTGCCTTACTTGCCTGTACCTCAAGTATTCTCAATGCAACTTTATTTCCTCAACTGCCTCCTCGGTTTTTCTCCTGGCAGTTTGCTAGGATAACATCTCATCCCTTCTCTTTTCAGATGGATTTCCTTGAATAAACATTGTTATTATTTTATCCTTTTTAGTTAAACCGCACTTTGTCATATGTTCCAAGTGCAAATATCCATGCTCGTGGAACAAGCACATGGGCTAGAGTTTGGCTTCAGCCACTTTGGTGTTAAATTATATTTCAGCAACTGATGGACTCAATTAAAAGGCATGCCAGAATTTCAGGTATGTTCTGGAAAGAAGTGAGATATAACCAAGAGTTCTGGACTCAAGGAGCTTTTTGTTTGTGCTTCTAAAGGAGCCCCATGGCACAGTGGTGAAATGCCTGTACTGCACCTAAAACTGTGCTCACGACCTGGGGTTCAATCCCAGGTAGCAGGCTCATGGTTGACTCAGCCTTCCATCCTTCCGAGGTCGGTAAAATGAGTACCCAGCTTGCTAGGGGTGGGGGCGGGCAATGTGTAGCCTGTGTACTGTAATTAAAAAAACAAAACTGTAAACCGCCCAAAGACTACTTGAAGTGGTATGGGGCAGTATATAAACAGAACACTTTGCTTTGCTTTCTTATATTCTTATAAAAAAAGTTTGATGACAATAGGAACCTAAAACCCACCAATTTGAGTGGGTCTGTGAACACAAGAGCTAGGATAGAGTAGTGTAATTAAATTAGGGGCGCTTTTACACGACCTTTAAGATCTGCTGGCAACTTAAATTCGGACCAGAGATCGTGGGGGTTTGCTCCTCTTGCTTTGTTCCCACCCCTCTGCACTCCCTTGCTCCTGTCTGCGTGAGGGGAGGTACCCTGGGAAGCATTCCAGTCTCTTAAAGGGGCGGGGGACAAAAAACAAACAAACAATGCGAGGAGAGCCCAGCACTCACTGTTTTACAATCCACATCAGAAATTTGTCACCTTTGGAGACCAGGTACTTGGAAAATGCGCTGGGATGCGCTTAGGTGCGCATGGTCGTACTTAATTTTTTTTAAAGTCCAGAGCTGGTGGGAAAACAATTTTAAGCTCCACATCTGGGAGCCCTTTGCCTCGGATTTTAGGGGTTGTGTAAAAGCGCCCTAGGTCTCAGGAAACCTGAGTATAAATCCTCCTTCTGCAATGAAAGCTCAGTGATGAGGGTGGTGGTTGTGCTAAACTGCTCCTTATATATCTCACATAGACAATCCTCTTGTGTGAGCGCGTTGTGTCGTTACAGTCGTAACCGACTCTCTGTGACCTCTTGTCTATGGAGTTTTCTTGGCAAGAATACTGGAGTGGTTTGCCAGTTCCTACTCCAGGCACCTACAGCACCTGGTATTCCCTGGTGGTCTTCCATTCAAGTACTAACCAGGGCCGACCCTGCTTAGCTTCCGAAATCAGGCAAGATCGGATGTGCTTAGGGCATCTAGGCAGCTTAGACAATCCTTTTAGGGTTAGCATAAATTAGAAATTTCTTAGGGTTAGCATCACTTAGAAATTTTGAGAGTACTTAACAACATTGACAAACACAATTATATCAAAAGACTGAAGAAGAGCTTGATGGGCCTGAAATGTTCAGAGAGAGGAGTCAAACTGCAGGTCGGGAACCTTTAGGGCCCTTTTCCCTCTGAAGAAATGGAGGGGCAATGCTACTGAGTGTGGTTTGAAACAAAACCTATTCTTTCTTTTGTTATTCTTGCCCCTGCATGCCTATATACCCATTTTGGGGTAAGGAGGAGGCAGGGTTTTAGGCTGCATCTATTTCATTGCAGGGATTCTTCTTTCCCCTCAGGTAATGCATTTTTCCATGTAATGGCTGCCTTTACAATGCAGTTCTTAATATTACATTCACTGTGTCTGATAGTTCTCCGGAACCCTGTTCTGTTGCTTTTTAGTGAAGTTCTAGTGTATTTACTGTCGGAGAGAGAATTTGGTCTCACAAATTGTAAATATGCTTTCCTCACTTCGCATCCATTTAGACAAGGCTGAACTGATTAAGGATGGCAGCTATAAATAGAATAAGACAGATGTGAAGCAATGGTAGTGTAGGAAATCTCAGCGCATTGTGACTTCACAGATTGAGTTGCTTTATTGTTCAGCGGTGCATGGAATGCTGTATTCTCATTACTGCTTCCTATAGATTACTGCAGAAAATGGCAAAAAATGTGATGCCACTTCACTTCTCTAGAGATGAGTTGTTTCATTACTTTCCCTGGTTCTTATTCATTTCCCTACCCTGATTCTGTCAGCAGGTGAAGAGGAGACAGGCTGCTACCAGTAAAGCTGAACATAGAGGCGAAGCCAGGATTTGGAGCACCTGGGGACAACGTTCATTTTTGCACCCTTCCTGCTGTCCCCCCATCATACCCACCCAGCAACAGGGGACTGAACCCTGCGGGCGTGGGGTGGGTGGGTGCGTGTGCATACAGGTGCATGGGCGTATGGGCATGTGTGCACACAGTAGCACACATACGTCTTACACCTCTACCACCAAGGCGAGGAGGAGGAGGGTGCCGCGGCCACCACGCGCCTGCCTGCCTGCCTGCTTTGCCGCTTGCCTGGTGTGTGGCGGCAGAGGGGTTGTCGTTGCCAAGCCTTGGGAAATAAGGACTGCTGGGTGGTGGGTGGGTGCAAGGATTCCTCCTACTACTCCCCCTCCAGGCACCGCCAGATTGCTGTGCCTGGGGCAGATGTACCCTTCCCCCCCCCCCCCCCGATAAACCCCTGGCTGAACACTGGATCGGGAATGCTTATTTTTCCAGCTGCCTAGTTCCTTGTGTTGCAGAAGTCTTCAGACATTCCTTCTTTGGACCCAGACAATGACCAGCAGGGGGTGGAACAACAACTCTTACAGCTTACACTATTAAAATAACCCTTTTTTGAACACTCAAATAGAGCTTTTGAAAGCTTTTAGAGGATGGGGAGAAAACACTGTCCTTATGGAAGCAAGTTGGAAATGAAGTTTTAGAACCAGGCAACTGAAATTTTAGAATTATGTCAAAGAGACAACATAGTGGCATCTTTGTGTATGATTTTGATTGAATATCAGGGAAAATGTTATTTTAGAGCACTACAACAATGGAACCAATGACCTCAGGAGGTGGTGAGCTTTCCAGTGCTGGATGCATTGGAGAGAAAACTTAGACATCTGAGAGATGTCGGGTGTGTTTAGATGTCAAAATATTCCTGGGTTTGCACTGTGTTTAATGCAATTTGAAATTAATTAAAAAATCTCTGTCTACATGACATACGGCTCAGCAAGTTTTTTTTTGGCCAGGAAATGTTTTTGTTTTATTATGTTTTGAAAGTGAGATAATTTCAACAACCTCAAGTATTCTCAATGCAACTTTATTTCCTCAACTGCCTCCTCGGTTTTTCTCCTGGCAGTTTGCTAGGGCAGGCCTGCCCAAGACGTTGACCACGGGTGACCAGTCACCCGCGGAGCCTTCAGAAGTCACCTGCCAGGTCCCGGGGGGGGGGGGATTCCCTCCCACCCACATGCACCGGCGAAGTGACTGGGAGACTGTCCACAATCAAGTTAAGAGGCCCTTTGAGGTCCCTTGGATATGTAAAACTATGAAGTAGATGGTCATGTTCAGCTCTTGCTCCAAGACAACAAGATGCCTTTGATGAAGTGGGTGAAGATCCATAAAAGCTTGTTAGGCCTAAACCTCGGTGCTAGTCCCAACTGCAATAGACTTAACTAAAGGTCAATGGGATTTATTATTTATTTATTTATTTTATTTTATTTATATAGCTTGTATGCCGCCCACTACCCAAAGGTCTCTGGGTGGCTCACAATCAAAATGGACAATTCAAACATCAAAATTATAAAAATATAAAAAATATAAAAATATAAAAGATATAAAAGATATAAAAATATAAAAAAATAAACATCAAAAAAACATTCAGCAGTTGATTCAATAGGCCTCCTCTGTTTGAAACTACTAAGGAACCTTATGGTGCAGTGGTCAAACAGCAGCACTGTACTGTAATGAAGTCTACTCATGACTGTGCTTGAAGGACAGTATCTCCTCTGAAGCTCCAAGGAGGACATTCTTTGAGCCCACTAGGTAAGCATGGTCAGTATTATCCTACACAGGGTGAAAAAAAATGTGGAGTGTGTGCCCATGTATGTTTAATGCTTTTAAGTACACCACCCAGAGTAGTTATTTGCTAGATGGGTGGTATAAAAGTCCAATAAAATAATAAGAAATAAATAAGGCTTACAAAATTTATTTCTATAGACAACAGCTAGTCAATATGGCCAGGCTGCTTAGGCAATTGTCGCTGTCCCCAAAAGTAACACTTCTTGGTTCCAGTTGTTTTTGTAATACTTAATTAGTTAGAGTTCTGGATAGAAGAAAATCCTGGTCACCAAGTTCAGCAAGTTCCACAGGGGAGCATCCTGGTGTGAAGAAGATGCAATTGGTTATAATGCTTTCATGCCCTCTAGTGGCTTCCCCAAGGAACACAACAGCTGGATTTTTAGCACTTGTGAAGGAATATTAGGGATTTCAACATGAGGGTGAGCTAGAGAAAGAAAAGCAAAAGTGGCTAGCTGTATAAGGGATGATACTTCACTATGGGCCTTTTTACACGACCCCTAAGATCCGCTGGCCACTTAAATTCGGACCAGAGATCTTAGGGGTTCGTCGCTCTTCGTTTGTCTTCCTCTGTCCCCACCCCCCTCCACACTTCCTGGTTGCTGGCTGCCTGAGGGAGGGAGAAAAAAGAAAGAAAAGACTGCCTGTTTACCTCAGTTTTGTTCAAGGCAGCATTCAGATCTCTTAAAGGGGCGGGGCGCAAAAAAAGAACAAACGGAAGCCAGGAGAGCCCTGCACTCACTATCCTTACACCGGATCAAATATTTGTCACCATCAAAGACCAGGTACAAGAAAACTGCTGTTTGGTCGCGCTAAAGTGGGCGGGGTCGCACTTAATTGTCTGCAAAGTCCGGAGCTGGTGGGTAAACATTTTAAAGGTCCGGACCTTGCAGCCATTTGCGGCGGATCTTAGCGGTCGTGTATAAACGCCCTGAGTCTTGGAAAAACAGGCTGCCTGTTACTAATCTAATGAGAAAGCAGAATTGCTACTATATCCTTTGTGGTAGCATATGTCCAAGTGAAGGAAAGATGAGGGTGAAGGGATGTTATGATAGCAGATTTCTACACCAGTCTTTTTGGCTGAAATTCTGTTGCTTGGTGTAGTAAGTTGTTGGTGGGCAGGTCTATGAATCAGTGGAGATTGGGTGAGTCAACATGTATGCTCCCCCATTGATTCAAATGGGAAACTTTAGTTGTGATTCACTTAATATAGTAAGTAGCAGTTTTGAGGAGGCCCATTTGCATCAATGGATGTTACAGAGAAGATTGTTCATCAAACAGACCCAATGAGCCTCTTCTAGTGCAACTCACTACGCCAAGCAACGGGATTTGAAGCAACGGGATTTGAATCCTTGGTTGTCATAACTCTGCTGGGATATGCATTAAGAAATAGCAGGGATTTGATTTGTGGAGGGTCAGGTGAGTAGCTGGTGCAATCTAGTGATTAAAGTGTTGGATTAAGACTCAGAAGACTTAATTCAATTCCAATTCAACCATGAATCTCACTGGGCGATTTCAAGGCACAGTCACTCTCTCCACTTGACCTACCACCAGGAGTGTTGTGGGGAAGGGGACATGCATATTGAGCTGCCTGGAGGAAAGGTGGGATATATGTGTAATCATGAAATAATACTAATTCAAAACTTAAATTTTGATACCTTGATGAATGTTAATTTGATTTGCAAAGGTTGTTTGGTTTCATCCTGGAATTAACCCATTGTTGGGATAAATGCAACTTGTGATGAACACAGGCTTCTGATCCCCCCCAGAAGGTATATGGATATTTCCCACTACCAATAAATAAATAAATAAATAAATAAATAAATAAATATGTAAGCTGGAAGAGACTTGATGGCAAATTATAAAGTCCTTTTTAATTAAATAGTGCTAGGATGATGCTTTGGGATACAAAACTGCAATCTGCTACTGCTCGGATATTGAGAGGCTTTGTGTCATTTATATTCATTCTTCTTTACAGAACATTTTCCAAATTCCAAAAACAAAACTAGAATTTTTTCCTCTTTTATATGTGCCGAAAGAATGGTAGCAAACGGCACTGGAAAGAAGAGGTATTGGGAAAGAAAAACTTCTAGGTCTCCTGCTTACAGGCTTTTGAATTTTTGTAATTAACCTAGCTGCTCCTTTTGGGGCAAATAATAAACGTGCAGGCTTATGTTAAATTCTGCATAGTGTCTGCTTGCCTCTTATTGCAAAGCATTAAGGCAGTGCTTTATATTATAGTTGGCATTTTTTCATTAACATGGATTTCTGATTTCCCTCGTAAGGTTAATATTTAGGGATTAATTCTCTGAGGTAAGGGTTTTTTTTAAAATGCAAGCGCTCAGTGCCCTAGCAATATGAGCGAAGGCTCTCTGCAGAGGAAGGAAAAGATCCGACTCAGACCATTCAAAGGGATCAAAAATAGCTGTGGCTTTGAAGTCTTCATCAAATTACTGACAATTGCTGCCGACTAAAATACTGATTGTTCCACTAACTTGTGATAACAAAACACGGGGAAATGCTTCAAATGATTTTTTTTTTAAAGAAATGCTTAAAGTGGCTGCTTTTATATCGAAGTATAAATATGAGCTACTCCCCTACAGTTGTTGTTTAGGTAAAGATTACCCTATCCCGGCCAGGGGGAGCTCATATAGACCAAGTGGACAACTATTCACAACTAACTGATATCCCATCAATTTCAATGTCTCATTAAGGCTGCGAGTACACCAGTAAGCCAATCTAGAGAAGTTGGGCTTTCCTGCGGCTTGATTCGCAGCCTCTTTTACACTTCTGTTTGGATTAGGGAACTAATCACTAGAGATTTCAGATTGTTTCAATGTCAATGTCCAGATGGCCCCTGAATTTGATATGGTTTGATCCATGCCATAGCCCATACGACACCCCCCTCCCCCTTTTGATCCAATCTCTGCCAATTCCTGGCTCTTTTTTCAAGGTTCATTGTAAAGATGATGTTTGATTACCCTCCTTGCTGACCTCATTTTCTCTTGTTGTGTTGTTTTATTTTATTTTAATGCCAATAAAGGTTGATTTGGATTTGGATTTGGATTTGGATTTGTTGTGGGCTGTTTAAAGTGTTCCACAGTGCAATGGGAAAAGGATATTTTCCCAAATAGACACACAAATAGAGGAAGCACAGTAATCACAGTTCATCAGAGTTCTTTCTGTTTCACATCAAATTTTACCTTGTTGTTGCTGTTTTTTTAAGTCTCTACAGAGGTGATCTGGAAGTTGAGTCATGGTAACTGGACTTATTTACTTGAGCGATCAAAATGTTTCGCTACTCATCCAAACTGCTTTGTAACAAAATGTTTCAATTGCTCAAGAAAAGAAGTCCAGTTGCCATGACTCAACTTCCAGATAACCTCACCTGGATAACTGAGAATCTTCACAGACCTACAGAGGTGATCAGGTATATCAGTGTAGGTATACCTGTATACTACACAGGTATATCAGTGCAGTGATTAGGTGATCTGGTGCTATACTTGGTAGTTTGTTCATTAGAAAAGTAACACTTTGGGGCAAAGTTAGGGAGAAACATAGCAAGAGTGGGTATTTTTGCTCTCCAAAACATTATGCCTGGCTTAGTAGGTCAACAGAATATGACCCAAAGTCATGCCTCTTGTCCATTTGGAGAATGAAACAACTGAGCATATGAGGGAAAAATTCTTTTAAATTGTTCCTGCTTGAAAAAAGTAGACGCCTCCAGTGGCAGAGGGGGGAACTGACTCAAATGGGTCCTTATGTGATATGAGGTGATCAGTTTAAAAAGTGAATGTATCTGTTTTACACCTGCAGAAAATCCTGCAATATTTGGCAACATAATCACAGTCTGATTCTAATGGGTTTTTCCCCAATGTAAGATAAATAGATATAACTTTATTGTTATTGTACATCAGGGGTCCCCAAACTATGGCCCGCAGGCTGGATCCAACCTGTCAGGGCCCTTAACCCGGCCTGCCTGCAACCGCAGAACCCCCACCTCCCCTTCCCACCTCCTACCCGTCCCCCGGCTGCAGCAGGCCAATCCAGGCAGGGCCAGGCCAGGCCAGGAGAGGAGGTGGCCCTTCCTCTCTGGGGCACAGCGAGCGCATGATGGCCAGGGGGCACGGTCAGATCCACATGCGGTGGTGCCAGCCCCACAGCGGCCACTGCCCCCATCCTGAGCGGCAGCCCAGGAGGCTAGGAGGGGCCCAGGCCCAGGCCCACCCCAGCCACTGCTTCCTTCCCTTCCCATCCATCCATCCACATGTGGAAGGGCCGAAGGAAGGCACCCAAGCAAGCAAGGAAAGAAGGACAGCTGCCCCAGCCACTGCCACTGCAGAAGTCAGAGGAGGAGGCGCACTGGAGGGACCCCAGCAGCAGCCCCTCAGGGTGGCAATCTGGAGCAGGACTGGGCCAACCTCCCCAGGGGCCTCTTCCTGCGTGGCTGTGTCCCGCAGTGCATGCAGTTCCTGCATGCTCCAGCTCCCCCTCGCCACTGGTGTCGCTTTCTCTGGCTTGGGAGGCTGCTGCTGCTGCTGGCACTGGCACCATGCTGGAGGAGACGAGGCATTGCTTCACCCCTTTTGCCCCACCCTGACCATCATCCTTGCCTGTCTTTGGGACAACGATGGTCCCCGAGCGTGAGTCTCGCCGCTGCCACGCTGTGTCTGGAGGAGTGCCTTGAGAGTGACTTTTTTCTTTGGTGCTGGGGCATGGTGGGGGCCCTGGGCCCAGGGGGAGGAGGTGAGGCAGCGAGGTCAGGGCTCCGCCTATTATGTATTGGGTCCAGACACACAGCATGCTACGAAAGATTCCTTTATTCCACACACGAGCTGCATGGCAAACACTCACATTCCATAAATACCCATAGCTCCGCCCCCCAGTTCACCCCACGAGGCATTTCCTCATTACCAGGTCCACCTGGCTTCACTGCTGTAAGCCATGCTGTTTAAAATAACACAATACTCTATACATTACACCCCTCCCCCCTAAAAAACATTGTACCCTGTTACAGTCATAGTCTTGCAAGTAACGGGGGGGTGCCCGTATTCGCTGAGATCGTCTCAGGCTGTTGTCCTCCATCTGTCGTCCGGCTCCAATGGCTCCACTTCTCCTGCCCTTGATGTCTCAGCACGTTCCTCAACATTTCTATCCTCTTGTTGTGACATTGTTGATGGTTCTGTCATGGTCTGAGGCACGCTACTTACTCTATTAGGTGCAGTACCCACTGATATATCATCCTCCAATTCCTCTAATGCCTCCCCTGTGGCTACTGCCCTCCCAGACCACCTCTGTCGCAACTGATCCCCGTGACGTCGCCACGCCTGGCTATCTGTTGTGGCTACTCGATAGGATAGTGGTCCTGTCACTCTATCAACCCTTGCTGGTATCCATTTAGGGCCCCCATTGTGATTACGAGCATAACCCAAATCCCCCGGACGGAATACCCGCACATTCCCCCTTACTTGCTGTGAATCTCCTACTGACAAAACTGGGTGTAACCTATCCCGGACTGTAACTAGCCTTCTCTTCATCAACAATTCCTCTGGCCTACGTCTCGTTGTAGACTGGGGTGTAGCATGCTGTTGCAATGCCTTATTTCTCATACATTTATAACCAGCACAACTCTGCACCATTCCATTTGCCTTAAGGGGTGTCACCATAGATGTTTTCCATCGAGCATGTGGTACTGCCTCTAGGCCCCCCTGAGGTCCCTCAAACACTGATGCATGCTCCTTACATACAGCTGTTATGTCCACATTATTATTCTGTTGGATACCAGAAATATGAATACCCAATGGTTCAAACCACTCCAACCCCAGCAGGCTTGGCAAGTTCCCTTTTGCCACTACCACTCTTAAGGGCCCCCTAAAGTTCTTGTAGGCTACTTGCAAGGTACTCATTCCTATCACTGGAACTTGATTCCCCAAAAATCTTTAAGTAACACATTACATGGCACAAGTTTGTTCCCCACCCCTTAGGACACAGTTGCTGGAGTCTCTGCTCTGCGATAACTGATAATGCAGAGCCCGTATCCACCTCCATATCACACGGTCCCCCATAAATTCTTACAGTCACTCTAATCTTCGATTGAATTGCTGACTGTAAAGTCATCACAAAGCTTTCTCCGGAGTTGTTTAACAATTCAGCCGAGTGTGAGGTAATAGTATATAACACTCGCCCCGCTGGTCCAACCTCCCCTTGTCTGCTCCAGCTGCTCGACTCCCCCTCCTGGGTGTCTCCCATTCTAGTGTAGTCCGGCAGACACGGGCCAGGTGTCCCAGCTGGGAACATCTATGGCATCTGGCCTTCTGAAAAAGGCAGGCTTTTCTCTGATGAGACCCCCCACACCTGGCACAAGCGTTCCCTGGTGGGGGCCTTACTCTTTGAGTCCTCTGATGAATGACTTGCATTACTCCTTCTCCCTCTTCTTTCATGCGCAGGTGCTGCTGGTTATCACTCTCCAATTCCCAGGGAGGTGCGGCACTTACAGTCTCTCTCTGTCGGATTTCTCTTGTAAATTTCTGTGAAAGTTTCTATGGCCCAGACTTCTTCATATGCATTTTAAAATCCAATGCTCTCCTTGCCAGCAAACTCCGTTGTGTTTTTTTCACATTTCAGACCACAAACCAGTCTATCTCGCAAAGCCTCCTCAAGGTCTGTAAAGTTACAATGCCTTGCAGCTTGTCGGAGGGCTATGACATAATCAGTTACTGACTCCTCCGGCTGTTGATTCCTCTTATAGAATGCATGCCGACAAGCAATCTCTGATGGCCGAGGCGCAAAATGCTCTCGTAGCTTGTCTTTAATGATTTCAAATGTTACATTTTTCAATGGCGTCGGTGCACACAGTGCCCTCACTATTTCAAAGGCATGCAGTCCCGCCGAACTAAGGAACGTGGCCTTGACTGCCTCCGCTTCTGTTATCTCATTAGCAACAAGATAAAACTCAAACCTTGATAAATAGGTTTCCCAGTCTGTCAGAGCCGGGTCGAAAGGCTCTAATTGTCCTTTTGCAGCCATTCCTAAACGCTCTTCTTCTCCCACGGCAGTTTGCAAAAAAAAAATCCCACCTTCGTCGCCAGTATTATGTAGTGGGGTCCAGACACACAGCATGCTACGAAAGATTCCTTTATTCCACACACGAGCTGCATGGCAAACACTCACATTCCATAAATACCCATAGCTCCGCCCCCCAGTTCACCCCACGAGGCATTTCCTCATTACCAGGTCCACCTGGCTTCACTGCTGTAAGCCATGCTCTTAAAATAACACAATACTCTATACATTACACCGCCTACTTGCCCCTCCCCCCTTTTTTCCATGTTGGCTGTTTTTTTGTACTATCAAATTACTCTTACAAAACCATTCCATAGCTACAAATACCACTTCTGTGGTATAGTAAATCTTATGCGCATGACATCAGAACCTGTTTAAAAATCCTTGGTAGATAAGGAACAAAGCTTGACATTGTTATTGTCTGAACTAAAGCTCCCAGAACCTGGAGGATTATGGAAGCTGTAGTCAACTCTAAAGCCTGGGGAAGAATAACCATCTAACATGCACAAATAAATGCTCTCTGTGTAGAAATGGATGGGTACACCTGCTCCATGTGAGGAGACGAAATAATTATGGATGGTGCTGCCTGACCTTCCCATAATGAGGAAACTTCAATAAATTGAAGGCAGCAACACTAGTTGCATAGTAAGGGAGACATTAACCAAATATAAGTTGGATTTCAAATCCATTGTTGTGCTCTCTTCCTTACAGCCAGTGTTCTGGGAGAACCTTGATTTGAATGCATACAACAGAAATTAATTAAACACCGGCTGGTTCTAATAAATTGAGGTATTCTAGGAGCTTTGAGAGGCAAACTAACACAATAGCCTGAAATAAGTTTTAAGGGGCAAAGAACTTGAAAGCATTCTGAGGTTCTTTTTCTTCACTTAGTGCTAAAAGATTAAATGTCACCCTACCCCAGGGAAAGTGATGTTTATCTTATTTTCTGTGTTAGGGAAGAAGGAAGCATCTTGTTTTATGGTGCACAGATAGGCAGTGTGGTCGAGTGGTTAGAGTGCTGGACTACGGGGCTGATCCAAAGGGCACAAGCTAACCTACCCTATAGAATCATTGTGAAGATAAGATGGAGAAATGGGGATATCCTCAGAGGGCAAGCAAGCTCTAAATGTAATAAATAAGCACTTAATTTATTTATTTGCCATGGCCTTTCATGAACTATGTCATGATTCATCAGTTGCATGCAGCGTTTTCTTGTTTACCAGATATCAAACTCATGTGCTTGGCTATTTGGCTTGCCCAGCTTATTTATCTTTTATTTTATTTTCAGCATAATAACTTTTGTATCTAACCAGCCAGCAGATTTTGAAGGATGGTCAGCCAGGAGCAGGCAAAACAAAAAAATGTTCTGCTTATATACCGCCCCATAACACTATAAACACTGTCTGGGCAGTTTACAATTTAATTATGCATGCTACATATTGCCCGCCCACTCCCCAGCAAACTGGGTACTCATTTTACTGAGTCAACCATGAACCAGCTACCTGGGATTGAACCCTGGGCTGTTAGCACAGTTTTAGCTGCATTACAGGCATTTAACCACTGTGCCATGAGATTCCAGTGATGATGGTGCCCCTGCCCCTAAAAAAGAAATGATTTCTCTTAGCTGGACAGTCATGTATATCAGAAGTAACTGAATAAAATCCTATAAATACTTATGCCTATAATGGCCTATAATGACTTTCACAATGAAACAAGCAAGAGTGCAACCAGATAATGAGAAAAGCTTGTTTTGCTAGGTGCAGTCTCCCTTAAAGTGACCCTAGTTTTCATGGAGGTATTGCTCCAGCCCAGCTCCCAAAAAGAGTACTTCTGCTGTTGCAACACAGAGACCCAACTTGGACATAAATCAGGGGTGTGCTGGTTGGCAGTCTCACACACTATACTGTATGTTGTGCAGTTGCTGATAAATAGCTTTCACCAGACCATCTTACAAGCGGTGGAACATGTGGGCTATGTCTCTCTCTCTCTCATCCCTCCTTAAGTCTCGTCGAGACTTTCAAAAGATACTTTGACATTGTTTTACCTTCACTGGAGAAAGATTTCTATGAGTAATCTCAGAGTTCACAGAAGTTTTTTTAAGAGTATAACTCCCTGCTTCCTTTGCCAACATGGCCTCACAGTCTGGAGGATTGTAGAAGGTTTGATCCTGCCCCCACCATAAAAATGAAAAAAGAGGGGGGAATCATGCTAAGAGTACATAACTCCTTGTAACTGACTCAGCTTTCAGTTTTCACAATGTTGATACCCTAACATTTTCCTGAACACTGCAGCACCAGTTCAGGTTGCGTAAATCTTTGGACAACTCAGGAGAGAAATAAACAGATTGGGACTTTGGAAAGGATCCAGGAATTGCTGGAGGTTGAAGATCAAGCACTTCAATCTCCAACAGTATTGCGACTGCCAGAACAGAGAACTGAACATTGCCCCTGATTTTTTTTTAAATCTATGTGCTGTTTGACTGCTTCTGCACTTACCATTCTCAGTCTCACAAAAGCTTTAGTCCCCCCCCAGGGGGGGGAGCATTTGCTTTGCTTTTTGTGTGTGGCGCATTACCGCACACGAACCTGCTTGAAGATGGCTTCTGCCTTCCTGACACCAGTCTTTATAGCAATCATTTGTGTCTTGATTGGGATTATATTGAAAGGCGGCAGGCAAAGGACTGAGAAAGGACAAAACAAAACAAGCAAGAAGGCAGAATCCCGCCCCTGGGTGGATGAAGATTTAAAAGACAGCACTGAACTTCACGTAGAGGATGAAGGTATGTGGAAGAGGAGAGAGGGGATTCGGCCTTTTGATACCAGTGTTCTTCTCGTTAGACAGAAATAGAAGTGTGTGAATCTTTCCACCAGCGATGGGTGATTCATGGCCTGGGTATTACTGAAGGCTCCTAAGCAGAGGCTGAAGAAAGCAGAAAGCCTTACTGCTCCTGTGCTTTTGATTCCAAGTGCTGCACTTTAGGGTCTCCAAAAGAAGAGAAAAACTGAAAGGCAAGGGCAGTTCCTCTGTTGGGGGTGGTATTATTTATTTCCTCTCCATATGGAGATAGGTTGAATTGACCAAGGCTAACCTCATGCTAATGATACAAGCTAAAGCAATAGAGGGTTTCAGATGAAGGTTCATTACTTTCAATGCAGCACTGATTGCCATGAGCATTCTATATACAGTGGTACCTCGGTTTAAGTAATTAATTCATTCTCCGGGCCATTTCATATTGTGAAAAATCCACTGAAAACCAATTAATCTGTTCTGGAGGTCAGAAAAATGGCAAACCGGGGCATTCCATTTAAAATTTTCTTCAACCGAGGAATCCCCATTCTTTTCATCATGCAAACATCACACATCAACTTTTAATACCTTATGAAATACTGTAAATATAAACCGAGGCATTCAATTGAAAAAAATTTCTTAAACCAACACATCCCCATTTCCAATCATTTCTTTTCTTCAACTGATTTTTTGTTAACCGAGGCATTCTTATACCAAGGTACCACTGTTGTTCATCTATGGAGAAGCAAGTCTTATCAAGTGGCATATTGGTTGCTCCACTGCCACTCCCCTCTTCTAGTCCAGTACATGCACAACTTCGTTGTTATCTGGATCCAAATTTACTGAGAACTTCGGTCCCAGTTTGTTTTCTCTATCTTTCCTCCAGTAAGCTCAGGCTGCCTTCTGTAGCTCCCTGCTGTATTGCAACATCTTTGATGACCTCACTGCCAGATGGGCGGTATAAAAATCCAATAAATAAATAAATAAACAACTTAGACCAGTGGTTCTGAAACTTTTTTCGCTGTGGCACCCTTGTTGGGCTAAAAAAATTTTCACAGCGCAGCTATCCTTAAAGCGGTTTGAGTACTAAGAAAAAGAAGGAAAAAAACAGTACAAATTTAATGCTCAGTTGTCCTTAATGTGATGAATGAAACTATTTGGATGGATTCTTCATTATTTCCTTTATGTTTATGGGAAGTTTAGTTAATTTTACCCTCAAATCACTTGACCCAGAAATTGCCGTGGCACCTCAGAGTGCCATGTCACCCAGTTTGAGAACCGCTGGCTTAGACAGACCAAATGATTGAGCTGAGGAGGCTTCATGGATAAAAAACAATGTAAGTACTAACAGAAATGTTCCCGGTCACTTTACTACATTGTTCTTTCAATATTAGTTCATCCAATTATGTGTAAGATTCTGCAAATGAGGCTACGTGTTTGATTGTGCCCTCGAAGTAACCTCACTGACAGAAATTTATCAAACCAACATGGCATAATATGTTGATTAAGTTTAGTACAGTGCAAGGAAAAGAAATCAAATTTCATTTTTCACTATCATTCAAATCTACTTGGTCCCACAGTACTGGAGCAAAGGGTGGAGGTGGAAATAAGATGCTTACATGACCTGGTACATAACATACCTCTGATTAAACCACCCATTTAGTCAACTTGAACTGCTTGGGTGGGTTCACTAGAGGATTAAGTTGGATTTTGTTTTGTTTTTCTTTGATTTTGCCTGAAATTTTTGAAAAAGACTAACATGGCTACCCTCTACAAAACTGCTACAAAAGTGGTTCTTTTGTGAGAGGTTTTTGTCATTCCTTAGCTCCATCATCCACATATCAGTAGTCTGCTAAGTGGAAATGCTACACTCTTGTTTCAGTGTCATGCATGGCACCCCTGCAGGCTTCTTCCCATCTCCACCCCCACCCCTTCCATATATTCTCTTGTGTATTACTATGTGAAAGATTTTTTTTTTTCCACAGTACACACATTATTTGGTATATTACACCTTGGAGAGCTATGGCAAACCAAGAGGGTTATCAGTATTTCATGATATAAATAGTAGACATGAGGTTAGTTAGTTAGTTAGTTAGTTAGTTAGTTAGTTAGTTAGTTAGTTAGTTAGTTAGTTAGTTAGTTAGTTAGTTAGTTAGTTAGTTAGTTAGTTAGTTAGTTAGTTAGGAAGGAAGGAAGGAAGGAAGGAAGGAAGGAAGGAAGGAAGGAGGAAGGAATAGTGTACATCACTATTCTGGGCATGGTACATGTAATATAACAAGATGATATTGTCAAGCACAGTACTAACAAATCTAATATACCAGGCATTAAATCCAGTGGGTGTAATGAATCCAAGCAGCAGTACAGGGCAAGCAAATTTCTAAAGAGTCTGCCACCTAAGATCTTTTGAAAGAGATACATCTTCCAAAGCTTGTTGAAAATAGGGAGGAAGGGAGCCACGTGTAGTTCCATTGGGGGTTATTCCAGAGGATTGGTGCCGTTGCCAACAGTGGCATAGTGTGAGTTGCAAGCACCTGGGGCAAGGCAAAGCTTGCTCCTGACACTGTGTTGCTTTCCATATCTGTGCAGACAGTGGGCCCGGAAGGGAAGCCAAGAAGACCTGATCCACCCCCCCACCCGAATAAAGGCTTCACTCCCCTGTTAACCTTGCACCCCTGTGTGACCCCCCACCTCCTCCATGACACCCAACCCCTCCACAACCCTCTACCTGTTCCTCTTGGGTAGCCCATCTATCAGCTTGGAGGCAGGTGAGTGGTGGAGGTAGCAGGCCCTTGGCCCCTGCTGGAAGGAAAGCCCAGTCTCTGTAGATGGTTACCACCACCCCAAGGTATGTAAAAGCCGCCACAGGTGCTTGGACCCATTTGAATCCCCCAAAATGTTGCACCCAGGTTGGCCACACTTGTGTCACCCCCTCCACACTACACCACTGATTGTCCAGAAAGGTCAACATCAAATATTTTCTGGCATCTTTTGCCATGGTCAAGTGGAGGAGCATCGCTTGGGTGGATCTGGTGCCACAGGCAGGTGACCTTGGTGAGAGATGCTCTGACAAGTTTGTAGGAAAGCTTCAAAACTTTGAGATGTGGAATGGAAGATCTATGCTGTGTAATGAAAGAAGCATGGGTACAGTGAGTGTCTGCTCACTAAAGCCTTCATCCAATCGCTGGAGTCCATGTTTAAAATAAACTGTTTTCTCACTGGGTGACTGAGACAAATATTTCCCCCTATTTTTTTCCAAATGAATTTTAGAAGCCTCTAGGATGGAGCTTGCCTTTTTGTTCCTCAATTTCAACTTTTTTATTCCTACTGTAATATAGGGATGGCTTAATTCTGAGCAAGGGGGACTCCTCATTCCAACATTTAGGTGTTAGCTGTGCAGGGGCATGCATCATCCCGCCTCCCTGCCTGATATGCCTGCGCCAGGGAGAAGGATCGATGATGCGTAGGAGGCTAGTTCCTGGTTGGATTTTAGCCTCTGTGAGGTAAGGCAAGGTAAGTCAATGGGCGATTTCATTTTGGAAGATGGGTCCAAGTTCCGAACAGCAACTGTGCTGTTGTGATTCGTTTTGGAACTGGATCCATTCCAAAATGGAATGCCCATACCTAGATCAGACTAAAAGTCCAGTATTCTGTCTGCAAGGGTGGGCAATGGCATGTATCCAAGTATGGAGAACTAGGTCTTGAAGATAGTCCTCTCCTAGTTTATTGTTCATGTTCTTCAGAGGTATTATAATGGCATCCTTATTCAGCTTTGTCCTCTTCTTTTTGGGAGGGACACCTGATACAGCTCAGTGGGTTGAACCAACAGGACCAGGAATTCAGATCTCCACTGCACCTACCGGGAGAGGGTTGGACTGAGCTCATGTAGTTGATGGTGGCCACAAATCTTGTGTGGCCTTGGGCAAGAAGCATGGTCCCACAGCACCACCAGAAGGAGGGTCTGATCAACCATTTTAGTTTATAAGTAGGAAATCCCAGGAGGGTCACTGCAGGTGAGAAACAACCCAATGGCACAGCACTATATTATCACAATAGAATCATAGAATAATGACATTGGAAGGGGTCTATAAGGCCATAAATTCAATCCCCTGCTCAGTACAGGAATACAAATCAAAGGATACCTGTCTAAATGTTGGACAATAATGTTTATCTCCAGTGCTATATTCTCTTGATCTTCCATGGTAAAGGAATATTAATTTTGCTCATGAGGGATTGCATGAAGTCACCATATTCTGCAAGGCAATTATAGAAAAACTGTTCTTCTTTTATGAAAGTAATAGGCACAATAATCCCAGGATTGTGTGCCTGAAACCCCAAAGCAAGCCTTACTGATTTAAATGTTAAGAACAATTAGGGCAGAAATCCTATGCATTTTTCTGAAAGTAAATACAATTAAATTAAATGTCACTTCCATGTAAACATGCATAACATCAACTCATAATTACCCTGAAAAACATAATTACCCTTTCATTCTCTCTTAAACTAGCCTCAGATCTTTTAGAATAATTAATGACAGCTACTAGTAGATATCAGTGGGGCATGGTGGCTCAGCGCGTGCTGAAATGGTCGGCTGCAATGTCGGCAGCTCGGTAGTTTGAATCCTGGGTGCCAAGCAGCACAGTGAGCTCCCGCTGATAACCCCAGCTCCTGCCAACCTAGCAGTTCGATAGCATGTAAATGCAAGTAGACAAATAGGTACCGCCATAAAAAGCAGGAAGGTAAACAGTGTTCTGTGCAGCCATGCTGGCCACGTGGCTACGAACTTGCACAACACTGGCTCTTTGGCTTGAAAACGGAGATGAGCACCGCCCCTAGAGTTGGTCACGACTATCATGCATGTGCAGGGGGAACCTTTATCTTTACCTTTTTACTAGTAGGTATGCCAACTAATAGTAAATAACAATGACCATTTTGAATGTTATGTGCCACCCCTTTTCATGAGCCATCATTATTGTCTTTTAAATAGCTTACATATTAACAAAGATCTCTCCCTAATGCTTTACTGGTCTTACAATGGCACTGAAAAGAGTGTGGACAAAAGGCAGGTTTTGTTGGTTTTGAAATACAATGTCAAAATTCAGAAGTTCCCACTCCAAATGGTTTTATGAGAAGCACAATCTATAACAGGACTGTCCAACTTTGAACAGGCTGAGGTCTACATTTTCTGGCCAGAAGTGCCTGAGGGCTACTACACAAATTCGACTCTCCTCCCTTTCTGGCCTCCTTCTCCTCTTTCCCCCCTTTTCCCTTCCAGCCCCCTCGCTGCCACTGCCACTGCCGCCCATAGCTCTTTCACCTTGACCATGTTCACCACGCAGCTGGGGTGGGCCGAGCCAGCAGCGGGGCAATCACATTGCCATGGCGGCACAGGGAGCAGGAAGAATGGCGGTGGTGGCAGGTCATGGTCTCTGTGAGGCAGCCATGTGGGTGGGAGGGGGAGGAAGAGGAGGAGGAGGATGAGGAAGAGGAGGAAGAGGAGGAGGACGAGGAGGAGGAGGAGGAGGAGGGACTGGTGGGAGGAAGGAATTCTCCAGGGGGGAAGAAGAGGGGAGACGTCACCACACAAAGGAAGTGGGCACGCCCGCAACCCTACTTTCGCTGATCCCTCCCCTCTCCTCCCTCCGCTCCGCACCACCAACTCAGCTGGTCACAAGACAGTGGCATGCTGATCATCTTCCCAGCAGGGGGAGCAGGGGACTGCACCATGGGCCTTGTACTGTCCCGCTTGTTTGAGACAGTGGGATGACAGACCAAGAATTTGCTAGGGCAGTGGTGGTCCTTGGAGTGGGGGAGGGAAGGGTGAACTTATCCTCTCACTTTTTTATTGATGGCCAGTGGGCTACTTTTGAACGCTTTGCGGGCTACTGGTAGCCCACGGTCTACCTGTTGTGCAGGCCTGATCTATAATATACATATTTCCTTGTTCTTCAACCTGGGATCCTGGTTAATCTTCATAGCAAATGATCAGTGGCCTTCCCACATATTTTTATATCCATATCTCTACCAAATCTCAATGATCTGGCAGTGATCGACACATCATGTGTTTAAAGCGAACAACCAACAAACTCTTATATTAAAAGGGGGATCCTTTCATCATATATTTTAGTATGCAAGGATGAATTCAGGATGGGGTTGCTAAAATCCTTTACAGATAAAGGAGTATTTAGATTTATTGTAAGGAAATAAAGAAAGAAGTACAATGAAAGATAGCTGGTGTAAACTCATTAAGCAGAACCAGAGAAGAATAGCTAATCACTGAAACTTCAGTCAGCTAAAACTTGCAAGCTCTAAGCAAACCAGCCCTCCCTCCTGCTTGCCTAACCATCCATCTAAAATCAATTTGCATTGAATTTCAGTGGTGTAAATGCTTGAGATTACAGGAACATTTTGTTCTGGCACTACAGAAAGGATGCAAATAGAGATGGGCATGAAACAAACTTTTTTCATTTCCGTTATTTGTTATTTGTTTTGTTACGTAACGAAACGAATAACGAACATTGTGATGAAATTGGAATGAAACGAACAGAACCACAAAAATTAGGTTTGTTACATTTCGTTTCTCATTAATGGCAACACACAATTAAATGAGCTGTTTTAAATGTTAAAAATGCCATAAAAATGCAGCGATAATTATTTACATTGACTGATAATACCTACCGGGGGGGTTGGGGTCCTTAAAACATTTGTTTTTGTCTTCTCCCATCGCGATGTATTTTTCTTTTCCCTTTAAGGATGACAAAATGGATGTCGCCAGCCACAAAATGGAGGCAAGCCATGTGATGGGATCATGTAAATTCTTGGACAACTTCAACCAATAGCATGCCCAGGTTGCAGACTGGGCAGGTCTGGCAGCCCCCGTCCTCCTTGCAGTCTCCGGTGGGAGTTAGGGTGGGATTGCTGTCTCTGTGACTCATTATTTTCACTTTAGGCCAGCCAGGCAGGTGTGTGTCTCTGTGTTCCTGCCGGCTGCAGCCTGGCTCTTAGGGGAGAGAAAGAAGTCATGTAGCCTTCCTGTGTGCGTGCGTGCGTACCTCTCGGTGAGTACCCTCCCCTGCCCCGCAGTGCAGTCACTCTGCGGCTGCCTTGCACGCTGGGCAATGCCTGCTGCTGCCTTTGCAGCCTCCCTGCGTACCTAGTCTATACTGTGTCTCTGCCAGCATCATTTTTTAGTGTTTTCCCTCTGGTCTGGGGCGTTGGGGGACGCTTGCGCACGGAAATGCTTTAAAAACCACGCAAAAAGCGGGTAAAATGACAAACGAAAAATGAATAAACAAAAATGATTTTTTTTTCAAAAATTCACAAAAACCAAAAATAAACTGAAATGGAAACCCTCAATGAAAAACGAAAAACCAAAACACAATTTTTTCGATTCGTGCCCATCTCTAGATGGAAAGTTAATGTCAGTCATATTTCCCATGTGCAGGGATTCCAAAGTTGGTGCGCCATCACAAAGAAGGCTGTTTTTTGAATGTAGAAGGCCCTTCCAATGACTACATTTGGAAGACTTTTCCCTCAGAATTCTATAGTGCAATCTCACATGTTCCGCTTTAAGTCTCCTGAAAAACTGCAGTAACTCAAGTAACTGAGAAGAAAAAAATAAGCTACATGCACTTGTGGGTGGGGGTAGTTGTTTTCAAAACCAATGTTCAACAGTTTCTTGTTCTTTTTTCCATAGGCTCTGCAAAACATGTTCTATTAGGGGCAGGAACTTAAATAGCAACTTGATATTAATTCAAAGCATTGCAATTTCTGGCTTTGTAAAATTTGCACTAGAGGCAAGGAATCTGTAGCTCTTCAAAAGAGTTAGACTCCAGTGTCCATCAGTTCCAACCAACATTGGTGATATTGAAAAATTATGAAAGGTGAACTTGTACTTGTCTTGGAGGGCCGAGGTTGTTCACACACACCTAGTCTGCACCAGCTGGCAACTCCTCCCCATGGTTTCAGACTTCTTTACTTTTTTTTAAAGTAAAGGAAGCTGTTAGGGTATGGGCTAAACCAGACAAGAACCTTAATAGGTTGTTAGGAGAACCTGAAAGGCTTTGAAAGATGTCTGTCATAGCATCTGCCCTTCCTTGCCTGCCTAACTTGCTTTCAGTGTGTTTTACTTTGCATTTGGTTTTGGAATGCTAACAACAATATAATTTGCAACTCTGATTGCTGAAGCACACTTCTTCTGAGGAAATCCCATAGGAGGTGGGGAGATGGATAAGTTTTTTAGGGGTAGAAGCATCCCCTTTGTGCTTAATTTGACCTTAATGTCAAATCTGCCTTTTGATGTCACATTTTTACTGACAATCTTTCCAACATGTACTAGATGTGTATCCCCCTTTCCTCCTCACAGATGGTGATGAATGGCAAGGAATAGATGATGATATTGCCCACGTCCCATTTTCAACTGAGTGCTACTCTGAAGAAGATATGGTGAAGAGATCGAAGGATTTTTATGAGCTTCTCAACAAGAGGAGATCCGTCAGGTTTATAAGCAATGATCCAGTTCCAATTGAGGTCATTGAAAATGTGATTAGAACAGCAGGTACTGCCCTGTGTGAATGCCTTCCTTGTGAATGGCTCAACATCTGCTAATTCACTAGTAGTCACCATTAAAGTGCCGACCACGTGAGTCAGTAATTCTGAGTAGAGATGGGCACGAAATGAACTTTTTTTCGTTTCCGTTATTCGTTATTTGTTCCGTTACATAATGAAACAACTAACGAAAAATTGTGATTAAAATGGAACAAAACGAACAGAACCACGAAAATTGGGTTCGTTACATTTCGTTTTCGTTAATGGCGATGCACAATGAAATGAGCTCTTTTAAATGTTAAAAAACATCCTGGACATCCATAAAAACCCAGCGATAATTATTTATACTGTCTGATAATACCTACCAGGGGGAGTTCGGGTCCTTAAAATGTGCATTTATGTCTTTTCTCAGATCACTGTATTTTTTTCCTTTAAGGGGAGTTAGGGGAAATCGACCCAAAATGGCTCCCAGATGCCTAATATTGATTTCTTGGCTATTAAAACGCCCTAGACATCTGTAAAAATGCAGCGATAATGCAATAATTGTTTGAAATTATTACCTACCAGGGGGTTGGGGTCCTTAAAACATTTGTTTTTGTCTTCTCCCATCACGATGTATTTTTCTTTTCCCTTTAAGGATGACAAAATGGATGTCTCCAGCCACAAAATGGAGGCAAGCCATGTGATGGGATCATGTTCAACCAATAGCATGCCCAGGTTGCAGACTGGGCAGGTCTGGCAGCCACAGAGGGCATAAAAAGCTCTGGCAGCCCCCTTCCTCCTTGCAGTCTCCGGTGGGAGTTAGGGTGGGATTGCTGTCTCTGTGACTCTAGCTTCAGTCCTGCAGCCTCCCTGTGTGTGTGTGTGTGTGCGTACCTCTCGGTGAGTACCCTCCCCTGCCCCGCAATGCAGTCACCCTGCGGCTGCCTTGCACCCTGCCCCCCCCCCGCTGCCTTTGCAGCCTCCCTGTGTACCTAGTCTATACTGTGTCTCTGCCAGCATCAATTTTTGTGTGTGTTTTCCCTCTGGTCTAGGGGGTTGGGGGACGCCCGCGCACAGTAATGCTTTAAAAATCACGCAAAAAGCGGGTAGAAACAAAAAATGAAAAAATGAAAAACGAAAATGATTTTTTTTCAAAAATTCATGAAAAACGGAAATGAACCGAAACGGACCTGTCAACGAAAAACAAAAAAATGAAATGCCGTTTTTTTTATTCATGCCCATCTCTAATTCTGAGGATATAGAGGAGGAGCCAACAAGTCGTAAAATATAACCCATGATTAGTTCCTGTGTGGTCCTCAAACAGCCCCCCCCCAAATTATGCTTGAGACCATTTTCCTAAACCTGCTGTGCTTCTGTCATGGGTTTGAAAACCTCATCATCTTTAGTCACTAGAGATGGGCACGAAACAAACAATTTTTAGTTTCCGTTTTTGTTTTTTTGTTTCGTTACGCATCGAAACGACAAACGAATTTTATCTCTAAAATGAAATGAAACGAAGAGAAACACCAGAAATTTTGTCGTCCGTTTCGTTTTCGTTATGGCAATACATTGAACTGCTTTAAAAGCTAAAAAAAATCACAAAAATTTGAAATAAATGGTAGCAAAACAGTAACAAAACAAACGAAAATGAAAACAATTTTTTTGCAAAAATTCGCGAAAAATAGAAACGAACCAAAACGGACCCCCTAAACGACAATCAACAAATGAAACACCATTTTTTTATTTGTGCCCATCTCTACTAGTCACACAATGGTCATAAAGACACCAGGATGGGGAAGACTTTTGTAAACTAAAACATTGTTGTTGTTGTTGTTCAGTCATTCAGTCGTGTCCAACTCTTCATGACCCCATGGACCAGAGCTCGCCAGGCCTTCCTATCCTAAACTAAAACATACATGCATATATATTAGACTGGTAGTATGGTAGCTCAGCAGACTAAGGCACCGCAAACTGCTGGCTGCAAAGTCGGCAGCTCAGCAGTTGGAATCCTGGGTGCCATGCAACGGAGTGAGCTCCCGCTGATAACCCCCAGCTCCTGCCCACCTAGCATGTAAATGCAAGTAGATAAATAGGTACCACCATAAAAAGCAGGAAGGTAAAACATTGTTTCCTTTTAGCCACGCTGGCCACATGGCCATGGACTTGGACAACACTGGCTTTTCGGCTTAAATATGGAGATGAGCACCACCCCTACAGTTGGGCATGACTAGCACACATGTGCGCGGGGAACCTTTACCTTATGGGAGATTTTGCACTATACTGTTGATAATGTGAGACTTCATGAGAAGCACCAAAGCCCAGAAATTAGGGCGGTGCTGGAGTTGTTGAGAGTTATACATGAATTCCTTCCATATAGTTTGAGGTGCTTCACATTATCTGGATGGCAAGGGAAGGAGCTATAGTTGTTCCCACACATTTTATCATATGAAAGGGGCCTCCAGGACTATGTGATTAGAATTTGTAGGAGAGATTCATCTGGGAGTTCAACCAAGATGGATGGTCTGTCATGCTGAATAATGATACACATGTACGTTCATTATACTCATCGTGCATGCAGGGTAAAATAATGGATGTATAGTACACACAGAGTCTTACTGCAGTGTACGTAAAGTGAAGGAGCACCATTATCAGATTGCTGACTGCTGTTACACAGTTGCTGTGCATTGCTATTCAATAGGATCACAGCTGTCCTTTGCTTCCAAAGTTTATGACTCTTTTGTTATTGTTTTAATCATGTTGTGCCCCTGCTTTCTTTAATACAAACATTTATTTTTATTTGGTCAAAGGCACGTCTCCCAGTGGAGCACATACTGAGCCTTGGACCTTTGTAGTGGTGCAAGATGCGGAAACGAAGCATAAGATCCGGGAGATCATTGAAGAGGAAGAAGAAATAAATTACAAGAAAAGAATGGGAGATAGATGGGTTAATGATCTGAAAAGACTGAGGTACCGTTCATGCTGGTTGCTCTAACACAGGCTTATTAAAAATTGTAATATTGTGGGGTTTGGTGAAAGGTTTAGAACCAAAACATACCTGAGCTATATGTGACAGGGTATTATAAATGCATCTTCTTACTTTTCTGTCCATTAAGGCCACTGATTGTAGCCAAGGAGGTTTACAACAATAACAGCATAGAATCAAAATATAACCTATACGCATGTGCATTTGAAACACACTTTGTGCATCTGCCTCACTAGAAGCCTGATAGCTTTTTTCAGAATATTTTCCTATGATTTCAAACTTCTTCTCCTCTTCCTCAAACAAACAAATTGCTGTCATGTAGTTACAGGGATTATATAGCCAATGCAAATATCCTATGTGAGAGAACAGGCTGAATAACTCATGCGAAACAATCCTTTTCTAGGACAAACTGGGTGAAAGAATACTTGGACACAGCTCCCTACCTGATCCTTATTTTCAAGCAGGTGTATGGAATGTTTCCAGACGGGAGAAAGAAAACCCACTACTACAATGAAATCAGTGTTTCTATCGCCTGTGGCCTTCTTCTGGCTGCACTACAGGTATGCTTGCAATTTGGGCAAAAGTAAGATTGGGACAAAACATAATAAATGTACAGTGGAACTCTAGACAGCAGTATTTAGGTCATTGGCACCAGCTTTCACCTTACTATAAATTGTCTCTAGAACTCCACTGGCTGCGGTGGGCAAGGTAACAATTGTCTTTCTGTTTTTTCAAGGATGCTAGGACAGAACACACAAATGGGAGAGGAGACCTCTAGAACTAGCGCACTGAGAAGTGTATGCTTGGGCACAGTTTTAATGGCTCATGGGCTAGATCAGGGGTATGCCTCATCCAACAGTTTCAAGGCCCCTTCCTCTGCTGCTCCACTATTTACTTATAGTTGGCAGCAAAGTCCATAGCGATAGTTTGGGCTTAGTTTATCTAACTTCTGGGTTTACTGAAGACAACTGGATGTCTGAGGTAGAACAGAACTAATCTGTTCTCAGTTTTTTATGGCCTTTCCCCATACAATTCAAAGTAACCAGTAACCAAATTCAGCAATGTTTTATTTGGACATAAAGCTAAGAAAATCCCACAAACACATAATCCTATCCCTGACAATTAAATCCCTGCAGTTTGCTGCCCTTTCATCTGCTACCTGAGAAAACTCCCTGACTCTGCCTAATGGTAGGGTGCTTCCTCATCAGGTCCACCTCTATGTGTACGACTCACCTTATGCAAGCAGCTGCATTGTTGAGCAAGGTGTCTATTGTATGACTGGTTGCACAACCAATTGCATGACTGGATCCACCACGTCTTGCACAATAGACACCTTGTGAAATAATGCAGCCGCTTGTGTGGAAATTCCGAACTGGACACTGCCAATATTTAGTAACGCATTTTATTAATTACATAAAACACATGCCACATTTTTCGTAGAAATGTAGAATACGTTAAATGAGAGCCAGTTCTGTGTAGTGAATAGAGTATCGGGCTGGGCCTCAGGAGATGTGGACTCAAATCCACACTTTGCCATGGAACTCACTGGAGGTCACAATGTTAAAGTACTCCTTGAGCAACTCACATACCCCCCAAAAACCTACAAAGGCCTATGTCAAAAGAAGTGTGAGACATAACAACAACAGACTAGTTCAGTGCAAAATAACTGAAATGTATGTGCATAATCATCACCTTAAGAAACCAAAAATGAATGATCTTCCATTGCTTATTTCATCTCCTTTTAGAAGAAGATTGTCACATTAGACATAAAAGCTTTCCATATCCTTGATTTTCAGCCAGGAAATGTTCAGTCAAGCAATTAAAATGAATAGTTTGGGTTTCTTTCCAACCACAAGTAATAACTGGGTATATTGTAAGAAATCTGTAGAAATTAATTGTGCTTAGGGTGTACATTTAGGCTAATTACTGTTGATTGTATCATTTATATCTATATGTATTGGATTTTTTTAATACCGCCTATCTGGCAGCAAGGCCAGATTTGTGTTAATGTTCCTTGTAAAGGTTGTGGGATAAATTCAGATGCTAGATTTAAAGAGTCTGCTAAATTCAGGCTGTTTTTAAAGGAATAATTAATTTGATAGGTACAGTACTTAAGTCATACTTATTAAATGGACCTGCTGTAGCTGGGATAATTCAATATTCTCCTACAATAAATATATGGTAATATGGGTGAATATGCATATATTTTGCACATCATGATAATAATATAGTATTTTTTTACTAGTAGACCCCACCACCAGGTGATACAGGTTGTAAGAAAAAGAATATAGTACTTTTTACAAGTGACTGAATCTTGAAACATGTAGGCACCTAGGGAGAGTCCAAGAAAAGTGGAGTGAAGAAAATTATTCCTACAGTATTCCTATGGTATTCTAATATTTCCCTCACTTTGTTTCAGAATGTGGGGCTGGTGACTGTTACTTCTACTCCCCTGAATTGTGGCCCACGCCTTCGTGTGTTGCTTGGACGCCCAGCAAATGAAAAGCTACTGTTGCTGTTGCCAGTGGGATACCCCAGTAAGGATGCTACTGTGCCAGAGCTGACTCGAAAGCCACTGGAAGACATTATGGTGGTTATATAAACACAGATCAGTTCTGTGTATTCCTGTTGAGCATGGTCTAAAGGGTGTATTTTACTTGACTCATGGTTAAATTTTGGTAATATTAATTACACATTGCCAATGATTTCCAAGAAAAATGTCTTGTTTTGGGGGTTAAGTGTGGTGGTTGTCCATACAAAGCAACTCACACTTGGGGGTGGAGATAGCAAAGCACAATAGAGCTAGTATGCATAATAAAACAAGACAGTACTGTGAAAATCAGTTGTTTGTTGATGGGAAATAGAAGTGCTCCTTCAGAACTGACAGGAGCATAGGAGTTGTAGCTGATATCTTCACAAAACAATATTAATGACCAATGAAGCTCATGGATCTTAATAATCATAATTTAATATTAATATAGCATGTCATGGTTGCCTAAAGCAAGAGTTGTAATAGTCTCAATGACAACCCCGTAGAATACATAAGTAGAATTTCGGATGACACGAAACCTTCTGGGTGGTGAAGACCAGAGAAGATTGTGAAGAGCTCCAGAAGGATCTCTCCAAACTGGCAGAATGGGCTGCGAAATGGCAAATGCGTTTCAATGTAGGAAAATGTAAAGTAATGCACATTGGGGCAAAAAACCATAAAATAAAAACTTTATCAACTCATGGGTTCTGAGCTATCCATGATGGATCAGGAAGAAGAATCATAGAATCATAGAGTTGGAAGAGATCTCGAGGGCCATACAAGTCATGAACCCCCTGCCATGCAGGAACCTCCATCACAGTACTCCCAACACATGGCCAACCAGCCTCTGCTTAAAAACCTCCACTAGCCTCCATGGCAGCATATTCCACTGCTGGACAGCTCTAACCACCAGGAAGTTCTTCCTAAAATTCAGATTGAACCTCTTTTCCTACAGTAAAGGTGCAGAAGAGGGTGACTGAAATGATTACTGGGCTGGGCCCCCCCCTTATGAGGAAAAGCTACAGCATTTGGAGCTCTTTAGTCTGGAAAAAAGGCACCTGAGGGGGGGATATGATTGGGACGTACAAAATAATGCAGGGCATGAGTAAAGTGGATAGAGGGACACTCTTCTCCCTCTCACAAAATACCAGAACTAGGGGGCACCCACTCAAATTGAGGGTTGGGAGAGTGAGAACAGACAAAAGAAAATACTTCTTTACCCAGTGTGTTGTAAGTCTGTGGAACTTCCTGCCACAGGATGTGGTGATGGCATCTGGCCTTGATGCCTTCAAAAGGGGGTTGGACAGATTCCTGGAGGAAAAGTCCATCACAGGCTACAAACCATGGTGGAGATGCATAATCTCCAGTGTTAAAAACAGGGTATTGAAGGGCCAGATGCAGGGGTGGTGGTATAAGGAGACAGATATCTAGTCTTGTGAGCTCTCAGAGGCATTTGGCTGGGGCCACTGCGAGATACAGGAAACAGCACTAGATGGGCCCTTGGCTTGACCCAGGATGATATGTTCTTATGTTCTCTGTAGTACTATTATAGTCCTGTTGGGGTAGGGAACTTAGAGACAATGATTGGCTTGCTCAAGTACCTCTATGGAATGTATATGAACTTCTTACCATTTGATCCCACCTTTTCTCCAAGGAGCTGAGCACAATATACATTATTCCATCCATATCTAATTTTTCTTTATGGAACCCAGGGAAAGCAAATTAGGCTAGAAAATGGTTACTGGTTCAAGATCACTGGAAGAGTCACCTTGGGTTATTTTAAAGGAGTAAGGCAAGATAAAAATATTTTAAAAGAAAGAAAGAAAGAAAGAAAGAAAGAAAGAAAGAAAGAAAAAGCTTGATATCTTAGTGAAAATTCAAATCCACACCTCTCCACTCTTAATCTGATGCTACATGCTGGATAACATGAACCATTCATTTGTTTATCTATTTATTACCTTTGTACCCTACCTTTTTCCTTTAAATTACTATTTAAGGCAGCTTGCAAACAAACAAAAAAACAGATTCAACCATGCAACCATTAATGTGAGTTTCGTCTATAAACAAGATAGCTAAATAATCACAACATATATTTACCGGTAATCATTTTTCAAGGCAGCTTCAAAAAAGATATGTCATCATATTTGTCCTGAAAGCAGGTAGTGTGTGTGAACTGATCACATTCCGAGGAAAGTGATTTGCAATGGGAGAGAAAACCTTCTACGGTATGGCTGTCAAGCAGGACTCAGCAAATGTGAAGATGAGACTAACACTCCCCAATCCATTTAGGATTTAAAGGTTAAAACTAACAGCCTGATTTAGATGCAGGAAGAAGCTGACAACCACAGAAAGTGATTCAATTTCAGGGTCATATAATCCCCAATCCATGCTTGCCTCACCAGTCTGACTGCCATTTATTGTGCAAAGCGAAAATCCCAGGCATTCTTCAAGAGCATTTTACAGATGCAGTGTAAGTAAGGCCTACCTTACTTGTTAAGTGAGGTCAGCTCAGAAAAGGCTGTCTCTTGTGCAGTGAGTTGTACAAAAGCACTTCAGCCCCTGCCGCACCTTGGGAGTTGGGGTACAACACAGAATCAAATCCTAAAGAATGAACCTGATCTTTCAGGGGAGCTGAAAACTCTTCTAGAATAGGATGACCCCCCCAATCCCCCAAACCAGCAGCACCTCCATCTTGTCAGGATTTAATTTATTTGTTTATTTATTACCTTTGTACCTTGCCTTTTTTCTTTAAATTACTATTTGCAAACAAGCAAAACAAAACAAAAACAGATTAAACCATGCAACCATTAATGTCAGTTCTCTCTAGTAAACAAGATAGGTACACCCTCATCCAACAACACATTGTCAAGCTGAAGCAATGTTCAGATCTGTTGACTGTCCTCTTGGTGTCAGCTGGCAAGGAAAAATAGAGCTAGGGGTCTTCAGCATGTTGGTGGCACCTCATCCAAAGCTCAGTCTCTCCCAATGGCTTCATGTAGATAAATGATGAAACATTCAGGGGATAGGGTCCAACTCTGACAGCTGTGATATCTCATTTCACCATCTTTGTTACTACACTGGTCCAATAAGTATCCATTCTGGATCCCATACATGAAGTATAAAAACCACTTTATTTGAAGCTGTGCACTATGAATCTGAGTTGAAATTGCTATCCAAGTAATACACGGGCTAGGAATGACTAACAGGGGTCAGTCTGCATTGCTGGCATTATTAATGGCAGCTGAGCGCAGGCAATCTGTCTTGTAGTTCTTCAGTATCACCCATGACAAATGAATGCACAAATTCAATGGTCTGACTTTGCTGAAAGTCAGAATGTATTTGGGAGCCAGGTAAGAAATAAAAACTGGAACATCATCATTAGAAAGCTGGCTTGCTTTTACACAAAGTGCTTAGTAAAACTGCTCGTTTGATGAAGCCAGGCTTTTGTTTAGTTTTCCTGCCACGCTACAGATGATCTGGAAGCTCTCCAGGCACAGTAGAAGGCAGTTTTCTCCCTACAATTTTAAATTAGATGGCAATCTAGTTTATGTGAAGGTTTACTTTTTCCCAAAAATACTATAAGCATGAATATTATCTCCTACTGATATAAATGGTACACCCTACTGTTTGCTGATGGCAGATTGCTAGCCCAATGGAACCCATATTTTAATGCCAGATGTTTAGGACCACAACTCCCAACATTCCGAGCCTAGATAGCCAATGACAAAGGACTGTGGGAGTCGTGGTCCAAAGCACCTAGAGTGCCGAAGTTTTTGTTGGAGTTTAATCTCTAGAGATATTAGCAGAGAAAAATAAGTCTTCTGAGTGTTTGCAGTCACACAAATCACCCCGGCCGAACAGAAATCGATGAATGGCAGTCAGCCCATTTGGCTTAATAAGGAGTACTAAACAAGCTTATGTAGCAAAAATATAACATAGCTTTACTATAAAAATATATACAAAAAGAAAAACAACAATAGAACAATACAAAACATACTTAGCATATCTTTTGGAGAATGAGGAAAGGCAACATCAGCATTCTGGCAGGAAAGGCAGCTGCGAGCAACATACTACATGCTGCTGCTGCTTTCAGCATGTACTATACAGAAAGGAAGGACCTTCTCTTATACTAGTTAGAGAGGGGACAGGTGAGAGGTAATACATAATAGCCTGGATAGTTTGGTTCTAGAAAGCTCAGGCTATTAAAGGGGAAGAGTCTTTCATGCATGGCTGCACTGCCCTAGCAAAAACATCCATAAGCAAAACATATTTTGCCCTTCATAAAGACCCTATAAGAAATGTCTACTTCTGATATTCGTTCTATAGCCACTGAACCACACTACCCTTCCTACCATGGGGTGGGTGAGCCCAGAGAAAAGTTAGCTGGAGAGGAAACAATGCAACCAACCTGGTGCTGGATTCCAGGCATCCCCCCCTCCCGCTTCTGGCAGCAGTGTTTCTTCTGTTTTCTGCAAACAGGCAGGTGTGTAACATCGGCAGCAGCTCTTTTTACAACAGGGTTTGGGGTGAGTTACCTCTGCAGATGTCGGTTCACATTCTAACAGTCGTGCTTTCTCTCATGTTCATTTTTTAAAAAATCTTCAATCCCTCCCCCTATTGTGAGAAAATGAAAACTTTGGTAAAACCTTTAAAAATAAGATGGAATGAAATTATTAGTGCTATATTATACATTCCCCATTATATATGGACTCCTCCTCCTCCTCCTCTTTTCCTCATTCTTCGTTACAGCTTCCTTGCTGTTGCCGTCACTGCCGCCTGTGCCTCTCAGTCACCTCCGCCATGTTCGCCGTGCAGCTGGGGCGAGCCAAACCAGCAGCGGGGCAATCACATCGCTACCACGGCACAAGGAGGGAATGGCTCAGAAGGGGAGTGGGAGGAGCAGTGGCGATGGTGGGTCACGGCCTCTGTGAGGTGGCCATAGGAGTGGGAGGAGGAGGAGGGGGGAAAAGAAGGGTAGGAGGAAGGAATTCTCCGGGGGGGGGACTTTGCTGGGGCAGTGGTGGTCCTTGGATGGGGAAAGGAGGGGTGGAGAACGTATCCCCTCCCTTTTTTAAATTGGTGGCCGGTGGGCTACTTTTGAATCCTCGTGGGCTACTGGTAGCCCATGGTCTACCTGTTGGGCAGGCCTGAACTATTCCCTACTCTATGGCTGCAGTTTATGAAATAAAAGCTGTTTCTTAGTTCTGCTACTTAATCACCTTTAAACAATTGTGGATTTTTCATTGCAAAGCAGAATGGGACTTTAACATAAAAAAGTCTCAGTCAGAAAGTAACATATGACTTGGCCCCAAAGATTCAGTACCTCATTAGACAAAAATCTTTATTATTATTATTATTATTATTATTATTATTATTATTATTATTATTATTATTATTATTATTATTATTATTATTATTATTATTATTATTATTATTATTGCTACTGCTGCTGCAGCTACTTCTACTGCTACTATAGTGGTGGTGGTAGTAGTAGTAGTAGTAGTAGTAGTAGTAGTAGTAGTAGTAGTAGTAGTAGTATGTAGTAGTATGTAGTAGTATGTAGTATGTAGTAGTATGTAGTAGTATGTAGTAGTAGTAGTAGTAAGCCCATGTTGAAAAAACCCGGCCTTGCAGTTGACGACTTAACAAACTTTCGTCCAATTGCCAATGTCCCGTTTATGGGCAAGGTGATCGAGAGGGTGGCGGCGGTCCGGCTGCAGTCATACCTGGAGGATCGGCAGTGCCTCGACCCATGCCAGTCCGGGTTCAGGCCCCGTCGGGGTACCGAAACAGCTTTGGTCGCCCTGCAAGATGACCTTATCCGGGCGGCTGACAGGGGTTGCTCTTCCCTGTTGGTCCTCCTGGATCTGTCAGTGGCCTTTGATACCGTCGACCACGGTATCCTGTTGGACCGGCTCTCTGAGGTTGGGATCGGAGGCTCTGCTCGCAGATGGCTCCGTTCCTTCCTGGAGGGCCGGCCGCAGTACGTCCAGCATGGGGGGGAGTTATCGGCCCCTTGGATTCTCCCTTGTGGGGTTCCACAGGGGTCGTCTCTGTCCCCCATGCTGTTTAACATCTACGTAAGGCCGTTGGCGGGGGTCATCAGGAGTTTTGGAGTC
Organism: Phrynocephalus guinanensis; assembly: GCA_037367245.1. Classification (NCBI taxonomy): domain Eukaryota; kingdom Metazoa; phylum Chordata; class Lepidosauria; order Squamata; family Agamidae; genus Phrynocephalus; species Phrynocephalus guinanensis. Next base: position 102,192,317 of record CM074733.1, on the reverse strand, counting down.
TGCTGTCATCAGTACGCTGATGACACGCAGCTCTATCTCTCCTTCTCCACCTCTGCTGTGGAAGCTGTTGAAGTCCTCGATGGGTGCCTGGAGGCCGTACTGACCTGGACCGGGGCGAACAGGCTTAAGCTCAACCCCGAGAAGACGGAGGTTATGTTCTTTGGGAGCTCGCCGTCGGGGTATGGTGGCCCCCTCCCCTGTCTGGGGGGAGTGTCCCTCCAGCTTGCGGAGAGGGTGCGGAATCTGGGCGTGCTCCTGGACCCGGCGCTCTCCATGGAATCCCAGGTGGCGTCGGTGACCAGGTCCGCCTATTACCATCTCCGTCGGATCGCCCAGATCCGCCCATGCCTCGACGCGAACTCTCTGAGAACAGTGGTCCAAGCACTGGTGATCTCGAGGCTGGACTACTGTAACGCACTCTACATGGGGTTGCCCTTGACTCTTCTCCGACGGCTGCAGCGGGTACAGAATGCGGCGGCCAGGCTGGTGGCCGGCGTGCGTCGGTATGATCACATCACGCCAGTCCTGGCTCGCTTGCACTGGTTGCCCGTTGCAGCCCGGATTAGATTCAAGGTCCTGGTTTTAGTTTATAAAACCCTCCATGGCTTGGGACCGGATTACCTGACAGAGCGTATCGCTCAGCGAACCACCTCGGCCCGTCCCGTTCGGCAGGCGCGAGCGCACTTGCTGCGGGTCGCCACTCCTCGAGAAGCCCGGAAGTCGAGAACCCGGGCCCGGGCATTCTCAGTGGCGGCCCCTAGCCTTTGGAATTCCATCCCTCCTGAAGTGCGCTCTGCAGAGTCCCTGCTGGCCTTCCGGAAGGCTTTAAAAACCTACCTCTTCCGGGAGGCCTTCGGCGATCCCTAGGCTTTTTTTTTTTTTTTCACCCCGCCATTGCCATGTCTCTAATCATATCCTTATTAGATTTAGATTTTTATTGGATAGTATCAGGAACGCTATCCGGTTTTTACTATATTAGTTCGTAGTGTATATCGTTCGTTTGTTGTAGTGTGTATCGTTTGTTTGATTATCTGTGCCAACTTTGGCTTTGTAAGCCGCTTAGAGATCTCTGATATTAAGCGGGATATAAGTACAATAAATAAATAAATAAATAAATAAATAGTAGTAGTAGTAGTAGTAGTAGTAGCATGATTGTCTGAAGGGCTGCCTGCAACCAAATTCACTTTTGGATGTGAGGATTACACCAATTAGCATGTCATTTCTACTTGATCATAAGTGACCTCATTTAACCCATATCAGCAACTGATGGACTGCCACTGAACTTTTCATTGAAATATAAGATAATGTCCTGAACATATCTCATGCAGACTTCTAATTGTGAGGCTAAGAAGATTGTGTGACATGCAAAACTACATCTTTTAAAACAGTGGTTCTTAACCTTCCTAATACTATGACTCTTTAATAGTTTCTCATGTTGTGGTGACTCCCAACCATAAAATTATTTTTGTTGCTACTTCATAACTGTAATTTTGCTACTGTTATGAATCATAATGTAAATATCTGATATGCAGGATGTATTTTCATTGTTACAAATTGAACATAATTAAAGCATAGTGATTAATCACAAAAACAATATGTAATTATACATTGTGAAATAATAATAATAATAATAATAATAATAATAATAATAATAATAATAATAATAATAATAATAATAAAAGAAGAAGAAGAAGAAAGCAGCAACTCATGCAGACAAAATAGGTGGAACTTTTTGCTTTCTAGTTCAGGAAAGTCTCTGTCATTCTGCCTCTCCTTGCCAATATTGCTTATTGGCCACTATTCTCTCCCCCCCCCCCACTGCCTTCAGCAGGCTCTATACCTCCAAAGTGAACAGAGGCGTCAGGTAGAAAGTGCAGGGGGGGGGCAATGCCTCCCCCTCCCCACCAATTCTGGGCTGCTTGTCCACCAGGAGATGTCGGGGGTTGTTCGGTGGACCGCGGCCACCACTGTCCCACTTCCCTCCATTGGCTGGCAAAGGGAGCTGGAGCTCACATGAAGGTGGCACCCCCCCCTTTTTTGCAAAGCTGTGGCAGCAAGAGCTGATCAGAGGGGATGCAGCTGTTGTTGCCACCTGCACTGGGGTCGCCTGCTGGGCAGATCAGGGTGTTGGCGGGTGGCCAGGGCAGCAGAGTGTGAGCCACCGGGCAGGTAGAGGCTAGCCACAGCTCTGCTACCCCATGGCCCCAAAGGGGCTCCCGTGAGCCCAGCCACCCTCTTCACACCCAGGGCCGGCACTAGGTTTTTTTGTGCCCTACGCGAGGGGCGGGGGGCAGCAGGGGCGGGCGGGCTGGCAGGGCGGGGCAGCAGGCGGGCAGCGGCAGGGGGCCCCCGGGTGGTGGGTGGGCAGTGGGGCAGGGCGGTGGGTGGGCAGCAGCAGGGGGGCCGGGCGGTGGGTGGGGTGGGGGTGGGCGGTGGGTGGGCGGTGGCAGGGGGGTCAGGCGGCGGATGGGCGGGTGCGGGCAGGCGGCAGCAGGGGGGGCGGCCGGTGGCCGGTGACGGGCAGGGGGGACGGCGGGGGGCAGCAGGCTGGCCAGCGCCCCCTGTCCATTTTGGTGCCCTAGGCAACTGCCTAGTTCGCCTTAATGGACGCGCTGGCCCTCTTCACACCGCCCTGTTCCGGCCAAGGAGGAGGAGGAGGGACGGGGTGAGCTGGTGGCAGCAGTGGTGGCAGCAGCAGCAGTGGGGGTGGCAGGGAATGGCTCGCCGTGGCTGAGGAATAGCAGGCACACACACCCCTATGGGGACAGCAGGAGCAGCCACCGCCACCGCCACCGCCACAGGAGCAGGCAGGGCAATGTGGCCCGTGAAAAGTCAGCTGCATGGTACATGAGGAGGGAGCGTACCACCGCTAACCCACACACAGTTTGGTGCTGCTCTATCGATCCTCAACACCTTAGGGGAGGAGGAAGGTGTGATTGCCCAGTGCCTGTGTCCTTCTCCCCCCCCCCCTCCTGCTGCACTGCCCCAGATGCCCTCTGCTCGGCTCACGGTGACCACTGTGAAAGGGTTGTTTGTCCCCCAAAGGGCTTGTGACACCCAGGTTGAGAACTGCTGCTTTAAAAGCTGAAGACAGCTGGAATGTTCATGAAAGGCAACCAGGAGGCTATCACTGCTGCCCTGTCCAACATTTGCTTCCTGATGTATTTCCCTTACTTTCCTAGTGGCTTCTCCTGGCTAGGCTCAAAGAGTTCACATAACTAGGGTAGGGGGATGAAATAAACCTGTTGCTTGAAATATTTGGCCCAGAGTTCTGTGGCTATGCTCCATTTGCATAACAATCCATTCGCAAACAATGCCAATTTTTTCAAAGATTGGACAAGAAAGCGCCAGAGAGACAGTGGAACACCCCTGGCGGAGTGTTCGTTCTACCTGTGCTGCTCCAACAGGATTCTGGCCTTGTATGGAGAAGATACTGCCAGATAATACCTCTCAAACACAATCTGTCTCTTGTCACTTGTTTTTCTTCCCCCTGTTGTAGAGTTATGGCACAGAAAGGCCACTCAGGAGCCTTTGTTTAGGTTCATCTCTAGGCCCTGTTGTCATGGCTACCCCTGCTGTGATGGATGAAAGGGGCCAGCTAATCTCCAAATGTATCAGATAGATGGGTTGGGGAGGGATACACAACTGCTGTGTATGTAATCTTTTCTTCTTTCTTTTCACTGTAAGAATAAACTCCATATAATCTTTGGACAAAAGACAACCATTTTGGAAGGATTTCTCTAAGCAGGCTTGAATATAAAAGCTCTTTGGGCGGCACATTTCTCTGTAATGGTAATCCTTTTGTGTAATAGGTTTGCTGAACAAGGAAGAATGCAGAAACGCTTTTCTAAGGAGAAGCTGCCTTTAAAATAAATATCTTGAGCTCGAATAACATGTTTGGCATGATTTCATTATAAGCTAACAGTGAAATAGCAAAATGTAGGCAAGTGTCAAAGGGTAGTTAAACATAGTATTTGATGTACCCATCATTTCAAAGGATAAACATAAAAATGAAATGATGAGGACATTCCTTTTAAATTCCATCTTTCACTGTAGGGAGCTGTGACATAGGTAATCAAATATCTAATACAGACAGAATTCCTATTCTAGGGTTCATCTTACAGTTTTAGGGAAATGTAGGAGGTGGGAATGGGCTAATGTCACATATGCCATATAGACCATAAATAGAATGGAAGTATCTGGGGGGAAAGCTTCCATGCACACAATGGTAGACACAAAGGTATTCTTATGTTCTGGAAGCCTGATAGCTACAATTGGAAATTAAGGTCAATTTTTACACTGAATGCATGTTCTCCCTGTAGATGTAGTCTTTATGTGTTTGTTAGAATCTGTCTACATGTGAGCATCTGACTCATGCTCCCATGGTAGATCCTAATAAATGCAGTCTGCAGATCATGGGTACACATGTACCAGGGTTGAATGGTGAAAGCAGATATGCAGTTGCATGAATAGATGCATGTTTGCTTTTTGTAACCACAGAGGTATTCATTCACACATTACATTGGAAATGCAACCAGACTATACCCCAATGGTTGTGAAGATCCATCTAAATATTCCTGTGGTGATGTCAGTGCTGACAGGGAGGTATATTTCAAATATTTCTCATGTACCATGCAGCTGACTTTTCATGTGTGATCATTATACCTCTCAGCAAAAAGAAATCACAGAGGCTCTAGCTGACAGTTCTTCGACTGCATGATTCTCTATCAACTTCTGGTCAATGTACCAAGGAGGGAATTTAGAAGAACAGCCATTATGGGGCCAATGTACTGTATATAATCAGTGTGATCTTTGCTTAAACCTTTGCTTTGAACAAAAACTATTCAGATTCATGTGTATTTCTGTAAACCTGAATTCTCCCCACTGATATAAGCAGTCTTTATGCAAATACAAATGAATATTTTTAAAAAGGTGATTCGCCTTAGGGTTCCCTCCTCGGAGAGTTTTATTTTAAAATATAGCATTAGTCAGATGAAATTGTTCCACTTGAGGTCCAAAAACCCTTACAAAAAGAAAAAAAAACCCAAAATATTTTTGCCATTTGTTTCTGACAGTTGTTTAAACTAGATCTAGATTTGCTGCAAGAGATTGGTGTGGCAGCAGAGAGGTATTTGGTATGGTAAGAGTAAGGCAATGAAGCACTGTCTCTCACCAGCATGATTTCCTTTATTGTATATGTGTAATAACCCAAAGGCACTCAGGGCTTGGGGGCAACCATGTGATCTTTGCAATAGGATGAACTCAAGCTGCTTGGTCCCAGCTTCTGCCAACCTAGCAGTAAGAAAGCACATAAAATGCAAGTAGATAAATAGGTACAACTTCAGTGGGAAGGCAACGTTATTTAGTTATGCCAGCCATATGACCACAAAAATATGCCTACGGACAGCCCTTTGGCATACAAACAGAGATAAGCCTTAGAGTCAGAAATGGGGAGACTCAAATGTTAGGAGGAACCTTTACCTTATTTAGTTTACTATGTATTACCACCCAAAAAAAAGCATGTATTAAGCACTTGAAAGGCAAGTATTGCCAAGCTTGTTTTAAAATGGTATTTGGTTGTCTCGGAGTCTCAGACAACTTAACTGATTAATTAGAAGATGAACAATGTCTGGAACACTAGGTGGCAGAATTACTCTGCTTGAAATGCATAAAGTGTACAGTACTTCCAGCAAGCATTGATTAAGGCCTACTCAGCTCAGTGCACAAAATAGTATACACAGCCCATCAGCTGTGTTTCCTATTTGTTTTTGCAATCCTCTGCAGGGAGCAAAAATAGAAGGTTTAATGGGTTCTTGGTAGAGCACCATAAGTAGCTAATGGGCTATTTTCAAGTTGTAAATAAGTCCCGATTTGTGCAGGGCTGTCTTAAAACGTCTGACTCTGCATTATTATTTTACTGCAGCTCTTTCTTGAAACGATTCCTTGCACTTTCCTTATTGTTTTACTTGTTTGGCAACAAACTGAAGGTCATTCTAGTAAGTCATCTTTAATGCTTTCAGATGAGTAACACACAACGATTTATACAAGCTTCATTTCCTTGTACTCTGTTGTGCAAAACTAACATCCTTTTGTATGTGGTTCATTTTAACATTGTGATTGTGTCTTGGGGCTCTATTTCTCATGTTTCAGAAGACTTTGATTGACTTTATGATGCTATTATCACTGTTAGTTCTTTTAATTATTCCTATAAATTCCAAATAATGATGAACGGTTGTCATGGTTTTGCGTTTATCTGCAAGCTGCATAAACTTAATTTTCTCTTGCTGTGCAAGTTTCCAAGACCTGTCATTTATTTAATTATTAGACTTCATTTGATTTATATAATTCTGCCATTTGGCCCCACTCTGGGCAATTAACAATTTAAAACACAGATATACAAAATAATAACTGTAAATAACAAGTACAACACATTGATAGAACTCAAAGGCACAATAAAACATAAAATTTGAAAAATAATTAAACAAGACCAAAATCAGACAATCAAAAGGAAAAGGAAAAAATCATAAAGTAAGCAGTCAGAAATCTGAAGCAAAGGGGAATTAGGAAGAATTGTCTAGCAACTTAATTAACCACCAACAGTCTTCCATAGCAGCATATTATGCTCTGAGTCTTTGTAAGATGTGAACCCCTTTCTCAGATGCAATGAGCTTCTCAACGGCCTCAGTTGGTGGCTGATCATAGTGAAGGAAGGATGGGATCGGTGTAAGTGCATAGAAGAGAGAAGGGAATGGGGTTGAGCAAGCACTTTGAGACTCCCCCTGCCAGCACTGGGGCAGCCAGGGCTACTGTGGGGATTACTGTGGGGAAAAATGTTCCCCAATACTCTGCTCTACTAGAGGCAACTCAAATGTGTGCTTACAAGTGCAAAAACCCAACAACCATATATCTGAATTGGATTCACATGTTTTAAATGACTGTATATACTTGAAGTCTAGTTTTTCAGTCCTAATTTTGGGCTGAAAAAAAAGGGGGGGCTCAACTTATATTCGGGTCAATACTTTTAGCCACTGAGGCAAGTGCTTGGGTTGGTGGATAAAAGTCATTTTAAACATTGTGTGCTGCTTCTCCTGAACCCCAGCCCCGCATTGCGGGGGAGCGGCGTGCAATGATTAAAATGACTTTTAGCAACCAAGGCAAATGCTTGGGTCGGTGGCTAAAAGTCATTTTAAACATCACACACCACTTCCTCAGCTCACAAAGGGCGTTTATACACGACCCCTAAACTCCGCTGCAAATGGCTCCCAGCTCCGGAGCTTAAAAATGTTTCCCCACCAGCTCCGGAGCTAACAGAAAATTAAGTGCGACCCCGCCCACCTAAGTGCGACCCAGCGCACTTTTTAGGTACCTGCTCTGGGAGAGTGAAAAATTTTGATGCGGAGAGTACTGGGCTGTCCTTGCTTCTTTTTGTTGTTGTTTTTTTGCCTCCTGCCCCTTTAAGAGGAACCAGGAAGTGACGGGGGTCGGAGCAACTTCCACCGGCACTCAGGAGGTAAGAGTGCATTCTTTTCTCCCTTTTTTTCTCCCTCCCCTCACGCAGACAGAACAAGGAAGTACGGGGGGGTGGGAATGCAGGGAGAGCGACAAACCCTCAAGACCTCTGGTCCGAATTTAAGGGACCAGCGGATCTTAGGGGTCATGTATAAAGGCCCAAAGGAGGAGCTGCCAGGCCCTGCTGCATTTCCTATCCTAGACTTATACTCAAGTCAATAAATTTCCCCAGTTTGGGGAGTTAAATTAGGGCCCTCGACTTATACTCGGGTTGACTTATACTCTAGTATATATGGGTAGTTTTTAAAAGGCAAATACATAAAACACATGGAAGTTGTGGATATATATTTTTGCCCTGGAAATGTGATTTTTAAAAATTGGTTGTGAGGTATTTTACCAGGCTGGGAGTGGTTCATTAATTTTAAACCCAGATGTCAAATTGACGTATTTATAATAGTTTTGGTATATGTGAGTGCCTCTGATGATGTGAATTATACCAGCCCCCTTCCTTCTATAGCCACTAGCCACAGCTGGTGTAGATTTATTTTTCCCAAGTGGCATAGCAATAGTATGACATGACACACACAGAGAGAGGGGTGGGCTGGAGGAAAGACACACCAGTGAGTGGAAATTTATGAGCCAGCAAAGAAAAGCTGGCTGAGAGAACATCATCCCTTCTTTGCAAAGATAAACTGATGATCAGAGATATTTACAATAGTTGGAACGTCTGGGGTTGCAAAGGAGGAGAGAAGATTTTCTTCCTTCTAGCCTCTCTCTCTCTGCTGGTGTGTAACTGTAACCAGCTTGGCTCTTGAATCTCTCATCTTTCCCCTGCTCCACCACCACCACTCTCTCTCTCTCTCTCTCTCTCTCTCTCTCTCTCTCTCTCTCTCTCTCTCTCTCTCTCTCTCTCTCTCTCTCTCTCTCTCTCTGTGTGTGTGTGTGTGTGTGTGTGTGTGTGCTTGGCTCCAGAGAAAATCTGTATTCCAATCTCCCCCCTTGTCTTTCATGCCATACTGTCACTATAGGAAAGAACTAAATAAACGTATTAAAAATAATCCAGCAGCAGTGCATGGCTGTGAGGTAGCCAGTATGCAGGAGGATAGGTGCAAATCAGGATGAAGTCTCAAATGCAGTAATTATTTCTAAAAGCCTATGTAGTCTTCTCCACTGATATACCACACAGATTAAAAATGGATTAAAAGTTATCCCAAGGGGACACACAGCGACCCCAAACCCACATGACTACCATGAGACTTTAAACCCATTTCAAAACCCATAATCCATCTTCTGTATTATTTTCATAGTGTAACCACGCTCTCAGTGAGACTTTCCTTTATTGTTCTTCTCACCCCAATATATACATAGAACTTTTAATGCCAGTAAGATATACATAAATCTAAATAAAGTACTGTAATTTCAAGCACAATTTATCACACTTTTATCACCTGTATGCCATGTAGGAAAATTAGCAAGTGTGCAGCTCCCAAATAGGGTGTTTCCAGAACAGATGTGGAAATTCTGTCCACATTGCTGACCAACACCCAACAGGAAGGAAGTACAGCACAGTACTTTTATGAAATATAGCACAGTTTCCAGGGCCAATGACAACAGAAACAACTTAAACTGAAATTAACCACTCTTCCCAAATTAATAATATAAGGAACATGTGCGGTGGACCCTCATATAAGAAATGGTTTGTATAACATAAAATCTGTACAACATAAAAATTCCGGAGATAGGGGAAATTTGCTTAACAGAATTGCCTATGGGGTGAATCTGTACAACATAAAAATGGTCTTGATTAGGGATTACTCTGTTTTCAATGCATTCCTATGGGAAATTTGTATAAAGGAAAATTTGCTTAACATAATTTCATTTGGAACGAATCAATTACTTTATACCAGGTACCACTCTACTTAAATTTATTGCCAAGAAAAGACAAACAAGTAAGTCCTAAGAGAAAAGACAGTAATGCTGGGAAATATTGGCAGCAACAATAAGAGAGGAAGATGGAATATGAGTTGGATTGACTCAACAAAAGAAGGCACTGTCTTAAGTTTGGAAGACTTGAGCAAGACTGTTAAAGATAGGAGTTTCTGGGGTGGGGTTAGGGTTTGGGTTACACAGTTTAGAATCAAGTCAAAGGAAAGGCAAAATAAAATTGCAGTGTAGAATCAATGCAAAGGCTAGGCAAAATAAAACTGCAGAGGCAAGCAAAAGTTACAGTGGTTTGAACCAATTTGAAGGCAAGGCATAGGCAAGTTAGAACGAAATTGGAAAAGACCACCAAAAATCACCAGATTCTTGACACTTTGTTGGTCTGTCCAAAAATGTTTAATGAAAGCAGACTATAAAGTGAGCAACAACCAGCATATGACACAACTAATACGGGAAGTGTATTCAGGTAAAGCCCGGGTGAATGGATAACACACTTCTAAGGAGTGTTGGGACGGGGACAGGAATGGATGTTCTGGGAGGCAGGAGAGCAGGTATGACACCAGACCTGTGGCATCTTATCACGGGGCACTGGCGGCGCCCCCCTGGGGCACTCACAAACTATTGGCATGAAAATATTTTATTTTATTTGTTTATTTTAGAGTATTTTTATCCTGTCTTTCTCCTTGGAAAAGGACCCAAGGCGGCTTACAGTAACGAGGGATAATATACAGTCCAGTAAAATCAAGACATGTTCAAGTGCCCCCAGTACACCCGCAGGCAAGATTCCTGCAGGCAGGGAAAAAAGGAAGGCAAAAGATCAGCAGCGGTGGCAAGCCATCAGCAGATGACCTGCCAGCACAAAATCTCTCCTAGAGATCTCTCTGCTGGAGAGATGGAGCCAAGTGGGGCTGGTGATCTACCTCTGACCACTCTGCGATCTACAGGTAGATTGCAATCTACTTGTTAGACATGCCTGCTATAGTGGGTGGGTTCCTGTGATTTCACAGGAGTATGTGCCTGTGATGTCACAGGGATTGGGCAGGCAAGGACAGGGATGGAAGCAAACACAATGCACATTTACAAAGACCTTTGCACTGAACCAGTGTGCTCTAGCACTAACTAGGAATGAGTGAAGCTGGACACTCAGGATATAATCAACTTCACACTCAGAACTCCATGTTTCTATTCCTCCATGGGAACTGTGTCTCTATCTGGAGACCTGGAGAAAAGCATAACAAATCTCCTGAGATCTGACAACCTAATTACTACTACTGACCAAGGAAACTAGCACACACATTTTAAAACCGGACCTTGGAGTAGTCTTATTTTATAGATGGGGAAATGCAAGACTTGAGATAAATAGGATTAGGAAAGTGTGAACTATACAAACAACAACAACAACCTGTCACCACATGACAATGCCTTGCTGCTGATGGACTGCATTTCACATCCAGAACCACCAATAGATGCCACTGTCCCACCCACCCACCCACCCAGTCTAAAACAGGATGGCTTTCCTGCCCTTGCTTAAAGGTGCCCTTAGATATCACTTGGGCATAACATCAGGTCACTTTTTTGGTAATAGCACAAACATTTCAAGTTGCTTCAATGCACAGTTGCTCACAGCACTGAGGAGAAAAAGAACCGGCCGAGTGATTCAAGTACTTCTCAATAGCGGCTCCATTTCAGATGAATGATGTCTGTGTGGGCTACAACACAGCTATTATCAGCCTCTACACCAAATGTTTCCCTTCAACCACCCCTCTGTTTAGGTTACTTCTCAAGGGCTACATTCAGATTTTTTTTTTTAATTTCTCCAGACTGATGGATTTTATATGAGTTGACATCAGGGAGAGACTGGCAAGTGGAGGTGTTCTAGGATGCCAACTGCTTGGCCAGGGATGAAACAGTGCACAAAATGTTTAATTACTCCGCAGATCCCCAGAGACAGAATGTTCTTGGAGGGATTTTAGTCAAAAAGGTGGAAAGGAAGAGGAGGGTGTTTGTGTGCCCATGTTGTTGGGTAAGAAAAATAGTGTCTGTTAGCTGTCTAAATGCTCAGCTCTCAGATGAACATGTTGGATAAATTCTTCAGCTTTCTTTGTGAGTTAACACTTCCTTTTTAAAATTTCAATTTAGCACTTTAACTATTTTTTTAGTTTTGGTTCTTAAAAATTAATAATTATCAACCCCTACCCATATAAGGGGCGAGGTGGCTCAGTGCACTGAGGCTTCCAAAAACTGTCGGCTGCAAAGTTGGCAGCTTGGCGGTTCGAATCCTGGGTGCCACGCAGCGGAGTGAGCTCCCGCTGTTAACCCCAGCTCCTGCCAACCTAGCAGTTTGAAAGCATGTAAATGCAAGTACATAAATACAGTAGGTACCACTGTAAAAAGTGGGAAGGTAAAACAGTGTTTCCTTGCAGCCATGCTGGCCATGTGGCCATGGACTTGCACAACACTGGCTCTTTGGCTTGAATATGGAGATGAGCACCGCCCCTAGAGTCGGACACGACTAGCACGCATGTGCGGGGGGAGCCTTTACCTTATCTTTACCCATAAACAACTAGATCAATACAACCTCATGTTTTCTAACATTTTGTCCCAATTTGCCATACAGCATGAATGAAGACTACATCCATTTTCACTGACTGGCTGAAAATATGGCATTTGAGGAAATAATCAGAAGAGATGCAGATTCATGGAGATGAACTAAGAGCACATCTTTGTTATTTTCTCTCCCTTTTGGCCAAGTTTCCTGTACAATTTTGAGAATTACACCTCATTTCTTATTCCTTTACTCTTTTTTTTCTTTATGAGTTTCTCTTTTTCCAGCATTGTGATGTTATGTGTCTACAGTTTTTGCCCTCAGTAATACAAAGTACAGTACTGTAAATTAATGTAACACATTATGAAACTCTGTTGACTCACAGCAAATAATAAATTATTGATTCCCTACCCTATGTTGTCTGTGCCGAGACACTGTCTCATGTTATTCTAAATCCAGTTTCCAAAGAGATAGCCAGCCATAATTCAGTTTTGCAACAAATGGGTGAGAATTGAACTAATCCGGAGTCAGAGATTTAGGTTTTTTTAAAACCTATTTTTATTTTATAAATGTTCACTTTATATTTTGGAGCATCTGTGCACACTCGATCCCTGACAACAATGATAGGAAGTGAATGCTCCTTGCAAAGGGATTTCCTCATATCCTCCCCCTCCTCCATGCTCCCTTCAGTATAGGGCATTTCTATTGTGAACAATAGAAAAAAACAATCATTATATGACTGCACCATACTACTACCAACATGTGGATTACAACAGGCATGTCCTTCTGCCTGTCCACACTGCCATATAGAACATACCAGTACCATGGATCACTGCTGGTACTGTTTGGACTGGGAGCTGAGTCATGGCAACTGGACTTCTTTTTCTTGAGAGAGAGAAATGTTTCACTGCTCATCCAAATAGCTTCATCATTCTGAATAAAGCTAGTGTGAGTTCTCCATCTTTTAGTCCCCTTTGACTTCTTGCCACCCTGGTCTGAAATAGGCTCATAAGATGAACAATGGTCTAAGGTGCTGAGACCTATAAAGTATGTGTCCTTAGCTATGGCCTTGGTGATGAAGGCTTTTTGATTTGTCTGGGTATTGATGAAAATACTGCTGATTCTGGTCCTGAGCTGTTACTCCTCCTATGTTGAGCCATCCTTCTGTTTAATAGCTGTTTAGTTTCTCCAATGTAGAGGTCTGCACACTCCTCACTGCATTGGACCGCATATACTATGTTGCTCCTTTTTTGTTTTGGTATCGAGTCCTCTGGGTGGACAAGTCTCTGCCTTAGTGTGTGTGTGTGTGTGGGGGGGGTTTGAAATAAACAGGGATGTGGTGTTTGCCAAAAATCCTTTTAAACTTCTCAGACACTCCAGCCATGTAGGGAATGACCAGGTTCTTCCATCCGGTCTGGGTCTCAGGGTCTGATCTCTTGTTCTTCTGGGTTGGCACACAGCTTTGCATTTCTACTTAGAATAATCTGTTCTTTCTAAGGCATGCATTCCTTTTGGCACAATTCATTGTATTCCAAAATAGCTCTTTGTTTAGCCTGTGTGTTAACTGCAGCACCCACCAAGGACATATCAAGTGGGCTATAGCATTGAAACCCCCTCCTCTATTTTCATCATCATATTCTAATCCTAATTCATATCCTAACCAATACTGCGGAATTCTGGTACTATGCTGAGTTGATCCATTCCCATTTCACCATGCCACTTATTTAACAATGAAAAAAAGAAAGCCACCTCAGGACCCTGAATGATGGCTGAGAGAAAAAGGAAAGGAAGGGTTGGCTCCAAGGGCATTGCCTTCAAAAAAAGTGGGGGCAGGGTTACCTCCCTTCTGCCTCCCCAACCTTCTCTCCAACCTTTTCCCCTTGCACTGCAGCTGTCTTCAGTGCCTCCTTACTCAGGAGTAAACCAGCTGAATTTACTCACCTGTGAACTGGATACGCCTTGCTGGCTAGAAAACTGGGTTAACCTTCCTCTGTGTCAGCCAATGGCACAGAAGAAGAGGACCCATCACATAACCTCTGGGGTGGGCAAAAGGACCACTTCAGTGAGGATTAAAACCAATTGCAGTTAAGATGATAACCCTTTCAAGCATAGCCTGGACTGCACCAAATTTCCCAGTGTGATCAGGCCCTTCATGGCTTGGTGCTTTGCTGGCTGTCTTCCATGACTTTTTCCTAATGCAAAGACCCACAGAAGTTTTAAAAGCCGACAAATAAGGGGCCATCCATTGCTTCCCTACAGACCCCCCCCCCGTGGTTAACAGGAGCCTTCCAGCATAAAAATATGTGTAATAATAAATGGCAGCCTTTTAAATGATCGGGTAGGACACTTCATTGGCTAATAGCTGCTGATGTAGCTACAGCACATAAGCTCTTATGCAGTAAGTTCTAAGGCCAGTATCTTCTTGAGTCATGCTATCATGGAAGGATGAATGCATAGCATTATTTCTCCTTTGATAGGCTCCTCTTGCACTGCTTGAAGGTTGCTGAATGTGTTATCGGTCATCCAACATGGGACCTGCTGGAGCAGGGAGACACGCAGTGGCCATTACACAACACACTGGATATTAGCCATTATATTGGTTGGTTATGTGTGTCCAAAACAATACAAGTAATACATTTGGTTTAGGCATCTGTCTGTGGAGCCCAAGGCTGAAAGTCCAGTTACCCACTGTGCCTCCTTGACAGGTTCTGAACTTGATGATCCATAGGGTCTTCCCTTCCACCTCTTCAGTTCTAAATATATTTTATTTTATGTGAAATGTGTGAGACTGGAGATCAGGGCTTCCCTCAGGTCAGCAAAGGACCATAGTTCTTTCAAAGGGGGTCTTAAACAATAGTTTAAGGTAAGTCTTTTGTCTCTTTGATATCATGAACTACAGCTGGCCTTTATAAGTGCAAACCTCAAAAGAGAAACCTCTAAAGAAAGTGGTGATGTAATCTGTTTACAGTGATGGCTCACACTTCCATGAATACAAATAGTAACGATAAGACAAGAAATCTTACAGGCCCTGTTTTAAGATGAAAAGGGGGAATGATCTAATTCTAGTTTTATGTGACTTACAACATGTTGCAATGACCAACAGGAAGGAAGCGGGTCATTTTGTTCCTTTCAGCTGACCTATGACTAATGTGGAAGTAAGTGGCAGCATGAATTTTAATATAAATTAGTGTCTATTGTCAACACATTGCTGACTGACAGAAACATTGGTTACAGGGATCACATTATCCCCCTGTTACAGCACCTCCACTAGCTGCCGATCTGGTTCAGGGCACAATTCAAAGTGCTACGTATAAAGCCCCAATTGGCTTGAGCCCAGGTTATCCCAAGGGCTGTGCCTCCCATTATGAGCCTGCCCAGGTGTTCAGATTATCAAGGAATAACTTTCTCTTGGTCCCACCACACTCAGAGGTACACTTGGTGGGGATACAGGAGAGGCCCTTCTCTGTTGCTATTCCCAAACTTTGAAACTCCCTCCCACAGAAGGCCAGGCTGGCTCCATCTTTGCTGTCCTTCCTCAAGCAGCAAAGACTTTTCTCTTTGGGCAGCCTTTCCTTGAGTGAATGGCTGCCTGAGAAGTGCTTTTTTTAATGGATTGTTAGAGCTTGTTGCTTATTTATTGTTTTTGTTATAATTTTCTGTTTTGTTATTTTAAATATATTTGTATATTTTCTGTTTGTGGCCTTAAAATGTTGTCTTTTCAATTCTATAATCTGCCTTAGGTCCTATTTAAAAAGAGAAAAAAATGCAGTTCCCCCAGCTCTGAGTGCAGCATTGTTCTTCTGTCAACTGCACAGGAGGCCTAACGGCCTACGATCAGGGAGCCAGGCTGTCTCTCATAAGGCCAAACCTGAATGCTCAGCTGCTCTCTGGTATGAAGGAAAGTCCAAGAGCCACTGGCATTAGAAATATGGCCACATCACATTATTCATTTGAATGAATGACTGTGTGGCTGCCTTTCAGCTTTCTGCCATGGAGGGAGGCTCAGAGAAGCTCCTCTCTGGAAGCAGCTGCTCGGACCAATTTCACACTTAAATTGTTCTCTATTCAAGCATGGGTAAGCTTGCTGAGGGAGTGAAGAACTCGAGTGTCCCCCATCCAAATGGTGGCAATTTTTTTTGCAAACTTGTCATTTCACGTGATTGAGGAACACTGGAGAAGCTGAGAGACTTGCGAACGTCTTTTGGTGGCATGCAAAACCAGTCAATCTGAGAGAGAGCTATTTGGGAAATTTAATGTCCCTCTTTTTTGATATGCACACAACAGATGTTTGAGGAGCCCTGGGCAACTGACAAGACAAGAAGCCATTCTCCAAACTAGACTGGGCAGCTGCTTCGTGCATTTTTCAAGAAGAAATTAATTAAAGATGATCAGCCTGATGAACTGGCATTTCGGGGATCAGTGTTTATATACTGTGAAATGGGTCTGCAGTGTAGAAGATCTTGAACAGGAGGGATAATTGTTGGACAATACGTAATTTAAAAAAAGCAAAAGCTATCCATCACTGGTTGGACATTTCACTTGTAATTTTTTATTTTTAATGAGGTATTGGAGTATTGAATATGCTGTGTCAGAGTAAACAAATTAAAAATGATATCAAATTTTAAAAATAAATATTGAAATTATGTTATTCTGTGCAGACCAAAATAATATATATATATTACAATCATAAACATGTGTAAAAATGTGCACAGGATATCAGGTTTCCTCCTGGCATACATGATCATTGCATAGCTTCTTACTGACATTATTAAAAATTAAATGACGGTCCCTGCATGCGTATTACAGTAAGAGATAGTGCAGTGTAATGGTTAGATTGTCACAAGTAGAACAGTGGATATCCAGGGTGAACAGTCAGACAGGCACAATCTACTCAGTATCATGGCTGCATGATCTGACCTTAAATAGGAAAGTAATTACTTCTCTCTTCAAATTGTCAGCACAAGAGCATTTTAACAGCAAAAAGACATGGCAAGACATATTTTTAAAGCTCTTATCCCAGGCCTTGTTTCAAATTAAGTCTTAGAGATTTTTTTGAGCAGTTTACAGTATAATTAAACAAGGAACACATTGCAGCCCCCCACCCCACCCCCAGCAAGCCGGGTACTCGTTTTAGTGAGAAACCTGACATAATGGGACAAAATCTGTTCATTTAGTTTCCCTAGGGTGGATGAAGTTTGCTAAATTTTACCCAGAAAAATGCAGTGTTGGGTACTTTGTTAGTCTGATGTTTTTTTTAAAGCAATCTGATATTAACATTTTTTAAACTTCTGCCCAATGCAAACTAGGAGTAGGGACATTTAATCTTGTGCAGGAGAAGAAGAATGAAACCATAAGAACTCCATTCCCTTTGCTATCTTTTATCTCCTCCTCCCATCCTTGACAAGACTTCCATCGTCACATGGCCTTGACCATACCACAGACTGGGTTAATAACTGATAATTGCATTTCATGAGAACAGTAAAGCAACTTTCTCATAGTGGTTGGGTGCACAGTAAAACAGATCGTTGTGTCTATGTTTGTGTATTAAAGTAATCCATCAAACCATACCCACAAAACGCAGACCTCTCATGTAGTTAATATAAAATTGGTTGGGTCAATATAAAACTGACCATGGGGCAAACAGTCAGCTGCCCAATAAAATGCTTTACACAAGACAAAGGCAGTGAATAGACATGCAGGAAGCAGAATGACACAAAAGAAACCACAATAATGAAGCTTAAAGTACAACTGGGATGCAAAAGGGACTGGATTGAGTCACATGAAACTACTATACCAGTACATCACACTGCTAATCTTCATCATCCCCACTAATGCCACTCAAGTCATCAGGGTTGTCACCATCACCCTTCCTGTTTTCATCATCATTAGATGTGATGTGCTCTTGCTGCAAGTAAGGTGGTCCCGTTCAGGTCAGGGCACTGGAACTCCTGTGCACTCAGGAACTGCCAGACACACATCAGACTCCAACCTTAGCCCTAATCCTATGGCCATTGTCATGTGCTGTCAAGTCATTTCCGATTTGCGGTGACCCTATGAGCTAATGACCTCTGCAAGGTTCTGTGATTAACGGTCCTGCTCAGGTCTTGAGGGCTAAAGACCACGGCTCCTTTACAGAGGTTACAAGTAGACAGAAACTTCAACCTACATCTATTTCAGGTTGAGTGGAAGTATTAAAACACCAGCTTCAGCTCCTGAAAGTGTTGCGATTGTTCATGTGGAAATCGTTAATTATCCCTGTTTCAGGATGCTGTGCAGTACCCTTGAGTACGTACACTTTTCACCTAGTTCCCTGTCCTCTTTTCCACCCTTCCATTCACCCTTCTTCTTCACCTTTTTCTCTCTTCTCCTTTAAAAAAAAGGTTTTAAAAGAACATTTGGTGCATTCATGTGATAAATAAAGACTCGAGTGGTTCTCCATTTTGGCCCTTTCCTGACATTTCAAGAGCCCAGCTTTGATGGTTCATCTCACCCCATGCATTCTTGATCACATGTCCCACTTGTGAATTGCAAACCAGGGGTACATCTGCAAGGAAAGAAAATGAGCACCTCCATTTAGCTTCCTCTTGTCCTCCTCCTCCTCACTTTAGTACTTCCAGGTAGACATGGGCACGACTCGGCGAAATTTTCGTTTCCGTTTCCGTTTTTTGTTTCCGTTACATAACGGAAACAGTAACAATAATTAAGCCGTCAGAACTCGAACTCGAACCGAAAAAAGAAAAATTTGGTCGAGTTTTTCATTTTCGTTCGTGGCATCGCGGCAGTCGCGCAGGAGGCGGCAACCTCCCTTGATGCTTATTGTTGCTTAACAAAAAAACAAACCGCCACCTTTCTATCGTGTCCTCTGGAAATCCTACTAAAGAGCCTTGATTGTTTTCGCTTTCCCCCCATTAGTGAAGGTGCTTCTTCTGTCCTCCCCCCCTTCCCCAAAAGCCTTAATGGCAAAGCGGATGAGCAGCTCCGGCCTCCCTTTTCTCACCAAAGCCTCCCCCCTGCAAATGCCGGCGGCGGGACAGGAAGGGCGCAATGCCAAGCGCCGGCGGAGGATTAAGCGAGGAAGGCGGGTTGCTCGGAGGGAAATCTTTGATCGCCGCTCTCTCTCTCTCTCTCTCTCTCTCTCTGCCCCCCCGCAGCCCGCAAGGCGGGAGGGCGGCGTGCCTTCCTCCTCCTCCTCCCAACATGGTGGAGGTGTGTGTGCATGCCAGAGCCTGGGCGCGCATGTGTGCGTGTGGATGTGTGTTTGCTCCAGCCGGGGCTGCTGCGCTGTGGCTCCTTTGTGTCTCCCTGCCTTCCAAGGGCGGGTGCGTCCAGCCTCTGCGATGACGAGGAACCCGCGGCGGCGGCGGCAATGGGAGGAGGGATGAGCAATCCCAGTCTCCCCCCTCGCTGACGTGTGTGTTCGCACACAGCTCATCAATGGGACTCCGGGCTCAGCCCGCCTGCAGGTTGGTTTATACTGCAAGGCGCGGGAGCACGCGCAACCGCCCTCCCTGGGTTGCAGCTCATTCATCCCAACCAACCCTCTTGCACCGCCGCCCTCGCCGGGGCAATTACCTGTCTGCCTGCTCCGCCTCCCTCGCTGATTGATGGCCTGGATCACGTGAGGGGGGAAGAGGCGGAGGAGGAGGAGGAGGAGGAAGAGGCGAGGACGGTGGGGTCGGGCGCTCACACCTGGAGCTGGAGGAAAAAGGAACACCCGATGGGGATGCGCTCGGCTGGGGTTGCCGAGTATCTGCGGTGAGCTCTCCGGATAACCCCTCCCGCCGCTTCAATCTCTCCCCCTTTCAATGCTAACAATGGGCTCGGCCCGCCACTTCCATCTCTCCCCCTTTCAATGCTAACAATGGGCTTGGCTCAGGCGGTGGAAACGACAAACGACAAACGACAAACGAAACGACAAATTTTTGAAAAATTTCATGACAAATGGAAACGACCCGAAACGGACCCGTTCCGACAAACGGAAACTCGAAATGACATTTTTTTCTGGTTGTGCCCATCTCTACTTCCAGGAGATAGAGAAGAAAAATGGGGGAAGACATATTTTCTCTGATCAGATTGGCTCGTTTTCTCTTAATCTACAGAGAACAACCTTCTGGCTGTTTCCAAATAGCCTGAGGTTTGATTGACTTGCTCCCCGCCCCCATTGATCTTCCAACCTTAGCAACTTCATGATTTAAATGAGCAATTCTCAATCTTTTTTTCAGGCCAGGGACCTTTTAGGGGCCCTTCTTAGGTTCTATGGCCCCCTGCAAAACAAGGATACGACATCTGCGTCTTTCAGAAAATTCTCACATTTCTCAGGGACTGAGCCAGCCCCGGGGGGGGGGGGGTCATATGGACCCTGTTGAGAACAGCTGACTTCAAGGACCCAGTTGTCTTGCGTTACTTTCCACCTCTCATCCCACTGAAGATGGCACCGCCAACTTTACTTTAGGACATACCCATTGCTCCTTCAGACCAAAAGAGGCAATCATACATGTCAAAACCCAAGATAAAGCAATGAGGAAGGAATCATAACAAAAGGTAGAACCTCCTGCTGGTCAAGAATACAATGAACCAGCATGAAAAAGGACCAGAAATATTTGCAGTTAGTTTTACATCCTGTAGTCAGTGGGAGAAAACACAGAATTTAACCATGCTAACTCCAACACAAACTGCAGGGCATGTTGTTGTCTAGTCATATCTCAAGTCAATCAATCTCTTTCTTCATTGCCTTCTTCTTTACCTCTCTTTATCGTCTTTTCTTTTCCAGTAAGTCTTTTCTTCTTAGGATGTGTCCAAGGCATAACACTTAGTGATTTCAGCTACTAGTCAGAGTTCAGGATTTATTTGATCTAGTATCCTATTATTGGTCTTTCTGGATGGTAATAAAGGAAAAGATATTTCTATTGGAATCAAAAGCCAAGCCATGTGGCTCACCCGCGGCTTGACTTTTAAAGTTCTGATTCCAATTCCAATTAGAAAGATTTTTTTTTCTAGAGGCACTCCCTTTGGAGCTTCATAACTCAGCCCCCAAACCTTTTCGAATGTCAGGGGGTTACCTAGAATCACGTGAGGAAGCTCCCCTGCCATGTTGGTCCTTTAAGATCCAGTGGAGCAGAATGTTTTGTTTCATTTTGTTTAGTTTCATAATGAAACTACTTTTAAAATTTGTTACAAATGAAATGAAACAAAACTATTACAGAAATGAAACAAAATGAAACAAAACTATTACAGAAATGAAACAAAATGAAACAAAACAAAATGAAACACTATTTTTCCAGTTCGTGTCCCTCTTTAGCCTCAACCTATGCAAGTGTGTCTGCTTAAAAAAAAAAAAAACCAGTAGAAGCCCAAGTAGTGGAAGGAGGAAACTCTGAATTTAGGGCAGGGCTCTGGGTTGAGTGGTATTTCCTCTTAAGTCCTGAGATCCATGGCAAAAGTGTGAATCAGCCCAACTCAAATCAATAGAATTTCCCACTTTTCCACCCTAATATGGTTGCAACTAGAGATGGGCACGACTTAGCGGTATTCCCGTTTCCGTTTCCGTTACTCGGTTCCGTTACTCTACGGAAACGGTAATGGGAATCACTCCCCCAGACTTCGAGCTCGAACCGACGAACGAACAATTTTGGTCTGATTTGTCGTGCTCGTTCCTTGCATCGCACGATTGCGCGATGCCACACGCGGCACAGAAAAAAAGTTTTTAAAAGTTAAAAAAACCCGGTTCCCGGCCGAAAAGCAGGCGGAAAAATGCCTGCCGTGCCTCAGGGCACCTACCAGAGGGGTTGTTTCTGGAGGTCCCCGGCCTCCCCGCCCGTCCCCCATCCTGGGCTGCTCTGGTGGGACTCGCCGCAGGCTCGCAGCCAGCAAAAAGCCCAGTCTCGCCGCCGGCCGCCGCAATTAAAGCGCAAGCAAGCGGCACGGACGGCACAGGAAAAAACTTTTTAAACTCTCCCCCCACCCATTCCGGGCCAAAAAAGCAGGCGGAAAAATGCCTGCTTGACTAAGGGCGCAGGGCACCTACCGGAGGGGTGGTTTCTGGAGGGGGGGTCCCGCCTCCCCCCCGTCCTGGGCAGCCGGACTCGAGTCGCCATTTTGCCATGCCATGCGGTGCGGGGCGGGGGATCCAAAATGGGGCGGCGAACGCAATATTGTTTTTGAAATCGTGGTCCAAAAACACACAAGCACAACAGAAACACGCGAAAATTTATAAACTGCCAGATTTTTCACAGTAGCAGTGGGTTTTTTCTTGCAACAAAATGTCTCTCCTCTCCTCCTCTGTCCTCCATTGATTTTATTTTATTTTATTTTATTTACACCTGCGCAATGATGGGCTGGCCGAGTGGCCAGCCATGTGGGAGTGGACGACCATGCAAATTTTTGGAGCCATCCCACCAGTCGCATGGCCACTTGGCCATGGAGACTTCTGGGATGTGCCATAAAGCCCCCTAAAACCTGCCCTAGCCCCCCTAACCCTAACCCTAACCCTTGACTCCGTACCCATATGTCACAGACTGTCTTCTTAGTGGGTCAGAGAGGCACCCAGAGGTGCAACCCACTAGCCCACCGTAACCTTACCCGTCACTAGCCTAACCCTAGCCCTTGCACTAAGCCACCTTAAAGCCAGATCTACTTGCTTGCATTGCACTACACGCAGCAAGTACAATTCCCTTCTGTGTGAGAGACATGGTGGTGCGAGAGCCTTAGTTAGGCATCTCACTATGGCTCTGGGTTCAGTGCCATCCACTAGTCTTCACAGTCACTCTCTGCACATTATGTTATGCAATATCCATATGGCTATTGCATAGCATTTTGCAGCAGCAGCAGCAGGTGAGGAAGGGAGACCCCCATGTTGAGGGTCTCTTGGAGCCTGCTTCCCCTTCCTAGTGGGTGAGGATAGGAGGCACCCACGGGTGCCTCCAGGAGCCCACTTTCCCTTTATAGCGGGCCAGAGGAGGCACCCACCCCACAGAGGTGCCTCCAGGAGCCCCCGCTCCCCCCCCCAAAACCAGTACTAACGACAACAAAAAAAACGAAAAAACGAACCGACTAATTTTTGCGAATTTTTGCGAAAACCGGAAACGACCCGAAACGGGACCGGCCCGACTAACGACAACTCGAAAAAATTTTTTTTCAAGTCGTGCCCATCTCTAGTTGCAACTTGAAAAGAAGAATCACTTTCCCTTGAGGATTTAGGAGATAGTGCTACATCCCATTTATTAACACAACTTTTATTTGAATCTGGCCGATGTTCTACTAGTATGTCTCTCTATAGAGAAAAATATTAAAGTTGAGTGTCTGCATCACTTGCCAGAACCTGTGGCATCTAGGGCTTTAAATGGTTAACAAGTAATTATCAGTACAGATTTTTCAATATTAGGCTGTTAAACTGGCTAGCCAAAAGACCATTATTCCACACCTACCCACCCTAAATAAGTGTGCTCAGCTGTTAATATTTTCATGGAGGCCTTGCTCACAGTCCCATCCCCTTAGGCCACTACCACACTTCAAACAGCAACCGCTTTTGGTTCTGAATCGCCTTTTGCCCTCCCCCGTCACGTAGTCACTGAAGCAATTCAGAATTTCGCACTTGGCATTTTCTCATGAACCGGTTTCCCCGTCCACACTTTGCTAAAACACTTTTTGTTCCGATTTTGTCCATCCATCATTTCCCCATCATCTGCTTCTATTTCACATTTTTTTTAGGGTAACGTCATTCTGTTGTTCTTCCATTCTAAGTAATGAAGCTAATTTTCCACTTTTCCAACGGCAGGATAAGACATACAGAGGGGGAAACCCGCAAAAAAAACGGTGCATGGTCTCTGCAGTTTCAGCCAAATCGCTTCAAAAAGCGGTCTAGAAATCGTTTTAAAAAACACCACCCCTGGTGGCCGTGGCAAGAAAAACTGACACCGTGGCCAAAAGGGGGCGTGGCCAAGGGGGCTCCACGGAAAAAGTGATTGGAAATGTGGTAAGTGATTTTTTAAGGTGATTTGACTTTAAGCAAAAGGCAATTCAAAATCTAAGTACGAGAGGGCTTTTCTGAGGCAATAGCACTCTTTGTAACAAGAGGCTAGGCTAGCACCATCCCTGTTGTCACGCCACCAGCTGGAAAAGACCTTCAGTTCAGGCAGGCTTTTGGAAAGGGACCAGCTGATCAGAAAGTGGATTGATCTGAAGGAGGGTGTGCTACATCCCCCCCTATGTGCTTTTTAGATTATTTTAAAGTTATTTTTAAATGTAGGCATTGTGTTGTGACAATTTATATGCATTTTGTTCATCATGAATTGTGTTTTCAGTGTTTTCTGGTTTTCTGGTTTTTAAATCATGTTATAAGACATTCTCCCCCCCCCCTACAATATTGAGTGAAAGGCAGGACACTCAATATGCACCCATGTCCTCACACAAATAAATATTCATAATTAGTATGTGTGGTATGGAATAAAATAGATGGTCTGCTGGGGAGTGAGACAAAAGGTGAAAACTTATGGGGACCTGCCCAAGCTTTTCAGTGGCTCTAGAACAGGTTTTACAGCCCCAACGATTACCTCAGTGCAATGCTATAGAGAGGTTAAACATCGTTATTCTCTTGTTGGAAATGGAAAGCCTGAGTATAGCCACAAGGTCATTGAGATCTCAGCTGGCTATATTGCCTTCACTTTTCATGGAGTGGCCACATTTATTTAATTTCCCAACATCCCCCCCCCCACACACACTGATGTTTGATTTTTCTCCAGGTTCTTCCAGTTTCTGCCGTGCCTTTTGAGAAGCTGGATGTGAACGAAGGATACACTCCATTTCATTCAACAAATATTAATGCCATGAAGACAGCTGGGAAGTGAGGCATGGTGAAAAGAAAGCTTGGCAAATCAGGCTGTTATTGGTATGGGAAACAGCCAGTATTATCTCTGTGGGTTGGGGCCTATCCGTGACAGATCTTGATACTTTTTTCACAATGTCTCTGATTAATCCTCTCTGCCTTCATGTGGTTTTTTTCTTTTACAGCGATTTGACTACCGTCATATTCATTTGCTCACACAATGGCTTCATCTCCAATTTTCCTTTGCGCTTTTCCCTTTCTTTCTTTTTTGAATGGCTGTCACCTTTGTTTGGATTACCCAGCAGACAAAATAGCCGTGGAAAGGGAGGGAAACTGCCTCCCCCATCCATTTTTTGGCTACTGCTTCAGCCCGGGCCATTCAACAGGGATATAAATTAGAAGGGGAGGGAGTGGATGGAGGAAGGAAGGAAGATCCAGCAAAATGTTGGTCAGAAGGAAGGATGAGAGGAAGCCTTCAAGGCATCCAACCTGTGGCAAATGTTTAAAAAGTAAACCAAGCATGAATTGTGATTAGAATAATGAATTGGCGGGAGTTGGAAAAGGGAAAGAGGGGTGCCAAAGGTTATTCAACAAATGAATCAACCAAGCAGTGGACAGAGTAGGAGGGCAATGAGGCAACAGGAGAGAGAATTAAGATTCCTCTCCACCACTCAGGGCTGGGCTTTTTAGCATCGGTGATTAAGGGAAGTAAGGGAAATGTGAAGAAAGAACTAGGATGGGTTATCTATCTATCTATCTATCTATCTATCTATCTATCTATCTATCTATCTATCTATCTATCTATCTATCTATCTATCTATCTATCTATGAATACGAATATGAATTACTATTTCTGTTAGGGTATTTTATCTTTGTACCTAATTCTTATAGAAGTGTGGTATGTTGCACCTTGCTTTTGTATATAGTATTTGGATGTTGGTCTATGGCTGTATTAAAGATTTTGTATTCGTATTCGTATTCTATCTATCTATCATTTCTAAATGGGAATGGCAGCACATTGGTATGCTTCCACCAAATTTGGCTTGAGGTTTCAGTAACGCAATGCAGAAATTGGAAGAAATGAGAAAGATCAGTATGTGGCCAGCATGGACATTTTGCAGCCTCAGTGATGTACTTTAGCAACTTTTTTAAGGGAAAGGGGGCAGTGAATTTTTTTAAAAAAGAGAGAAAAAGGGATACAGTATAAATGTGTATATGACTTACAGTGTATAAGACTATAAATATAGTCTTATACACAGTATTTTTCTCTGTATAAGACTATATTTTTGTCTAAAAATGTTAGACTAAAAATCGAGGGAAGCAAGCCAAGGAGAGAACTGCATGGTTGTGAAACTGTAATTTTGGGTTAGAAAAGTTGAGGTCATCTTATACATGGGGGGCGTCTTATAGAAGGAAAAATATGGTATGCCCTACTTAAGGTTGTAGACGAGAGTAACAGTTCTTATAGCCCCACCACCACAAAAAGCTGGAAAGGTTAAAAAACGTATTAACTGCTATCACAGGATACATGCCATGTGACGACAACAGACAACTATACAGGAAACAGAAATGCAAGAAAATGGGGACTTTTCTCAAGGGTGAACCCAGCCACTGTTGCACTGTAGGTGATTCACTTCCAGAATGAAGTCACCCAATCAGGGCAAAAAGTAAAAGCATTGCCTGCATTACTCCCCCCACCCCCAGCCCTCTTTTCTCCTTTCAACATGCTTCAAAGCCATCTCCACTGATTTTTGGTAATGAACTAACCAGGCAGTGAGGCATCCTGTTGCCTGTCAAGTGTAAAGCCCACTGAATGTAGGTCAAGCAGATAGATATAGTTGGCCTTAATTAGAGCTGGCACCAAGGAGCTACTCCATTAGCATTGTTCTGTTCCTCTTTAATTAAGCAGTGGAAGGTCTCTGCGCCAGTTGGGGAAAGTGTCCCCACTTGATCACAAGGATGCCTGCTGAAAGTTTGCTCCCAATTATTTCATTACTCTCTCTGTGTGTGCATGCATGCATGTGTGTGTGCATGTGAGCGTATGCATATGTATGGGTATATGGCTTGTCTCTCATCTTTATTAATATAGACTAAGCCAAAGCTCAGTATTCTCAAGATAGTCCTGTTCCAGTCTTAACATTTGGGCAGGATTCTGTACTTTAATTCCTGTCTGCAAGACTGTGTATCATACGAGTATGACTTGGTTAAATACATTGGAAACTGTTTCATTTCTCCCTTACTTTGTATCATAGAGTAATTGTAATGTTGATTGGTTTAGCAAAAACAATTACCATTATATAACAGGAATACTATAGGGCGGCACTGATTATAATTCTCTTCCTGTAAACTTGTCACTAATGTCTCATCACTCTTAGGGCACTTTTACACGACCCCTAAAATCCGAGGCAAAGGGTTCCCAGATGCAGAGCTTAAAATTGTTTTCCCACCAGCTCCAGACTTTAAAAAAAATTAAGTGCGACCACGCCCACCTAAGCGCATCCCAGCGCATTTTCCTGGTCTCCTGAGGTGAAAATTTTCTGATACGGATGTAAAGCAGTAAGTGCCGGGCTCTCCTCGCCTTGTGTTTGTTTGTTTTTTGCCCCTCCGCCCCTTTAAGAGACCTTAAGAGACTAGAATGCTTTCTTCGGGGCTGCGACCCGGCAGACGGAGGTGAGCCTGCATTTTTTTCTCCCTTTTTTTCTCCCTCCCCTCACGCAGACGGGAGCAAGGAAGTGCGGAGGGGTGGGAACACAGGAAGAGCGACAACCCCCCAAGATCTCTGGTCCAAATGTAAGTGGCCAGCGGATCTTAGGGGTCGTGTAAAAGCGCCCCTAGGCTCCAAATATCCATTGCATTTAGCCTCTTCCATTTCTTAACCCTTTTTTACCTACATTGATCACTCTATGTTCCCAATTCCTTGTGATGGATTTCCTGATGATCTTTGGGTAGCTAAGGCTACTATGAAATCCCACCATTTTCCTTGGTCTTCTTTGCTATCATTATCCCAAACATTTTTAGTTGCCCCACCTGGTAGTGTTGCCTTACTACTGCCATTTATTTACAAATAAACATGGGCTTTATTTGCAGGGCTGATTACTTTATCATAAAGCTTTGGAAAAAAAACCCTCCATGTAACATTAGGAAATGTGGATTTCTCTTAATCTGTAATTTGACACATTTCTCTGAAAAGTTGATCAGCATTCATGAGGATGAAAGCTGCATGCTCTCCATAGTGGTGTTTTTGAAAGAGTGACTCTTCCAGCTGTTTGGATGATAATTTTCATATGCACACCAGCTAGGGATCAGGCAAAGCCCCAATTTTACATGTCAGAATATCTACAGCAAAAGCTGAAGTTGGGAAAATGAAGTGGATGTTGCTGTGGACCTACTACAGCCTGTGTACTTGCTAGGGCAGTCCTGTAAGGCTTCCTCACTGTGTAGACATGTAAATAACTCCATCCTGACAATGGCACTACAAATCTGCTCTTCTCCCTTCTCTAAAGGAAATCTGTTCTGTGCAGACTGCCCTGGATTTCCCACCACTGGAGGAAGAAGGAGCGTGAAACAATATGCTCTCTGTTGAAAGGCTATCAAACTAATGACTCTTCTGAAGAGTGAATTTGCCATTCGCTTAGATTGTCCAGAACTGTTCCTGTTTGCCTGTTGTTTCCTGTGGCAAAATTAGATTTCTTTTGTCATCCAAGGAGATGTAATCTGTGGAGAGACGTGCATTCGTGTGACACACTTCCTGTCCCATGGCTGCTGTTTTTGTTACCTCAAAGGCAATCTCAGGATATGCCTTTTCCAGTTCCTTTAGCCATGCTTTCATTCCAGTGCCTTTGAATAACTGGCTAACTGCAACAGAGAGCTCCAATCTCCCCCGCAAAAAAATACTGCAACGAGATGAGCCTTCATATGGTTCCCCACTTCCCTTCCTATAAAGGGTGCAATAAAACTCCAAGTTTATAGTAAATAGGATGACCATAAGAAAGCAGCAGAGTTCCACATATTAAGCCAAGTGAGAAATAGCATGAATGAGGTGGTAACTAGAGAACAGACGAGCAATACGGAGAATGTGTTGCTACACCTGAATTAAGCAGCTTTAAAAGACTGCATTTTGAACCCGTCATCAGGAGTCATCAGGAGTCATCAGGAGATGACTCTCCATCCCGCCACCCTCACAGGTACATCTCGTGGGAGGTAATGAAAGGGCCTTCTCCACTGCTGCGCCCAGATTCTGGAACTCCCTCCCTCTAGAGGCCAGGACTGCCTCATCTCTGTTGTCCTTCCGGAAACAGGCAAAGACCCTTCTTTTCAGGCAAGCTTTCCCTGAATTATGGACTACCATGTGTATTTTATATGAATCTATGGGTTCACATAGAGTTTGTGTTTATGAATACTTATAACCATGTTGCTTTAATGTAATGTTGTCTATTAATGCTGTAAAGATGTCCTTTAATTCCTTGGGTCCTTTTCCAAGGAGAAAGGCGGGGTAAAAATATTCTTAAATAAATAAATAAATAAATAAATAAATAAATAAATAAATAAATAAATAAATAAATAAATAAATAAATAAATAATCAGACCAACTAGATACATCTGTCCAAACTTTGAAATCATATCCTGGGCCCTGGTCTTTAGATTGGACATTCCTAAACGAGGCAGCTTGGTTTCTCCATGCTGAGAGATAAACTGTATAAATTCCCATCAGGTTGGTATACAGGTTTTCTCTTGTTTGTTGATCAGAGTAAAGAGGAGGAGATTAATGGAAAACTAAAATGTACCAGTGGCCCATAGAAAGCTTTTCTGGTGCTGAGGAGCCCCATGGTGCAGTGGTTAAATGCCTGTGCTGCCGCTAAAACTGTGCTCACGACCTGGGGTTCAGTCCCAGGTAGCCGGCTCATGGTTGACTCAGCCTTCCATCGTTCCGAGGTTGGTAAAACAAGTACCCACCTTGCTGGGGGGTGGGAGCAATGTGTAGCCTGCAAGACTAAATTATAAACTGCCCAGTGAGTGCTGTAAGCACTATGGAGTGGTTTATAAGCAGAACACTTTGCTTTTGAAGATGGATTTGTTTTTTTTTAATTGCTTTCAATTGTTGTTGTTGTTCAGTCGTTCAGTCGTGTCTGACTCTTCGTGACCCCATGGACCAGAGCTCGCCAGGCCTTCCTATCTTCCACTGCCTCCCGGAGTTTGGTCAAGTCCATATTGGTTGCATCAATGACACCGTCCAACCATCTCATTCTCTGCCATCCCCTTTTCCTTTTGCCTTCAATCTTTCCCAACATCAGGGACTTTTCCAAGGACTCCTCTCTCCTCATGAGGTGGCCAAAGTACTGGAGCCTCAGCTTCAAAATCTGTCCTTCCAGTGAACATTCGGGGTTGATTTCTTTCAGAATGGATAGGTTTGATCTCCTTGCAGTCCAGGGGACTCTCAAGACCCTCCTCCAGCACCACAGCTCAAAAGCATCAATTCTGCGGCGATCAGCCTTCTTTATAGTCCAGCTCTCACTTCCATACATCACTACTGGAAAAACCATAGCTTTAACCATCCTGACCTTAGTTGGCAAAGTGATGTCTCTGCTCTTTAGGATGCTACCTAGGTTTGCCATTGCTTTCCTCCCAAGAAGCAGGCGTCCTTTAATTTTGTTGCTGCAGCCACCATCTGCAGTGATCAAGGAGCCGAGGAAAATAAACTCTGTTAGTACATTTTAAAAACCCTTTTGGGTGTTGATATACCCATTTTGTTATATTTGCAATTCATTTTAAATGCACTGTATGTGCCAAGGGAATGCAATTCATTTTCCCACTCTATTTGGTTTGTCATGTTTTTAGACAGCCTTGCAGTGGTGGGTGTGCGTCGTTATGACCATCTCACCCCGGTTCTGGCTCGCCTGCACTGGTTACCCGTTGCATCCCGGATCAGATTCAAGGTCCTGGTTTTATAAAACCCTCCATGGCCTGGGCCCGGACTACCTGTCAGAGCGTATTGTCCAGCGATCAACCTCGGCCCGTCCAGTCCGGCAGTCGCGAGCGCACTCGCTTCGGGTCGCCACCCCGAAAGAGGCCCGAAAGTCCGCCACTCGCAATCGGGCATTTTCGGTGGCCGCCCCCTCGCTTTGGAATAGTTTACCATCTGATGTGCGCTCTGCAGAGTCCCTGTCAGCCTTCCGCCGAGCACTAAAAACCCTACTGTTTAGCGAGGCTTACGGTGGCGCAACTTAAGTTCCCCCCCCCCCGCCAGCTATACATGTGTCACCAGTATTGCTGCTGTGCTGCGGCCATAAGTCTTAATGCTAAGATGCCCTAGTTGTTTTAAATGCTGTTTTTATCATTGTTGTTGTTTTTGTATTGTTGTTTAACTTGTTTGTATTATATTATATTGCTTGCTGACTCGCTGAGCTATTTGGAAGCTGCCCAGAGTTCCGTCCTGGAAGATGGGTGGGGTAAAAATCCAATAAATAAATAAATAAATAAATAAATAGTCATTTTCTTATAATTGTCTGCAATTATGTTTTTTCCTCATGCCATTTTCAGTAATAAACACAGGCGCTTTCGAATACCAGGAGTAGGGCTTTTTCTGTAATATGATTCCCCTGAACAAATAAGTGCTGGAGGAAACTGTGTGTGGAACTGTATGCAAAATGTTATGCATTTTAAAAAACAGTTTGATAAAGAAATTGGACAGAGTGGCCTCCTTATTCAATATTTGTGAAAATGAAACAGATCAGGAAAAGACGGTTTCGATTTCTGTTGCACATCCAGAGCTGGCTGGAGTTTGGTACCTGGCTGTGTGGCCAGAGGTCAGGAGTGTTTTCTCCAGTGTGTCTTCTGGGAGACAGTCCTAGAGTGCCGTTGGAAGGGTAGGTTAGTAAACAACATCTGAGTACTCCATACCTAGGAAATCCTGGCAAGAGTAGTCATTAAGTGGGATTTGACTTCGCAGCACATAATTATTATTGCATCCATCCAAGAATCCGCAGCCTCCCTGGGATTGGTAAATAGAAACAAGAGGTAGAGCTATGTGAGTTATACTTACACTGACGACACCTTAGCCCAAGTACCTAGACATCTTCCCCAGGAGTTTCACGGCCGTTGTGTTTTGTACCTCAAGAGTTCAACCAGGATGTGCGTGGTTGCACTCTTGAGGTACAAAACACAACAGCCGTGATCTGGAATAAAAATCTCCCAAGCCTGCTGACTGGGCTTGTTCTTCCAGGAAAACCAGAACGATTGCAATGAAAACAGAGCTGAAAAATAACAGTATTTCCTTTTGCTTATCCTTTATTCTTGCCTCCACCCCCTTAATGGCTTTCCCCATCCTTTCTAAATATAGAGTGTAAGCTGCTTGGGGCAGGTTTCTGTCATTGTCCTTGCATTGCTCACAGACGGCACCGCCTACAGAAAATGAGAACGATTTCAAGTGGCTTCCTTGTCCAGGTCACTCCTCAAAATCAGGCTAAACCCTGAGAATAGCCCTTTATTCTCACCGGGAAGATGATTTGCTGGAACCGCATGGCTTTCATATTCCGCTTTTGCTGGACAACTTATTCAGCAGGAAGCTTAGGTCAGACATATGGCATCTGATCTTAGGGCTTTCTGAAATGAAGGGCCAGATGCAGCTGTGCTTCCCTGCTCTGATCTGGAAGGTTTAATGCTCAGCAATTCTCACAGGTCTTTGTCTGTTTCTATTAATACTATGGCAGGCGCATAACAATAATGGTCCTTTTGGAGCTGTATGCAAACTTGGCTGAATTCCAGCTGCTATTTGACACCAGAGGAAACTAAATGGTACAACGTTTTTTTCATTACTTGCCAGCAATTGAAGTATCTCTGAGTTCTCTGCAAGTCATCAGGCACAAGAAGATTCCTGGCTGTGAAGTGGGGCAATGGTCTCAAACTACAGGAAAAGAGATTCTATTTAAACATTAGGAAGAATTTCATGACAGTTAGAGCTGTTCGGCAATGGAATATGCTGCCACAGAGGGTGGTGGACTCTCCTTCTTTGGAGGTTTTTAAGCAAAGGCTGGATGGCCGCCTGTTGGGCGTCCTGTGATGGGGGTTCCTGCATGGCAGGGGGTTGGACAGGATGGCCCTTGAAGTCTCTTCCAACTTTATGATTCTATGGTCTCTAAACTGTAATTCTTTGTTGAATTTCCTATTTAATTTTTTTCTAAATACATATCTGCTTACCTTTCTGATTTTTAGTCTTATATAGCAAAAATGTTTTCTATACTACCTGCAAAAGCATGTGGTTATTGCAAATAAATAATCTCTCTCATTTTTGTTATAAAAAGCAACCAGTTAGTTACTTACTTCTAAGAACTGCACACATTGTCCTTCAACCTAGCTGAAAGGAAACTATAATCTTGTTGTGTGGAGAGAATAGAAATGTAAAACTGCATTAAGTACCCACAGTTTTCAACTTTTCCATGAAGCAACTGTTTGGCATGGTTTGAAGATGCTACTTTTAAAATATGGAGCCCCACACAAGTTGAATGCATGTTTCGTTGGATCGAAGCATGTTGGATAAAACAATCTGTGCCCAAGATGGTGGCCTCCAGATGTGTTGGACTATAATATCCATTGTTCTCTGCCAATGTAAAGAGTAACTGTGAGTGCAGAAACAATGTCCATGTGTATCCAATTTCCAGAACTGGACTGTAGTGTTCACCCTTTTACTTTGTGACAATACAGGAGGGGGAATAATGGGTTAATGTCTATGCCCAAATGTGGAATGTGGGGGCGGAGCCTGAGTGCTTAAATAGCTCCACCTGAGGCAGTTAGAGTCAGGTAGAGCTAAGATAAGGAAACTGACAGGCACTGAAGAAGAGACAGGGCAGTTAGGGAACCGTCAAGTTTGAGTGAGGGAATTAGAACAGTATTTGAGTGAACTGCCTTGAGAAACTTTAAGTAACTGAACACAAATGAAACACATCTTATTGTATTCAATACACCTACTTTTTATTTTTCCACGTTACATCTTGTCTAGGACTCAGTGAATGAACTGGGTACCCTGACTGGTGGCAGCAATACCCGAGTCTAATTTGTTACAGGTCAATGGTCCGTGAGACGAATGGGGGCCTGTGCTAGAGTGAGGTTGTGCCTTTTACTACTCTGTAGTGAGAGAAGTGTGAGAGATTGAAATGTTTCGCTGCTTATCCAAACAGCTTCATCAGACCAGGATGACATGCGGTCAAAGTGAGCTATAAAATGGAGGACTCTCCACTTAGTTCATATAACGTGAAACATTTTCTGTTTAGTTTTAAATGGCATTTTTAGATGCATTTCAACAAAAGAAAATCTAGTTCTTTGTTATATTCAAAACAACCTCAAGTGTTAAAATGGGACAAAAAAGGAAATGAAAAAGCAATAAGCAAAGAAGGAACCATACAGCAAGTTGCCTTTTAAAACATTTTAATGACTGTGCATTGCTTTGATACACTATATTAAGTTACAAGCGTCAATTACTTTTAAACAGGAACTTTGCAAGGTCTTCTCATCAACAAAAAGGATCTTCTACATTTTAGATAGAGTAGGAAGCCTGGAAACGAGAAGAGTTTTATATTCAAAAGTATGAAAAAGGGAACAAATATTTGTAGCACTGCCACCCATTTACCTGGTGCCAAACCTTAGCTAGGCACAACAGCCTATTTGTAGCAGCTGCAGGTGACCCTTGGTTCTCAGTCCTGCCAAGCTTAACTGCAGAAAGACGCTGGGACAGATCCAGCATGGGTTTTGACACATTTTGCTAATAAAGCTCTTATCCACCCTGCTGTCAACAGCTGCTCCAAAGTTTCTCAACCCACAGCATCTCCCAGCAGGGTGTCAACTGTGTCAGTCACACAAATGAGAATCAAATATTGCCTGTTTGAGTAAAAAAAATGATTTATACTATTTAGAAACAGCACATGTGTAACCACTGGGCAAATTTGGGATCATGCTCCACCCAATCAAATGAGCGAATGGTTTCTGATCCTGCTCCAATTGTTGCTGAATTGCCATTTATACTGTGTTGATCTTCAGCAATCTCTTCAGAAATTGGCTTGACTTTACAAGGAACACAAAATGCGATCAGCCTGAGTACTTTCATGTGAGCTCCCAGGGAGATGCATGAAGACTCTAGAGAGCATGTGTTGACTTTTACTTTATTGGTGTGCAGTACAAACACTGTAAGTGGAAACAGAGATATTTCTTTGCAGCCTTTGGTTTGCTTTCCTGCAGTAGGACCTGGTGATGGCGTTTAAGGGTCTCATTTATTAAGATCAATGGCATTTAGCTTTGGCATGATTGAAGCCTATATTAGCAACACAAGGCAGCAGTAGTGGCAGAATTTTAACACAAACCTTCTTATTGGAGAATGGGCAGGTGTCTTTTTCTTTTAAAACCAGTACTATCTTGTTGACAAATCTATTATTGTATTAACAGTTCATTAAATCTGATACAAATATATATTTTGCATATATTTCCATGGGCTACATAGCCTTTCAGATGGAAGACACCTTCAAAAAGAGGAATGTCCTGATCTGGCAGAGGACGCTCCTTACCTAAAGAGCGAACATGCTCACCAAAGAATGAGAAAGCTCCAACTGCCATTCAGGCCTCTTAATACACCCTGTTAAACATGTTGATGATGTTGTTCTTTGAATTGTGCCCTCACAAACTCTGGTGAGGTTGCGAGCTAGCCTGGGTACTGTCAGGTTCTTCAGCCAGTCCCGGTAAGAATGGTTTTATAGTGCCCCCCCTCCCCCCCAGTTTATCACGTCAGTGCAACAGGGAACTCAAATACTGTCAGCAGCACCCCAAACAAAGTGAATCCTCTGAGTTCTTTGGGAACAGCCACAACAATGAAAATGGTATAAAATAGAATATAAATGCGTAAGCAAGCAAATATTTTTCTCTTCAGGCAAGCTTTTACTCAGTGACCAGCTGAGTGGACTTTTTAAAAAAATACTATAGATTGTTGTGCCTTACTGCTTTGAATGTGTTTTTGGTGCTGCATTTATCAACTTTTGGTGTAGTGTTTACTAGATGCCCTAAGCACATCTGATCTTGCCTGGTTTCGGAAGCTAAGCAGGCTTGGCCCTGGTTAGTACTTGGATGGGAGACCACCAGGGAATACCAGGTGCTGTGGGCGCCTGGAGTAGGAACTGGCAAACCACTCCAGTATTCCTGCCAAGAAAACTCCATGGACATGGGGTCACGAAGAGTCGGTCACAACTGTAACGACACAACGCACACACGGAGATTGTTGTGCTTTACTGCTTTGAATGTGTTTTTGGTGTTGCATTTATCAACTTTTGGTGTAGTGTTTACTTGATCCTTTTTAGTGTTTGTAGACTTTTTTGCTTTAAATATTGTGTTTTAATGATGTAAGCTGCCTTGGGTCGTTCTTAAGGAGAAAGGTGAAGTAATATCAATTTGCCCTTAGAAATCACAGTGGGATATACATCCCAGGCATATTGAGCTTCTAGCTTTGCCCTTTATTATGTAACGACAGGTGGCATAACAGTAGTGAATACTAGTATTATTTTTTGTACTTTAAAATAAAATAAAATGCATGTGCTCCAGAATCTGCTGCTGGCTCCTGTAGTAGGTGATTATTCTGATGGTTATAATCTGTTTTCTGTTTTCAAATTCTTTTAGTTCATTGTGGGTGTGCCCTGGACTCCGTTGCAGCAATTATTCCTGATGGCCACACATATGCCTTCAAGTTCTGGGAGAGAAGATCTCTTCCAGACATCCCTGCTGGCTGAACCAAGCTCAACAAGCCAGTCATGCATCCAGATGTTTCTATTTTCTTCCTTTTGGGGCCAAAGACATCTTCCACCCACCATGCCAACATGACATCCCTTCCTGCAGAATACACACACACGCGCGCACACACACACACACACACACACACGTATTTTCCCATCTATATGATGCCCCCCAGTATCACTGTCCTAGCCCAAAATTACAGTTTTGCTACTCAGTGGTTCTCTCCTTGGCTTACTTCCATGTATAAGATGACCCTAATTTTTTAGTGTAACAATTTTAGACAAAGATAGTCTTATACATGGGAACATACTGTAATTCTGGTCCTAATAAGGACTGAACCAAAATGTTGGCCCATCTCTCACATTTCATGTCCACAGATTGCAAACATGAATATTTTATTTTTGCCAGGATTTTAGGGGGCCCTAAGAATGTGGACAACACTCACAAGCTGAGAAAAGAGAGCTTCAGCCAATTTGCTTTAGCAACCAGACAATGTGTCTGCCTTGCAGCCAATGACCAATAAGCCTTTGAAAAGCAAATCAACAGATTCCTTAACAGTAGAGTGATCTTTCTGTAGTGCACTTGATACCCCTTCCAGCAATAGAAGAGAGCAACCCGGAGGGACTCCTAGTCTCTTCGCTCCCTTCTCCTACTCTTCTGGAAAGATTGCAACCAATTGGGCTCTTCCATCTTCCTCAAGATTACCAATACTAGGCCATGGGGCGATAATCCTGAAATGCTTCTACTGCACATGGGTATATGAGGAATACAGGGAGGTACTGTATTGGTTTTGAAGACCATCTTTCGTACTCCAAATCTCAATCCAGTAGCAATCATGCAAGTAAAGAACAGACTGGGATCAAGAGCAATGGAAGAGGAGCGGGGGGGGGGGGAGTTGCTTAATCCTCAGACTTCAATCTCTTCAGATCACCCCTCCTACATCCCTTCTTTTTATTTTCAATGAAATATAGCAGAAAGTAGGCAGGAGATGATTTCTATAAGGAAAAAAATGACCAACAAGGAAAGGGTTAAGAATCCCCTCTCTACCTGCTATTACTTTGCTCTTGGCAGCTCTTCCAGGGCCTGTCTTTCCTCTTTAAAAAGCCAGGGCATAGTTTTTTGATGCCATGTGTAATGGACATGGACGGTTTGGCCCCAGGACCACACACCAGCAGCTCAACTCTGTTCAATTAGTTGCCAGCATCTGTTCAAGGTCACATAATTAGCTAAATGTAGACAACACCATACCAGCCTAAACAAAGCATTCCCACTGGGGCTGGCTCAGCTGTTAGGCAGAGTATGGTCAATGCCCTGGTTGTGAATACTGGAGACAATGAGGTGGTGCTGAAGCGATGGAGACAAGAGTTGCTTGGCATGGCTTGCACCTGGTAACCTAAATGATCCGCAGTATGCAGTCGAGTAGTTCTAGAGGGGAACACTGCCTTTCACAGCTGCTGAAGCAAGGCACCACTACCAGGCTAACTAGCAGGGATGACCTGACCTGCCAAATGTCCCAATTTGGGTGGGACATTCACATTTTCTAGCTCTTGTCTCACCGTCTTCCCCGAATATTTGTTTTCCCGGAAATGTCTTAGGCAGAGGCGGCAGGGCATCAGCAGAAGAGGAGGACAAGGAGCAAGTGGGGGGGCAGAGCACAGGCACAGGGGGAGCACTCACTCGCCCACTGGCCTCCTGCTGTTTTCCCCAGTGACCCTTTTGGGTCTGCCAGTGCAAGGTGCTCGGCTGGCGATGGAGGGCTTGAAGTTTGGCTGGCGACTTTGGCTCCTCCAGCGGCCGATGAGAGCTCCCCCCACCACCACCCGAGAAGCCAGTGAAACCCAGCCCAATGCCGCCGGCTGCCCTCCAAGGGCCGCAGCATGCTGGAAAAAAATGCCCTCCTCCTCATCCCCTGGTGTGGCTGTGTGGTGGGAGGTGCGGTGTGCGTGCGTGCACGTGCAGGTGCACACGTGCCTATGGAATTTTGTGTTTATGTGCATGTGCGTGCAGGCACATTACACGTCCCCCCTCCTGTTCCGCACAGCGCCTGGAAAAACTTGACAGCTATAGGGATGACCGTCTTGTCCTTTGCCCCAGGTAACAACGGTTAAAATCCAGCTGGTGAAAGCCATGTACGTAAGGGTAGTCGCACATCAATTTCCCCTGCCTGGTGGCTCCATTTTGCATGATCAGCCACACAGCCAGCCATGCAGCGAATTTTGCAGACGGTTGTGAGACTGGGGCTAACCTACTTCTGTGATCATTGTATGCAAAAAAAGAGAGCTTTCTCTTAATTTGAAACAACAAAAACTCAGTGGGGCGTTAGCTTACATTTGCAAGCATGCACACGTATGCTTGAACCACACAAATATTTAGCATTTTGTACTTCCCTCAAAAACACTGAACATAATCCTGTCCCATTGGGTGTGGTTTTTGCATGGTTTCACTTTCTTTGTCAGCCTGTGACCGAGGCCTTGGCTTTGGATCATACGGACGTTTCAACAATGAAAGTGATGTCATACATCTGGATTTTGACTCGTGGTTATACATTGCCATCTGGAAGGAATTCGTACAGAATATTAACTAGACAATTGTGAGCTGGTGTGGGGTTTTTTAAACCCATGGAGTGTGAAAAAATATAACCAGTAGTCCCTTATTTAGTGTTTAGAAAAACATATTCATATAAATCAGTGGTTCTCAACCTGTGGGTCCCCAGATGTTCCTGGACTGCAACTCCCAGAAGCCTCTACCACTCACTGTGCTGGAAGGGATTTCTTGGAGTTGCAGTTCAGAAACATCTGGGGACCCACAGGTTGAGAACCACTGATCTAGATGCACTCACAACTGAGAATGTTTGACTCCTCAACACACCATTTAGTCTGTAAGACTGTGCGTGCTCCAGAGGGTTTAATATACAGAATATAATAGGCTGCCATCATTCTCATAAAATATATTAAAATTTCAGTATCTTGGTTGAAGTTAGGACTGGATTTTAAGTACCACACCTCGTTCTCATTCCCCATCCAGACAATTGCTCAAAAAAAAAAAAAGGATTTTTGTAGTTTATTAAAAGGAAGAAGAAAGCAGGGGAGGACAATTTAAAAGAACCAACATTTCACAACATTTCAACAGTTACAAAAACACATGGCTTGAAAATTAAGAATAAATGTGTTTATAGATTATAGAATTTAAGGAGAAACAGACCAGAAAAAAGGATTTGGTTAACAACAGTAAATAAAGATTCATTCATACCAGGAAAAAAATACTATCTAATTTGCCCTTTCTGCAAAAGAGAGCAACTAAAATGATTACTGGGCTGGGGCACCTCCCTTATGAGAAAAGGCTAAAACATTTGGGGCTCTTTTTAGTCTGGAAAAAAGGCGCCTGAGGGGGGATATGATTGAGACATACAAAATAATGCAGAGCATGAGTAAAGTGGATAGAGGGAAGCTCTTCTCCCTCTCACAAAATACCAGAACTAGGGGACATACACTCAAATTGATGGCTGGGAGAGTAAGAACAGACAAAAGAAAATATTTTTTCACCCAGCGCGTTTTAAGTCTGTGGAACTCCCTGCCACAGGATGTGGTGATGGCATCTGGCCTGGATGCCTTCAAAAGGGGATTGGACAGATTCCTGTAGGAAAAGTCATCACAGGTTACAAACTATGATGGAGAAGAGATGTGTAATCTCCAGGCTTAAAAACCGGGGTACTTCAAGTGCCAGATGCAGGGGAGTGGTATCAGGAGACGGATATCTAGTCCCATGCACTCCCAAAGGCATCTGGTGGAGCCACTGTGAGATACAGGAAGCTGGACTAGATGGGCCTTTGGCCTGATCCAGCATGGCTCTTCTTATGTTCTTATGACTCATACCTAAGCAGAGATATGGAGTAATTCTGGGGTACATATTCTTTCCTGACAATATTTTTGGTTTTAATCCACTGTTTTTTGTCATGGTCCATCAAATCTAGTATAGCAATGCAAATCTATTCTTCATGTGGTCTTTAAATTCATTGGGATTGTTAGTTAAATTATATTTTGATTGTTTCCCTTCAGCTTTTATTGTGTTTCAGTTTGTCATCATTCTATTCTGTTTTCCGATGTCTGAACACACAGAATATATACAGAATACATTTGACAGCATAATAGTTTAAGAAGTGCCAGGGTGTGGTTCTGCCATTACTCAGAGTAAGATATTCTGTGCATTACTGTATACTTAATACTACTCACCCTAATTATATAACCGTGGTTGCAGCATTATGTGGCCTTACCCTATGTCTAACCCTATTATTATTAAATGGTCACAATGAAAATGAAAATTGAATGTTTGACTAAACAAGCCCCACATTATCCAGGAGTTGAGTCAGTCATGGCAACTGGACTTCTTTTCTTGTTCGATCAAAATGTTTTGCTACTCATCCAAGAAGGTTCTTCGGTCTGAGAAAAGTTGGTGGGAGGCTTCCAATTTAAGTGTGGGTCATTAGA
Organism: Phrynocephalus guinanensis; assembly: GCA_037367245.1. NCBI lineage: Eukaryota > Metazoa > Chordata > Lepidosauria > Squamata > Agamidae > Phrynocephalus > Phrynocephalus guinanensis. Next base: position 102,151,258 of record CM074733.1, on the reverse strand, counting down.
AGTGGCCCTCCTGGTGGAGGTGTGAAGTGGTTCTGATTTATCTGGGATGAGAAACTGAACAGCCAGTAAACAGAAGGAGAAACTAAACAGTCACTAAACAGGAGGATGGCCCAGCACAGGAAGGGCAACAGATCAGGACCAGAACCAGCAGTGCACCTTAATTTGAAGGACAAAGGACACTCGTTCAAAGATAAGAATGTAAACATATCAGACAGAGAAGATAGGTGGTTCAAAAAAAAAAGGAGTCAGGGAAGCCATTCATGTGTGTGATTTGTTCCCAGGTGTGTCTAGACTCTATAGACCTGGGGGCAGATCAGGCCACATGGCACACACAATTTTGCCTTCTAGCACCTCACAATTGCATCTGGCATCTGGCATCTGGGTGGTTGCATTTCCAAGCAATTATTGAGACCAGCTCTGCAAGGGGCCAATAATGCGTACAGCTTAATTGTAGCATGTAGCCTGGCCATTAGATATAGGGCTTAATAAAATGCTGACCTGATGCATCAAGCTTGGTGTCACACACATACATAGCATTCGTTTTTGTACTGGCTCAGATCAAAATAGTGCCTACTAAAACAAAGGGGAGATGAATTGCAATTGGTGTGTTTCACTGTGTGGGTGAAGCAGAGAGGAAGGGAGAAATAGTTTGTAAATGTAATACACAATCAGAGTAAATACAATGGATCTTTAACCCTAAGTAGGTGTACATCCTTCCTCAAAACATGCAGTAATATATGTGTAGCATCATCACTTTGTCATTTTCCTGTCAGAATTTCCTCATAGAAAAGGCCTTCAGTAAGTGTTCCTGAGGTAATAACAAAGCAAAATAACTTTAATCTTAAACTCCACTAGCAATATTGTGAGGCAGGGGTGTATGGAAAAAATGGTTAGAGAAAATTACAGGTGCCTGACTCTGCTGTGGTAATTTTGGGTAGGTGGTGAAAGAAAATCACTTAGAACATGTTTAAGGTGGGTGTAGAGTGACAGAGGGGGTACAACCAGAGTGGTGGACAATAGGATATGTTGCACAGTTATATGGCAGACCTCTTTAACACTCCAGACTGATATGCAGAGACGGGATATGACAGTATTCATGGCCATGAGATCTTCTACTTCCAAATTACTATCTGTGGAAAGAGGAATGAAAAAGTTGCACACCTTAACTGCATCAGGAATTAGCAGCCAATATTTGAGTCAGCAAGAATGGCAGACTGAACAAAGCTGTGTAAAATTCTGAAGAGGTAACAGTCACAGAGTTTTTAGAAACTGGTTAAGCTTGTCTATCCAGCTGCATATTAGCCTCTCATTGGTCTCCTCCCAGTTCAACTGGTACAATGAAGATGAGTGTGTCCAAAAGCAAGAAACAAAAATAGGCAATAGAAAATTGGGGTGTGGGTGTGTGCAAGAAATGAATTCTTTGCCTTTCAAAAATGACCATTGAGAAGATCACCATTGATAAAATTAACTTTAGCAGACATCATTAAATCATAGAATAGATTTTAAAATATAGTTGAAAGCATTTCACTAAACGGAAAGTGTTCTGCTTATATGCCACTCCATACCACTTCAAGTAGTCTCAGGGTGGTTTACAGTTTAATTATGCAGGTTACACATTGCCCCCCCCCCCGCAAGCTGGGTACTCATTTTACCGACCTTGGAAGGATGGAAGGCTGAGTCAACCCTGAGCCGGCTACCGGGGATTGAACCGCAGGTCGTGAGCACAGTTTTACCTGCAGTACAGGCATGTAACCACTGCACCACAAGACAGCATTTAAGAAGTTCTTTCTGCCAAAAACTTGCAATTAAAAAGCTATTGGCCAATGTTGGTGGGGCATGACAGAGGGAGCCGATGTAGTTCCCCTTGGTAGGAAGTGCCACAACCTGGAAGCCACTACTGAGAAGGCTGTGTCTTTTCTACATAATAAATATGCCCAAAAGGATGGCAAAGGAAAGAAAAACAACTCTGTGAAAGATCTCAGAGCCTAATGAGGCTTTTATAAGTCTATCTTGAGTCTTTTACAAAGCCTGGAGCCAAGCCACCCAAGACCTTCATAGATAATAACTAGATAAGCAGAACTGTGCACAGAAACAGACCAGCAAGCATTGAAATATGTAGGGAACAAGAGACACCAGTAACGTAATATATACCTCAACATGGGAAAGTGTGTGTGGGGTGGTGGTGTTAATGTATTTAGTAATTCAGAAGACTATAGGAAAATTCCTCCCTGACCACAGAGGATTATGAACTGTAAAAAAGGCACACAGAGTGGTAGATAAGCTTTATGTCTTCTTGAGGTTTGTAGAAAGAATATGCTTCCCATCATAGGCAAGAATGCCTCTCCTTGCCTGTCTGATAACTCGGAGGCAGGACACACAAGGTAAATACCCGGGGACACTGGGGAACCCAGAGTGGCAGCTAACTCTCTTGTATCAAGCATTGGCTGTTGAGCCATCCACCCTTGACCTTGGATAAGAGCCTAGAAACATAGGGAGACCCTATCACAAAGACCTAGTTGTGATATTACACTCTGGCAGAAAGCGTTTGATGATCTCTATCTTATAAGGTAGGTAGCAATAATTTCCCCTTCAGAACGTGGTGAATGCAGGGGCTTGTGTAAGGCCAGGCCACCCAGTGAGTCCATGGTTATGCTGGAATGTGAAACCCGGTTTCCTTGGCTCCACTTCAGTTCCCTGTCCGTGCATTAACTGACCACACTGTCTCTCTCCCCATGCCGTTGGCGGTCTGGACCTGGAGTGAATAACTGTAAATTGAGCCAGATCGGGTAGCATTGGGGAAACTGGAGCTCTGCCTTTAAATTTGAGGCCTGAATGCTAACTGATAAACAGAGATTATCACAGGAGTTACCTGGTTTAGGGTGTAATTTATACTTTCTAAATTGAGCTCAGGAGGAGTACAGCACGTGTCTTACATGCAGAGAGGGTCCCAGTTTCCATGCCTGGCACCACTGTTTCAGAAAAAAGATAAGATCTCAGGCACCAGGGCTGGAAAAGGCTTGTGCCCACTGGTCAATGAAGAGGCATCAACTGCATGCAGCCATGGGTGCATGAACCTGCATCACTGAAAAACAGTGTCTGAGGGGTGAAACAAAAAGCTCAGTAACTGAGCCCTTCCTCCATAGGGAAGGGTGTCAGAGTTAGTTTCTTCCCATTAGAAAGATTGCATAGCAGGTGCCATGGAGGGCTTCTGTTTGCAACTATAGAGGGCTGTGTTAATACATTTAAATGTGCTTTAATTTTCTTTAACTAATGATGTTTTAGCACTCAATGGCTGAATTGTATTTTAATGTTCACATGCTACTTTACTGTGGTTTTCAACATACACTTGTATAAAAAGGCGTTGTATGCTACCTGCTGTCCCTTCATTGGGAGAAAGTGGAATATATAGCCCATCTACTCCATTATTTCACAGGGCAGAAGTTTTATACAGTATATATAGACTTACAAACATTAAAGCAGAATTAAATCAAGCCTGTTATTAAAATAATGCAATTAAAATTAAAACACAGTACAATTATTTCATTTAAAAAACCAGTTAGCCTTGAAAAGGGAAAAATAACACCCAGCCAAAATTTAATGTTTTGAGGCTCTACATGGCCAGGGGCCAGCTTGAATAAGAAGGGTCTCTGTCTGCCCTCGCATAGACAGTAGGGAGGCAAAGGCAGATTGTTGCAGACCGTCTGGTATCTGGGAGTCAAGTCATGGCAACTTGACCTCTTTTCATGTGGGATCGAAACGTTTCACTACTCAGCCAACAAACTTCTTCAGTCTGAGAAAAGTTGGTGAGAGGCTTCCAATTTATAGTACACCTTGGTTTCACACCACCCTGGTCTGAAGCGGCTTGTCAGGTAGACAGCAGCTTGAACAGGCTTGTTAGATGGGCAGTGGCTTGGGGTGTGTGAAAGTCACCTGTATAACCCTTCCCAACACCCATTAAGTATGGGTTGTTAGCAGTAGCCCTCCTGGTGGAGGTGTGAAGTGGTTCTGATTTGTCTGGGAATCGACGAAGGGGCAGCATGATCAATCAGAGATAGAGTATGCCTAAAACACTTTTCCAAGACAGATTGTCACATATACACCAACGTATATGCTACAGTCATAAGGCATGTGGATGGCTTTTTTTGTCTAAGGTGCTTTCTCCCTTTCTGTTTCCCATTATCAATCCATCTCATTGTCCTCTAGTCCCATGTTTTTCCTGGTAAACCACAGCAACTTTCCGAAGTCCAAAATAGCACACAAAGCTCCCTCTCCATTCTGTTTCGCTCTGCTTTCCTCTCCTGTTGACAGAGCTGAGCTGACCATTCCAGTTTTCCAGTCTGTGTTTTTGATCACAGTCATTTATTTTGATTAGCTGTATGTATGTATGTATGTATGTATGTATGTATGTATGTATGTATGTATCAAAAGAATCAAAAGTTGGGGTAGATGGATGCAGTGACCTCCAGATCTCTGGTATTCAACTGTTGGAGTTTTCACAACCTCGTAGGATCCCTGGAGTAGATGTGGCCAGAAAGGACTTTCTGGGCTGCAGGGACTCTCAATCTATCCAGGATTTAGCAATTGTTCCCACTTGGCACTAAGTTCAAAGAGAGTCTTGCCTCTCTGCTAAGTCTATTGTAGAAAGCAGTCCTTCTCTAGCATCTGTTGTTGAATGCAGTTATGTTCTTAGTTTGCTGTTTGATATGCTCGCAGTTGTAAGTAATGAAACCTTATATTCTTTCTCCTCCTAATGTCTCAGAGTGAGCTATTGAGACAGTAAGGGCCAGTTAATGAGAAAAGTGGACAAATCTGGGGAAATCAAAACTATTCTTCTCTGTGAATCCCTGCACCTTTGTAGCACAGCTAGAGGAAGTTAACCAAAATTCAAAACTGCAACAGCGACAACTGGCCCGAGCAAACTTTGTTCTCCATAGCCCAAGTTGATAAACTTAGTTCCTCCTAAAGGCTTAAATCGAAGTGGGCATTCCAACTAGACTTTGATCCATTCAATCAGTTGCTGAATTATTACTCAACCCATACATAAAACCCTTTGATCAATGAGTTTAATCTAATCAGGACAAACAGGTAGATTCAAGATGAAGTGTTTAATATTACGTTTTCATCTAGTTTTATGGTAAGATTATCTATTAAACAGGGATATGAATCATGAAACCTTGGTCTCAGAGAGGAACTCTTCTCACAGCAAGATTTCTCTGGATGAAATTGTAAATGTGTAGGGTTTTTTTGCCTTAGGAAATCCTGCAGGATTTTTTTTTTGCAAAGTTAGTCATCATTCCTTCTCAAAGAAATGTTCAGCTATGCAGGGTTACTGCAGTTCCTCAGCACAATGGCATCCTTCCTACCTAAGCTTCACCTGGAAAAGGCAGGTTTGACATACTTCCTGAGTAGAATGTCCTTTCTCCTGTGCAGAATTCACCTGGAAAGGACAGAAGAAACCTCAAGCTATATAGGATTGTTAAAATTATTGAAAAGAATGGCATCCTTTGCCCACAGAATTCACTGGAAATAGCATTGAACTGGATAGAATTTGGCCATTTCCTTGCAAGCCAATGAGCAATTGTCCCTTTAAATAAAATAAAAGAGATGATGAAATCACAGTCATATTTTTGCAGGAAGCTGAGAAATCTTTCTGATGTAGAGCTGAATCTTGGCAATGTATCTCAGCATGGTGAGACATGGAAAACGGCCAAGAATGAGATTTTTTTTATACTTGTAAACTGGCCTTTATATTGCCAGCATGTTTGGTGGTTCAAACCTTTAACCGTTTTAACCCATTTCTTAATTAGATGTAATAAAATGGAGATTAGCAACCTGAACATTTCATATTAGGACTCAGGAATAGAGATGGCCATGAATTGCCAGTTCAGTAGATTGTGCCAGGTTGGCCAAAAGCCCAACAGGTGTTCCATTGTTTGATGCCCCACTTTCCTTTGGTGGGCACCTTCTCAGAGGCATTGCCTAGAGGAGGCAGGTAAGGGAGGCCAAGATGATGGAAGGGGTGGGGCACTAAACCATGGAACTCCTGTTTAGCCATTAGCTGAAACAGCACGAACCACCAGACTGGCAGTTCATACCAAAAGTTACATGAAGGTGACCACTAGTTTCCCAGGGAAGCATTCCAAATAGACCCCATCACATAAAAATGGACTACATGAATTGTGTCTTGCACACATAAAGCAAAAAAGTATTCTGCTTATATACCACCCCATACCACTTCAAGTAGCCTCTGGGCAGTTTACAATTTTAATTATGGTGTGCAGGCTACACGTTGCTTCCCCCAGCAATCTGAGTACTCATTTTACTGACCTCAGAAGGCTGGAAGGCCGAGTCAACCTTGAGCCTGCTACCTGGGACTGAACCCCAGGTCGTGAGCACAGTGAGTACAGTCATTTAACCACTGCGCCACGACGCTCTTGTACAAGGGTTTATCCACCCTGTGAAGTAGCTCCTGGTTATTCTGGGGCTGTTTTGAGTTGTTCTGGCAGAATGTCCACATATGGGGGGGGGAGTATTTGTTGATTAATTACTGGGTTCTCGCAGTACCAGCTATCCAAACATATCTGGAATTGCTCTTTGATGTCCCACACCCAGAAGAGATTGTTGTCCCTTTTTGCCTATATCCTCTCTCTTCTCCCCAAACTCTCTTCCCTTCCTTTCCTTTACCATGCCATAGTTCCAATCAATCAATCAATCAATCAATCAATCAATCAATCAATCATCAATCAATCAATCAATCAATCAATCAATCAATAAAAAGCAGAATGCAGGAAGAGCTGATATTTTCTAGGTCCTCTCCTCCCTTCCCTCCTTGTTTTACCTCCCCAACCACCATTCTCAAACTTTCACATTTTCACACAGTCATTGAAATCCAGTAGTAAGTTGCAACTCAATGAGAATTTGACGTCAGCTTCCCCATAAGGCCCATTGATTTGATGGCTCACTTGAATTGCAACTTACTACTGACCGATGAAGCTGTTTGGATGAACAGCGAAACGTTTCTATCTCTCAAAAAAGAAGTCCAGTAGCCATGACTCAACTCCCAGTTAAACGCACCTGGATGACTGAGAATCTTCACAAACTTACTACTGAATTTCAGCCAGTGCTCTCTTATTTTATTTTTTATTTTCTGCTAGGGTGCAAAAATAATAACAGTTTAGGTAAACAGAATTCAGGAACAGATGATCTATTTTCCACTCTCTCTCCACTTACTTTAATTTCGCCTCCCTGCTCTCCTTGTTTTACCTGCCTTCTGTTCTAAAACCTTCAAATTTTACTGCAATCCTTTATCATTTTATTTAAAAAATACCTTTTGCAAAGGTGATAATAACAGTTAAAAAAAAGCAGAGTGCAGAAATAGATGATATTATAGGAAACCTAAAGAAGAGCAGCAGGGAGTCAGGGAGAAACAGGAATAATCAGCAGAAACACGCAGATAAAGAAATATCATCAAATGACACTCTCTCTCACACACAAGCACCATCACTGTCCCGGGGTCCACATGAGCAGATTGTGCATTGGAAGAACTTGGAGCAAAACAGACCAAAAATATGGCACTACTCAGCAATGGTGTGAAAATTCAAGTCAAAAACTCTGAAAAGCAATGGCTTTTATCTTGCTTGTGATGCTCTTGATACTGGTTCCAGCCTTGCATCATGTTGATATGGGAATACAAAACTGGTATCATGGGTGCAAGAAAAAATGAACAAATGCTCAGCATGGGCTGGCCCACAGTTAGTAGACCAGTGGTGAATTCAGTCAGGACACTGTCATTCTTATGCAAACTCTTGATGTGAAGGGCCTGATTTTAAAGCATGCAATGCTTTAAGCAATCCATGCTTATCACATTTGTATGTGATAGCATACTTATATGAGGGAATGCTTCACTTCCTTTGTTAGATGCATTTTAACCCTGAGCGAAGGTAGTTGTGTCTACAGGACCCAGTTGTGTGCTTTCTTCTCTCTTTTTAGAAGAAAACTACACAGTGGAAACAGAGCTTCCATGCAATTAGCTGGTTGCATGGTTACATCGACTGGTGCCAGAAAGTTATTTGCATGTTAGGTGGCAGGAATTCCGAGCCACTGTATGCGCTCGTCATGGGGTTTCAAAGTTGGATGAGGGCTAAGCTGGACATGATCCTTGGTTTGTCATCAGCAATCATGTCCATCAAGTCAATGCTAATGTATAGCAACTCCTCTAAAGGTCTTCCAGTTAGAGAATACTCAGAAGAGGTCTACTACTCTTTTTTTTTCTGGGGTTGCTCCTGGGACTGTGCAGCTTTCCCAAGGTCACACAGGCTGTCTCTGTCCAAGACAGTCACAGCAGGGAACCAAGCACCCAGTGTTTCGCAGTGCAACCAGATACCTAAACCCACGCATTTCTCCCTAAAGACACAAATATTCAGCTCTCTCCTGACTGAACCATCGACTTGCAAATGAATCCCAATAACCCTACCAAACAAAAGCCAGCTAATTTTTAACTTGGAAGCAGAGAAACCTCGCTCTAGAATAAATATAACCTCTTAACGTGACCTCCGCTTCTAATGCTCTAATCACTGAAAGGCGTGTTTTACTCCACATTGAGTGGATGAACAAAAGCTTTTGAAGTGGGACTGAATCTAAAACACAAGGCAGTTCACAAACAAACAATAAACAAGTTTTAATAATAGATTTCAAAGCCAATAATTTTTAAACGTACAGGGGGACCGTGCTTCTAGGCCTTGTGTTTCCCTCCTAGTCCTCCTTGCACTATTGTATAATATTAGAAAGTGTTCTGTTTTTGTTCTTTGGGGGGGGGGTTCTAATTAAGAAACCAAGGGATATTGGTAGTTATACACTCACCTCCAGGCTCACACAGAAGTACAATGGACTGCTTTTCTCCTCTCTTAGAATGGTGGAAGGGTACCAGGGCAGCACTTTTGAGAGTAGTTCTGCTATAGAAATACTCCTGCTGAGAGCACAAGAATTGCTTTGTTTTGCTAGCATATCCCAGAGCCAAGAAGCTGATGATCCACTTAGAAACCATGTGGGAGGCTGAGAACGTTTTTTATCATCTGTACAGCATCTTGCATATGCTGGCGCTTATAAAGGTACCTATCTGTTGCACACATGCAGCCAGGCACTCATTAATGTTAAAGCAATTCATTTAAGAGAATAATTATATGAAGTGGGAAGGGAAAGCAACTTACAACTGCCTGATATATTACTAAACTAATCTGCACAAATTCTTAACAACCCCCCTTGACAAATACAAAAAGTTTCTGTAAGAGTGGAATTAAAATGAGTTCAGTCTTCATGGACGGAACTCTTCCTCTTATTGCCTGGATAGAAGAAAACAGCAGCAAAGCCCCCCAGCGTTTGAAGCGCAGTGGCTTGTAGCAGTGAAATTTGAGAGTACTTCCAAAAATTCCACAGGCTTTGTGAGTTCAGCGCATTGGGATTAAAATATGAGGGTCCTATGTTCTGTGGTGCCAGATTGTGAGCTTTGACTTGAAGCCAGCAAATGTTCTCCGTCTCTAGGAGAGTATGAGCTTGGTTCCAGTGCCAAAAGGAACAGACTTTGAATTGGGCTTAGCATGTTTCAAATGCTGCAGATTGTTTTGAAAAAGTTCATTAAATAATGCACAAGGAAGCAAGGTTTCCCCACACCCCCTGGAATGAGTGTTTTTTGTGTCCAAAAGTGAGGCATTTTACTGGCCTGGACGAGAGTCGTTTAATTTAACTTGCTTGTAAATATCAATTTGTACCTCCTGGTTTCTTGGTTAACACACACACACACACACACACACACACACACACACACACACACACACACACACACACACACACACACACACACACACACAGCAGCAGCAGCAGCAGCAATTGATATTTTTAATTAGAAAGCCTTTTTTATTTTCTCCTCTCTGAAACTATTTCCTTATGTGACCCTCCCCCGCACTGCTTTAAAAGTTCAGCCTGAACTGCTGAACCCATTGTGAATGGAAAGGCTTAGAATTCTGCAGAATGTGTCTGCCAAGCCCTTATGGCAAAATCCATTTGTGGTTATCCATGTTCATAACACCAGGATCAAAACAGAATGGACAGTCTCTAGATTTGAAATGCATTCCATTTTTTTTTTTAAATCAAGGCTTTCTCTGACACATGGAAATAAAAAACAATTCCAGGCAGGAGGGATTTTAAATGTCATTTTTATTTCTGCTCAGTTGGCACTGGCAGCAAGCAAGCTCTGCTATAAAGACTTTTCCTGTCTTGTGTGCCATTTTTTCCCCCCAGAGCCAGACCATTACCAGGCAAATTCATTCCTAATAATGTACTGTACCAGCTTTGAAACAGACCAGCTACAACATTAATCAGATGAGATCAAAATATCAAGAGGCTTTTGAAAGAATCATTCAGCTATCTAGAATATCACCTATAGGTCAGAGGTTTTGAAGTTTCAGTAAATGGATGTGAGGTGTATGTTAGTAGTACTGTAGATCTTAAACAAATGGCAGAGGATAGGAAGAGGTATGTACATTAATTGTGCAGCAAATACTGGCTGAAATCCTTTTGCGTAACTATGTGAGGCATAGGTGGCTATGATGTTATTAGTCCATAATGTTTCACATTAATTTAAAGTTTCCTGTTCTTCCCTCCACCAGTTTGGAGGAGTGCTGGGGCTCTCTTTTACCATGGAAAAGCCTTTAAAAACCTTTGGATTGGACAGGGGCTAAGACCTCAATAGCAAAAAATTGCCACCAGATCACTACCACTTGATTTGGAACCTCTGCTAGTGATCCAGTAGGGATTTTCCAACATGAGAGATCACCCTAATCCAGTCCTAAGGGTCCCAAAATCTTCCCCAGGTCACAAGGGACCCTTAAAGAGCCTCAGATCCTAAGGGAGGTGGCACAGAATGCTATAAGTTCAATAAAATTAGAGTAAGATCACAGACTGATGGCACCAGTGCCATTTTACTCCTACTTAGCTGCTCCTACTTAGCTGGATATCAGCCATTATAAGCAAAAGTGGCAGGGGAATCAAAGATTAGATAATCCAGATCATGCTCCTCTATTATTTCCATATGTCTACTGGCCAATATGCTATCAGGGTGGCCACCATATGTTTTATTTAGAGAGAGAGCAATCCTCTATTTGAAGGGCTGTCTAAGAATAGTACTTTCAAAATTCCCTAATATTATAATATATCCAACCAGTTCTGGTTGTGATACTGTGCTTTTATATTTGTAAATGGACCCAGATGTAACCCCAGATCTATCGTGCTGGAAAGAAGTGTACTTCAAACTCAAACTTGAAGATGTAGTCTATTTTAAGGGTTGTGCGATCCAAATCCAGTTTGGAGGCTCAAAAACATACAAAGGGAGAGCATGATTTTTGGAGTTGGCTTGTTCACACTTGATCTCATGGGTAATACTCGGTCAAGTGAGTTCAGGTCTCAAACTCAGGTATAGTGTTCATTTGTGCATAGACACAACATAAAAATATAGCTCAGCATTATTTCCAGTTTCCATTTTTGGTAGGAAATAGGAAAAACAAAGACGGACTAGATCCTTGTGCTTGCAACAATTAACAAGGTTTGGGCAGAATGTTTGAATGGCTTTTTTAAAATTAGACTTGACAGACTAAATGTGTATTATGGCTGTCAACTAGTCAGCATTCACACTCTCTAAATGTTGTGTTTCTCAGCCAGTACATATCCATACACAGGAGTGAGAGGAAGTCACCAGCCAATCCCAATCAAACACTGAATAGTTAGGAGATTGCAGGAACAGAACCAGATATAACAGGCAGCAGTCAATTTGTGAACCACGTACTGTATATACAAATGAATCCAACAGGGTCAAGATTGTCTGCTACAGTCCAACAGGTAGGACTTCAGTCCAATGAGGTGTAAGGAGAGCTTGAGTAGAATATGATTGAAAATCTCCTGAGTTTAGCTGGGGATAATAATTCTCCACCCCCACCCCACAGTGGCCAGGGACACCTGCCTTCTCCAACTGGTTCTGTCAAGTTTTTTATTCCAGGATGTCTGGTATTGATAAAGCATGTGCTGTGGGAGTTCCTATTGCTGTGTAAGGCTGGGAAATTCTTTATCTATTAAGCTGCATCCTTTCTGGCAGGCTAAGCAAGCCTTCAGTCTCAGGTGAGAACTTTTGAGCTGGGTTTTCTTCCTTCTGAAGGCCAGTGTCACTTTCATAGAGCATAACAGTGGGAACCTGACACTTTACAGAACTTTGGAAATAAAAGATTTCCTACAAATGGAAATGGAGTTGAAGATATGAAAGGAAGATCAGAGTTTTTTTAAGTTACTGTACAAGCTTCATACCTATGCATTTAACCTGGATTTTTTTTCATTCTTAACTTGCTTAATTTTGTATTTAATACGTATGACCTGATGTCATTTAATATAGCATATAGATAATATAATAATTCTCCTCATCATAGGTTTACAAAGCCTTACAATCATTTTCAAGGGCTATAAACGATACAAACAATTTTCTTATTTCCATTATGGGTCAATGGTTAGAGGAATGACTGACTCTAGTTCAGTGTTGGTGAACCCATGGCATGGGTGCCAAAGGTGGCATTCAGAGCCAACATCACCCCTTCACAGCCACCTGTATTCAGGTTAAATTGTCATCAATATTGGGTATTCAGATTTGTCTGCTTTGTTTGGCAATTGGTCTTTAGGATTTACCCACAGGAGTTATAAGAACATAAGAACATAAGAAGAGCCATGCTGGATCAGGCCAAAGGCCCATCTAGTCCAGCTTCCTGTATCTCACAGTGGCCCCACCAGATGCCATTTTAGGGAGCGCATGAGACTAGATATCTGTCTCCTGATATGGCCACTCCCCTGCACCCCTGGCCCTTGAAGTACCCTGGTTTTAAGCCTGGAGATTACAGCTCATCTCCATCATGCTTTGTAACCTGTGATGCCCTTTCCTCCAGGAATCTGTCCAATCCCCTTTTGAAGGAATCTGTCCATCCCCTTTTGTTGGCATCCAGGTCCATCCCCTTTTGGGCATCCAGATGTGTTTGGGAGAGCATGAGACTAGATATCTGTCTCCTGATACCACTCTCCTGCATCTGGCCCTTGAAGTACCCTGGTTGAAACCCCATCTCCATCATGGTTTGTAACCTGTGATGGACTTTTCCTCCAGGAATCTGTCCAATCCCCTTTTGAAGGCATCCAGGTCAGATGCCATCACCACATTGTGTGGCAGGGAGTTCCAGAAAAAATATTTTCTTTTGTCAGTTCTTACTCTCCCAGCCCTCAATTTGAGTGTATGTCCCCTAGTTCTGGTATTTTGGGAGAGGGAGAAGAGCTTCCCTCTATCCACACTCATACCCTGCATGTCTCATCATATCCCCCCTCAATCGCCTTTTTGGCTAAAGAGGGAGCCTTTCCACAGACTAACAACGCGCTGGGTGAAAAAATATTTTCATTTTTGTCTGTTTTATTTACTCTCCCAGCCCTCATTTTGAGTGTATGTCCCCTAGATCTCTTTCCTTCTGGTATTTTGTAGAGAGGGAGAAGAGCTTCCCTCTATCCACTTTACTCATACTCTGCATTATTTTGTACGTCTCTCAATCAGATATCCCCCGTCAGGCACACCGCTTTTCACTTCTCTCCATTGTGAAAATTTCCCATTTTTTCCAGAATAAAGAACCCCAACTGTGCAATTTTTTAGCCTTTTCCTCATAAGGGAGGTGCCCCAGGCCAGTAATCATTTTAGTCGCTCTCTTCTGCACCTTTCCCAGTTCCAATTTCATTTCTCAGTTCCCTAATAACCCTTGGGTGGATGCCATCTGGGCCAGGTGACTTGTTAATCCTCAATTTATCAATTAGTCCTAAAACCTCCTCTCTTTTAACCTGTATTTGATTTAATTCTTTAGTCAAGAGGGGCGGCTCAGGCAGCGGAATCCGCTCAAGGTCCTCTGTCGTGAAGACAGACGCAAAGAACTCATTCAATTTATCTGCAATGTCCAAGTCTTCCTTAACCTCCCCTTTTCCTCCCTCACCATCCAGAGGGCCAACTGGTTCTCTGGCAGGTTTTCTACTTCTAACATATTTAAAGAAGCTTTTATTATTACCCTTTATATTGCTTTATATTGCAAAGTCTTCCTTTGCCTCCCTTATCATCTTCTTACATTTCTTTTGCCAGAGTTTGTACTTGATTTTATTAGGTTCAGGGAGGGGTGTAGAAAGGAAGGGCAGCAGTCACACCCCATTGCAGTGTTTTGCCAGCTGCTGGTTTGTTTATTGGTTATTGTTTTGACTTATATATAGAAGCTGCACATAAGAACATAAGAATATAAGAAGAGCCATGCTGGATCAGGCCAAGGGCCCTGTATCTTGCAGTAGATCCACCAAATGTGTCTGGGAGCACATGAGACTAGATATCTGTCTCCTGATACTACTCGCCTGCCTCTGGCCCTTAAAGTACCCTGGTTTTAAACCTGGAGATTACACATCTCCATCGTAGTTTGTAACCTGTGATGGACTTTTCCTCCAGGAATCTGTCCAATTCCCTTTTGAAGGCTTTCAGACCAGATGCCATCACCACATCCTGTGGCAGGGAGTTCCACAGACTAACAACGCGCTGGGTGAAAAAATATTTTCTTTTGTCTTTTCTTACTCTCCCAGCCCTCAATTTGAGTGTATGTCCAAATGTTTTAGCCTTTCCTCATAAGGGAGGTCCCCCAGCCCAGTAATCATTTTGGTCATTCTCTTCTCCACCTTTCCCAGTTCCACTATGTCTTTTTTGAGATGTGGTGACCAGAATTGTACACAATACTCCAGGTATGGCCTTACTATCATTTTGTACAATGGCATTATAATGTTGGCTGTTTTATTTTCAATTGCCTTTTTGATAATCCCTAGCATGGAATTGGCCTTCTTCACCACTGCCATCCTAAGGGTGTTCATATATAACTCCCACAAAATATTTTAATATTAATACCGGTATGTTAATATTTATTTTAATAAAAGTAACATTTGATACATGTGATGTATATAAGGATGTTATTCTGATAATATAGCATTTCACATTATTAAGGGAATTATTTATATGACCTGGAAGGACTTCATACTTTTGGCAAAATCTATCCAACAATGTGATTACCAGTAAATATGATAGTTTCCAATAGGAAACCTTGAAGATGACTTGTATAAATATTTGTTTTGTGTCATGTAAAGTAAACATTTCCTGTGTTTCTTATGCATATCCTGTGATAGGAACAGAGCATGCTAATCCAAAGAGAATACTATCCTAAACTGTTGAGGAAGACCCAGACTGAGCTAATTCCCTCAATATGACATTGTTGTAGTAGATTATTTTAAGTTTTAGATGGGTCAAGAATAAGACAGATTTGTTGTACTGCTTTCTCAACTGAAATAGTGGATAACAACAGTAAATCAAGACAACTACATACCATCTGTGACAGTTTATCATAAAGGACAAAGGATGCCACTAGAATGTGTAGCCTGAGAGTTTCATTGAACGATGGAAGATGCGAGTAAGGAAATAGGATAGGTGACCTGATTCATGAGTATGGGAGTTTTTTTTGCATCCATGGAAAAAGAATACATAGAAAGAAGGTAGATAGAAGAATTCCAGTGATGGAAATAGCCATACTTGTACAACATCTTTTGATAATTCCAATGTTATGTTTTCTTTTTTATTGCAGTAGATCTTCTGTCTTTAGTACACAGTCACAACACCTTCATATTTCCATATTTGTTGGCATATTCATGTCTGGAGTTTAACAAATTCAATCTCTATGGCTTGAAATAGTTTATTGGTATTTCATTTACGCCTGGTGATTCTCTCCCCCCTCCCAGTGCTTTCAGAGCAGCATTCCTTTCTCTTTCCAGCTTCTTCATCTGCAGCTTCTTCATCATAGAGCAGTGATGGCGAACCTTTTAGAGACCAAGTGACCAAACTGCAATCCAAACCCACTATTTCCCCCCCCCCGCAAAGTGCCAATGCAGCAACTTTAACCTAAATACAGGTGGTTGTGAAGGGGCGATGTTGGGTGCCCACAGAAAGGGCTCCAAGTGCCACCTTTGGCACCCGTGCCATAGGTTCGCCAAGACTGTCATAGAGGATTCTTCTTCAAAGGAGTCTGTCAGCCTTTTATTTCTTCTGAATACTATGTCCACCTTTTCTATATTTTCTCCTGGTCAGATAATGTTTTTCCTTGAGGTCATTGAACATTCCTAAAGTTGGCTTGAATTGCCCTTTAATTTCTTGGATCTTCTGGAAGTCATCTCTTGCTTTTCCCCTTCTCTAGTAGTTCTCTTTGTTTCTATGTGACAGTCACTGAAATACACCATTCAGGATTTTGACCCTATTTCAGTCATCTGAATTTTGTTTCTCTCCATTCCTCTACAATTTTATGTGTTTCTTGCATCATTCATCTGTTTTTTCTCTCTTTTTTAATTACAATTATACTTTTGCAATCTTTTCTAATAATTCCTCTGGTGTCAGTCCATAGTTTTTATGGTTCACAGCCCATTAAATTTAGTAATGCAAATCTGTTATGTGGATTTTGAATTCATCTTGAATGTTGCTTAAATTATATTTTGGCACTATGATTATTTCAATGTTCTCTAATTTTGGATATTAACATTGACTTAGGGCCTTTTTACACGACCCCTAAGATCCGCTGGTCCCTTAAATTCGGACCAGAGATCTTGAGGGTTCGTTGCTGTTCCTCCGTCCCCACCCGCTCCGCACTTCTTTGTTCTGTCTGCGTGAGGGGAGGGAGGGGAAAAAAGCCTTAGACATGGAAAAAAGAACCCTAAAGCCTTACCTCTGGTGCCGGGGGAAGTTGCTCCGACCTCCGTTTACTTCCTGGTTCCTCTTTAAGGGGCGGAGGCAAAAGAAAAACAACAGAAAGAAGCGAGGAGAGCTCAGGCACTCTCTGCATCAAATATTTTTCACCATCAAAGAGCAGGTACAAGAAAAGTGTGTTGGGTCGCGCTTAGGTGGGCGGGGTCGCACTTAATTGTCTGCAAACTCCGGAGCTGGTGGGTAAACATTTTTAAGGTCCGGAGCTTGCAGCCATTTGCGGCGGAGCTTAGGGGTCGTGTATAAACGCCCATAATCAGTGCCACAATCTGCTCTTGGTCTTGTTTTGGATGAGAAAATGCAACTTCTCCATCTCCTGCTTTCAGTTATATATTTGGTTTATCAACAATCTGGTGATTTCCATTTCCAATAAACAGATTATTGGCTTCACAGAACTCTACAAATTGCTCTTTTGCTTCATGTATGTCCCCTAGGAAAAAATTTTCAGCAGCATTTGGTTTTGGTTTGTTACCTACTTTTGAATTCCAATCACCTATGATTATAATAATACTTTGTTTTGATGTGTGATCAATTTCCTCTTTGATGCCTGCATGAAAGCTTTCAATTTCATCTTCTTCAGCATTATTCATGAGAGCATAAACTTGAATGACTGCTATGTTGATAGATTATGCATCAGTTTGCATTATAGCCCCTGACTGCCAGTGCAAGGTCTTGACTCAATAGTAGAGCCACTAAATTTTCTTCTGGGTTTTTCACATCCAGAGTAAAGCACCTGGTAGCTGACTGACTGAAAACATTTAATTCCAGTCACTTTTGGAGGCCACTAGTAAGTTGGAAGTGGTTTGACAGCATGTAATGACAATGTTTATGTTGCTCTTCTTTTCTCTTGTTCTATTCCAGCCAAATATTTAGCTATTTATTTCAAATCAGTGGGCGGATGTCTTTCATCTCATTCCTGAAATTGGATATGTACATATTTTCTCAGTTCAGTTCCCCCCCGCCCCCCAATGTTGCTTTGTACTCTCCAGCTCTCCCAGATAGCCATGTCTTTTTATGCTCAATTGTTTGGATCTTTCCTCTTTCATAAAGCTGCGTTTTCATAGATCACTACCTCTCTGATTCCCTTGCACATCTTCCCTTGCTCCTTCTTTCCTTGGCTCTCTGCTGGCTCTCTCTCCCTATCAGGCACTTCTGTGAGTGTCATGCATCTCAGAAAAGTACAGCCAGAAAGGCTTAGGATCATATCATCCCCCAAAAGAGCAATGAAAAGCTCTTCTGCCTGCCCCACTGCTCCTCTGTGAAATGATCACGGCTCAATTTAATGGCAGGCAAACATTTCCCCATTCCTACCATCACGGTTGTGCAATGAAAGCTGCCCTCCCCTTTAATTTGTTTTTGTCTGCAGCTCCCAGTAATAGCCTAGTCAACCAGGCCTCCAATATAAATTGGGGAATTCTAGGAGTGCGAAGCCAGGAACATTTCCCACTTCTACAGGACAGTGACATAGCACAAGATACATATGAAACAGGTTTACAGTAAAAAGGAATGTATACAACATTCAGGATGTCTTAACTGTTCTCAGAACAATAGGCCAATTCTTTGTGCTTATTTCTGCTTCAGATTGGAAATAGTTCTGAGCTACAGCCAAGCCATGCAGCCCATGAACACCTGTTGCTGCAGAAGCCTGGGGTGCTTGACTTGCATTCACATCCAATTCAACTCCTAATAAGTATCAGGGAAGGTCTAGGAAGTCTGCAAATAGAAGGATATTCCCGATATTTTAAGAGTGGAAAGTCTGGAGAGAATGACCTTGGGTCATATTAAAATTGTAAGGTATAATTTTAGCCATGAGAGGAAAAAATGAGAGGGCTTCTAATCTAATGAATACTGGCCATCCAAATTCCTCTCTGTAAGTGGCAACAAGGGAAAAGAAGATTTTCTGAGTGCTCCATATGGATTTGGAGAAGCCAAATTCACAACCAGAAATGTATTAAAGGGGAGAGATAAGAAGAATAAGGCCATAGGGAAGAATGTTTGCTTGTCTGGAAGTCCGTCTGGACAAGAAGCAGGGCCTCAACTAGGGGGGTAGGGGGATAGGCAGGGAGGGGGGCTTCAAAATGAACTCCAGCAAGGAAGAAAAGAAAAGCTGAAGAGAAAGAGAAGATGGGAGCCCAGTCTACCAGTCCTCTGCACTCTTCTCCCTGGTGCTGGTGGTGTGCCAGCTGGCCAGCTTCATGCCTTCCCTCCCTGTCTGTCTCTCCCCTCACCCAGACGCACACATGCATAGCCACCTTTGGAGTTGGCGGCTGCAGTTAAGACTTTGGAGTTGGCATGGCTGTGGTGGCTTCGTAGCATGAGTGGCTGAGGTGGTCAGGTTGAGGAGGACCAGCTGCACCACAGGGATGTGGGTGGCTGATGAGGGAGGGAAGGGGGAGGGGAAAGAGGAGAAGGAAGGGGTGGGGAAGAGTTAATAGGTGGGGGATTAGAGGGGGGGTCTCTCTGTTGCATCCTTATTGGAGACAGGAGTAGGTGGAGGCAGTCACTCTTAGCTCCTAAAGCTGCTGTGATTTTAAAGTGTGGTGAAGCTGAGAGGGGAGGCAGATTAAAGCAGATATGGGAGATTGGGTATGTGAAGGAGGGGGTTCCATGTGACTGAAATTCCTCGAGGTCCAGATAAAAGAAGTGGTCATGTGAATTGTGCCTGTACAGAGTCTGGTGTTCCATGTTGTGTTCACATGTGAACATATTGCCACCTTTTCTTCCTTCCTTCTTTTCTTTCTTTCTTTCTTTCTTTCTTTCTTTCTTTCTTTCTTTCTTTCTTTCTTTCTTTCTTTCTTTCTTTCTTTCTTTCTTTCTTTTTCTTTCTTTTTTTCTTTCTTTCTTTCTTTCTTCTTTCTTTCTTTGACATGGGTTAGGTGCTTTGTGAACCATCTGTGTCCTGAGTTGGAATGTGTTTTAATCAGAGGGAGAGAAGTAGGTCTGTTAAAACAAAAAGGTCACGTTGCCCCTATAGACAATAATGCTGGGAGAAATGAAAGGCAGCAGGGAAAGAGGAAGTCCAAACACAAGATGGACTGACTCACTAAACCTAAGGGAAGTCAAAGGGTTGAGTTTGCAAGAGCTAAGGGTCTCCATGCATCAGAGGGGACTTGACAGCACATCAGAACAACACATCTGCAGAAATATAAGGACAGAGATGGACAACTTGTAGTCCACAGGTTTTACCCTTGGGATTGATGGAGGTTATGTCTAGAATACCACATACCCCACTCACTGAATTCAGGGGTCCTGTACTTTTTGAGTTTGATTTTGATTTTGTAGGCTACAACACAAAGCAGCATTCTCCAGCTACCACGTTTAGTGGCCCTACTGGCTAATGGGTCTGGAACTGGTAGTCCCAAATATGTAACATCCCTGAAGCCTCATTTTAGGATTTCCAGAAGTCTCTAGTTGGCTCATTTAGTCTAATCCAGAGGTTCTTTATAATGGCTTAAATACATTCCAGACAGACAGGCTAGTTACCACTTTTAAACAGTGATCACTAAGAATAGAGACTCCGATTATTGGAGCCGTTCAACAAATACTGAAGTTGTGCAACTGAGCAGCATTTGGTTGGCCATTGTGGGGTGAAAGAGGCTGGACCTGACAGACCTTCAGTCTTACTTTCTGAATGCTGCTGCTTATTGAGTGAACATTTGCTGGAGCTATGTCCAACTTATTCCTTTTTCATGTGCTATCAAGTCAATTCTCACTTATGGCAAACTTTTCAACCAGCAGGGCCAAAACTAAGGGGTAGCAAGCCTTCCCCTGAGCTTTCCCAGAAAGGCCTGTGCAACCCCAGTGTCTCAAAGTCAAGCAGGGTGTTGTGCCAACAGTATGTGAGAGTGGCAGGGCCCCTTTCCCTGCCTTGGCACCCAGGGGAGCACAGCGTAAGGAAAAGACGACGAGGAGAACTGAGGGCTGGACTCAGCCAATCATGATGGTAATATATTTCTGCAGCTTAAGTTGTTAAATTTAAGAAAATCACAAACTGATTTAAAATCAGTTTTATTAATTCTGTGTATAATAAAATAATAGCAATTGCAAACACCTCCCTCTCCAACCCATGGGGGGTGGTGGAATTCATGCTTGCCCAGGGTGACACAAACTGTAGTTGCAGGGCTGACAAGGAGGTTGTGTTTTTTTTGGCAGTCAGTGTGGGGTTTTAAGGAGGGTGTGCCACTTGACTGGAACAATGAAAGGAGTGAGTGGTTTTAGAGGCAAAGGCTAGAAATGGGTGAAGGAGACTCAGGCACAACAACAAAGTAGTGAAAACCATATGTCAGCAGGGTGATAAGTCTGCTCATGGTGGAATTTAAAGGAGCTATTCAAGGTGCTGAATTAATTTTGCCCACCAATCTCAGCTCCTGTCAACTAAAATCTGGAGTGGATTCAGCCCTTCACTGGCATTGGATCCATCAACATCTATTGCATTAAGAGAACACAGATTTTAATTCTATCCCGTTATCCATTGGAAGGACTGGAACCGATCCCCAACAGATACTGTGGTCCTACTGTATTCTCAGAGAGGAAGAGTGGAAGCTAAGCCTCAAAGTCTAGAATGAAGATAATGGAAGAACAGAAGGGCAAGATGGAACAGCAACATAAGCAGGCTGGAGAAATAAGACAACACATTTCTGTGAGAAAAGCTGTGTGACTTAGTGAATGGATGAATTAAGAACTGGGGGTGGGAGAAAACCCAGGATGGAATCAGCCTCCAAAGGACTGGGTCACCATGTTAGTGATGAACTAGTTTTCAATGAGTGTTTGAAACCTTGTGAGGGGTAAAAAGGAATAAAGACTGACTGCTTTCTGGATGAGGGGATGAAGTTCCAGATGGAACAGGAAAAGAGAAGCAGGAGTTATTTATGTGAGGGACGTAAATGTGGTTTGGAGACAGAGGCCAGGTGAGTATGTTAGAGATCAAAGCTTCTGCTAAGCAAGCTGTAATTCACCTGAACATAATTACAGGAATGTAACTGGTCCTGATGCAGCCCGTGCATAGCACAGTTCTCAGCTAGTGGGTTCAAGTGGTTACTGGCTTCTTTGTCAATGCAGATTGTTATGCCTTATTCTATCTCACCATTCAAGAAAGTCAGTGAGGTGTGGCCAGGTAAAGGGGGAAACTATTTGGACTTCATTGCTCAGGAAATGGAGCAGAACTACCATCATTATTATATCAATTATCCAATGACCCCAAGCATTTAATCAACGATTTAATGAAATATGCTGTTGTCATGGCAATTTCAGAAGTAATTTCCAGTTAAAACAAAAACAAAAACAAAAAAACAGCATCTCCCCAATGGCTCAGGAATTTTGGGAGTTATAATCCTGAAAACCAATACTTCCAAGTTCTGGCAAGTCCTCTTACAAGTCTGAGGTGCTATCACCTTCCTTTCCTGCCTGCCATGGTTTCATCATCTATGACCTTTTAGAGTGCTAGCAGTAACTTCAGACATACAGGCTGAAACTTAGGAATCTGTTGGAACTACCAGAGGCCCCTTGAATCAATGGAACTTATGGAGATGTTGAGTCAGTAAATCCTCATTGAGACAATGGGCTGCACTGATGTTTCTCATAATCATCCATTTTGCTGTCCATTAACATATTAATAATGAGAAATATAATGATAGAATGCATTATAAACATAAATGTCCTTCTTTGAGAAAAGTGAAAGCTTTTTGTTTTTGCTTGTTTCTATCATGGGGGAGACAGGTTCTGTGATCAACTGTCCAGAGGAACATAAAACGAAAGGCTGAGAAACTCTGATCCAATTGGTGTATCCTATATGTTAAAGGCATGCAAACACTATCTGAGAGATCCACTGTTGGAGATGCATATCTGCCATAAGTTGGCAAATGCTTAAACATCTTTTTTGTAAGGCCTCTCTATCCTATGGTAATATTTGTCTGCCTTCTGGGCTGGGTTTTAGTTGTGATGCTGCCATGGTTTCACAGAATCATGAGCAGAGGGATGGTTGAACCCCCAACATATACAGGGCTTCTTGATTTCTCACTGCAATAGTTCCCAAACTTGGGTAACCCAGGTATTCTTGGACTGCAATTCCCAGAAACCCTGTCCAGCATAACTGGTGGTGAAGACTTATGGGAATTGCAACCCATGTACATTTGGGTTTCACCAAGGTTGAGAACCACTGTCTTACAGGAACATATTCACACCTACAATGTTATGCATTTGTTCCAATTTCTTTGATATACCATGTCAGTCATTTCCTATCTTTAAGAGGGAGTTGGCACTTCATGTCTGGTGCCATCCTGTTAGCACAAAGTGGCACCAGGCCAGAATGGTTTCTTTTAAAAGGGAGTTGCATTATGCTTTAAAACTGCAATGAAGCACTGGATTTGTGGACTTCTACAATGTATGGTAAATTCTACTATGTATGGTAAATTCATCCAGTACTATGAATGTATGGAATATACTGTACATGGTGATACATCTCTGTTTTCACTACTGTTTTCTGCTTTCCCTGTCCTCTTCTACAATTCATCATGTAATACCAGGTGGAAATGGCCATCAAAACTTGGAGTAGGGGAACTGGATATGTGCTGAAAAGATGCTTGAATGAGAAAAATGATAAACAAGATGTAGTGTAGGTTTGCAGAGAAACAGACTGATCACAGAAATATGGCTGAAGAGAGCTACTGAAATGAAATAGGTTGATACAGCCTGGAAGGAATTGCAACAAAAATACATCTACATTACATATATCCCCAGTCAAGCTTATTGAAAATAAAGGGTGAATTTAGAAAGATAATTTATGATCTTAGTTTGAGAAGAAGGAGAAATTGGTAACATCAACTATAAGTGGTGATTTGTGAAAATCTGTTGCAGATATTTTCTAGTTCATGATACATGTTTTCTTCTTACACTGATGTTTAAAACAATGTAACTCTAAACTATATGCTGTTTTAAATATTGTATCCAGCATGCATTTTCAGCTCTCATTTTAAAAAAGTAAGCATTGTTCTCCCCAATCCATACTGGGACCAACATGTGAGGATCTGGAGAAGATTCTTCCTGCACTCATTGTTGTTGTTGTTGTTTGTATGTTTCAAATGCTGTCCCCTGTGCTATGTGGGGACTATAATATCTCCTTTGGCCTTCTTAAAGCTAAGACAGAAACAGCCTTAAATTGTATGCTCTGTCTTTAATATAGCTTGTGTATTAGCTCTCAAAGGGCATCAAGACACCAGATTTAATATTCATTGGTGGATACCTGGTCTCCTTAAATTGATTATTTGAGAAATATTTTATTCCACATAGTAACTTCATTGTTACCAAGAAAATTATGATTGAAAATACAACAGGCCCAAGTTCATGCTTGTTTGAAGTCTATTTGGTCAGTAAATTTAGACAAGAAATAGATTTATTACTTTTTTGAGTTTCTTTTACTCATTAATGATATGGTAGTTTAAGGCAATTAGATTAATTACAGAGCAATATTGAACAGTACAACTTACGTCACAGAAGCAAAATTTCAAACTATTTCCTTTTAATAGTTACAAAGACGAAGATAATGCTACATTAAATGTATGTTAATGTGCTCCCTTTAGAAAAAAACACTGGGATGATTGTCCAAAACCACTGTGTGAATAATCACATTTTCATGGAGAGAAACTCTATTCATAAGTATACTTAAAACTGCACCTAATTTCTTCTTTGAAAATACAGATTTTAATTTAGGTTATTTCTGTACAGGAGCCTATGCAATCTCTCCATTGAAATCAATGGGACTTAAATACATGTATACATCCTCCTGTTGGAATGAAGGGATTTTTAAGCTTGCAGTGCTAGTTATATCTGCTTACGTTTGAGCCCCACTAAATAAAAAACAAACTTACTTCTAGATAAACTTGTACAGAACTGGGCCAGAAAAATCAGTTAACTATTTCTGGATCACATCAAAAGTATATACAGATTGCTAGTATTAGGTAAGAGGCACTGTTCAAAAATTTGGGCTGAACATTTTGCCATACATGGGATGCCAGTCTAGAGATGGGCTTTTCATTTCAGAAGTGGTCAGCTTCCGAAACATCTCTATGGGCCTTTTTACACAACCCCTAAGATCCACTGGTCCCTTAAATTCGGACCAGAGATCTTGAGGGTTCGTTGCTGTTCCTCCCTCCCCACCCGCTCGGCACTTCTTTGTTCTGTCTGCGTGAGGGGGGGGGGAGGGAAAAAAGCCTTAGACAGAGACAAAAGAATAAAAGGCTTACCTCCGGTTGCTCCGACCTCCGTTTACTTCCTGGTTCCTCTTTAAGGGGCGGAGGCAAAAGAAAAACAACAGAAAGAAGCGAGGAGAGCTCAGGAACTCTCTGCATCAAATATTTTCACTATAAAAAAGCAGGTACAAGAAAAGTGCAGTTTGGTCGCGCTAAGTGGTCGGGGTTGCACTTAATTGTCTGCAAACTCCGGAGCTGGTGGGTAAATATTTTTATCATCCGGAGCTTGCAGCCATTTGCGGTGGAGCTTAGGGGTCGTGTATAAATGCCCTGTGCCAGTCTATCTATATATAGAGAGAGGTGAGCTCTATCTTACTATCTATGGGCATTTATACACGACCCCTAAGCTGCGCTGCAAATGGCTCCCAGCTCCGGAGCTTAGAAATGTTTCCCCACCAGCTCCGGAGTTTAGAGAAAATTAAGTGCGACCACGCACCCATAAGCGCGACCCAGCGCACCTTTCATGTACTTGCTCTCAGCAGATGAAAATTCCTTGATGCGGATAAGAGTGCCGGGCTCTCCTGGCTTGTCTGTTGTTTTTTTTGCCTCCCGCCCCTTTAAGAGCCCCTTGAGAAGGAACCAGGAAGTAACGGGGCTCGTGGCAACTTCGACCGGCACCGGCAGGTTAGTAAAAGCTTCTTTTGTCCTTTTTTTCCCTCCCTCTCCTCACGCCGACAGGAGCAGGAAGTGCTGAGGGGTGGGGACGCAGGAACAGAAATGAACCCCCAAGATCTCTGGTCCGAATTTAAGGGACCAGCGGATCTTAGGGGTCGTGTGAAAAGGCCCTATAATGCATAAGTTAGAAATTGCTCTCTTCACAGGACGTTTCCTTTTGTTATGTTTTTGTTTTCATCATTCTAACCTAATAGGGGCAGGGATGTTGACAAGTCTTCCTGAGTCCCACGTCCAAGGTGAGTCTAAGAGCCCAAATCCCCAGCCTAAAGATTGCATCTCAAGTCCTTTTGCCCTGGCACCCACCATGTACCTCTACCGGCTGCCACCCTCTCCTCCCAAAGGAAATTCAAAAACCTGCTCTTCAATCCTTGCTTTCCCAAAGTGTAGCACCCCTGCTATTTGATCCTCGCTTTCCTGAAGGATAGCACCCTTTGGGAAAGTGAGGATCAAAGAGTAGGCTTTTGAATTTCCTGCGCTTTTCCAAAGGGTAGCATGGGGTATTACCCTTTGAGAAAGCGAGGACCAAAGAGCAAGGGTGTTATCATTCAGGAAAGCGAGGATCGAAGAGCAGGCTTTTGAATTTCCCACAATCACAGCACCCTTGCTGTGGCTGCAGGAAATTCAAAAACTTGCTCTTTGATTCTTGATTTCCCAAAGGTTGCTATTCCCAAAAGGTGCTACCCTTTGAGAGAGGATTGAAGAGCAGGGGTGCTACCATTTGGGAAAGTAAGGATCGAAGATCAGGCTTTTGAATTTCCCACGACCACAGTGGTTTGTGGGCTCCTTCGTAGCCCCCGTTTACTTCCCAGCCATGCCGCTCTGGGCATCACAAAAGCAGCATGGCTGGAGAGTAAACTGGGGCTACAAAGAAACCCACAAACCACTGCCTCCCCTTTGCCCGGCTCTCTGCACAGAGCACAGTGGTGTGCTCCAAGCAGAGGGGAAAGGCACAGCTGATTCAGAAGTTCCAGATCCAGGATGTTTTGTGGCTTGTTCATTAACTGCTGTTGAGCCGTGTATGGCTGGTAAATGTGACTATTTCTCCTGCTCAGAAGTTACTGCTCCAAGCTCCTGTATTTTCTAGAAAGAGGTTTTTGGACACAATGAGTACTAGAATATAGTCCCTGGTTATACTTTGAGCCCTGCAACATCAATCCCCTCTAGTCCCATGAGGTAGCAGAGGGTTCTCTTTATGTTTGTTATAACTGTTGACCTAATTCAATTGGATTTATTTCCACTATTAAATCAAGATCACTAATATTTGACAGTTTTACCACTAGGAAAGTATACAGCCTCAATCTGTATTTCTATGTGTGTGCATTGTGGTTCCTGTGGAAAGTTAGTGGTTAGATGTATGGCTCCCATCCAGTTATAACTGACTGATGAAATTAGTTGGTGTCAACAACTTGGAAGCTGCTGTTTCCAGGCCTATGAATGTGGTTCCTGGGGGTAGTTTTGTGACTTGATTCATCAGTCCTTTTAAATCTGATAATAGGGGTGAATATTATCCTAATGCCCTATGTAGAAAATGAACCATCCTTCTGAATTAAAGCAGGCCAGGACTGTGCTGAAAATATATATTAACAACTGCAGAAAGTAATTATTTCTCTACACTTCCAACTTGTATCTTCATTAACAATGGCAGAGGCAGCCTTTCCTATTGCAAACATTTTTAAAAATCTGGCATCAGATGTACTCCCATTCACCCTGCCTTCCCCCAAAGCTTCCCATCTCCAACTTTTCAATGTGTGACCTGTGGAGTCTTTTGCACTATTAATTGTGTGGTCCTATGCATGTCTATAGAAAAGTAATACCCCTTGAACTGGGTGGGATATATGTCTGGTTAACTGTGTAGAGGACTGCAGCCTGAATTTTATAGGCCTACATGTAAAGGAAAGCCTCTTTCATGTCATCTGTTCTGGATTTCTGCATTCATATTTCCAGGCACTCCAAAAACCCTGAAGAAGCTTACAAATTACTCCAATAAAGCAGGGAGTCAAGGCAACATAGTACCAATCTACTCCAAAAACAGGTAACAGTACAACTAATATCAATAATCATACACATAGGCCATGAAGACAGACTTGGCACAGTCAGGAAGTCCACCCCAGCTCACTCACTCACAGCAAACCGAACAAAACATTCCCCCCCACCATAAAAAAGTCTCCAACAGAAACAACATATAGCAAATTAACAAAATTTTAAAATAAATCTAACAGGGAAAGCACCCCTACCCACAGCAAAAAATGTAGCACCCCCCCCCAAAAAACCCCATAGCCCAAAATAAAGAAAAGCAAACACGAAAACTAAAATAAAATCAAAGCCACAACTAAAATGACTAGAATATGGGGAGATTTCTCTTTCCTCATTCCCACTACTTGATTCCTTCTGTTCTTTTGAGTCCAGCAGCCAGGCAGGCCAGGCAAAATTAATACAAAAAAGGAAAGAGGGAAAGGGAAAGAGGGAGTGGAATTTCCAAAGAATTGGGCCAGGGGAAGGAATCAAAGATAATTCCAAGCAAACGAGCAGATCCAAAAAAGTCAATAAAAATAGGGGTGGGGTGGGGTGGGTTTGTCCACAATGGAGGCAGGTAACCAGCCAGCCAGCCAGCACAATCCAAGATGAAGGTCAACAGAAGCTCAGCAGTATACAGTAGTTCTACCCACGGGGAATGGCTGAAGCAAATGGGCACTACTTCTTGTTGGGCTCCAATCAACCCAGGCTCTTTTGAAGATTCAGGATTTTTGTCCTCTCCAGACATGTAGACTGGCTGCCGACAGCAGCCCTCACAACACTACTGAATGAAAAACAAAATTCTATGCAATATGTCAAAAGGTGAAAAGAAGGTTAAGCAAAAGAGGCAACACGAAAGAAACACAAAACTTTCATCTACTCCTCTTTTGCTAATACAAATCATTTGCATTTTAGAGGCTCTCATTTGGCAATCAGTGAAAGAACACAGAAATAAAGAACACGGTCTCGTTAAAACATGAAAGGCCCATCATTAATAAATAGCATGTAATTAGAGCAGAATAAAAAAAACTAGCAGGCGGTGCACTTCTTGTGGGAAATTTGCCTGGAAGGACTATCAACCTGACATGCTATTTGAAAACTAACATGTCAGATCAATATTATGCCACACCCTTCTCTTCTCATCCCAGGTATATAAAATATTTCTACACTGTGCAATACATCATTATGCCCATGGAGTCAGAAAATACTCTAAAAATCACTCAATGAAAGATGATTTATCCATCCATTATGATGTGAACTAGGGATGGGACATAAAATGGAAAAAATGCTTCGTTTAGTTTTGTTCCTCTGTGATTCATTTCATTTCATTAGAAACATTTTTTTTAAAAATATTGTACGAAATGAACCAGTACCAAACTGATCAGTTTTAAATGAAAGACCGGGGTTTTTCCATTTAAAACGAACTGATTTGTTACTCTATAATAAGGCTCCTCTGGGTCCTAGAGGCACTGGTGCCTCTAGGACCCAAGGGAGCCATTTTACAGCAGAATCAGTTCATGTTAAATGAAAAAACACCGGTTTGTTTAGTTACTAATGAAACGCTACTTCCTTGGTTCATTTCATTTCGTTTAGTTTAGTTTCATTATGTAATGAACCGACGAAACAGCATTTTGTTTTTCATTTGGTGCCCATCCCTAATGCAAACATATCTGAGAATATATTCAGAATCAATTTAGGTTGTGGTCCTAAATTGAGGTTGTGCTCTGATTATTATCATTTACTGTACATTAATAGGGTTAGTTTTAGAAGAGATAGCCATGCTAGTCTTTAAGGTGCCACAATAATGTCTACTTTCTTTCACTTTTGTTTTGTTTATGACTGACATTAATAGGAATCTGATTATTTCAGGTCTTATCTTTCCCCTTTTTAATTTCGCCTGCATGCAGCTATATTAACCAAGAGGAGGCCACCCCTCCTAGTTACAAAGTGATTAGAACCCTCTGGAAAGGTGTTTAGTTTGTTCTTTCCCTCACTTTTTCTCTCAACTAGGGAAGGAATTGGGCAATTTTATATTCTCTGCAGCTAAAATATAACCAGCAAAAGAATAAACAGTGGGCAAGGTCTTGCATTTTTGCTTCCCTACGTTATCTTTTACTGTCCCTGGAATATTCCTTGCTGCATCATTATAGCCATTTTCTCAAATTAAAGACAAGTAAAGGTGATATGGTAATCTTTTTTCATAGAAAAAGATAAGTATTTTAATTCCTGGAACTGGGTTTTAGTTTTTGTCAGCCATTTCATAAATGATATACCTGATAAGTCATGCACAGTACATCCAGCTGTGGTCTGGTGTCTGGTCTAGTACTCTCTGAATGCATTTCTCATAGTGAAATGGAACACACAGTATCCGTACCCAGATTCATAATTTGAAAGCAATTCTGAAAAATTAAATAAGCAAGACTGACATTTTAGGCACCCTAAACGCAACTTAGGAAGTCTGACATCAGTCACTTGAACTAGCACATTTGGATAATAAATATCTCACACATGCCATTCCAAAATAGACTTTAGTTACCTAAGCTGAGGTGATTCTTGGCACTCCCAAAATCAAATGTAAAAGTTGGTTCTGTACCCCTTCAAAGTTCTTACCAGCAGGTCGACTGGTGACAAAAATTAACATAGGCAACATCTTTGCCTTCTGCACCATTGCAATGGCTTAAGTCAGCTGGGATAATTAAACAGCTTGTTTAAAGGTTCAAATACAGGCAACACCACACTTGCTCCATCTGCTTAAGGAACAGTACAAATGAAGGCCCAGCTGATTGCCTATGGGAGAGCACTATAGACTAAACATTTTTACTTATTCCATTGGCTTCATCTAGTCCCGAGGTTGGCCTTGGCTGCATACACATAAGACCATGGAACAGAACCACTGGTAGCGTCAGGTGGATGTTTTGGTTAGTAGCCTCATGTGTAAGAGCTGTACTGTGCGATACCATAGGTTTTCTGCAAGAACACGGTACAGTATAACTTTCGTGTCATAATCCATATAGTCAGTGGTGCCCTGTACCTCAGGGTAGCTTGTAAAATCAAGCTGTTAAGGATCACGTGAACTGGAAATAAAATACTTCTTCAGCTGAATCATCTTGTGTAAAGAATTTTGTACTGGAAAAAGCTAAGCTTGGTACTCTTGGTTTCATTATCTAAGGAAGGGGAAACAACTGGAAGCCTTGACTTCCTGCTATTTGGACGCTGGTTTTATTTTTTTTAAAAAAAATGTTAACAGCTGGTAATCAAAGGTTTTCAGATGTTTTATGGGAGAAGCCCTTTGCTATAAAATCAGACTAGGGCAATTGCTAAGATGTCTTCTCACAATTCACATATAATTATTTTGAGATATTAACTCTATGTTAAAAACAAACAAAAACAAGTCTTATTTGGATGACAACAATAGGAGTTCTGCAGAAGGTGGCATTTTACTGCTTGAAATGAAATATAGGGTGGCACCGAACTCCATGTCCAGATACTCACAGTAAAATATTACCCTGGCAAAATGTGGGACAGCATCTTCCACTTGGAGGGCAGCAGGCCAGTTTAGGGATATGGGCAGTAAGTGTGGCACACTTATTTCTCCCTTTTACTCCAACATCTGCTGTGGGGGACAGCTGACTCACTTAATTATAGGGCCAGCCATTTTCATCCCACTACGGCAGCTCTGTTATGGGATAAGGCACATTTGGTAACCCTTTTTACAATTGTGCAGCTCAGTTCATGGACCCTCTAAGGTAAGGATCTGGAGCAAAACAAAAGCTGCATCTTCTTACAGTACATGTGAGACATACTACTCTTAACAATTGCAACTACTGTAGTTATCAGGGCTGACACTTAAAGGCTTTTCGAAGCCACCACTACAGCAAAGATATATAATGAAGAGCAGGGCCAGCCTACTAAGTAGAGCATAAAGATTATTACAAGAAAACCCCAACTATATTAAAAAGATATGTCAAGAC
Source organism: Phrynocephalus guinanensis (assembly GCA_037367245.1). NCBI lineage: Eukaryota > Metazoa > Chordata > Lepidosauria > Squamata > Agamidae > Phrynocephalus > Phrynocephalus guinanensis. Next base: position 102,119,477 of record CM074733.1, on the reverse strand, counting down.
ACTGTTTCTTGTGGCATTGAATGTTCTTGTTCTGGCAATCTGAACTGTATAGTTCACTTGGTTCTGGGGATTCAACCTGTCTAGGGTCTTGGTGAAGAAGAGACCCAAAGAACAGTAAGGCTTATACTGGCAATGATTTGTGTACAAGCTAAGGCATAATACTGTCATGGCGAGTTTGTTTAGACTGTGCCAGTCCTAATTTTGTGTGGGAAATCTTTCTCCAAAGCTTTGAACATGAGAACAGCCAATACAAACACTGTGTTATCAATTTTAGCTTTCCTCTCTGTACAAACCTCAGGTGGTGGTTGCTTCAAAACAAAGGATAGTTCAACAGTTACAACTGAAATGAAAGAAATACATGTAAGCTGGAACATATGACACAGTCATTAAGCTGATCAATTTATCCAGTGCCAATGCTGTTTTTAAACAGGTGAGACCTTGTGACAACACCCTGGAAGCAGGAGAAATACATATGTAAATCATCAGCCAATCCCAGCAGGAGGGCGGGGGATTGTATGGTATAAAAAGGGTGGAGCCTGGTCCGTGAGGGAGTTGTTGAGAGTTGAGAGCTGAGAGTGCTGAGAGAGCACAGCTCTGTTAGAGTTCAGTCAGGCAGGTTAGGTGTGAGGGCTTTACTATTTACTGTTTATTAAAGACAGGGAGGCTTGAAGATTTGATTTAATCTATTTTATGTTTAAGGCAACGCATACCAACTTCAGTCTTTGTTGTATTTATTTATTTTCTCAATAAACATAATTATTATTTTTATATTATACATCTGAGTCTGTCCCAGTTCATAAGGCGACGATTTAAAAGGTGGCAGCATTACCAAGTGGATCCTGTGAAGATTAATAATTTGATTCCCTACACTTCACATTTTCATCACAATTACACGTTTAAAACGGAGGTGTCGTCACAGACCTGAACTGCTTCTGAAAAGCTATAAAGAAATACAGCATATAATGTATAAAGGAAAATAAAGCAAAGGGGAAATAATCTCCTTCTTCTGACAAGTCATGCCTCAGGCTCAGACCATCAAAATTGCTCCCCTCTTGGATTATTCAAAATGAATGGGCCAGACCCCAGTTGGTATTTACATAAGATTTGTTTAATTTACCATGGTTGAATCCACTAGTCAATGAGCTGCTATGTCTTGATTGCAAGCCCCTGGTTGCATGCCTGCATGTGATAACCAATGAATCTTCAGTGTCAGTGAACCTTGGCCAATGAAATAGACCTTATATGAACATCAGTAGGATTTCCGCCATGGAATGATGTGTTCCATTTGTATAGCCCACCTCTTGATTTGTTACACCAGTACCCACATTTCAGAGTGTGGTGGGACCTGGGGAGTTTATTTCATTGTAAATATATATTGATAAGGAATACACCGCAGTGGACACTACCACCACACAGGATAGATGCTAAAGAAGAAAAAGAAAAGATCGATAAGGATTATACCTATACAGGCATGCCAAACCATTATTTATCTGAGAACTGGAGTCAATGAATATTGACAAATGACTTATTTTATTAATGCATCTTTTACATGAGAATTCCTATTTACAGGTTCTTTGTAATTCTGATGGGATCTTATCTAACCCGGTCCCTGTATGTAAGGGCACAAGGCAAGGATGTATTTTAGCCCCCACCTTATTCAATCTATATATTAATGGTATTGTTGTGAATTTATCCAACTTAGATTTTCACCCACCCAAACTGGCATCTTGTCCAACTTCAATACTTCTGTATGCAGATGATGCTGTGCCTTTGTCAACCTCATGTCTTAGGTTTAGAAGGCTCCTGAGAGCTTTCCCCTCATACTGTACTCAATAATGTCTAGTGATAGGAACGGGTTAACATGCCTCAAAATCAAAAATAGACCCAAATGAGCTCACAGGGCATAAGGTCAAATTGAACCAACAAACTTGGCACACTTCACACCCGTGGGTGAAAACCTCTTACAGGCAGGAGACAGGATGGCGTACCAGAGGCATCCAGATGGGCATAGGCCAACATAAACAAACACTTGTATGCGTACTAAAATACGTCACCACATCATGCGAAAGAGTATAAAAGATCACGGAAAACCATCACTCGGCGTCCAGGACAGCAGGGCCTCTGGCCATGCTGCTCCTAGGATCCCTTAAACTAACCTACCTTCTGTACTGTAAGGGTCCAGAGAGCAGCAAGGCCGTCAGGCCATGCTGTGCTCGGATCCTAAGCTAACCCATTCTCTGTACTGCCTATGTTCTGTACTGTCTATGATAGATTTCTATCTGTCTTTAATAAACCTTTTGCTATATAACTAACTCAGCGTGGCAATTTTGATGAACCACCAATGGTGCATTTATAATTTATAATGGTGCATTGGCAACTAACAAAGAAAACAACAAATAACAATTTTTTAGACAAATTTTATTCTTATCAGATGGCGCAATTGGCCGGGAAACTACGCTACGCTGGAGAATGTTCTGCCAGCGGCGAGGGTGAACGGGTCTCAGCTTGTTTTTTTTCTTCCTTGGACTGTCCTTGTTACCGGCAATCTCCTCTAATCTCTGCCCTAACCTTCCCCCTCTTCCAATTTCTTTTGATCGTCTGCATTTCCAGCTAAGGTAAGCCAAAAAAAAAATTTTGCTTGGTTAATAGGGGAGAATTTGACTCCCTGACTTGTTTTTCTTCTTGCCCAGAAATAAATTATGGCCTGTTTTTATATCTCTGTTTTTATATTAATTGGCTCAAGAAGTCCCAAGTAACGCGTGTGTGGCAGAATCAGTTAACAAATCAAGTATCTGCCTTATTCTAAGAGCTCATTTAAAAAGCGGCACGCCCCCCCTTCCTCATTTTTAAAAAGGAACACAGCCCCCACCTTTTTTCCTCTGAAAGCCGAACTCTGTATCTATTTTCTAAGAAAGTAAACTAGGCAGTAAAAGCCCTTCCTTATCAGCCAGCCAAGGACTTCTTGTGTTTTGCCATTCCTCTGTTGCATATTGTTTAGTTAAAAGCCGAAACAGCAGACTGGATTTTTTACAAAACAGAAGCAATTCTTGTCAGTTCATGATTTGTCAGACATGGCTCAAAATCCTTATCAAACATTAATTGATGCCATGCAGAATCTGTCTGTAGCCCTCCGAGACCTTTTAAAAAGGTGATAGATGATATTACATCATCACCAGAGCTCCAGTTTTCGTTTCCTTCACAACAGCCTACTGCCCAAGAATGTTCTTTTAATCTGCATAATGATTGCGGCCCCTCATTTTGCCCTCCAACTTGGCCATCTCCTAATGAATTTTGAACTTTCGACAGCAGACCCATGCCTTTTCTACAGCAGAATGTGTGTTTTTTCTCTTAGATGTTGTTTAAATGGGCTTGTGTAGCCGGAATTTTAAAATATAAGACCCAGAGTGCGTTCCACATCCCCCTTCCTTGTATGTGTGTGCAAAAATAAAGGTCTGGAGAAGGCTTGTGTAGCCTGAAATGTTTGTGTAATTCAGTTTAAATATGAGAATTTTGTTTTGTTTTGGGAATAAGTCTGTGTGACATTTTATTAGGTAAAGATTTTCTTTGTTTTGAGTTTAATTGAAGCATTGTAATAGAGATGAGATTTTTGTTTTAAGAAAAGAGTTTAGGGACATTTTTATAGAGCTGTTAGAGAATTTACTTTGTTTTGGGGTTAATTGAAGTAATGTCTGTGTGACAATTTATTAGGTAATTAAGGACAGGAATTCTCTTCCTGTTCCTGCATAGGGTTTCATAATTCATAATTCTGCTGTGGAAACTGGAAATATCTGCTTAGCTGATTTTTTACAGCACCATCATAGCTGATTTTTTACAGCACCATCATAGCTGATTTTTTACAGCACCAAACCAATATAATGTGATTTTTTTAGGCTAGCAGTGACTATTTTACTCCAAATTGATCATTTTACTGCAAAAGTTTGATTTATGGAATTCTTCCCTTCTAACAACTTAAACTTAGAACTATTCCAAACACTCTCTCATTCCATCTGCGCACATATATGTGTGTTGTCTAAGGCTGCTATTCATGTTGTGTCTAAATGCCCAGTGTGTCTTTTGTCCTCCAAATATCTGTTATTGTGTTGTCTAACATTTGTGTTGCCCCTTGTAATAGAATAAAAAAAAATTGGATGTCACTGAAATTTAAACCCATGACAATTTAACTCTTGAATGAACACTGATCCATGATATATAAATATTATTCTGTAATGAATTAGATCTTGATATTTAACAATAATGCTATGTTGCTAATTTGAATTTAGACTGAGAAAAGCCTATGTGGAAAAAAAATGGTTACTATTTAATTAACGAATAAATAGAAAGAGATATTTCAAAAAATATATGAAGGGAGGTTGTATAAAGACTGAAAAGACATGAGGGATTTATAGGAAGAAAAAAAAATATATAGGGCATATATAAAGTTGCGGTGGGTCTGTGCAAGTGAATAAAAGATGGTGCTGTGAAATGTTGTGTTTTTTGATAAACTTTTAAGTAGGAAGACAAGTTGGCAAGATACCATGAATTGTTAAAATATATATCCCAAACCAGCTTCCAATTTGCCTAAAGTGATAAAAAAATGTTTAGGGGAAAACAGCATTGCTTGATTGGCACAGCAGCAAGCAATCAGCTTTTCCATTAGATATGGGAACCTATTCTGCATTTGCCTATAAACATCCTGCTTGTTTCTGTTTTGTGTCCACAGACAGATGTGTTCATGTTTAGACATGAGACATATCTGAATGCCACCATAAAATGTTAATTCACTTAGAAAATATGTTAAGTTAAAATATTATTTAGTAGATTTGAAATTAACACTCTTTTCATCCTATCTGCTGCTTGTCTGTTTTGTTCTGTTCTTTGAATCTGTCTTAGCTAGCTCACTGTAATTTTAATCATCACTTAGTGTTGTTCAAAAAAAATATATATTTGATGTGTGAATTTGTGTACTCAAATTTGAACTACAGTTAAGAAAATTTGCTTAACATAATTTCATTTGGAACAAACTGATTCCTTTGTGCAAGGTACCACTATAATTTCTTTGTTATATTCTGAGACAAACTTCCTCTGACTGCTAAAGAAAATAGTTGTAAAAAAAATATATGGTTTTGATAAATGAGTCAAGTAATTTAATTTATAAAAGGCTTCAGTTGTGAGATGCCCTGGAAGTGGAAGAAATTCATTTGAGTATTGTCCTGTTTTTGTGTTTTAAATTAGGTTTCAGAAATTATGTTTCAGAGAATTTTAAAGTGTAAATTTTGCTATTGCCCCCACTGTGCAGTGTGAAAAAGACCTGTTTCAGATCATGCTGATAATCTATACAGCTGTCTCTCTACTAGTCATCTTCCCTAGTTACCTGCAGAAACACCTTTGGTTTTTGGCTGCTCCAAAAGTCCTGCCTACTCCAGCTAATCCTGCCATCCTGTCTCTTCTGATGTGCCGCTTCCTAATCTACACCTTCCAAGGAACATCGTCGGACAGCTGCTTCATGTGGGTTCTCCTCGTCATGACAGCTCCAACGTCATCGTTCCTGTGGCCTGTTATCAGCTCCATTTCATCACCTGCAGCCGTCTAGCTGTCTCAGCTGAAGCAAAACAACGAACTGGTTGCACAGCCATGGAAGCAGAAGGCACTTTAAAGAGACTGTTTACGGCAGTGTTTTCTCCTTTTAAGAATCATCCTGAACTGTTATAATGACAGCAAGCTTCACCACCATTACCAGACTGTCAGTGTGCCCTTTTGCACGTCTTTTAGCAGATCTACCTGTTTATTTTGCAGCCAACACAGCTCAACACCTTTGCAGCCATCTACAGCTGATGTTTAGAAGCAATTACTATTTTGCAGCATACTGTATGTTCTGTAATTCTACTGGCCTTACTGAATTTTGTTATGTGCTACCTTTGCTATCATATCCCTTACCTTACCTTTGTATTGTATAAGATACTTTCATGTGTCAACTGAACTTCTGTCATTCACAAGAAGGGTATCCACATATTTGTTCATTTTGTTTAGCAGTCAAAGGAACAGAAAGCACTTGTTTTTTTTCCAATAGTTCAATGGGCCCTATCACCACAAAGCATCATCAATGGTGTCAATCAACATATTTTACAGAATAGTTGTTCCCCAAATTCATTTTATCAAAGTTTCATTTTAACTGATGCCCATAGCCCTCCCATTCAGCCTCATGGTATATATGTATTGTCCATGCCCTCCTGATTCCCTTATGCCAATCTATTATACAGTTTAAAATGGTTTGCAGAAATAAGCCACTCCAGTTATTGAATACACAATAGTTTGATTTATGCCCCTGGTTTGATCCCAATACAGAATACCCTTGATACTATCCTGGGTCTCTGCTTTACCTAACACTCAAACAGCAGAGCACCCCACTGTCAATCAAATATCACCCTCTAAGGAAACTTTAATTGAATTTTGTGTTATGATTTTAATGTATGCTGAAAAAAAATGGGGGAAGTTGTGATTATAAAAATGGCAATCTTAGGTCCTAAGGAAACAAGACCTCCTTACTGTTAACAAAAAGCACTATGTCACCTCAAGTAAATCATATACAAGAGACATACAATAAATCAGGTCCATAACAAATAAAACATTACAAAGCAACCAGTTAAAGTAAGTGGCCGCTGGAAGGTCTTAAATCATCCAGCAGACATAAGGCTTAAGCTAATGGATATTATACTCCTTAACTTTTCAGAGTTTTTCAGAGCTAGTTCAAGAATAGTTTTTTATTTAGTTTTTTTCAACTTTCGCGAAGAGAAAAAGTAAGGACTGATAGGAACGGGTTAACATGCCTCAAAATCAAAAATAGACCCAAATGAGCTCACAGGGCATAAGGTCAAATTGAACCAACAAACTTGGCACACTTCACACCCGTGGGTGAAAACCTCTTACAGGCAGGAGACAGGATGGCGCACCAGAGGCATCCAGATGGGCATAGGCCAACATAAACAAACACTTGTATGCGTACTAAAATACGTCACCACATCATGCGAAAGAGTATAAAAGATCACGGAAAACCATCACTCGGCGTCCAGGACAGCAGGGCCTCTGGCCATGCTGCTCCTAGGATCCCTTAAACTAACCTACCTTCTGTACTGTAAGGGTCCAGAGAGCAGCAAGGCCGTCAGGCCATGCTGTGCTCGGATCCTAAGCTAACCCATTCTCTGTACTGCCTATGTTCTGTACTGTCTATGATATATTTCTATCTGTCTTTAATAAACCTTTTGCTATATAACTAACTCAGCGTGGCAATTTTGATGAACCACCAATGGTGCATTTATAATTTATAATGGTGCATTGGCAACTAACAAAGAAAACAACAAATAACAATTTTTTAGACAAATTTTATTCTTATCACTAGAAATCAATTACAGCGGACTCTTGTATAACAAACAGTTTGTATAACATAAAATCTGTACAATATAAAAAATTCCAGAGATAGGGGAAATTTGCTTAACATAATTGCCTATGGGGTTAATCCGTACAACATAAAAATGGGATTACTCCATTTTCAATGCATTCCTATGGGAAATTTGTATAAAGGAAAATTTGCTTAACATAATTTCATTTGGAATGAATTAATTCCTTTATACAAGGTACCACTGTATACTAAAACCAAAATAATGGTTTTTGGCAGGAGAAGAATTAAGCATTAATGGTCCCTAAGTGGTTACCCAATTGAACAGGTCCAGCAGTATAATTACCTAGGTATAACATCCCAGTCGTATGGTGCTTGGTCAGTGCATTTAAACTGTGCTGTAATGAGAGCTCAAGGAAATATTAAAGCCATAAGCAGGTTCTTCAATTCAACTGGGGAAAAACATTTCCCCTCAACTTTACAAGTTTTTAGGGCTAAAATCATTACCCAAATGCTTTATAGCTCATAGTTGTATGGTTATGCTAATTTGAGACCATTGATGACTGCTTTTATCATAGCTGATGTCTGCTTTTTATTTCGTACCAGAGTTAATTTTAATTTGTATTTATGCTATAACAATATAATAAAGCATGATTTATGTGTTGTGTATTTGATTGTTCTTATTTTACCATTTTGGTTTTTGGTTTTTGGTCTTTGACCGTAAATATTTAATAAATAAATAAATAAATAAATATCTGAGAACTGTCTATATGAAGTGGTAGAAGCTCTTCAGGGTTTCATATATGTGCCTTGTCCAGTCTCAGCCCACCATGAATGTGGTCAGTGTTGGGGATTGAAATGGATACTTTCTTTGGGTATATGTCACCTACAGATTAAACAGCCACCCTCCCCTGCTTAACAATCTATTTTGATTTCATTATATTTCATCTTTTAGATCACTGAAGGGGGTGCTATGGCCTGTAAACCTCATCTAACTGGCAAGGATTTCCAATCCAGCCTGCAAAATGTCCCAAGGCAGGCACACACCCTTCCTCTGCCAGGCATGCACCATCTGACTGTTTCCATGTCTTCAGTCTTGGTTTGGGCTTCGTCCATCCCATTATTTTGTTTTGATGCATTCTTTATCCTCGATTTCAATATAACACACATTCTAAAAGCTGTATTGTTTGCTATCTAGCCAATATTGGTCGGATTTTGCCCATGTGCAAGGAAGTATAGGTGTGGTTTGAGAAACCTGCTGGACAAGCAGACCAAGAGAGTAAAGCAATATACCCACACATGGCAATTAATCCATCTGAGTAATGTGCTGCAAACAATGAATATCATGCAGTCTGATTAGTCAGGAAGTGTTATGTCAGCTACACCCATGTGAAACCTTAGAAGTAGCCTAAATACTGAGACATTCAGCAAAGTGGTTCAACAAACTATTTTTGAAAGGCAAACCTATAGAAAAATCATGCTTTCAAACATCCTTAAGATTCTGCATGTTGGCAGTTGCCCTTCTTTTTAAAAACATGCTATAATCCTTATGCACTTTCCAAAGAGTAAGATTTACCGAGATGTCTCAGAAAACATGTATAGCATTACCAACAACTGGTCCATGAGATATGCAGTCTGCTAAATTGTTAGAGATGACCAAGCCAAACCAGATTCTGTGGGCAGCAAGTCCAGGTGGCTCTTGCTTCCTCTTTCCCTTTTTGGATATCATTTAAAACGGTGGTCCCCAACCCCCGGTCCATGGACCGGTGCCGGTCCGTGGACCGGTCGGCACCGGGCCGCCTGGGGAGGCCGGGGAGGCTCCTCCCCTTTTCCTCCGCCGCCCTCCTCCTCCTCCTCTTCTCTCCCGCGGGCGGGCCGTGGAGGAGGAAGGCTGGAGGAGTGCAGGAGGAGCCGCCGCCGCCTTTGCCTCCCTCCTCCCCTCCCGGCCCCGGCGCCCCGCGCGCGGGGGAAGCGCCCTCGCGGCACCGACAAGCCGCCGCCGCCTCCTCCTGCTCCTGCTCCAGTTCCTCCTCCTCCTCCTCCTCCTCCTCCCGCCGCCGCCGCCGAAGGAGCAGCAGCAGCAGCAGCGAGGGCAATTGCCGAGGGGTGGCGGCGGCGGCGGGACGGGGGCGATTGCGGCGGCGGCGGGGGGCAATTGCGGGGGGGTGGCTGCTGCTGCTCCTCTGGCTGGCGGCGGCGGCGGCGGGAGGAGGAGGAGGAGGAGGAGGAGGAACCAGAGCAGGAGGAGGAGGCGGCGGCTCGTTGGTGCCGCGAGGGCGCTTCCCGGCGCGGCCGGGCGGGTGCCGCGCGCAGGGCGCCGGGGCCAGGAGCCGCGCGTGGGTCTCGCTGCTGGCGCCCCGCTTGCTTTCCCCGGCGGAGGAGGAGGCCCACGGCGGCGGCGGCGGCAGGAGCAAGCGGGGCCCCAGCAGCGAGACCCGCGCGCAGCTCCTGGCCCCGGTGCCGGAGGAGGAGGTGGGGGCCCGCCTGCCCAGGAGCCCCGGGTTCCCCCCCACCCCGCCCATGTGTGTGGGGGGGAGTGGCACGCCCGCCGCCCCAGGCCGGTGAGTGCCGCCGCCGCCGCCCTCGTGCCTCCCCCGCCTCCTTCCCTCCCATCCTTTGCTTTCACCCCCCCTTTTGCCTCCCCGCCGGACCCCCCTTTTGCAATCTTCCCCCCCCTCCCCACCCCCACCCCCAGCTTCGGGCCACAGAAAAATTATCAAAAATTTCCCGGGCCGCGGGGACAAAAAGGTTGGGGAGCACTGATTTAAAAGACATCAGCAAAAGCTTCTTTGTAGTATAGGAACTATTCGTTTTGATGTCACGAGCTGTGCAAATACCTATAACCATCATTAAAATGAGTATGCCACCATATGGGCTCCAGATTAACAGTGTTTATATGTTTTTAGAAATACACATTAAACAACTTCATTGGGTAAGCACTAGATGTAAAGAAATTAGATTTAACCTTTCATACACTAATTACACTTGCCTTAGAAATTATGGAACACACAATTCCTCTCCTCCTTAAATTAATGGCTCCTAAAGTGGTCCAACCAGAAAGGGTTGTCAAATAGATTGATTCTAAAATCACCTCTGGAAGACCATTTGAATGGAACCATTTTTGCTAGCTAGCTACACAAGCCAAAAACTAAGACTATAAACTTAAGTCTGAAACATTAAATCCAACGTGGAAAAAAACAATAAAAAAGAAGGCGGGGATGAGTCCATAAAAACATTGTAAAACCTATATTGTCTGAAGGAACATTGTCACAAAGAACATACAATACACACATTAAATTTTTAGTTGTAAACATTATAATTAAATGCCAGATAAATGTAAGTAATAACCATCTCTCCATATAACTATATACAGTGGACCCTCATAACAAACAGTTTGTATAACATAAAATCTGTACAACATAAAAAATTCCGGAGATAGGGGAAATTTGCTTAACAGAATTGTCTATGGGGGAATCAGTACAACATAAAAATGGTTGTGATTAGGGATTACTCTATTTTCAATGCATTCCTATGGGAAATTTGTATATAGGAAAATTTGCTTAACATAATTTCATTTGGAACAAATTAATTCCTTTATACAAGGTACCACTGTATTTCAGGCAACAGCTTCAACAACTCCAAAATAATTATCTGGATAACACCTCAAGGGATGGCAATTCAAAGATATCTAACAGCTGCTATTATACTTACTAAGTTGGTAGTTGGAAACCAACCAAAGAGAATTGAGAGTCCCACCATACATTGGAGTAGACTAATAAATAGTAAAGACAGAAAGAACTTTAATACCATTAATTAATTTTATCAGCTCTGGTATGGAAGATTTAGGTCAGTGACAGAGAACAAAAAGTCATGCCCATCTAAAATATTACTATATTGCCATGGATTCTACTTTAAAAATCTAAGGAGTACAATGCATCCACAGGAGATAGGCCTTTGAGTCTCATTAAGAAAACTATACCTACACCTACTCACTATAATCTTGATTCATGTGTTCCAGGAATAACTCCTGGCAAGAGACTGATAAGAACAGCTGAACTCTAGGGCAGAATAATAATTCAGGTTCAAAAAAGGGTCAAAGACTAGTTCCAGAGAATGCCCACATTTAAGACCTCAAGGGAACCTCACATATTTATGCTTCTGAAGCTAACAGTGTGCTGACACAGCAAAATCTGAAGCTGTTCCACAAACCAAAGTGGAAATTTGTTTCTGTGCCAAGTTGAAAGCAAGCTCTCATAAGGCACTTGGAATACAAAAGTTAAAAATAAAACCCTTGAAAAATGCTCAATAGCAGTGGTCAAATGGAATATATTGTAGTAACCCTATTGTAATGGGATTAAAGCCACATGTAGAGAGTATTGTAGCCATCCATGCCCCTTCATTTTCAACTTCTATTATCTTCCAATACATGACAAGTGATGTGTCTGCAAAGGTAGAGCTCTGCCATCCATAAGAGTCAGACTCAGAACCCTGGTAAATCAGAGTCTTGCCTCACATGGAGAGCCCCCGCAGACTGTGGATCTCTCTCTTATCAGATTCCTCACCCTCCTTGTATATAGAACATTGATAAAAACAAGGACAGAGTAAGGCATGGTTTGGGAGGTCACCCCAGCACATTATGCTTTTACTCAAACAGTAAAATCATACTGTTTTGAGTGCTTACAGCACTCTCCATGAGGCTTACAATTTAATTATACAGGCTTCATACTAAAACCCCCCCCACACACACACACATACAGCAAGCTGGGCACTCATTTTACCAACTTTGGGAGGATGGAAGGCTGAATGAACCTCGAGCCAGCTGCCAGAAACCACTTGGATCAAATCCTGAGTGTGAACAGAATTTTGACTGCAAGTCTGTAGTTTAACCATTGTGCCATAAGGCTCAGTACTCAAACAATAACACCTGAATAGGACTTGTGGTTCTCCTTTCTGCAGCAGCCACAGATATATGGCATTGACTTTAACAATAATTGACTACCTGGCTGACAAATGCTTGTAGAAATGAATGGTCCATTCCCAACAAGCTAAAAGGGTGGTCTAGTTGTTACTTGCTATTGGCTGTCTCGGTGCTGTTCCTCATGACTGACAGGCCACTGAATTGCATGCACTCCTGCTATCTTTAAAATTTTCACAGCCAGGGATGCAACTCTAATTTGTTGTATTTGTTGTAGCTCTTCCTTAACATTGACTCAACAGATTGCACCATGTTTGGGGAGAGAGGAGGAGGAGCAAGCTTTAAAGTGTGACTACAGAGGCATTCATCCCACTGTCTGTGCATGTTTCTCATTACTGTATTCCTTTCAATATTTGTTTTTTCAACATCACACACTTAGCACCAATGGCAGCTAGATTTGATCTTTTGGCATGAATGTGCAGTATATTTTGTTCTGCCAACAGGACTTGTCAGTTTGTTTGTTTGTTTTGCAGTATTTCCACTCATGTATTTTTTATCTTGCATTACAAGATGTGTCCAAGATCACTAATGATGCACAGAATAGTGCAGAGTAGAGACGGGCACGAATTGCCAAACTGGCAGTTCGTGCCAGTTCATCCTTTGGGCAAACAAGCATTTGGCAGTTCCCAGCCCTGGTCTCCTCCAACAGGCACCTAGTCAGAGGCAGCATCGCATCTTCCTTGCTCTGTCCTGCCTCCTCCAACATATTCCCACCAGAAACATTGGTTACAGGTATCATGTAACCTCCATCCCATTACAGCACCTCCACTGGCTGACAATCTGGTTCCAGGCATAAATCAAAGTGCTGCTTTTATAACCCTTATTGTCTTGGGCCCAAGCTCTCTCAGGGACCATGCCTCCCTTTATGAACCTGCCCAGGTGTTATGATCATCAGGAGAAGCCTTTCTATCAGTCTAACTGCCTTGACAGGTGTGGTTGGTAGGCAGAGCAGATCTGATTCCTGAATTAGCTTTCCTGTGTAGCTGTTAATTAGAAGATCCATTTTTTTTTCTGTCACTACTCCCAGACTTTGGAACTCCCTCCCACAGGAGGCCAGACTGAGCCCATCTTTGCTGCACTTCCACAAGCAGGAAAAGACCTTTCTCTTCAGGTAAGCTTTCCCTCAGTGACTGGCTGTTTTTAAGAGGATTGTCGTGCCTTACTGCTTTAAACATGTTTTTAGTATTATTGTTGTTTACCACTTCATAAAGTACTGAAGTAGTTATTTGATCCTTTTTAGTATTTTTATGATTATTGTTTTTAACTTTAAATATGGTATTTTAATGATGTAAACTGCCTTGAATCCTTTTTAATGAGAAATGCGGGTTAAAAATATTTATTAAAAATAAACAACCGTCCTTGAAGGCCGGTTGTTGGGAAATAGCAGCAGGTAAGAACTATTGTATCATGTTCTGTTTCAATAGCCGCTATGGAAAACTATGGGTCTGATCCAGCCAGACTCTTCTTATCTTTCCCAGTGACAAAATGTCCTGTCGAACTTTGGCATACAGAGACAGCCAGACAACAGGAAGAAAGATGTGTGTCACTTTATACGTGACACACATCCCGGACAAAATAATATAATTGTCCACCTCAAGAGCTACAAATTAAAAAAACTAAACAAAAATACCAGTCTATAATAAATGCCATCAATGAGCTTTCCTCTTTGATTTTTTCCTATGCTGCCTTAGCTTGCATTTCACAGTTATGCTGTAACTGTTTCAAGCTCCAGGTGGTTTACATTATCTGTACACAAAAGATGTAAAGAACTGCAGTTGCTTTGTCCTGAAAGACAATCAGCTGCAAAAGAAGGCAGTGTTTTGTTATGTATATTTATTCCAAGAAGTAGGAATGTTGGCCACAGGTTTGTAAAAACAACAACACTTGCATCTTGGTCTATGAGACATTTGTGACTTCTTCAATAAAGTTCAGAATTTAGTGGGTAAAATCCAGTTGATTGCAACCTGACTATGAATAAAAGTGTCACAGACAAATCACAAACAACTCAGGGCTCTCTGCATCCTATTATTTCTTCCTAAAAGAGGCAGCTCCATCACCCATTGATTTAGCTTAGTTTCATGGATCCTCAGGAAGTTATTGGAGACTCTGATTGACCCACTCTTCTAAGGTAAAGATTCCCCCCACACATGTGTGCTTGTCATGCCCAACTCTAGGGGTGGCACTCATCATCATTTCTAAGCCGAAGAGCCAGTGTTGTGCAAGTCCGTGGCCATGTGGCCTGCATGGCCGAACACATTTCTACTTCAGAATTATTTCCTGACACTTGGAAACTATTGTTCCTCGCTCCAGCCCCGTCCAGCCTCACATAGCTTAGCACATTCCAAGTGTGTCAGGTCTGTCTGTTTCTTCGTCCCAAACAAACCTGCTTCCTGTGGGACATGCCTAATTGGAACACCCCTGGTGGCAGCTATGATGCCGTCTGGGGAAGTAAGAGTCACAGATCAGAGTTAGAGGTGGTCATGAGACAGAAGGGCCATGGAGAAATGGGAACAGGAAATCTCTTCCTCTGGGAGTATCTTATGGTGTAGAAACTCACATCACAAGGAAAATGAAAAACTTGCAGTGAGAAATTAAAATCCTTCCAGACCAGGATGCCAGTTTTCAGCTTTAAGTGCCAGAATCCCTAATCACTGGCCTTGGTGGTGAGAACTTCTGGAAGCTGCAGTCTAAACTATTTGCAGGGGTTAAGGTCTTAGAATCCCTGCCTTTGTCCACTAGATACAGGCGATAAGTGACAGCCATCTATTTTCTGTCACTGGGACAGCACCTTCTTCACCCTGGGCTGCTCCTTAGCCAGAGATTTAAAAGAAATCCTTTTCCTCCCTACCTTTAGCGCAAGTTACACCTGCTGAATAATTTGCACTCAGCCTCTTAGGCAGAGAAAAGGCTGTGCTTTCACAGGGAGAACTCCCAACTCTATTGCAAAAGAATGCTCCGGGTGGGGGAGAAATATGGTGTTGGCGGGGGCGGCGAGGAAGATGATCCAGCGGGAAAGACTTTGGGATCTCAGGAGAAAAAAAAACAGAGTTGGCATTCCTGGTAAAGAAAATGGCAGGGGCTGCTCCAGAGGGGCTGGGCTAAAACCAAACAGCCCCCATCACCACCACCACTGAAATCCCGGCTGGGATACACAGTAGCTGGGTTATCTGATTTTTTTAAAAAATCCATTGGAGCTACAATTTGCTTTTCGGCTCCGCTCCACAGACAAGTCCAAGTGGTTAACCTTTTTTTCTCTCTCCCCCCCTCCTCCCTCCTTCCCCTCCTCGCCCGGGAAGGGGGAGCGGAATTCCAGCTGCAGCCGGAGGCTAAAAAGCAGGCGGGCCTCCCTCAGGAAGGACCAACCCGGCGAAAGCGGAGCCGCAAGCAAGCAAGCAAGCAGCAAAAGGCACGGTTCCCGCTAGAGAGAGCGAGAGACTGAAAGGGAGAGCCCTCCGAGAAGCCGCCACCGCCGCCGCCACCACAACAGCGCCTCCTCGCGCTTTGCTCCACGCACGCACGCGCGCGCGCACGAGAGCGGGCGAGCGAGAGCAGCGAAGCGCAGGAGAGGGGCGGCCACTGTTGCTGCCGCTCGCCTCAGGAGCGCACCGGCGAGGGAGCAGCTGCGCCACAGTCGCGGAACGCGAAGGTGCGTCGCGGTGGGATGAGGGACCCGCTGACGCCGCCGCCCGCCAAGTTCCTACGAGTGAATTCAGGAGCCAGCCGCGCACCTCCCAGCCCCACCTGGGCTTGAAACGCGCGCCGGGGGGGGGGACTCTCAACCCGCCTCGGAGCCACCGCCGCCGCCGCCCGTCGTTCCCTCGCCAGCGCAAGAGGTGACGCTTTTTGTCCTCCCCGCGCCGTGCTTTCAAGAGTGGGCGCGCGTGGAGCCGGCTCTTGCTCTCTCGCTCTCTCTCCCCCCCCCGCCCCCCCGCCCAGCCTCGCTCGCCGATCTTGCTGGAGTCTTGCATTCCCCTTCTTAATGGCTGCCCCCCCCCCGCACCGCACCGCACCCCCTGGCCACATCTTAGTGGGGAGAAAAGGGAGGCAAAGGACTGGGACGGCTCGTCTCCACCTGACGGGACGGGGGTCTCGTCGGCCGCTTGCTCCGGATCCCTTCCCCCCCTCCCCTTTCCCCTTGTGCGATGCCCCGCTTCTGTGCGGTGGCCCCCCATTGTTTCCTGAGCCGGAGTGGCGCTTTATTGTTCTCGCAGCTGCCTCGCCAAAGGAAGGGGGGGAGAGAGAGGGCCGGCCGTGGAACAGCTAGACAGGCTGAACAAGCCGGAGGCCTGGAGGGAGGGAGGAAAAGCAGAGAAAAAGAAACTTACCGGAGGGAACCGGCAAGAAAAGGGGGCGGGCGGGAGCCGGGAGAGGCAGCTGTGGAAACACCTGGGGCTCCCCCACCCCCACCCCCACTCCCGGGCCCTTGCTCGGCTCTGAAGGCCACCGGCGGCCCTTCCCTCAGGTCCCGTCGGGCTCACGGGCGGAGGGTCCCTTCGCTCACCTCCGAAGTGGAGGGAAACGGCATGGCAAGCGCTCGAGAAGGTGCAGGTAGAGGCAGACGCTCCAAAGGAGGGCGGGTCGGCGGGGAGCAAGAAAGTACCCAAAGTAGCCTGACCTCCCCCCCCCTGTTACCTGGAGAGGCTTGACCGCTGGGTTTCTGCCAAGTTTTTTTAGGGCCTTTTAATGCCCGCTCTCCCTAAAGGGCTCTGTGGATGGTCCTTCCCTGCATGTGTGGAACCATGCAGAGGAAAGTAAGCCACGATGCACTCCAGTATTGTGCGCCTGGATTTGCCCTGACACCCACCTCCCTGGGGCTTGAATTGTGTGCTGAACCTTTTGCAGAAACGGTGCCCGTGTTTGATGGACATGCACGAGAAAAGCTGTGATGGCTAGCTAAGTGGCTGAAGTGAGCCCGCATGGCTAAAACGGAGAGGGGTTGGCGCCTGACATGGGACAGCGTGTGGATTTTATCCACACACATGTGTTTCATCTGAAGGTCTCCCCAAAAGAGGTGTGAAAAGTAGACTCCTAAATGTGTGGAAAGCCAAAGTTTTTTAAAGCCTGGCAGAGATCTTGCATTTTTCATTAGTCAGTTCACTTGAGAATCTTACTGGCATGAACCCTTTCATTATAATACTTTGCACATAAGCGGCAAGTGGCTTGGGAAGCAAATACCTGGTGCTATGTGACTTTTTTTGTTCAATGTCTGAAATCTGAGGAGAGAGGCATGCTGCTACTTAAACAAAGCAAGCCCTCTTTTTGAAAATAACTATTATTCCAGATGGTATTTGGACAACCTCTCTGGTTTCTGTTCTCTTCAAGAGAGTTTCAGGAATGTTTCACAGGAACAATTTCTAGTTTTTGTTTTGTTTTGTTTTGTTTTGTTTCTCTGGTGGGAGGAAGTGTCAGGGCAAATCTATTGCACTTGAAAAGACATTTGGATAAACTTCGCACCGTAGATTATTCTAGTCTCTGATGAACAAGTACTGTTAATTTGTCTAGGTGTTCTTTTCTTGTGTAGTGTCTGTTGCCTGAGTTTTAAAAGCTGTTTTGTGATGCCTGTGTTTTGGTCTAAACTCAGAACTGGGCTACATTTGTTTAAGTGAAAGTATCATTTACCTTTATGACAGTGGAGTGATGTAGATAATGGTTTGGATGCACACACACACACACACACACACACACGCACACACACACACACACACACACACACACACACACACACACACACACACACACACACACACACAACTGGGAGCAGTTGCTAGTTAAATGTGAATATTCTTCTGCATTGTTTCCCATCTTGCCAAGGACCTTACATCTAAGAAATAACTCCTGGCAAATCCATCTTTTGCCATGTTATAACCTATTGGTACTGCTCTGAGGAAGAGGGTTTTGCCCTTGAAATATTAGCAACGTTTTTGTTAATTTTCTAGTAGCCTAAAGGTATCATCTGCTCCACTTTTGCATTTGATTCTTCTGCATTCAACTTTTGCGGAACACATTGTTATGAACTGCAATTCTCCATAATCTTTAACCAGCATAACCAATGGTAAGGAGTGATGGGATCTGTAGTCCTGCAATATCTGAAGCTACACACATTCCTTGCCTTTGCTGTGATCACTTCATCTTCATCTTTTTCTTAGTTGTTCTAAAGCTGTATCCAAAGTCAGGTGTCATCTTAAAAAGTGCATGAAATTAGCAAACGATCTATCAGTCACCCACTCATTTTACTTCTTCCCAGTGCCTGTACCTATTTGGTGGTGTAGGTCTTGTTTTTAAACGGGATATGCTTTTCTGCTTTGAACTGTTGCATCAAGAAGAGAAACTAAAAAAACCTTTTATTAGACAATTCTGGAGGCGGAAAAGGCAGACTGTCAAGCTGAGATCTGACTGTCAAGTTCAAGACTCTGGGCTAGAGCTAGGAGAAGGAATCAAAAACTTTAATGTTCTGTAAGGTATGTTGTGTTCTGACTGTCAGTTGTGGCTTTTGAATTACTGTGTACAGGAGTTACATCAGAAACAGTATAAGATTACATGTTACTAAGTTTTATTGCACTGCAGCAATAAAATGAATTGTTACAGCAGTAATGTTGGAAGAAATGTCATTTTCAGATGTGTTCCTTCTGGACCCCAGCTTGTTGACTTGTAGAATGTTTGTGTAAAATGGTAGTTTGCTGTTATTGTCTGCATATTTTGTTAGGAATAACAGTACTGATAGCCACTTCCTGGTGTGCAGAACAGTTTACAAGTATTACCACTCTCATTCTCCCAGAAATCTGGTGATATCATCTGGTGAAACACCTGGCGTAATCTTTCTTCTGGCACCTGCAGGGCTGAGGGTGGTTCAGGATATGACATGGCAGGATGGAAAATGGAACTCATGGACATTCGCACTTCTTGCCCTTCAGGTCAACCTATCAGAGAAAATGTGTGTGTGTGTGTGTGTGTGTGTGTGTGTGTGTGTGTGTGTGTGTGTGTGTGTGTGTGTGTACAGTACTTTCTGGGACTCAGGTACTCTATGTGAGGGAAATGTTCTCATTAAGGAGATGATGAATTACTAGGCTGAGAGAGTTTAGCAGAATGAGTGAGTAGCGAAGCAATGAGTCCTTGTTGAAATGTCATCTTGCCGAAGAATTCAATGGGTTATCATAGGCAAGCTGCTGTCTCTTAAGACACAGCCCTGTTTTTAATTTGAGGGTAATAACACTGAGCTATTTTATGGGCTTTAAAAAGAATTATTGTCATAACAGTTCAGGTCAAGTGGTTTGGTGTTGCAAATGGGTGTTATCCTTCTTTCCGCCCCCACATGTTCTGATTCCCACCCTCACTTCCTTGTTCACATCATCTGGAGCAGTGGTGGGAAGCTTTCTGCACTCCAGATATTTTGGGCCACAACTCCCAGAATTCAGAGCCTAGATCTCCAATGACAAAGGACTCTGGGAGTTGTGGTTCAAAACATCTGGTGTGCCAAAGATTCACCACCACTGATCTGGGGTCTCGTCCAGTTTTGTGATAGGGTAAACTTGATTCGGTTCAGAAAATCCTCCTCCTCGTGTTGAAAGCAGGTGTGACTGGGTCTTGTGGGATAGCACTCCTGTCAGGGTGCACACTGTTCATGCCAGCTGGAAGTTTATGTGAAAAGGCACTATAGGGCTTACTAATTTGCAGGAATGCTGTGTGTTTGCATTATTGCACATGGCTCCTTCCTAAGGATGCCTGATGTTTACTTTGCTGTGAGCTAGCCACGGAGGAGCAGGTGGCTCTGCATTTGTTGGTTTTCAAAAAGTAGATCACTGTTGCCACTCCCCAGTGAGTTTCTATGCCCAAGTATGAATTTCAACCTGGGTCTCCTAAGCGGCTGCCTAATAATGTGCTGTCAAGTAAATTCTGCATACAGTGATCTTCCTGTAAAATATGGTTTACCTGTGGTCCTTCTGGTAATACTCTATATCTGGAGGAGTCAGAGATTGGGATTTCACGGTGCCTTTTTTATAAAGGCCAGACTTGATGATCCATAGGTTCTCTCTCAGCTCTTCAGTTCTAAAATTATAAGGCTACACTTTGGATCTTTAAAAGTTAACAGTATAGATATCATTTCTAAAAGCAATTCTTTACTTTCATATTTCTCACATGTTACTTTGCAAAAAGAACAAAAGTATGCCCTGCATGCAACCTGTCATTTATAAATGTTACTTCTAAGATCTAGAATCAATTCTTGAAATTCTAGCCTGAAATTCTATTGCTTAATGTAGTGAATTTAAACTAGGGTAGGTCATAGAATCAAGAAAACTTATGCAGGAGTTAAGTCACCAAATCCCCACTGATTCAGCATGACTAATCAACAGGATTTCAGCCATAGGTTCAAGAACATAAAGGATGTGCAGACCAAAGAAGGATGAAGAAACCCAACTATAATTGTATTTGGAGACTATGTTTTCACACTATGTTTTTAGTTGAAATTTATATTTACAGTTTAGATTAACCAAGTTTGCCTGTTTTGGACACTGCAGCAAACTAGTTCCTCTCATATGATCTGCCTTCAGTCATAAAATGCACCAGGAGGGGTTGGATCTCGACAAAGCTGGCTTATAGGGTTAACCAGTGGCTTGGCTGTGATGGCTGACAGGGAGTGATGCATGTAGCTTGTTCATTGATTTTATTAATGTTGTAAAACTGTGTCTGAGATGGCATTGAGCAGCTAGGAAAAAATACAAATATAACAAATCCAAATATTTTATTTAAAAGCAGCATGGAGTCTGCAGGAACGTGAAGTCCCCATCTGTGCATAGCTACAGCATGGATGCTCTGCTTGTGGGAGCGAGTCTGGGCCTCCATCCTGTGAGCTTATCCTGGCCCCATCTAGGCAGGCAGAGTGTGATCCCCAGGGAGCCAAATGTGTCCCTCAACTCCTCTGGAACTTCCTAGTCCTCATTCTCCCAAAAATGTGCATTTTTTAAAAAGTGCCATAAAGCAACTGGTCTCTAACCAGTTCCTGTTGCTAGTTGAGATGCAAAAGTAGAGGAAGACATACTGCTAGAGGATGGCAACTGGTTCCATTGGCTGTGTTTCTTAACCTAGCCTTGTTACACAGGACACAACTGAGATACCTATACTGTATTTCACTCAAGAATATAAAATAGGCTATAAAACGTATATATTAAAAAAACCAAAATATGATTGGTTTATGATTTTTACAATAAACCAACAGAAGCAGTACAAGTAGTATTCTTGCATTCTTTTTTTCAGCGTGAACAGCTTTTACTAATTAAGACGCATGGTTCATATTTCTACAACTGCTTGTGGTCCTGGCCTCTAGCTAATTTTATAATGGAATCCTGTTTGCTTGTAGTAAAGTTAAATCTGGAAATAGCAGCTATGGGATATGTAAGTAATTGTGGTTGGAAAGGAGTCTACAGCTGACTCCAAGGGTTATGATTTACATTTGAAATGGTTCTGACATCCAGTACTTATGAATTCATATAGAACTAAACATTTAGCTGCCTTAATTGCCAACAGTCTTCTTGAATGTTTCATGTCATGCTGGTACCAGGTGGGATAGATTATAAACCTTTACAAAATAGATCAACATTTCCTCAGACATAAATATTCTCTTCTTATTGATGTCCAGCAGATTTTTAAAGCTGGAAATGTACATGGAAAATGTAATCTTTGGCTTAATTTTAGGAGCCAATTCACACATACGGTACGTTGTTCAGATACATTTTCAGTTTTTAGCAGCTCTTTGCTTGTCAACTGAGGTTTGAAAAGTGAAATTGCTCCACCACAAGAACAAATACAAATTTGACACCATGAGATATTGACTAATTTGGAACCATGTTGATTCAGAATCCACACGCAAGTAGAACGAAATAGATGCCAAAATGTTCTATTCTTCCCCATGTACTGATTTCAACATATTCACAGAATGTTCAAGGTCCAGTGAAGTCTACCTGGGACTATGCCATTTTGGACAATGCTGGGAATTATTGATTATTCGTCTCATACACAGGTGCTTGGATATCCATACAGCTTTCCGACTTTCAGTGTGAAATTTCAGACTAGAACAGGAGTGTCAGAAGTAGAAAATACGCAAAGGAGAATGGTTGAAGAGCTTGCTTTTCTTGAAATGAGACAAAGGCAACAGAACCTTCGTTTCCGCTTGGAAGTGGCTTGGATGGCAAGAACAGGAAGTAGCTGATGCAATCTCTCCATTTTGTATTTATCATTGATTATTCGTCTCATACACAGGTGCTTGGATATCCATACAGCTTTCCGACTTTCAGTGTGAAATTTCCAGACTTGGTTGTTTTTCACCATATAAGGTCTTTTCCTTCCAGTACTGTACTTCATTTGCCATTTACTTTTGTTTTGCACTTTTTTTTTCATTTTGTACCTCTAGGATCTGTGTTTCTTAATCTAAGCCTCCAACTACTTTATGTATTTTATACAATTACATGGTTTTAATTCATTGACCTTAGCACTTCTCTATTGGTGATCCTTTGAGTCCAAGAAATTCTTAAGCTTCCAGCAAATAGACTCAATTTGAGATGAATGTTTGACTTTTGTCTGCAAGTTCTTTGATTTCTAATGAATACAGTGTAGCATCTTACAAAGTTTTGTGCCTTTATTTTAGACTACACAGTGCTTTTCTAGTTTAGCATTCTGTTCACACAATGATCAAACATTTAATCGTGGGTTTCCCCCACAATTAGTACATGCATACAGTCCCCACATCTTCCCTGTCAACTGATAGGCAGAAGAACAATGCCTCCAGTACTCAAGAAAATCTGTAGTTGTCATGCTTAGTGCAGTTGACTAGAGCCATTGATTTAAACTGTTCAAATTTGTAACTATCATATGAAAGGATATGGCCTTCAACAAAGCAGTGGGCCATCCCAGAAGAACAAGGGATCAGTCTGAGACCCAGACCCGACGGAAGAACCTGGTCATTCCCTACATGGCGGGAGTGTCGGAGAAGCTTAAAAGGATTTTTGGCAAACACCACATCCCTGTTTATTTCGGTGATAAAAAATTCGTCTGGCAGAAGAAGGTCTAAAAACCCATGAACACACTAAGGCAGAGACTTGTCCACCCAAAGGATCCGATACCAAACCATAAAAGGAGCAATATAGTATATGCAGTCCAATGCAGTGAAGAGTGTTCAGACCTCTACATGTTGAAAGAGAAGTTAACAGGTTGGAGAAACTAAACAGCCATTAAACAGAAGAATGGCCCAACATAGGAGAGGTAACAGCTCAGGACCAGAATCAGCGGCACACCTCCATTTGAAGGAAAAAGGCCACTCTTTCAAAGATGAGGATGTACACATATTAGACAAAGAAGAGAGAGGTGTGTTTGAGAGAGGAGTATGGAGAGTAGGGAAGGGAAGCCATTCATGTCAGCATTGAAAATCCCTCCCTCAACAGAGGTGGGGGGCTCCGGCATAGTCTAGCTGCTACTTACCAGGCTATACTTTCCACAGTACCCAGGCAAATCAAGGAGCCTTCACCACCAGGTCACAGCTAACGACCCATTCTTGACAGCTAACGACCCATTCTTGATGGGTTTCAGCACCTTAGGCCATTGTTTACCTTAAGGCCATGGACACTAATGTCTCCCTAACGAGCCTATTCAGGCTTTGTTCATCTTATGAGCCAATCAGACAAGGGGACAAGAGGTCAAGCTGACTATAAGAAGGTCTCTTGCACTAGCTGTATTCAGACCGATGAAGCTGTTTGGATGAACAGCGAAACGTTTCTATCTCTCAAAAAAGAAGTCCAGTAGCCATGACTCAACTCCCAGATTAATTTAATATATAACTTTGCACATGCATTGATTTATGCTAGCAATGAATCTCAACCAGTCTCTGCTGGGAGATGAACTGATTTTTAAAAAACTTTTAAAAAAAAGCAGCATGGAAGAATATTTCATCTAGAATAAAACACGCAAATGCTGAAAACCCCTTTTCCAGATAGGCAGGTATAATTTGTTTTCCCTTTTATTTTGAACTTCAATGTGTTTTACTGGTTCTTGCGTGCTAAGTAAAAGTGTCATTGGTTGGTACAATTATTTCTGTGGAGTTGTTAGTTGAGAAGCTGTCATTATACAGTCCACATTTTCAGGCACCCAGCATCCAGTGTTTTCAGGTAAGAAGTATATTGCCAAACCTGGGATCTTGAATATACAAACCACTGCTTAAACTTTATAGACTTGTCCATTAAAAGCACACTGCCCAGTCATGTGCTTCATCCAATAAACAATGAGATTTGGTCCCACAACACAAGGGTCCCATCCCAAGCAAAATTGTTAACACTTTGCTCTCTGAGATACCATCAGATTGTTGTTGTTGTGTTGTACAGTCGTGACCGACTCTTTGTGACCCCATGTCCATGGAGTTTTCTTGGCAGGAATACTGGAGTGGCTTGTCCATCCAAGAACTAGCCAGGGCCGACCCTGCTTAGCTTCCGAGATCAGACAAGATTGGATGTGCTAAGGTACTATTAATTGTGGCCAGTAATAGTTGCAACTTCTGGTTAATTCTAATTACAAACAAATGCATCTAGGTTATGATCTTTAACTTGCCAGTTTTCATTCCCACCAAAATCATCACTGAATATTGTTTTGAAAAATAGAGAAACAGTTTTGAATTTTGAAGCAGGTCTTAGTGTGCATGTTAAAGACTTGAAATATCAAAGGGTTGAACATTTTTTTTTAGGTTAAAGCCAGATACTTTATGGGAATTTGAATTAATATATCAATGTGATGTACTGAGATCGCATTTGTTGGAAATTGTTTGGGATTCAATAAGCAATTGTAATACTGTATGGCTGTGAATTTTTAAAAAATGAAATGAATTTTGGGAGGTCCTGGCTTGATTACTTTCTAGGGTGTAGAGGGAAAAAGTAACAGCATTTTGATACTGAATAACTTCTGATGAAGTTATTTTTTTAAAACAATCCATTGTGACACCCAAACTTTGAATCCCATAGGCTGATCATATAACACATGTCTTGGATGGTGTATTCAGATAAATTCAGCCTTTTATTTTAGATAAAATGAGTCTATTTTACTTTGCATCCTGTTTTTGGGAGAACAGTGGGATAGAAATCCAGTGCACAACTATCCTGTCATCTGTGGTCTTGCACCACAATATCTCTTTTTGTCTGTGGCACTTGTAACTGTGGCTTGTGAGTTGGGCTGCTGTGAATTTTGTCTACAGCATAATTTCTCAGTATAAGAGGCAAGCTGTCTGGCAGCAATCAAGAAAGAGCAGCTGAGCCACCACATGACTGAGGATAACATGCTCTTTCTTATATCTCTGGCTGGTTGACAGGTAAAGCCTAGAGCTGACAAAATGTTCTGCATTGATTACTTAGACCCCAAAAGCTAACCTGCTGCCAACTTATATTTATATACAGTGGTGCCTTATATAAAGGAATTAATTTGTTCCAAATGAAATTATGTTAAGCAAGTTTTCCTTTATACAAATTTCCATAGGAATGCATTAAAAACAGAGTAATTCCTAATCGTGACCATTTTTATGTTGTACGGCGTCGCCACATAGGCGATTCTGTTAAATAAATTTCCTCTATTTCCGGAATTGTACAGATTTTTATGTTATGCAAACCGTATGTTATACAAGGGTCCACTGTATTTCTACCTTTAGTTTCCTTTTAGGTTATTTTTTTTTAAAAAAATATCAAACTTAATTTGTATAGGAAATGAAGAAAAGGCATAAGATGAGGATTAATGAGAGTATTGTCTGTAGAATATGTTGAGATCTGGAACTGGAGAGTTTGGAGAATGGTAGAAATACGGGGGAAAGTGGATTGAAGAAATATATATCTTTGATAGTCAAGAGAAAGGGCAAGAAAATGATGGGAACTAGAGAAAATTGAGATTTGTGGAAATGGAAGGGGACAACAAGACTGAAACCCTGTTGCACAATTTTATGCCATGGAAGGTGGGTGACATCATCTTCTGTGGCAGGTTTGTGGGAGTGAACCCCTTTGATTCTGAGGGGGCACAGGACAGGGAAGTGAAGTCTTGAATGGCTTAAACTCTCCTCTGCTTCTCCCGATATCAGCCCTGATCATGACATTGCTTGACTTGATTTCATCCAGAGAGATTGGCTTATGGTGAATGCAGTGATACTGAGTAACCTAGTTCCTCAGTATTGGAATAGATGAAAATGAAAATAAATATAAAATAAGCAGAGAAGGTGGCTTCTCTGTAAGCTTTTGCTGTATGCTACACCCTCAGGAAGAACAAAGATCCATTCCAAGTTCTTCTGCGTGACTCTGAGCACACAGCTTCAAGAGGAAATATTTATTTATTCAAAATGCCCATGAACTAGTGAAGGGACTGCTCCTAACAGACAGGTAGGCTGAATCAGCCCTAGTAATCAATGGGATAACAGAGATCACCTCCAGATCACCTTCACATCCATTCGGGGAGAGTTCCTTTATAACATACAGTATTAGAGAAGTGGTGGCGTTGTCTTCCATTTGCGTTCATAATGTTCTCCTGAAACAAAAATGAGAAGAATGGAGTTTAGGGAAGAGGGAATAACCAGAATAGGGAATATTCTTGTTTATTTCAAGGAAGAAGTGAGGACTGACACCTTCATGTCCTGCATGTGTATTTTTCAGATTGGTTGGCGATTGGTTGAAACACGAGAGTTGGTTTGGGGGATCATTGGTGGGAATCGGCAGAAATCTGTATTTCTGAAAAAGAATTACTAGAGTTGAGGGTAAAAAATAAATAAATAAATAAATAATAAATAAATAAATAAATGGTCAGGCTTTTTAAAGCAGACCAGGGTGACAAGAGTTCAAAGATGATTATAAGATGGAGGACTCACACTAACTTGATTCAGACTGATGAAGCTGTTTGGATGAACAGCAAAATGTTTCTATCTCTCAAGAAAAAGAAGTCCAGTTGCCATGACTCAACTTCCAGACATAAGCTCAACACCATCCCACTGCAGCCTGCTAGTATAAGTCCAAATATTTACAACTAACATGCTTTTCATTCAAATTCAAGAATCTCTAACTACTTGTTTGTCAACTCATCATGTAGAGCAGATGTAACAGCTTTCCTTCTCTGTGTTATGTTGTAGGTGTAAACACTACATGTTCTCTGTATCTGATTTGATTTAAACTTGCCTGTGGCTTACTGTGTTGCAGCAATGATGTTTCTTTTAAAAAGTATGAAAAAATATATGGTCAGTAAGTGATGGGTAGCTTTCTAGTGAGAAGGAAGAATAAGTTCTCAAGTACTGTCACTTACTGTTTTCATCAGAAAAAAAAATTGTGGGTAATATTTAATGTGTGTTTTAAAAATTGTTTTGCCTGTTTAGGCCTTGGAGGACAACCATGCCAAATATAGTGGAGAATGAGTAGAGGCTATGTTTATTCTGACAAAATAATGACCACAGGGAACACCTTCCCGCCTGAAAATCTAGCAGTGCATATAAGAGCGAGTGTTATATTATTGTATACCAGAATGCATGTAGCAGTTTGCTGTACAGGAAATCAGTTACAGCTGGATGCAAAGAGCTTCACAATCAAGTACTGTATATATAAACACTTTTCAGTGTTGTTCAGACGACGACGACAGGGAAATGCTTTCCATCCCTGCAAAGCCTTACCTTGAATCTTAATTTGGAAGAGTGAGGTTAAAAAAACGAAGTCAAGTTCCAACCCCCCCCCCAAAAAAAAACCCCAACTCCTGTTATCTTGAAAACAGCTTGTGTTATTTTGTGGTCCTTAACAGAATGACTCCTGTATGGAGATATCTTGGACAACAGCTCCCAGATTAGAGGATTGGCCATGCTGGGTGGATGATACTAGGAGATGTAGTCAGGAAAAGTAACTTTTCCATCTTATGATTTGGAAATACCATAGATATTAGGCATTGCTCAAGTATAGAGCTAGAGTGTGGTTTCCTTAAACTGTGATTAGAAATAACAGGTCTCATCTCTTCCCTACTCCTCTGATAATGGGGAATAGAGAAACTAGGAAACATTTGGATATGTTCACCTCCATTTTAGATTAACAGCAACATTTAATCTTTTCCGAACATGATGGAACCATGGTTGATCCTCAGCGTGGTTTGAGAAAACAAGCCAGTTTAAAATCACTATGCTGGGTTTTCTCTGATTCCAGTGGCATGTTAAATGTGACTGATTCACAATGTGGACTCTTCTGATTTGGTTGCAATGGAAGAGAGAGAAATGGGAAGAATGAAGTTGATGGGAATCTAATCCTGTTTTTCTCTTCTAAAACAAAGTACTTTATGGGTCACATGGGCTGAGCCTTCTGCAAGGAAATGACAGTTCAAATGTTACTTCTGTATTCTAGCTTTGACCCTAAGTACCTCTCTGAATCTTCTCCGTTAGAAAGTCCTCTGTGTGGCTTTGTAGCCATTAACCCCCTTTTAAAAATCATACCTATATCTTGGGTGGAAAATCTCTCATAAATACATTCTACCCCTCTTAATCTGTCCTTACTGTGAATCTTCCATAGCTATTCCAGTGGGAATCTTCAAGGGATATATCTTTTTTTTCTTGATTTCCTACCATATAATAGCCTTACCTCTCTCTCTGCAGTTGCAGTACAGTAGGACCCCAGTATCCGTTGGGGATTGGTTCCACCAGTGGATAATGAAAACTGTGGATAAGAGAGAACGCCTGCCCAACCAACCCCAAACTGCTGTTTCCTGACAGTAGCTTGCTTTATGGCCGCTGTTTGTGACAGTAGCTTGCTTTACAGATGCTATTTGTGACAATAGCTTGACTTACAGCTGCTGTTTGTGACAACAGCTTGCTTTACAGCAGGCTGTCCAAACTTTGGCCCTCCAGATGTTTTGGACCACAACTCCCAGAATTCTAAGCTTAGATTGCCAATGACAAAGGACTGTGGGAGTTGCTGTCCAAAACATCTGGAGGGCCAAAGTTTGGACATGCCTGCTTTACAGCTTGCTTTGTGGCTGCTGAATTATTTAATTTTTTTCCTCTGCCATCTGAGGAGAACTGAATCAGTGGATAATGAATAAATACATAAGAACATAAGAACATAAGTAAGAAGAAGAGACATGCTGGATCAGGCCAAAGGCCCATCTAGTCCAGCTTCCTGTATCCCACAGCGCCCCCACCAGATGTGTTTGGGAGCGCATGAGACTAGATATCTGTCTCCTGATACTACTCCCCTGCATCTGACCCTTGAAGTACCCTGGTTTTAAGCCTGGAGATTACACATCTCCATCATTGTTTGTAACCTGTGATGGAGTTTTCCACCAGGAATCTGTCCAATCCCCTTTTGAAGGCATCCAGGCCAGATGCCATCACCAAATCCTGTGGCAGGGAGTTCCATAGACTAACAATGCGCTGGGTGAAAAAATATTTTCTTTTGTCTGTTCTTACTCTCCCAGCCCTCAATTTGAGTGTATGTCCCCTAGTTCCAGTATTTTGGGAGAGGGAGAAGAGCTTCCCTCTATCCACTTTACTCATGCCCTGCATTATTTTGTATGTCTCAATCATATCCCCCCTCAGGCGCCTTTTTTCCAGACTAAAGAGGCCCAAATGTTTTAGCCTTTCCTCATAAGGGAGGTGCCTCAGCCCAGTAATCCTTTTAGTCGCTCTCTTCTGCACCTTTTCCAGTTCCACTATGTCTTTCTTGAGATGCGGTGACCAGAATTGTACACAATACTCCAGATGCAGCCTTACTATTGTTTTGTATAATGGCATTATAATGTTGGCTGTTTTATTTTCAATCCTCTTTTTGATAATCCCTAGCATGGAATTGGCCTTCTTCACTGCTGCCACACATTGGGGAGACACCTTCATGGAGCTGTCCACCAACACACCAAGATCTCTTTCCTGATCCGTCACGGATAGCTCAGAGCCCATGAGTTGATAGATAAAGTTTGGATTTTTTGCCCCAATATGCATTACTTTACATTTGGCTACATTAAAACACATTTGCCATTTCTCAGCCCATTCCCCCAGTTTGGAAAGATCCTTCTGGAGCTATTCACAATCTTCTCTGGTTTTTACCACACGGAAAAGTTTTGTGTCATCTGCAAACTTGGCCACCTCACTGTTTATCCCTGTCTCCAGGTCATTTATGAACAGATTGAAAAGCACCGGTCCCAGGACAGAGCCCTGGGGCACACCACTTTTCACTTCTCTCCATTGTGAAAATTTTCCATTGACATCTACTCTTTGTTTCCTGGATCTCAACCAGTTCTCAATCCATAAGAGGACCTGCCCTCTTATCCCCTGACTGTGCAATTTTCTCAGCAGCCTTTGGTGAGGGACTGTCAAAAGCCTTTTGAAAATCCAGATAGACTATATCCACCGGTTCACCCAAATCCACATGCCTGTTGACTTTTTCAAAAAATTCTAAAAGATTTGTCAGACAAGATTTACCCTTACAGAAGCCATGCTGATTTTATCTCAGCAAGGTTTGTTCTTCTATGTGTTTTAAGATTTTCTCTTGGATGAGGCTTTCCACCATCTTCCCTGGGACAGATGTAAGGCTAACTGTCCTGTAGTTTCCTGGGTCCCCCCTCCTTCCTTTTTTATAAATTGGTGTGACATCTGCTATCCTCCAGTCCTCCCGCACTGTGGCCGTTTTAAGAGACAAGTTGCATACTGTATTACCGTTAAGAGATCTGCAATTTCATTTCTCACTTCCCTAATAAATAACACTTGGGTGGATGCCATCTGGGACCGGTGACTTGTCAATCTTCAATTTATCAATTAGTCCTAAAACATCCTCTCTTTTAACCTGTATTTGATTTAATTGTTTAGATAAGAGGGGCAGTTCAGGCAGCGGAATCTGCCCAAGGTCTTCTGTCGTGAAGACAGATGCAAAGAACTCATTTAATTTCTCTGCAATTTCCAAGTCCGTCTTAACCTCCCCTTTTCCTCCCTCACCATCCAGAGGGCCAACTGGTTCTCTGGCAGGTTTTCTACTTCTAACATATTTAAAGAAGCTTTTATTATTATCCTTTATATTGCTAGCCATGTGTTCTTCAAAACCTTTCTTTGCCTCTCTTATCATCATCTTACATTTCTTTTGCCAAAGTTTGTGTTCCTTTTAATTTTCCTCATTTGGGGAGGATTTCCATTTACAGAAAGACCTCTCTTTGCACATTGGAGCCTCTCTAACTCCACTCGGTAACCATGCCGCTGTCCTCTTGGACTTAAATGAGCTCTTCTTTCTTTGTGGTATGCACTTGTGCTGGGCCTCTATTACCGTTGTTTTAAACAGGCTCCATGCACTCTGAAGAAATTGGATTCTTCTAACCTTCCCCTTCAATCTCTCTAACTAGTTTCCTCATCTGAGGGAATTTTGCCCTTCGAAAATCAAGGGTTTTTATGTCTGATTTGGTTGACATTCTTCCTCCAACATGCATGACAAAGGAGATTGCAGCATGGTCACTGTTCCCCAGAGGCTCAGTGACATTCACATCCCTGACCAGGTCCTGAGTATCACACAGTATTAGATCCAGAGTTGCCTGTTCTCGGGTGGGCTCCATGACAAGTTACTCTAAGGCACAACCATTCAGGAAGTCTAGAAACCCAGTTTCTCTTTCTTGCCCAGAGCTCGCATTGACCCAGTCAATGTGGGGATAATTGAAGTCCCCCATGATTACTATCCTATCCCTCTTAGCCACCTCCATGATTTCTCTCCTCATTTCAAGGTCCCCCTCACGTTTTTGATCTGGTGGACGATAGAATACCCCAAATATCACATCACTCCTGGGACCTGGTAGTTTAACCCACAGTGATTCTATGGTGGAGTCAGACCCTCTGACAATCTCCATTCTGCTGGATTTTACCCCTTCTTTGACATAGATGGCCATTCCTCCTCCAACCCGCCCCTCTCTATCCCTTCTATAGAGTTTATAGCCTGGGATTGCTGTATCCCACTGGTTCTCCACATTCCACCAGGTTTCTGTTATGGCTATTATATCTATGTTATCCCTAGCTTCCAAATGTTCAAATTCTCCCATCTTTGCTCAGAGGCTTCGAGCATTGGCGTAGAAGCAACTGTACAGTGGGTCCTGCAACAACAGCTGCTGCCTTGTTCTCCCCCCCCCCACAGCTTTTATTTTCAGTAGAGAAACTATCACATTCCATTATTCTCCCAGTGCTAATACCTGCTATGTCATCTCAATGTGATTCTCTACCCTCTCCAACCTCATTCCCCAAGGATGAGGTGTTCCGAACTGGATGCCACTCAGCTCCTGTCGGCTTTCCCCCAGTTATCAGTTTAAAAGCTGCTCTGCAGCCTTTTGAGGTTGAGAGCCAGCAATCTGGTCCCATCATGATTCAAATGCAACCCATCCCTCATGAACAGGTTTGGCTTGTCCCAAAATGTTCTCCAGTTCCTGACAAATCTAAAGCTCTCCTCTCGACACCATCGCCTCATCCATGCATTGAGGCTTCTGAGTTCTGCCTGCCTGGTGGGTCCTGCACGAGGAACGGGTAGCACTTCTGAAAATGCTACCTTGGAAGTCCATGACTTCAATCTTCTACCTAACAACCTGAATTTGGCTTCCAAGACTGACCGCTTGGCCTTCCCGACATCATTGGTACCGTGTACCATGACCACTGGCTCCTTCTCAGTTCTCTCTAATAAGCTATCTAGATTTCTTGTGATGTCTGCAACTTTTGCACCTGGCAGGCAAGTGACCATACGGTTATCATGCTCATCACAAATCCATCCCTCTGTATTCCTAATTATAGAATCCCCTAGTACAAGGAGCTTCTCTCCTGCAGCCTGTTCATCTACATGTACCTGATCCTGTATCTCATCAATTGTGATGAGGGAGAGATCCTCAGGTGGAACCAGTTGTTCCTCTGTGCATGCCTCATGAGGTGTGATGAGGGAAAGAGCCTCAAATTGATTGTGCAATATGAGACTCTCTGAGTGATCCCTTGGCCTTCTACTCCATTTGAGTCACATTCCTTCACACATCTACCTCCTGAGTTGGGGAAGTGACTTCATCCTCAGAAGTGTGCCCTGTCTCTTCTTGGACCTGGATAGTCTGTTTCGCTCTGTCGAAGAACAGCTCAAGCTCCTTAATATGTTGCTGGTCTGATATGCAGGCCTCTAGCTGCTGGACCTTCTCTTCCAATAGTGCAACCAGCTTACACTTGCAGCAAGTGTAGTTCTCTGTGCGTTTTGTCAAGATGACAAACATGGCACAATGGATATGGGGGTCCTACTGTAGTTTATTTTCCTAAAATTAGCCCAATTAAGTAGTGCCTCAAAATGTGCTGAAACCCAGCATAGTGGTTGATGATGCAGGCAAGGTTTGTTTCAGTTTTAATAATGTTTTAACAACGAAGGAACTAAAGTTGCAACCTTAATTTGAATTTATTTTCTTTCTGAGATTATTGGTGAGAGAGTGGTTAAAGTGTTCCATAACTTTCAGATGATGAACATTTGTGATATCCTTTATGTTATAATAAAAGAGAAAGAATAATCACAACTTTAAAGTAGTTGGATGTTTCAAGGAAATTCAAAAAACCTTCAGCTAGGAGTTTTGCGGAAATGATAAATACTATACAGTTTCCTTCAACAATTGAATTAAATATTTATATGCTCTTTCAATTGGGCATTCCTTTTCCCCTGCATTATCCAAAGAGGTGTACATTGGATCCCAAAGTCCTGTGTGCCAAATTCTAGTTCTGACAGTGGAATTGTCAATTTGTCAATTTTCAGTTGCAGCTTTGGTACATCTGTAAATCTGACCTTTTATAGCCATTCCAGTGGAAATAGGCTGAAAGTGGAAGGAAAAATAAAGGGCTTGGAAGGAAAAATATCCCCTAAAGGTTTAAACTGTTGCTTGATTTTGTTATACCTCTCAGTTCCCTGTTCTTAAACTTGAATATGTCTTAATTGTACTGGACCGTATATTGTCCCTCATTACTGTAAGCCGCCTTGGGTCCTTTTCCAATGAGAAAGGAGGGATAAAAATATTCAAAAATAAATAAAATAAATAAATTATAATAAGTCTCAATTTTTTTGTCTGGAAAAAGCAAAACCAGCTGCATTACTTGGGCTGTAAGTACAATAGGTTCTGTTTTTATGGTGGGCTCACATCTTTTTATGGTTTAAACTAAGGTGCAATTATATGCTGTACTATACCCCAAACCCACAATTATTCATTCAAATTCCTATTAGAAAACATTCCAGACTGTAATTCTGCTGAGTTGTTAAAGTTATATTTATTTTGTAACAGATATGGAGGGGGAAAGGATTGCTATGTGAAGATAATATGTATGTTCAGAGAAATAATGGGTGATACTATGGTCAGAGTGTAATACTCTTTAGGGTTTGGATTCTTAATATGGGGCCTTTTCAGCTATAGTAGTTACACCATCAAGCTGTGCTGTGGTTCTGGATCTCAGTGAAAATGTTTTAGATGTTTAGTAGAAGCAAAAACCCCAACCCTTCATTGGTTTCTTTGGGAGAGTCATGTGTATTTGTAAATTGGATCTGTTGCCATGGCTTGCGAGACACCTTGGTGAATGAAGCTAAACAGGTCTTCCTGTTGTTAATGCCTGGATAAGATAAATGAAAGGGAGGATACAAATTGTATACAGTGGAACCTTGACTTACGTCCCTCTTGACTTGCGTCATATTTGACTTACGTCCACTAGGGGTCTGTTTGACTTGCGTCACGGGCTCCGAGTTACGTCTCGGAGCCCTGGCGCAAGGCCCCAGAACTGGGCGGCAGCTAGGACCCAGCATCCCGGCTGCTGCCTTCAAACTGCTGCTGCCTCTCTGCTGTTCCACGGCCTCACCGAAGCCGCCGTCACCGGAGGAGAGGAAGAAGGGCCGGGAGCTCAGGGCTGGCCTTGCCGGGAGCCGCCACCCCCCCCCCGCCGGAGCTGGCTCTTCTTCCTTCATCCGGCAGCGGTGGCTTTGCCGAGGCCATGGAACAGCTCCGGGTGCTCGGGGCTGGCCTTGCCGGGAGCTGCCGCCGCTGCCGCCGGAGAGGCCTGCTCCGAGCACCCGGAGCTCTTCCTCGGCCGGGACTTCCACCCACAGCGGCAGGCAGAGAAACAGGCGAGCAAAGGGGGGGCAGGGCAGAAGGGCCAGGATCCAGCCGCTTCCCCCCCTGCCGGTTGGCCTCGTGTGTGTGTGCGTGTGCGTGGGAGGGGCGGTGGATGACCGCTTGCAAGCCTGTGGATGAAGGGGGAGGGACGAGGAACCCCCCCCTCGAATGCGGGAGGGTGTGGCTGAGGGCAAACCTGGCCAGAGGGGGTGCCGAAGGTGGGGGGGGAGAGCCCTGCCTTCTCTCAGGACCCGTAACCTGTGGGTTGGGGGAGGGGAGGCCACGCTTCCTGGCCGGGGCCACTGGCTTGGACGACCACTCTGGCGAACGGGGCAGGGAGGAA
Source organism: Phrynocephalus guinanensis (assembly GCA_037367245.1). Classification (NCBI taxonomy): domain Eukaryota; kingdom Metazoa; phylum Chordata; class Lepidosauria; order Squamata; family Agamidae; genus Phrynocephalus; species Phrynocephalus guinanensis. Next base: position 102,083,684 of record CM074733.1, on the reverse strand, counting down.
GCCACTTACGTCCTGAGGCCATGCCCACCAGCTCAGGGGCCGCGACCAAAGCACCCACACACTCTCGATGGGGTTCGATGGGGAGGCAGGAGGTGGCAGCGGCAGCATTAATGCCTGGTGATCCCTGCGGCTCTCGAGACGGAGACCTCCTCCTCTGCCCCCGTCCTGTTCCTTCCCTGCCGCGCTCCACGGGGAGCGAGCAGGGCTTTCTCCCCCCCCCCGCCTCGGCTGGCCATGTCCGGGCAGGGAGGCTCCTCTTTCCCCTTCTGGGCTGCGGAGAAGCCCCCCTCACCACCCCCAGCCCACTTTGTGAGGGAAGTGCGTATGTATGTGTGTTTTGGGGGGGGAGACAGTCAAATTTGTGTTCAATTGCTGTTTTTGGGGGTCTTTTTCATCGTCTGGAACGGATTAATCCACTTTAACTATGGGAAAAGTTTGTTTGACTTAAGTCATGTTTGACTTAAGTCTAGACCTCCGGAACGGATTAATGACGTAAGTCAAGGTTCCACTGTACAATGAATAATTTAAATTTTAGACTGTGAATGTGCTGCAGTTTGATTTTGTGCTCAACATATTTTTATTGTGGATATTCCTTCTCTCCAATATAGAAAAGTGAACCTGAACAATAACTAATGTCAATTGAATAAGGCTAATATGTTTCAAGTAGTGTATTGTATTTTAGTTTTTTCATGACATAGTCTTATTTCTATTCTTTTCCTGCACTCTTACTTCCAACTTGGTTTACAGTGGTACCTTGGCTTACAGACACCTCAGTAGATATAATTTTCAGTTTACAAATGAAAACCAATTTAAAATAATGCCTTGGTTTACGATTTTTTTCTGTAGTGCCTCAGTTTACAATTTTTAAAGGATGTTTATAGCACTACCCCATGCATGCCGGAGTCTGCATTTCAGTTTAAGATTTTTTTGCAATACAAAACATCCTGGAGAATGCATTAAATTCGTAAACCAAGGTACCACTGTAATTTCTTTGAGTGTTGACTTTCCAATCTGAAGATGAAAAACCTGTTGAGTTCTTACACTGGCATAACAACCATTTTAGATCTGGTCTTAACCAATAAGGACGACCTTATAAATGGGGTCAAAGTGGTGGGATCTTTAGGTAAAAGTGACCATGCCCTCTTGGAATTTGTAATACAGTTGGAAGGTGACGCTAAGAATAGTCAGACAAGAATCCTGGACTTTAAGAAAGCCAATGTTTGTAAACTTAGGGAATTATTGGCTTTGATTCCATGGACCGAAACGCTGAAAGAGAAGGGAGTCCAAGATGGATGGGAGTTCTTTAAAAGTTAGATACTAAAAGCACAATCTAAAACTGTTCCAACAACAAGAAGAAATAGATGTCTAAAGAAACCACAATGGTTTACTCAAGAACTTTCAAATCAGCTAACTATAAAGAAAAACATGCACAAAAATTGGAAAAAATGGGGAATGCACCAAAGAGGAATATAAGCAAACAGCTTACATATGCAGGGGGATGGTACAAAAATCTAAAGCGCAAAATGAACTTAGACTTGCCAGACTGATTAAAGATAGTAAAAAGGGTTTCTTTAGTTATGTCTGCAGCAAAAGAAAAAATAACGAAATGATAGGCTCTCTGTGTGGCGATGATAACCAGTTACTAACAGGAGACAAGGAAAAGACAGAACTACTCAACACCTTTTTTTGCCTCAGTTTTCTCCAAAAAGGAAAAAACAATTCCCTTGACACAAAGAGTAGATGAGGTAGGATGGGAATTACAACATAGAAGAGGTAGAGAGGTAGTACAGAAACACCTGGAAACATTAAATGAATTTAAGTCTCCTGGGCCAGATGAATTACATCCAAGGATATTAAAAGAACTGGCAGAAGTAATTACAGAACCTTTGGCAATAATCTTTGAGAAGTCCTGGAGAGCAGGGCAAGTCCCCATCGATTGGAGGAGGGCTACTGTTGTCCCCATCTTGAAAAAAAAAAACGGGGGGGGGGGGGAAGAGAACCCAAATAGTTACCGCACAGTCAGTGTGACTTCAGTTCCTGGAAAGATCCTAGAGCAGATTATTAAACAGGCAGTCTGTAATTATTTAACAAACAATGCTGTCATTACAAGAAGTCAACACGGGTTTCTTAAAAACAAGTCATGCTAGACTAATTTGACCTCTTTGATAGAATTACAGGACTGGTGGATGAGGGGAATGTTGTGGATATTGCTTATCTGGACTTCAGTAAGGCCTTCGATAAGGTTTCCCATGGTATTCTTGCTAAGAAGTTAGTAGAAACTGGGATAGATAGTGCTAATGTTAGGTGGATTTGTAATTGGTTGACTGATCGCACCCAAAGGGTGATCGTAAAAGGCCTCTCTTCAGCTTGGAGATATATGACCAGTGGGGTGCCCCAGGGTTCTGTTCTGGGTTCTGTGCTGTTCAATATCTTTATTAATGACTTGGAGGAAGGAATGGAGAGTATGCTAATTAATTTTGCAGATGATACTAAATTGGGAGGGGTTGCTAATTCCCTAGAGGATATGATGAAAATCCAGATGGACCTTGACAGATTAGAGTGCTGCTGGGCCAAAGCTAACAGAATGGGTTTCAACAGAGGGAAATCTAGGGTGCTGCATCTAGGTAAAAAGAATGAATTGCACAGATATAGGACGGGAGATACTAGGGTGGAAAATAGTACCTGTGAAAGGGATCTGGGAGTCTTGGAGCACCACAAATTGAATATGAGTCAGCAGTGTGATGCAGCGGCCAAGAAAGCTAACACGATTCTTAGTTGCATCAACAGAACCATAGTGTCTAGATCAAGGGAAGTGATAGTACCACCCTATTCTGCTCTGGTCAGACACAACCTGAAGTACTGTGTCCAGTTCTTTGTGCCTCAGTCTTAAAAAGGTTGTTGACAACCTTGAGTGGGAACAGAGGAGGGCAACCAGGATGGTTGAAGGTCTGGAAGAAATGTCTTATGAGGAACAGCTTAGGTAACAGGGACTGTTTAGTCTTTCAAAAAGAAGGCTGAGAGGGGATATGATAGCCATGTTTAAATATCTGAAAGGATGTCATATTGAAGAGGGCACAGGTTTGTTTTCCATGGCTTCAGAGACTTGGACTCAGGGCAATGGTTTTAAACTACAGGAAAAGAGATTCCATTTGAACATTAGGAAGAACTTCATGATGGTTAGAACTGTTTGGCAGTGGAATATGCTGCCACTGAGGGTGGTGGAGTCTCCTTCTTTGGAGGTTTTTAAGCAGAGGCTGGATGACCATCTATCCGGAGTGCTGTGATGGGGGTTCCTGCATGGCTGGGGGTTGGACTGGATGGCCCTTGAGATCTCTTCCAACTCTATGATTCTATGAAATTGGCATAAATCTTGTTGCCAAATATCTGCAAGAAGCTAGTACAGGCATTTGCTGTTGTATGCTGAGTCACACAAGTCACTGCACAACACCAAATGCCTGCGTTAATTTCTTCTAACAGTTCATCAACAGCATTTATGCCAATTACACTATGCTTATAGATATAACTAGTAATGCTAGGGCTAAAATAATACGAACTGACTAGAATTTTTGATTTTGTATGATTTATGTTATTTTGCTTGTGTTATATTTTTTATTGTTTATGATGTTATTTGTTAATCTGTAAACTACCCATAGTAGCAATTTGCTAGATGGGCAGGGGGGGGAGTTCAATAAATATATATATAAATAAATAATCTCAGTTCATCTCATTAGTTGCTAACTGATTTTGTTGCATCTTTATGGAAATTAATTTTATAGTTCTTGCCAGAATTATCAGGATAGGAAACTGAACCATAAGACTGAGGATAGTGTTTTCTGGATATCATACTGTAGAAGCAGGTTCTCCCTTAATCTCAGTTTCTTTCAATTTTAATTGCACATGTTCAGTCTTTGAGAAAAAACATCATTGGCAATTAGTGTTGTTTCTTAGTACCCTACTGATTAAAACAAAATCTACTTGCACCATTGGGTTGAATCCAAATGTTTTAATTGACTTTCAGCATGCTCAGTTCCAACAAGAGGTTTCATGGCCTCATGGAACAGCATTAAAGCTTTGAGTTCTGGGCAATTAATATAATTGTCTATTACAAAATCAGTCTTGGTTCATGTCAATAAATTAATAAGCAAAATCATCCCACGTGCACACATTTTATTTAGGTTTTTTTAATTTATTCCAAGGCTGAGCTTTGTAAACAGAGGTGTGTCACACGAAGATTCTTTTGCCGCTCTTTCTGCTTTTCTTGCAATTATCAGCCTGTTGATTGGATAGGAGGTGTCTCTCCATGAAAAATAAAATAAAATAAAAGGCAGTCATAGAGTGTAAGTAATGATAACTTCTGAAACAATATAAAACTTATTCCTATCATGTAGTGCATTTGTTGCTATAGTCTGGTTTTGATGGTCTCCAGTTATGTACACTGATTCAGACTGATGTGTTATTTTAAGAAAATGTGATAGTAGTCATGAGCCATCTTTTAAATTTGCTTCAGGGCTTATTGAAATGACTAGTAACTTACTGTTTTGGGCATGGGGCAAAAATTGACAGACTAGTAAGATTATCTTTTTAAAGAAGACTAATTTACTCATTAGTCTTACCAAAAACTAATTTACTTTGGAATAACATTAATGGTAAAATTTTAATTCATAAAGTAAAACATTATGTTATTGGTGGATCATAAATAAAAAATAGCAGTTACAAAACATCATGTTATTATATATACAATTGATCAATGCTGAGAAACATAAACAGGTTGAATCACCAAAATAATATAGCCTATTGTGAGTGTTTCACTAAAGCAAAGGTGCTCTTACATTTTAAAGGGGCCAGTATAAATTCATCCTTTAGCTATGGCAGTGTTCAAGTAGCTGTAGAAAAGAGACGTTGGTGAAGTTGTATGAGGTGGTGTTTTTTTCTGGTAGCAACACCCACCAGACACAGAAGGTGGGTGACCCCTTCCACAGCACTACTTATCTGAATAGAAAGGAAAAGGTAATCTGAAAATGCTTCTTAAAGTTCCATGCTTTTGAAGTCTCTCCAGATATGTATATAAATAAGTATAAATCAAATTAAACATAGGATCACTAAGACATTTTGACTTCCGTGTAAGTCTTAGGGAAGCAGATTGCTGTTTTCCTGTGACATTGTCTATTGTTATGGTCAAGTGATCAGGAAAATATGCACACTTCCTTTTTTGTATCCAATAGATATTCTTAATTAGCGACTGCTTATCTTTGCTGACACAAAGGAAATGAATGCGCATCTGTGGCTATTGCACATCTGTTGTTTTGTGTTAAGCATCCTGTTCACTTCTGAAGCTGTCTTCAGGCTATTTCCAGGTATAAGGCAAAGAAGTAGTTACCTTTGTGGTCCCTTAGATATAGATGGATGGATATTGTCTGTGTCTCTAGCCTGTTTTCAAAAGTGTACATCATCATCATCATCATCATCATCATCATCATCATCATCATCATCATCATCATCATCATCATCATCAAGCTGCAGGGCTGGGAGGAAGTTATAGTTGCATGTTTGTATGCTTTATTTCTAGCCAAAATAATTCATATGTGTTTTTTGTAAGCGCTTTCCTCAAAAGTGCCGCATATTTTTTCACAATATTTGATCCAGGATTGCTGTGCAGAATTCAGAAAAATGCAAAATGTGAACTGTGTAACAGACTGCAAATTGATTTGCAAATGGTAATTGGGGATGGTTGGCAAAGCACTCTCTGTCTAAAGCAAACCTGGCTGGTGAGAGTGAAGCCACTCGCCAGTGGGAATGAAGCCGCTTGCACAGTGGCCAGTGGCTTCATTCCCATTGGCCGGTTTCACTTCAGACAGCTCCTTCACCACTGCCACATGACTTTGTTCCACGTGGTGGTAGCGAGCAGCAGGCGGGTGGCAGGGACGAAGGAGCTAGCTGTCTGAAGTGACATTTTGATAGTCACTCTCCCCCCCCCCCCGGGATCAGGTGTCCCCAAGCTTCCCTGCATTGCTGTGTTCGGCCTTGGGGTGCCTGATTCATCACTTCCTTTTCCCCGCTGGGCACAGCAGCAAGGGAAAGGAGGTGACTCAATTATTCTGACCTCAAGAGCGGATTAATTGGTTTCCAGTTCATTTCAATGGGAAACCACGCTTTGCATTACAATTTTTTAATAAAATAAAAAAGACATAACGAATTAATTTTGTTAACCAGGGTGCCACTATATTTATTTCCCTGCCCATAAACTTCTTATACCCAAACTTGCTAGAATGTGTCTTTTCCTTTTTTTACCACTCTTGCTTTAGTTGCTACCATGTTTCATTCCCTGTTTTCAGAAGCCCTAGATTTCTGCTTACCTTGATGGTTTTGGTGTAGTGATATCTAGAACATGTTTCTGCTAAAAAGGATATGTATGATCATAATTGGAAACTGTAGCTCACAGAGGCTCATAGTATCTCTTTTAGAATCTCTGATGTGTACCCATAAAGTAGCCCTCGTTCACAAGGTCATCTCTGTTAACTTGAATAATAAAAATGATAATTCCATATGCACAAAGTGACATAGCATCAAAGTAAGTTCTGGACTATTTATCAGACTGACCAGATATAACTCACCATCCAAATATTGCTTGATCTTTAAAGTATCATGTTAGAAGCAATTACTACTTATTCATTTATCATAACTGCCTTTAAACATCTTAGTGAAAAGGATTCATGTTAGGCTTCTCACTTCAAAAATAATATTGATTCATCATTGTAGAAATGTTATTTTGGGGAGATGGGGAGATTTTTTTAGTGGAACGGGTTAATGACCTTGATGGTAATGCATCAGTTATCACATCATTTGTTACTATAAATATATTACATGTAAAAACTAATGCCTAACAAATAATCCATTGGTTTTCAAAGTAACATTTCCACTGTCTGCTTACTTCTAATTCAGAATGGCTATGAATGCTTTGCCTAGCACTATTGTTGATGTTTGAAAACATCAGCTAATATTCTTGTGCTAGTAAAATCTCCCAGCCCCATTTGACCTTACAAAATTAAACTGTGCAGTTTCAATATATATTAAATACTTTAATGTGAGTCTGAAAGGTAGAAGCTGAATGTTTTGTATTTTTGAAAAAGGACTAAATGTTTACTTATGATGAAACTATCCTTTTAGAAGGAGAGAAGGGGAACCTCCTTGTGGAAAAATTATCCCCCCCCAGGCCCTTTGTAAAAGTAAATATTTTGTAATAGCTTTTCTTTTGAAGAACTGGAGCATACAACCGAATCAAAGGAATGGCATTCTGATGGAGACTGTTGGTTGTTTTAGCCATAGCTTGGCTTTTAAGATTGTAATAGCATGGGCTGTCTGTGTAAAGAATGAAATGTTCACAGAAGAAGCAATGCTTATTTTAATAATGATGTGCCATCAAGTCAGTTATGACCTATGGCAACCCTTGTCTCAGGGTTTTCCAGACAGACTACTCATAAATGGTTTTGCATTCCCTTCTTCTGCCCCTCCCCCCCGGGACTGTGTAGCTTGTAGAAGGCCACCTAGGCTGGCTTTGCTTGTAGGAGGCAGAGTGAAGAATCACTCTCCCGAACTCTGTGTCCTCAAACAGATACATAAAGCTATCTCAACTACCATATCTCCCCTTATGAGTCTTCTTTAGGGTTAAGATCCTTAGGAAAGGCCATCCTCTCAATCCCAACACATTCACAGGTGCATTTGGTGGGGATACAGGAGAGGGCCTTCTCTGGTGCTGCTCCCAGACTCTGGAGCTCCTTCCACTGGAGGGTAGGCTGGCCCGATCTTTCCACAAGCAGTTACATATTTCTCTTCAGGCAAGCTTTCCCTGAGTGAATGGCTGCCAATTGTTTTTTTTTAATAATAATAATAATAATAATAATGGATGGTTGTACTGTACTTGATTGCATAAAATGTGTTTTGGTGTTGCTTAATATTTTTTTGGTATTGTATTCATTGATCCTTTTAGTGTTGCAAACTCACCACTCTTAGTAGGTTAAATACTGTCTCTTAATTGTTGTAAACTGCCTTGGATCCTTTTAAGGAGGAAGATAGTATACCTGTAAAAATATTTTCAATCACTGAACCAGCCAGCCAGCAAATGTTTGTTTCAGTTTTCAATAATATGTTCAATTACAAATTAATTTCATGAAGTCTGTTATTCACTCTGAGGAAGGTGTGAGATATTGGGAGGGAAACTTGTTACATGACTTTGGGTCAGTGGTGTAGCCTCTGGAAACATTTAATCTAAAATCCTGGGAAGTTTCCTATCCCCTCCTGTCAGGTTCCAAGGCTTCCTTTTGCCTTCAGGAAGCTTTTGGAAGCCTTGGAACTTGAGGGCCACACTATCAGAATTGGAATCAGCACCAACAATTTTGTGATTATTTACACTTCCACATCCTGAGGCTCCTGCAGCCAGAAAAACTGAACGAAGGGATTGGACAAGTTTCCATTAGTTTAAATTAAATGTTTCTGATGACTTACCTGGGTTACACAATGTAAAGTTATTCCAACAGGATTTTGCCTGTTATACTATATCACCTGTGAAGATTTTTCAATCTTATACCTGGTTAATCAATCACTATTATTTTATTTTATTTTATTGTCCCCAACTTAATGTGTGCAATTTACTGATCTTTATGTTTGATTATTGTTTTATTTATCAAATATTTCAGCTCTAGAAATAGCCCCCAAAGGTCATGTATAATAAATTCCAGACCAGAAATCTCTCTAGCAACAAGAGTTCCACAGTAGTGGGCTTTCAAGTGTGGCATTTCTAGAGACGTATTAGATGTAGCTCATATATTTTCAATTTGTGGGAAGAACTAAGTCAACCTATCTTAGGTGCAGAATTGTGGCCTGTAATGCATCAAGGGGCTTTAAGGATTTATCGCACTAGGGTATATTTTAACAGTTGGTGGAAGGCAGCTGATGTTTTTTATATCAGGAAGTAGCAATTTTGGTACCCAAGCCAAGCAGTGTAAAATGCTTCCTCTAGTCAACTTTGCTTTGTAATTCATGATGTAATTACTGTGCTGAATACCTTGTCATCCACAGTGAAACACACACACACACACACACACACACACACACACACACACACACACACACACACACACACACACACACACACACACACACACACACACATTATCCTTAGTTCACAGTCCTACTACGAAATTTCAGAACCATGGCCATTAGAGATGGACACAAAATGAAAAACTAAATGCTGTTTCATTGTTTTGTTACGTAACAAATTACTTCATTATGTAACAAAATGGTAGGATGCGTTTCATCACAAAATGAAACAATATCCAATTTTGTCTTCTAGGAATGAAATGATTCACCTTAGAGGAAATGGCAGGGGAGCTTTCTCAAGCTCTTCCCTGTAAGCCCCCGAAATATAGAGAGATTTTGGGCTCAGGGGGCTGAGTTATTAAGCTCCAACGGGGGTGTCCCTAGGAAAAAAAATTAATTGAAAGGGGATTTGGAAATGAAGCAGCTAATTGCTTGCCTGGGGGGGGGGCTATTGCGGTTTCCTAGTTCAATTAGAAAGATTTTTTTTATGTATTGAGGATAGGGTGAATACTGGGGCTGTCAGATGGGAGGTTTTGCCAATATTAAGTCTTCCAAGCTAACTCCTGCTAATCTTCTCCATATCGTTCCAATTTTAGTATATGTGCTGCCGAAGCGAGCACAGCTAACTCCTGTTGTGATTAATAAAGCTGTGTTCTCTTAGATAACCAGCATCACAACAATAAAACATGTAAGCCATGGGTAAAAAAGACTGTCTGATGTTCTCAGGCCCTGTGATCTGACACCACCAAAGCACAGGTCCCAATTTACAATTTACAATTCATGGGGGTGTTGGAGAGATGTAGGGCTGAAGAAATGGTCTCCAGAGCCTTGGGAATTCCCCACTGGTGCTGTAAACCATTGGTACATTTAAATGCCATCCATATCTTAGAATCATGAAGTTGGAAGGGACCTACAAGGCCACATTGAGTCCAACCCACTGTTCAAGGCAGGAATACAAATCAAAGGATACCCACCCAGTGGTCATCTAAATTTCTCTTGAATGCCTCATTGGATCACTCACCCACTTCCTGAGGTAATTGGCTCCACTGATGTGCTGCTGTCACCGTTAGTGTTTTTCCTGGTAATCAACTGAAATCTGGCTTCCTGTAACTTGAGCCGGTTGTTGTGTGCCCTGCACTCTGGGTTCATTGAGAGCAGTTCCTCCCACTTCTCTGTTTGACAGCCTTTCACGTTTCTGAAAAGTGCTATCATATCTCCCCCTCAGTCATCTTTTCTAGCAAATTCTTTCAGTCTTTCCTAATAAGACTTGGTTTCCAACCCCCCTAATCATTGTTGTTACTCTCCTCTGAATTTGTTCCAATTTGTCAGCATGCTGCTTGACATGTTCTGTCCAGAACTGGATACAGTGCTCAAGAGGATCCCAACCAATACCAAACATTTCAGACTTCCAATTTCATTGTTCTCTGAAGAAACAGGTGGCAAACCTATTCCATAGATAACATGATTCAGTTCTGGCCCATTGTCAAACAGGAAGTTGCTACCTTGGCATTCTTTTATTCTTCCTTCCAATGCCTGTTGAAACAATATTTCAGCACTAAAATTAGAACTTGTTAGTATTATTATAATTGACAACCAGTGCTTATTGATCTTTTGTAAAAACACCAACAACTTTTAAAATTTAGATCTGTCATTGTGATATCATAATATAAAGGCAGACATTTGAGCATATATTTGGGATATAAATAGATCAAATATGCAAAACATTGATGGTGTGATTTAAATATTTTCCCCTTTGTTTTTGAAGCTCATGCTTATTAGGTGGAAAGAAATCATCCAAAAGTTAGTAGAAATTATGGATAAATCCAGTTTCTAGTGTAAACCAGGTAGAAACATTGAACAAATGGGAATTCTAAAGTTTAACTTTTCTTAGATGTTGGATTGATTTTATGGAGCTATTCCATTAGAGGCTAATAACTGAATTTAGTCTTAAGTGTAATGGAAATTTGAACTAGAGTCACAGCTACATTTAGTTGATTTGAAATGGAACCGTGCATGTGTTTTAACCCACCATGTTTGGGAAATGGAGCTCAGTTGAACTTAGTAGATGATTAGAGGCTTCTACATGAGAAAAGCTTGGAAAAGACCCATACTTGGCAGAATAGCAACCTTCTATGTTTTAGTTCATCACTGTGGCTGTTAGCAGACTGCCAATTCAGCAGAAAAGTATCCACAAGCCACAATTACTATGGAGACTGAGCTCTGTGAGTTTCAGCCTCTGTCTGCTATCTCCCTTCTAAGGCTTGCTGCTGTGGATAGAATCATGTGCTCTGCTGAAGTTCTGTTGAAGTTCAGCAAAGTACCCAAACTCTTCTAGCCCTGGCCCATAATGAGAAGAAATGAATGCACAGGTACAAAATCTTAGTTTTGCTACATAACGGAGGAGTATATGTTGAGCTGCTGAAAATGGCCAGTTGCCATCATATCTACCAGTATGTTGTTCATCTAGACCTTGTACATCTATGCTTTTTTGTTCCTTTATATTTCTCATTTGTCTGTTTTTTCTGGAGATGACTGTCAATGAAGTTTTCCCTACATTTCCCGTTGGATCCTTGGCTCAGACCCACAGTGTTCCCGATGACCGAATTTTAACTGTGCTGTCATGCACATGAGTTATCATGTTTAAAGGGGACCTACCCTGAAGCACCTTGGCAAGAATACATTCACTGTTCATTAACACAGTATTGCATTACATAATGTGTTCACACTTGTCTGTTGCAGTGTTAAGTGTGTTTTTGCTCAGCTAGGTTTGCTTAGAAGTAACATAATTTAAACACCTTTCTGGAGAATGCCTATTCAGTATTTATAAAGCACTTAAGACTTAAGAACAATGTCAGGGTGTCATGTACTAACAGTACTGACAATAAGGGCCCTCAGCATTGTGCTGTTTCCAGACATTAAGGAAACTACAGACATTTGCAGCAGAACTGTTTGAACAGGACACTAGAATGTTTCTTGGTAATTTTATCCCTAGTTGCCTTACTTCTCTAATGGTGAACAATCCAAAGACCCCCAGGCAGTATCAGACATCTAAAGCACTTTCAGAGGATGTAAAACTAACCGTCCTTAAAAATATATAACAAAAAACATGTTCATGAAGCTGCCAGTCTTATTTGCATGGGGGTAATTGATAGATCAGTGTTAACAGTTTAGGCTTGAAAATTAGACAGCAGCTGGGTGGTTGACCTTATATACTCATCCTCCCCACCAGAGCTATGATTTCCTCTAAACCTTTTTCCCAGCCTGGGAGTTGTGATCCCCCAGAAAATACTGGGGGTCCAGGTTGCCTTACATGTGTCTTCCTTGATCTTTCAGTGTGGGATATTAGTGGCTTTGTGTATGTTTGATAAACAAGTTCTTTGAAGGAGAAAGAAGCCTGTACTTTCTGAGAAGGGATGACCTGACCCAATTAAAAATGCCTTTTTATGCAAATATATTGCAGGTTAGTGTTGTATCTCAGAAAAGTTTGGAAACCACTGTGCTAAATAGTCAGAGAATGTTAGCCCTAAACAGGAACATAACTAGGGTGGAGCAAGTGGGAGGCTTTGCCCCAGAACACCCAAATTTAGAGAATGCTAAAGGTGAATCTACCAACATGATAAAAATAAATGCCAGCATCTCCTAGACATATTCATATTCACCCACCTCCTTTGAAAGTAAAGTGAAAGAGGGCCAGTTCTTATAAGGTTGGTGTTTGATACATGTGTGTGTTTGTGTGTGTGTGTATAAGACATAAGACACACACACACACACACACACACAGAGAGAGAGAGAGAGAGAGTATAAGCATCAATGTGCAATACTGTTTTGAGAACATGACTGTGGGTTGCCTTCACCTGATAGATATTTATCCCCTGAAATCTTTTGTCCAAAAAGTATGACTCATTCTATTCTTCATGTAATTTAGAAGCATACCAGCAACAATCATTTGTCTATCTGTCAAGCTTTGTCTGATGTGGTTTCATGTTATCAGGGGAGAAAATCTTTGCAATAAAACAGCAGATAATAGTTTAGGTAGGGTATTGTTTCTTGGAGTGCTCCTTGCCCCAAAGAGGCACAGCTGCAGGATGTGGTGAGTTCAAACAGAAGCCCTGAGTGGATGTGGGCATGAATTAAAAAAATGATTGCAAAATTGATTCATATTTGTATGAATTGATACCCCCAATGAATACAAAACAATTCATGTTTAATGCTTTTTGATTTGTCAGTTTGTTGGGCTGTAAAATGGACCCTAAGGCACCCAGAGAAGCCAAATTGCAGGGAAGCTTTCCCGGTTGTTTCTCTGCAATTCCTCCATGTTTGAGGAAGATTGGATTTATGGTTTCTGAGTTATGTTCCAGAGCCCCTCCCTCTGGAAGGTTCCCCCCAAGGACCTAAAGACACCAAACTTGCAGAGAAGTTTCCTCTGACTTTCTTCTACAGTCCCTTCAAATCTGGTGAAGACTGGTTTTTCCTAAGCTAGTAGTTGCTAAAAGGCACTTTCCTGGGGGTGGGGTGTCACTTTGTGGGTGTCTTCACCAAATCTTCACCTAACTTGGAGGGTTTATAAAGAAGAGTAATGGGAGCCCTTCCTGCAGATTTGGTGTCTCTGTGTGCCTGGGACCACTTTCCTTGGGGCCCTCTTCGGGGATGCCTAACTGACATCTGGATCCCAAAATTCACCTTGCAGCCATGCCGGCCACATGGCCATGGACTTGCACAACAACACTGGCTCTTTGGCTTGAATACGGAGATGATCACCACCCATTGACTCAGACACGACTAGCACACATGTGTGGGAGGAACCTTTAGCTTTTACCTTGAAGTGCTTATAGAGAAGCCTCATGGGGAGCTTCCCTGAAAATGTGGTGTCTCTAGGCATCATGGGGCCATTTGATAGGGCTTTAAAGTTAACAACAAATTTATGAATCAGTTCATCAATTTGTCAGAAAAAAATCATAAATTCATTTTTGTGACTCATTGATCTTGATGAATCATAAATCAAAATGAACCACATTTTTCTTGTCCCCATCTCTAGCCATGAGCCTTTGCCTCCACTTTCCCTTTTAAAAATGAAAATACAGTAGTCCCCCATTTATCGCAGGGGTTGTGTTTCCAACTCCCTTGCAATAAATGAAAATCCATTATATGTGGACACTGTCCCCCCCCCCTCACAGCTGCCACCACTACTGCCACACCATTCTACAAAGCTGCTTTGGAGGGTGATAGTGGTGGTGGTGTGATGGCGGAACTAGTGCTCTGATCTGTGGCAGGGAAGCATGGAGGGGCAGCGAGCGCCCCATGCACAACGCACACCACTGCCCTTGGGACACATCAGGGACTCTCTGCCACAGCAGCGGCATTCCTCCTCACCCAACTAATGCGTTCTCACCTGGGTCGTGCATGGGTGCAACAGATGGGTGCTTCCTGGCACCGGGGCACTCAGTGGAGGGAAGGAGCAAGCCCGATGGATGGGCTAAACCGAGGGTGTGCATGAACATGAGTGTCTTCTTGCTCATTGTCATCATCGTCCTCCTCCTCCTCCCTTGGTCAGGGGGAGGGAATGCCACATGTCGGGGCAGCTGGAGGAAGCCTCTGGACAGATGTGGCAGTCTGCATGCACCCCACAAGCTCTGAGCTACAGCAGGGACTTGTCAGGAGTTGGTGGTGGGTAGGCAATGCCGGTGACAGTAGTGACAGTGGGAGGGGTGATGGTGGGAGAAGAGAAGTGGCCAGCCAGTGAGCCAAGTAAGCAGGTGGGTGAGGGAAAAGGCAGACGGTGGCTGCTGGCTGGCTGGCTGTGGCCACTTCTCCTTCCCCATCTCTCAGTCCGTCCCTCCCTGCAGAGGCCTCCTGACCTGGATGCAGAAGCCTTTGGTTCTTGCAGAAGCCTCTCGACCCATTGGAGGTCCTGGCCGTGGAGGACTCTGGGCCCAGCAGCAGCTGCAATGGAGACTTCCAGACCAAAGAGGAATGGGGTGGTGGATCCGTGATACAGTAACCCCCTGCCATTTCGCGGTTCAGGTACTGCGGACCCACTATATCGTGGGATTGCAGTACTGTACCTGCCCAGGCTCCAGTTGATTAGCGCTGGGGGGGGGGACTGTTTCCCCACCCCAGCACCAATCAGTTGGAGCCCAGGGTGTGGGCAAAGGGGAAAAGGTTTAAAAGCCCAGGCTTTTAAAACCTTTTTCTCCCTTCCCCAAGCCCCGAGCTCCAGCTTGGTGGTATATCAGATCCCCCAACGCAGCTCACCCAGGTTGCTCCCAGAAGTCTTGGAGCAGTGTGGGCAAGCAGCGGGGGGGGGGGAGATCATCCAATGCCAATTCCCCACGCTGCTCTGAGAAATCTCAGGGCAGCGCGCGCAGGTGATGCCGGGGGGTCAGATCCCACAACGCTGCTGGCCCGCGCTCCTGCGAGAAGTTTCTGGGCAACGCGGGCATGCAGCAGCGGGGTGGGGATATGATCCCCCCCCCAGGCCCCATCCAACTCACACCCGCATATCATGGATTTTCAGTCATTGCGGGTCAGGTGGGTCCCTAACCCCTGCAATAGGTGGGGGGGCGGTTACTTGTATAGACGGACTGCGATATTTGGGGCGAGATGTGGCAGGGGACCACTACTGCATGTCTGAAGATGAAAAGTAATGGTAAAGATAACTTAAACTGGTTTGTGGTGCTGTGGTGTTGCCTGTAATCAAACAACAGGTTTTCAGGGTTGTTCCCCATGGATTTTGAGATTTGTTTTTATGTTATCATATCTACTCACTGCTCAATGCAGGAATCCAAATGTAAGCAGATATGAGAAATGATTGTCCAATTTTCTCTTGAATGCCTCCAGTGTTGGATCACTCACCACCCCCTGAGGTAATTGGTCCCATTGTCATGCTGCTCTTTCAGTAGGAGGTTTCTCCTGATATTTAGCCAAAAACTGGCATGATGGTATATTGTTTTGTCCCGCATGTAAGGATGCTTAGAAGATAGTTAAAAATACTATGCACACTGACTTCATTGGGATAAGAAAAATGTCATCTACCTCAGTGTGTTAGGTAGAAACAGTCATTTTTACAAAAGAGCCAGATTAGAGTTTTACAGTGACTGGCAGCAAGTTGTGAGCAAATTGTTGCTCATTTATATAAATAAAAGAATGCCGGGCCAAACAGTATCTATTTCCTTGTTCCTATTAGCCACAGCAGAATGAACTCTTAAGTTAATTCACTTGTGTACTACACATTTTAGTAAGGACTTGCTCATTTTAGTCTGTGAGTTTGCAGTTAAGCAACTACTGGAATGGGACAGGCAAGCAATTAAAATACATTTGTGTGTCTGTACTGCCTACATCATTGGTCATGTGCTTTTATATATATATTTATTTTGGATCATCTTTTTCCTTCTATATAGAAAAGCAGTTTAGGTGTATACATCTCCCTTCAACAGAGCTGGAGGTAAGGGTGCCAAAATCTGTGCATAACTCTTATGACTCCCCAAATATAACTACCAAGCATAAGTAGATTAACACACACACACACACACACACACACACACACACACACACACACACACACACACACACACAAAACTGTATGAGTCTCCCGGAATGCTCCAGCACCCTCCCCAGCCAGCATCTGAAGTTTCCATGACAGGGGAAGGGGCTACCTAGACCACCACCATTAGACAAGGGCTGATGCACAGTGAACATCTGAGCCTTTGGTAAACGTGAGATGTACCTTTCTCAGGTCACTTCCTGGAGACAGATACCTGCTGTGTCTGCCTGCCTGCTTGCCTGAGTTTACGTTGTATAGCCAAAACTGTGCTGCTCAGATCTATCTAATTCAAGGGGAAAGTGGTATAGCTTAAATCAGAGAATCTCTCTCTCTCTCTCTCTCTCTTTCTCTCTCACTCACTCACTCACACACACACACACACACACACACACACACACACACACACACACACACACACACACACACACGGGGGGGGGAGTCGGGTATATCTGAAATTTTGCAGCTTTCCGCTGCTGCCTTAAAAGATGCTAAACTCTAAAACATCTGTATGCGATTAGATTTCTGGTTTGACTCTTCCAGTTTAACCTCTTTAAAACTATGTTTACACCAAACTCATGTTAGGTGCAAATACTGTAGGAGTGTATTTAAGGGAAAACTGTGGAAAAGTCCAGAGGTGTGTGTGAACATAAGAAGAGCTATGCTGGTTCAGGCCAAAGGCCCATCCAGCTTCCTGTATCTCACAGTGGCCTCGCCAACTGTGTCTGGGAGTGCACGAGACAAGATATGTCTCCTGATACCACTCCCTGCATCTGGCCCTTGAAGTACCCTGGATTTAAGCCTGGAGATTACACATCTCCATCATGGTTTGTAACCTATGGACTTTTCCACCAGGAATCTGTACAATCCCCTTTTGAAGGCATCCAGGCCAGATGCCATCACCACATTCTGTGGAAGGGAGTTCCACAGACTAACAACACACTGAGTAAAAACAAAATATTTTGTCTGTACTCACTCTCCCAACCCTCAATTTGATGAGATGTCCCCTAGTTCTGGTATTCTGTGAAAGGGAGAAGAGCATCTCTCTATCCACTTTACTCATGCCCTGCATAATTGTGTACGTCTCAATCATATTCTCCATCAGGTGCCTTTTTTTCAGAGTAAAGAGCCCCAAATGCTGTAGCCCTTCATCATCAGGGAGGTCCCCCAGCCCAGTAATCATTTTAGTCACTCTCTTCTGCACTTTTTTTTCAGTTCCATTATGTCTTTTTTTAGATGTTGTGACCCAAATTGTATGCAATACTCCACATGTCGCCTTACTGTCATTTTGTACAATGACATTATAATGTTGGCTATTTTATTTTCAGTCCCCTTTTTGATGATCCCTAGCATGGAATTGGCCTCCTTCACCACTGCCACACATTGGATAGACACTTTCATTGAGCTGTCCACCAGCACACCAGTGTTGTTTCTATTTCTAGCTTGCTAATTCTTTTTTAGTCCCTTTGTGTGCTTTCCATTACAAACATGAATATATTAGACCTAAAATGGTGCGTGGTGAGCACTCCCTCTAGTGACAAATCCCTGTGTTTTTGTAACTTGCTGGTCTCTGAACATTGCAGATATCTGCGTTGATATGTTGAACCCAGGTCTTATACAAACGGCCATGTGACCTATATTGCACATAATTGCCATTGTATGATTATATTTGGAAAAATATGATGGAGTTGGAGAAGTATTTTTAGACTGGGCAGATCCCACTTAGACTGAGAATATAATGAACTGAATTAGAAAGCTCTTCCAGTATAAAATGCCAATGTCTATGAAAAATGTCACTCTATTATGTGCTAATTATAGACTCTACTATTTCTTATGCCTGACTTTTCCTTATGTGCACCTTCATAATGTTGTTAATGGTCAGCCAACCTACTAAAGATTTGGCATAATTCAGTCATAAGTTGTGTAAAACTAGTAAAGCAATTATTAGTCCCGCAGTACTTATTTCCTTGGGATGTCTTAATGATTGTGATAGGCAGAGATGAGAAAGTTACAAAGACAGCTAGCATTAATGGATAACTAAACAGTGCAGGTTAGAAATATAAAAACTGGCTGCTCTTTTAATTCATTTCCCCAAACTTAGTCTCCATTTAAGAAAATAACAGAAATATATCCTTGTCCTATGTAGACCTTTGAAAATAACTATTTTCTCCTTTTCTCCCAACTTACTGCTTCCAAGCTTTCTTTTATAGATTCCACTTTCCAGCTTTCACCAATGGTTGATCTTCTTTCGTTTTCCCAGTTTGAATATGGTGGCGCAGTGATCTTCCTTTCTCTAAGGCCTTTTTCCCGGTAAAATGAGTACCCAGCTTGCTTTGAGCCTGGCTTTTATAAACCGCCCAGAGATTTTAGTGTCCATAAGCAGAACACTTTCTAGCTTTGCCTCACATTTTTTGGCTAACTCGTTCCCCTGGGACATCATACTCTAGTACAGTGTTGGCGAACCTATGGCACGGGTGCCAAAGGTGGTACTCTGAGCCGTTTCTGTGGGCATGCGACATCACCCCTTCACAGCCACCTGTATTCGGGTTAAATGGCTGTATTGGCACTTTGCAAAAAAAAAAAAATAGTGGGTTTTGAATCGCAGTTTGGGCACTCGGTCTCTAAAAGGTTCGCCATCACTGGTCTAGTATAATTTCTTCCAAGTCTACCAGGGAGCATATAGTGGGACATTTAGCGAGTCCCAGGGAAAGATGAGACGGCCAGCTGACAGGAGGAGCCTGTGGGCCACTGCCACCGTCCTTGTACACCATGGAAATATTGTTTTGATTTGTGGGTTTTTTGTTTTTTTTATTACAGCTTGGAAAAGTATGTTTTTGGATTACACAAGCAAGTGAGGAAATGTTTTCAGACTCTGATTCTTTCTGCTTGAATAAGCCAACAAACATTTTAGTGGCTGAGAGCAGCTAAATGAAAGTATCCACAGCCTGCCTACACAGTAAGATTTTGAAAACTATAAATTGGTTTCTCTCTTTTAGGATTTAAAGAAGTCACATTTGTTGTGTCAGGAGTGCTTCTGTAATATGATGCTTTCATAGCCATCTAGTGTAGTCTTGGCAAGCTAAGATTAATTGAAGTTTAAGCAAAGTGCTTCTTGACATTCTTTTCACGTCTCTCTAAAATTAGTCATGGGGTTTTGGCAAGAGTGAGGATGATGTTCTAAGGTTTCATGATATTCGGTAGGCCACTTAACTTAATAGAAAACACATACAAATGCAGCTTTCCCAAGTCTATACCTAAAAATGCAAAAATGATAGTTGGCAGTACCATCTTCTGCATTTAAAAATCAGAAATAGATTTCAGTGGGGCTTGTTTACAAGAGAGTGTGCAGCTTTAATCTTCCTCTGTGGTTTGGGTAATGGCTGAGATATGAGCCCATTTAAAAGAACAGAAGCTATGAAGTAAATCTAGCATGTCTAGATTGGACAGAGGTCCTGTCATCATCTTAAGGACACCAGTGGTGCTTTTAATAGTGGAGATTAAGTTCTAATGCAAAAACATGGACCCTGTGGGCCTCCCAACTGTTCATATCAGCTTTAGCCAGCGGTAAAGGCTGATAAGAGCTGAAGTCCAGCAACGTTAGCCAGGTGTGTTCTCTGTATGGTAGGCCACCTCATAGCTTTCTGAAATTTGAAAATGCCATTCAAAATAACCGTTTCCACTTCTTTTGAGAAACAGTTAAATATGGCCACTGCAACAGTAATAAATTACATGTTAGGCCCTTTG
Organism: Phrynocephalus guinanensis; assembly: GCA_037367245.1. Classification (NCBI taxonomy): domain Eukaryota; kingdom Metazoa; phylum Chordata; class Lepidosauria; order Squamata; family Agamidae; genus Phrynocephalus; species Phrynocephalus guinanensis. The sequence continues at coordinate 102,063,310 of CM074733.1, read as the reverse complement.
AACTGTTTTTGCAACTCCTGTTAACAAGATCTGCTCAGGATTAAGTCCCACTGACCACCTGTCTTGTGTTGCAGGTCCTTGTATCTATGCAGGACCACATTTCTAATCAGGCTGCAAAGATCTGCAGAAATAATGTGTGAAGTCTGTGTGTGATTCTGTTAATAATACCCATGGATTGTTGACCATATTTCTGTTTTACCTAAGGTGGAGTGGAGCACCACTGTTGTATTACAGTGGTACATCTACTTACAAGTGGCTCTACTTATGAGCAATTCAACTTAAGAGCAGAAAATAGTTGGTGTTTTAACAGCTGCCTTACAAATTCTAGATGTGGGCTGCTTTACTTACAATTTTTTAATTTTTTTCTATTTTTAATTTTTTAAAAAAAATATAGATACAGTTGCTCTACTTATGAGTTGTTCGACTTATGAGCATGCATTTGGAATGATTAAACTTGTAAGTAGAGGTACCACTGTATTTTGTTGTTATGCAGTGGACCTTTCTCTGCATGACATTCCTGTACCATACCTTTCTCTTTAGTTTTGGGCCTGAAATCTGAAGGAATGGGAAATGGCAGATACTGTGCACTTGACTGATTCCAGCATTATCTTGGAATGCTTGCTTGCATCACATCATAGATTCACCTAATACTGAAGACAAGATTTTCAGTGTAGTGGGGTTTGCAAACCATCTTTATCAGTTAAAATTTGAAGATAAATCTGTTACAGAACCCCCCGCCTATCGTGGGAGTTAGGGACCCACGTGAGCCGCGATGACTGAAAATCCGCAATATGCTGATGCAGATCGGGTGGGGGGCATGCCACCACTGCTTCCCACGCTGCTGGAAGACTTTTGTAAAAGCCTTCCAGCAGCCCCTTCAAGGGCGGTGGATGATCTGATCCACTGCACTTGCTGCAGGGCCATTTCACCCCCAGCCAGTGCCAACCAGCTGCTTGGTGCTGGCTTGGGGCCAGCACTCCCCCGCAATCCCAATTGAAATGCATTGGCTCAATGCATTTCAATGGAGAAATTTTTTCCCATTGGAATGCATTGAGTCAATGCATTTCAATCGAGATGACCCGGGACTGGAAGGGATTTTAAAATGGATGCGTGTTTCTCCAGAGCCCCTGCGGGGGGAGGGGGAAGTGGTGCACCCATTTTAAAATCATTTCTGACTTCTTGCAGCAGCCCGGGCGAGGGATGGAGGGGGATCATGTCCGCTGCTGCCGCCCACCCAGGCTGCACCGAGGCTTCTTGCTGCAGCCCGGGCGAGCTACGGAGGGAGATTGTGTCTGCTGCCGCCGCCCACCCGTGCTGCGCTGAGGCTTCTTGCAGCAGCCCAGGGGAGCAACAGAGGGGGATCGGTCTGTCTTGGGGAAGGGGAAAAAAGGTTTTAAAAATCCAGGCTTTAAAAACCTTTTTTCCCCTTCCTCACACCTGGAATCCAGCTCATTGGGGCGGGGGTGGGGAGATAAAGTTTTTTCTCCCCCACCCTAGCACTAACCAGCTGGAGCCCTAGCATGTACTGCAGTCCCCGGTATTGCGGGACCACAGTACATGAACTGCGAAATGGCAGGGGTTACTGTACTCTGTTTCTTCATTCTTATGGGTTTTTTCCCCATTTTTTGTTGTTGTGATTACAATCCACGGGGATTGTAAAGCACATTAATTATATACTAATGGATTATGGCAACTCTATGAATTAAATGACTGAAGGAAGTTTAGCAATTGCTAGTCAGACTTTTTTTGAATAAAGGAAACATCCTGTAAGAAAATATTTAAACTCTTATAACTTTTGTTTCCCTCAAATGAACAAGTCACTGATTTTCCAAGTCATTCAACCTGTTGCGACTTTATTCAAGCTTTCTACTGTAAAATGAGAGATTTTTGTGCCTTCTTTGAAGTATTGTGTGTTGTTTTGTTATCTATGTTGCCTGGCTGCTAATGTGAATGGCATTGTTCGTGATTTAGAAGAGGGGAATCATGTGAAATAGTTAGTAATCATATCCTGAACTTATAGAAAAGTACCTTTCTGCTCAAATGTACTGACTGCTGTAAGATAATAGTTTCTTTCTTTGTGTCTTCCAGGTTTCACTGAGCTTGTCTCTTCTGAGATGCCAGATAAAACACCAGAGGGTAAAGAAACTTCATCCAGGAATGAAGGTCAGTATTGTTTGCCTTTTGAGAAATCATCTTCTTTCATTTTCTCAGAATACATATGTAGGAAAGATAATGTTGTCCAACCTTTTTGTGAATGTGGCTCTTGAACCATACTATTTGTTTCCTAATCACTTCGGATGTGATTTCTTTGTGTGTGTGTGTGTGTGTGTGTGTGTGTGTGTGTGTGTGTGTGTGTGTGTGTGTGTGTGTGTGTGTGTGTGTGTGTGTGTGTGGGGGTGGGGGTGGGGGTGGGGGGGGGGGTGGGGTGGGGGAGATGATTCAGTTAATGTTTGGTTAGTCCAGGAAATTTTGGGTTCCTTTCTTCTAGTATGTGATGATTATAACTTGATGCACATCTGTTATTTTCAGGCACTACAACTTATTTTTTACTAATGGCACAGAACTGTACAGATTACTCCAAACAAGTTTCACTTGCTGAAATCCTGTTTATTAATGTAGAGTAGACCTATTGAATCAGTGAAGATTTGGTGAGTCATTTACTCCCTTCATTCCATTGAGTTGACTCACTAAATGCCCACTGATTCAATGGATGTACTCTAGAGCAACTTACTATGCTGAGTAACAGGATTTTAGCCATTTAATCGAAGTGCAATTTATATTCAGTAAGTGGGTGTAGGATTGTAACATCATTAGCAGTATAGGCAATTAATATTATATTTGATAGTTACAATTTATCATCCTTCAAGTATGGATTTTGAAAAGCTATCTCTTTAAAGTAGGTTAAATAAGAATTGTGTTAAACTCACAGTATGTGAGATGCTTGTGTAATACATTCTGTTCCACTTGTTGTAAACTTAGCATGTTCACCTTGAAACCACTCTTTCAACCCCAAACACATATTATTCTCTCTGGAAGTAAAGACTGTATCACAGAACTGCAGTCTCTGTTGGTTTTGCCACGCCCTGTTGCCTTTCCTGTGGTGGGTAAATATGTTTTATTGAGGAAGGATTTTGGCAGCTAAGCCGGTTGACTGCAAAAATGATCTGTCTAGATAACTCTGTGGGATGCAGCATCTGGCTGGCTAGGGAGCCGGGGGTCATGAGTTGGGGTTATGCATTGTATCTTGTAGAATGAAAAGCAGTGTGTTTGGCTTTAGATTAAGTTACACGGTCCAAAGTATACCCAGAAAAAAGGGAATGGTAAATGTCTTCTGACTACTGAATACCTAGGAAATCTTGAAAAGGGCTGCTGTAAGTTGAAACTTCAGTTGGTAATATTTATTTATTTATTTATTTATTTATTTATTTATTTATTTATTTATAGTTGAAGTACTGAACATCTCTCCCACTTGATTATTTTTTTTAAAAAATGGGTTTAAAATTATCCTTCGCTTTTCCTCATGTGAGCACCCATCCACTTTTAAAAACTCTTCTTCACTGTAGACTAAAACTGTAGACCATGTCATTTTTGTGTTCCATGACTGATTGAAACATAAAAGGATAATATACTAAGCTACAACCTACTGAGCAGTCGGTTGGTCTTCTTTTCAAAATAAAGCTGTTTGTCCTAAAAAAAAAATTGGCTACTGCACAGCATTTTTTGAATCAAATAAGGAGTTGGTGGTAAATCCTTTTTAAAAATAGAGAACCCACAGGATATGAAAAAGCTTTTAGAGAAGGATAGGAGCACATCTATTTAAGTGTTATATTGACATTTCTGGAGGTCTGGCAGAGTGATATTCTTTAACTTTATTTAACTCTTGTTTGATAACATACTTTTTAAAAAAAACTTGCTTCTTTTGACTTCTGTCATTATCATTTTGTGGAGATACTGCAATGAAAGCTGAAAAATGGACATCTAGTGTTCTTACAGTGATGCTCAAATGTTCCATTACAATGAAAGACTATGATTACATTCCGTCAATCAGTTACAGGAGTGCAGTATCCATGATTCAGTTCTTCCTATCTGCATCCCCCTCTATTGCTATCATAAATAACCTTGTTGCAACCATCAGTTCACCATGACAAAGAGGTTTTTCATCATAATACAGTAGTCTGCCCAAGATTGTATGTTTGTGGCGTGAAGGCGGGCAGAGATAAAACCTGGATTTGCTAGCCTTTCTTTTCAACACTCTTTGTAAAATACATTTTATTGATCATAATCCTGTTGGGTAGCAGCAACAATCTGCTTTGCATTAAAGACTTCTCTTTTTAACAAAAATATGGGGCATACATAGTTCATGTGCCATGAGACAAAGTTGTGCACATGCTAGCATTAAAAAAGGAAGTTTTTAATAAGCCACAATCTTTAACTGACAATGTCATTCCCATTGTGCAGATGAAATCCACTGAACAGGATTTCTATCATTATCTGGGGTCACAGAGGAATAATTTTCCTTTTTTTTAAACAGCATTGAATTCAGGTGGTTCAGATACTTAGATAGGGGAACCGATGCTTTCCAACACACACATTCTCTCTGTGGTGAAGAACTAAGATGAAAGGCTGCATGCTTATACAGCTAAAACAAAGCTGAGGAAATACAAGATGCATAGTTAGGAGAAATATTATTACTAATTGCATATTTTCCTCCATATTTCCACTACAAGGTACCACTCAAGGTGGCTTACACACTTCTTAGAGTAAAAGAGATAAAGCCACATTTATCTACAACCTTGTTGAGATTTGTGCTTGCATGCTCCAGCTTCTCATCTGGAATGGTTGCAAGGAGGAGACTGGTATTTCCTTTCCTATCAATTAACAGCAACTTGTGTCATTTGACTCTTGTAAACTATGGTTGTTATTATCATGGGAAGCAGTCTCGTAATTATTTTACTGAAACTTAGACCTTGACTTGAGAGCCTCTGAGGAGTGGGTAGAGTGTTTGTTCTCCTTTGTCCACCAAGCCCTTTTGGTCAATAAAAACGACCTGTAATTGTTACTGGTTTACTTTATCTCAACAAAGTCAAAGTAACTGGTCTGTGTATGTACATGAGGAATATTTCAACATTTTTGAGACATTGAAATACATTACCGTGTTTACTTAGAAACCCACTCAGTCTTGCAGACAGCTGTTCTTCTGATCTTAATTAGAACAAAGGTGGGATAATGTATAAAACTGCAAAGGTAGATTTACTGGTATGCAGTTTCTCATTGACTGCTTTTAGTCTAGCCAATCTAACATCCAGATTTTCTATTTATTTGGATCTTTCTGTCTTAAAATTGTTGGTGACTGCTTTGAGTACAGAATCTGAAATTGCTTCTGCATAGATCAATGGTAAAGCACAGAGCTTAGAAGAGTTAGATCAGTGGTTCTCACCCTGTGGGTCCCCAGATGTTCCTGGACTGCAACTCCCAGAAACTCCTTCCAGCACAGCGAGTGGTGGAGGCTTCTGGGGATTGCAGTCCAGGAACATCTGGAGACCCACAGGTTGAGAACCACTGAGTTAGATGTTCTGGACTAGAACATGGCCAGTTTTCCCCACAATTCTTGGAATTGCATTTCAAGAAACCAAAACTAATCCAAACTCTGGTTTACCATCGTGACCAACTCTAATCTTTATCTTCAATGCTTTATTTTTCCATGCAACTCTTTTAAATCTAGAAACATTGCATCTTTCTCTTATGAATGGCAAAAGTATTTTTCCAGCATTCCAGCATAAACTTACAAAAGACTCAAAAGTGGGTGTGTGAATTATTTGCTACCCATAAATTTGAATGGTGCATGGTTTCTACCCATGCTGATACCCACTGTGATATAGTGGTTAGAGTGGTGGACTAGAACTCAAGAAACCTTGGTTTGAATCCCTTCTCAGCCATGGAAACTCACTGGGGATGAGGAGGAGTAACACCACTCCTTAGACGTCTAACTTGAAGACCTTACTAATGTCATGTTAAGTCAGTTGCAACTTGAGGGCATGTAACGCATGTAACTTCTACCGATAGCTAAAGGGTGGCAGCTAGTTTTATTGCCATGATAATTTATGCATTATCCATTAGGTACAAAATTAAAAATGGTATCAGAGTGGTGCTCTAGGTTATGTGCAGAATCAATTTATGATATATTTCTTTCCAGTGAACATTTTTTGCAGCTTGATCTCCTTTTCTAGTTTCTGTTTGAATAGTAGTTTCTATTATAGCAGGAAATCCTGACCTGCTTTCCTGGTATGATTTGTCAGTAGGCTGTTTCCTGCCCAGCTGGCTGGTCTGTGGAACAGAGTAAAGTAGGAAGCCATTCGTTTTCTCCTCATTAGGCTGAAAAGTGTTTCATGGTCTTTAGGAAACTGTTTTTCCAATTTTGCAAGGCATCTGTGCAAAAGCATAATTTTAGCACATTTTTCCTCTTTCTTCCTGAACAGCTGTAAGATGATTAGTATTCTTTTTCCACTGATTTTTTAAACCCAAAATTATTTCTTTAAACAGCCCAGAGTGGCTCTTACACCAGAAGGTGCGGTATATAAGTCAAATAAATAAATACATACATACATACATACATACATACATACATACATACATAAATACATACATACATAATAAATACAAATAAATAAATAAATAAATAAATAAATAAATATTTCCTTTCTCTATATCATAATAGATTACTACATAGAATGAAATCCCCCATGTACATGAAATTTTTTCCATGTTGTTGTTGTTCAATTTATATACTGCCCATCTGGCAGAAAGCCACTCTTTAAATGGTTTAAACCATTAAAACTAGAGATGGGCTTTTCAGTTTGGAAGTGGTCAGCTTCCAAAATGAAATGTGGGGGCTCAGCTGACGTTCAGAACTGGAGAAATGAAATTAACGAATCCCTTATCTTGCTCTGGGCTCACACGGGCTGCAACTTCAAGGACCACTTCCAAAATGGACAGCAAATCTCTAATTAAAACCTTAAACAAATGTACTTAGATAGAAAAAAACATGCACGGACACTGTTACAGTTATAAAAATACTACTTGAAGTCATGGGGCTTCAACTGGTAGCAGAAGGATAAAAGAGAGGGAACTAGCTTGATCTCCGAAGAGGAAGCATTCCACAACTTGGGAGCAACCACAGAGAAGGCCTTCTCTCATGTCCATATCAAATGTGCCTGCGATGGCACTGGAGCCAAATAAGACATCTCCAGTACAGCACTTTTTATCTGTGCAGATGCATTCCTGAATGCTACAGAAACCTGGATATCTAGTCTTTGGCATAAATTCAGGAATGCATCCAAACTGCAGACATGAGTTTCCAGGGGGAGTGTAACTCTTATCCAGCAAAAAATTGCTTCTGATTGACCAGGAGATGCTCGGTCTTCTTCCATCATTGCTCTAGTCTCAGTACCACTTTCTTCATTGCCACCAGTTCCCTGCTAAATCAGTGGGCTATTCTGAATACTCTGTGAGAGGGCATGCTTACGAGTGATTGTGTCCACAGCCAGTTCCCATTCGAGAGATCATCCCCTCTTCAACTAGATTGGATGTCAAGGTAACACGAAACTCCCCAAGAGCATTCAGGAAACCAGTTGGATCCATCAGAGATTTAGGGTGAACCATCCTCATGGGTCCCCTACCCCTGCAGAGGTTGTGAGATTGGGAAAGTCAGAACCACACCAGGTAGTGGTCTCTCCATGACAATGGAACTACAGAATATTCCTCCACCCTGGATCATTCTTATTCTGCCTAGCACAGAAAACTAGGTCCAGACAGTGTCCTACAACGTGAGAGACCTAAATATTAATTGGGGCAACTCCATGGTAATTATGGATGACATGAAGTCCTGAGCCACTCCTAAAAAGGTGTCCTTGGCATGGATGTTAAAATCCCCCAGTACTAAAAGCCTAGGGGACTTCAGCATCCCCTTTGAGACCATGTCAGCATATGAAGGTAGACTATGTGTTCATGTGTCCACACTCGAACCCAGCAAACCAATGGACAGGGCGCCTGGTGAGAGGAATACAATATAATCATGATAGATTTCACCAATTCCACCTCACTTCCCAGGCCTGGCCTTCTCTGCATAGAAAACTCATGTAGGCAAAGATAGGTGAGACTAACTCCAACCAGATCTCCATAATACAGGCCAGATTTGCATGCTGATCCAGGAGGCTGATGTCCACTGCATATCCACTTATATGCAGACAATCTCTGAATGAAGAGAAGAGGAAATGCCATACTAATCTCCTAGGAATAGAGATTTCTAAAGATGTAACCTGATTAGTCTTACTTAGTAATTTAGCAAAAGATGTTGTGGTAGGAGGAAAAATGTTGGAATATTTTAAAGACTAACAATTTTATTCAAAATTTCACAGTAGGAATGCTAGAACTACAGCTCAAATAAGCAGAGAGAATGCAAATGAAAAGTACTTCTAATATCTTCTAATATCTTTATAATGTGTTTTGGTGATAACAACGGTAAACTCTGCTGCTTGCTTTGTTACTTTTCTAGTGTTGCACCTGTATGGGCTGAGTGAGATGGCCAAAGAGTGTAAGGAGTAGAAGACAAATGCTGTGTATGACAACATAATATGAAACATTTTCATTATCCTGTTCTGTGTGGGCTGTAACAAAATGCCATTAGACCACCAAAGTAACTAATCCGCCCTACTCGGCAGGATGTTCAGTCCCTTGACATATCTAATATTGTCACAGGCCCTCCATGTCATCCTCTGAATGTAAAGCCAGTTTCTGAATAGTTCTCCAGAAAAAGAGGTACATACCTTCCCACCTTTTCCACCAAAATGGTTTACAGCTGTGCAACTCAGGTATACTGTATATTCCATTACAATCTCTGTAATTCACTAGGATTTCATTGCACTATCTTGCACCATGTATGCCTTACAGTTTAGTACAAATAGAGGTAAATATTCTTAATAGCTCTCTTCCAACTTTGGGAATGCCCTTCAGGTTGTCCAATATGTCGATGTAAACATTTTCAAAAACTGGATTAAATTTAGTTGTTTTGAAGCAAAGAGGTAGTGTAGAAGTGAGCAACTGTATTCCTCCAGATGTTGGATTTCGGTTTCTCTCAGCCTTAGTGGACGTTCCTAGTAGTGGTAAGGGTTGGTAGGAGATGTAATCCAGATGTAGCTGGAAGAACATTAGTACCTATCTCTGAAGTGTCTTAGGTGGAATACATGGAATGGTGTGCTCCTCTCTTCCTTGTATCTTGCCTCTGTGCAGTTCCTGATACTTTTTGATTGTTATTCACCCACCCCCTTTGGTCAAATCGCCCACCCCCTTTTTGGTGCATATAAATAATGCTTCATTCCCCACCAAAATGTCCACGTCTTGTGCACATGGTTGTATTTTTAATGCCATACTTCTTGACTGTAGTAGTAGTAGTAGTAGTAGTAGTAGTAGTAGTAGTAGTAGTAGTAGTAGTAGTAGTAGTAGTAGTAGTAGTAGTAGTATTTACAGTCCTTGATTATGCTGACCCACAAGAATATCTTAAATTGTTCGCTATGCCACATCTTTTATGAATAAATCAGTTACTACATTATTGGAAGGTAGCAGTTACCATGTTTGTGATGTTGTAAGAAAAGCAAAAATAAAAAACCAACTAATTAAAATTAATCTGTTTTATCATTTCTGACCTCCAGTTCATAATAGAAGTTTAAGATGAACTTTGCTTTTGACACAGGGTTATAATCCTATATTTGAGTGCAAATCTACCATGATTTCAAAAAGTTCCACATGGAAAGGTCATTTGTAATTGATCAGCATTTATCATTAGGGTGGCTATTAGTAAACATAGCAATAAGGGAGGGGTAACCCCCACCCTAGATGGAATACTGTAGACATATTACATCTTGCCTTCAGGAAAGCGTTTGACAAAATGCCCCATCATATTCTGATTAGCAAGCTAACTAGGTGTGGGATGGATGGAGCAACTGTCAAGTAGATATACAGCTGGTTACAGAATTATACTCAGGGGATCATGATCAGTGGCTCCTTTTCAATCTGGGAGGAGGTTAGAAGTGGGGGTACCCCAGGGCCCAGTTCTGGGCCTATTCAATATTTTTTTATAAATGACCTGAATCAGAGGGTGCAGGGAATGCTAATCAGATTTGTAGATGAGAGAAAATGGGGTGGAATAGTTAATACCCTGGAAGACAAACAATATTCAAAAGGATCTAGATAGGCATGAGCACTGGGGTGATAACAACAGAGTGAAATTCAACAGGGATAAATGCAAAATAATTCAGCTAGGAAAAAGAAACAAAAAACACAATTACAAGAGGGGGAATACCTGTCTTAGCAATACTAGGAGTGAGAAGGCTCTTGGAATTATTGTAGATCACAAGCTGAACATTAACCAAAAGTGTGATGTGGCCCCAAAAGGCAAATGCTATTTAAGGCTCCATTAATAGAAATATGGTCTCCAAATCCCACAAGGTACAAATTTCCCTCTATTTTGAACTGGTTAGGCCTCATTTTGAGTACTGTGTCCAGTTTACTTTGAGCAGCACTGTGTCCAATTTACTTTGCTCCAGCACTGGAGGCATAAATTTCAAGATAAATTTAGACAACCACCTGGAAGATACCCTATTATTTTTATTCTTGTCTTGATCTGGGGATGGACTTGATGGCCCTGTATGCCTCTTCAAACTTTTATTTATTTATTTATTTATTTATTTATTTATTTATTTATTTATTTATCTATCTATCTATCTATCTATCTATCTATTTATTTATCTATTTATTTATTTATTTATTTATTTTAGAGTATTTTTGTGATTCTATGAAGACACTAAATATTTTCCAAATATGGTTGGTATGTTGATCTAAATCTTGAACTAGGGGACCCTTCTTCAGGTAATCTTATATATTAACATTCTGAAAATAATTTGAAGCATTTTACAGAAATAATGGCTCTCCTGTATCATCATGACTAGCATTGGTCCAAGAAACATGGTTTTCCAAAATGAAGAAGATTGTAACCTCCATCAGTCTATGTAAATAAGATCACTCACTATGAGTCAGTGGCTGAAATTCTGTTTCCTTGTTACATGTGTGGAAAGCAAACAGCATCAAATTCAGCTGATTCTAGCTGGCAGTTAACAAGTAAGTTCCTGCTGTGATTCTTGAGCAAGTACTCATGCAGATTCATTAACTGCCAGCTAGATGTGAATGAAGGCTTGTTTGCCTTCCATGTGTGTAACAGCAGGATTTCAGTCAGTCTCTTCCATTGTACTTGCAGCATGCTAGCTCAGGAAAATTCTACTTATATACTGGCCCATACCACTTCAAGTAGTCTCTGGGCGGTTTACAGTTTTAATCACAGCATGCAGGCTCCATGTGCCCCCCCCCCACCGCAAGCTGGGTATTCATTTTACCGACCTCGGAAGGATGGAAGGCTATGTCAACCTTGAGCCTCCTACCTGGGATTGAACACCAGGTCGTTGAGAACAGTTTTACCTGCAGTATAGGCATTTAGGAATAGGAATCTTTATTGTCATTGCCCCTTGACCACTGCACCAGAAGGCCCATTGCATACATGTCTCTCTTCATTTTCTTAAAGTGTCTAAGTCTGGTGTTGATGAAGGATCACACTGTTTCCAAATACAAACAGTTTTCATTTTTGATCTTCTTGAGAATCAGCTTTTCTTTTGGTGCTTGCACTGCTGTGGTAGCATTATTTCTTTGCTCAAAGCACAGAGGAGGGAAGTTTTCAGGAAGATTTTCTTGTTCTTGTTGTCACTACTGCTGCAAAGCCAAGTGAGTGGGAAGATGGGAGGGACCATTTCTTCTCTTCTTTTGTTTACAGTCTGAGTTGAAGGACACAGGACTATGTTTTGTATTGTAGATCAAGAAACTATGATGTTTCAATTAAGTCACCCTTTATGTTGTTGCTAAGTGTAGCATTTATATAGTGGGAGTGATGGTATTATAAATACATTATTTCAGGTTATGTGATAAATTGGAAGTGATGAAAATGAAAGATTGAAGCAGGCATTATTCTGGTACTGTAATCTGTTTAGCTATGTTGATGGAGATATTTTTGATGGGCTATCAAATGATAGAACAGCATGTAATGATTAGAGATGGGCAAAAATCAGGAAAATGGTGATTCATTTCAGTCCATGGTTTGTCAAGTTTGATGAATCACAAATAACGAATTTACAAAGCTTTTTCTTATGAATCGATTAATTGGTTTGTCAATTCATTTTTAATTTAAAACCCAAGCACCTAGAGACACCATACCTGGAGGGAAGCTTTCCTAGGCTGTCCTCTACATGCCCTGCATGTTTGGTGACATTTGGGTTGTCATGCCCACTACTTTGCTTGATTTTTGAGTGGCTGAGTACTAAATGATGTTGCCAGGTGTGATTGACTCTAAACAATTCTCAATAATATTTGCTCTAAATTAGCATGAAGAAAGGCCAGATGTTAAAGGTGGTTGTCGACACATATTGGCTGCAGCCCAGACTATTCACCCGCTGTACTTCATGCTTGCCTGGTTCCATTGCAGATGACTAGAGTTTCTTGACCAGTTGACTTCTCATTCTCTCTTTGGAAAGAACAGAGCTCATATCAGTGGATGGGTTTGTTATGCATTTCTGCTAGCAAAAGACAGTAACTACATGCCAAGTGATACATATGTCAAAGGGGAAATGGTGAAATGGCCTCAGAGCAGTATTTTGTTCCTGAAATTTTATTTCAGGTTCAAAATTCTGGAGTATGAAGCAACCATTAGGATTCATAACATACTTACAAGTTAATCGACTTATGAACATGCATTCGGAACGGATTAAACTTTTATAAAAGTTTAATCCGTTTATAGTTTATAAAATCCTCCATGGTCTGGGACCTGATAACCTGGCAGAGCGGATCCCCCAGCAGTCAACTTTGGCCCGACCAACTAGGATGTCGCGGGCGCACTCGCTGCAGGTGGCCACGCCCAGGGAGGCTCGAAAAACATCTACTCGTAACCGAGCCTTCTCTGTGGCTGGCCCAACACTATGGAACCACCTCCCTAGCGAAGTGCGCCTTGCACAGTCCCTGCCTGCCTTCTGGAAGGCTTTAAAGACCTTGCTTTTCCAGGAGGCGTTTGGTGGCTCTTGATTATGTTTTTTTTGTTTTTTTGGTCCGCCATCTGCCTCCGTGCCTTTTTATTATTATGTCTTTGAACTGATTTCATTATCTGTTTAGTAGGTGTATTTAATCGTTTGCTGTTTTAGTAATGATTCAGCAATGATTCAGCAGTGGGGTTAGTGATTCAGCAGTGATTTCAGCTCAGAGACAAAGCAGGCTGGAGACAGCTTCTAGTGAACAGCTCTTTAATCAGGGAGAGACAAGACTGAGGACTGGGGAGAGGGAGTTACATTTATAGGGGTCAGGACTGGCTAGGAAAAGATACATTTTGGAGGGAACAATTACAACCAATCACAAGGCTGCCTTTTGGCGGGAACCAATAGGATTGAAGATCCAAATGCAGCAACTAGAATCAACCAATAAGCCTGTTCCCTTTAGAACAGGGAGGCAGTTACTTCAACAAGCAATTACAGATCAATACATAACACCCCTCCCCCCCCGGTGGGCACAGCACACGTAATCCTTTAGATATTGTGGGGCCCTGTGACTTCTAGTTGATCTCCTGACTATGGGTGTTGCAGGGGCTTCAGCAGGCAGTGTCTGTGGGGGAGAGTCTACTGTAATAGTTTCGTCTGACACGGAGGGGGTTTCAGACAACTCAGTGTCCCTGATCTGTTCCTCGGCGCCATGAGGACTTGCAGGAGCAGATTCATTTGCAGACGCCACTGGTACCTGCATTCCTGGGGCATCTCCGCTCTGGTCTTGCAGCTGTGAATCATTAATGCGGTAGTGTCACTCTCAGGCTGCAATTCACCCATACCGGTACCAACTCTACTGGGCGCTCTGCGCCTCAGTTGGTCCACGTGCCTACGCCAGACCCTGCCATCTTCAATGGTCACGTAATAAGAGACTGGCCCAGACTCTCTGGTAATCACCCCTGGCACCCACAGGGGACCTCTGGCATAATTTCTCACCCAGACCAAATCTTCAAGAGCAAAATACCTTGTAGAGTCGCTCTCTGCCTGTGGAGGTGCTCTAGCCTTGTGGTTTGGCATTTTGTCTGGGTGGACATAGTCCAGCATCGTCACCAGCCTTCTACCTAGAAGCAGCTCTGCTGGCGACTTGCCCGTAGTAGTACACGGCGTCGCATGCTGCAAGAACAACATTCGGGCAATGCGCGTTGACCAGTCACCCTCCATCAAGCGTGCAAGAGATCCTTTGGCTGTCTGCACCATGCGCTCAGCCTGCCCATTGGATGAGGGATGAAAAGGAGCTGAGGTGACCCCTCTTATGAAATTATCAGCCAGAAATGCCCTGAATTCTTGGGAAACAAAGGCTGCTCCATTGTCTGAGACAATGGTCTCGGGCAACCCATGGGTTGCGAACAGCTGTCTCAGCACCTTGATGACTGCAGCTGACGACATGCTGGGAACCATAGCTACCTCTAACCATTTAGATTACACATCAACGATAACAAAAAAAAAAACCTTTCCTTGGAATGGCCCAGCAAAATCTAAGTGCAGCCGGCTCCAGGGAGTCCGGGTCTGCTCCCACCAGTGGACTGGTGCTCTGGCCACTTCTGGGCGCACTTCCTGACATGCCTTGCACGTCCGTACCCATCGTTCAACATCTTGGTCCATCCCAGGCCACCATACATAGCACCGGGCCAGCGACTTCATCCTGACCATTCCCGGATGCCCCAAGTGCAGTGTATCCAGAACCCTGTTTCTCGGTGGTGCTGGGATGATCACCCTGTCTCCCCATAGGAGACAGCCCTTATGCAGGGATAGCTCATGTTGCCTTGTTGCGTACGGTCTAAAGTTTTCCTCATGCGGGCCACCTGGCCATCCCCTCCCCACCCAAGTGAGCACACGGGAGAGAGTGGGATCTTTCCTTGTTCTCTCAGCTATTTCAGTGGCAGTTACAGGGCCCCCCGGAAGTGTGTCCAGCATCATCACTCGTTCAGCTGGGGCAGGATCTGCATCGCACACACCAGGAAGGGGCAAGCGACTTAGTGAATCAGCGGGGCACAACCTTTTCCCTGGAACATGGGTCAGGGTGTACTGGAACCCATTCAGGAATATAGACCATCGCAGCATTCTGGGGGAGAGAATCTGCGGCGTCTGTTTGTTCGGGTGGAACAATCCTAACAGAGGCTTGTGGTCAGTTTCAAGGAAGAAGTGGCGACCGCATAAATAGTCATGAAACTTTTAAATCCCTGCCACTATTGCCAGGGCTTCCTTGTCAATTTATGCGTAGTTGCACTCCGTTGGCGACAACGTATGAGAATAGAACGAGATGGGCTTTTCTGACCCATCCGCTTCCCTATGGCTCAGCACAGCTCCCAGCCCATATTGAGAAGCATCACATGCCAGAAACAAGAGGTTTCGACTCGTCATAATGAGCAAGGATGCTCCTGCTAGTCAGCATGCCCTGCAAGGTGTCAAAAGCCTTCTGCTGTGCCTGAGTCCACGCCACACACTCTTTTTCTTCAATAGTTTATGCAACGGTTCCGCTATTGAAGCTTTCTGAGGTAGGAATGAATGGTAAAAGTTAATAAGTCCCAGGAATGACTGTAACTCCATCTTGTTCCGTCGGCGTGGTGCCTCAGTAATGGCTTTAATTTTAGAGTCAGTGGGGTGGATGCCCGTTGCATCAATTTTAAACCCCCAAAAATCCACAGATGGCACCACAAAACTGCATTTTTCCCTTTTCAGCTGCAGCCCCACCTCCTTAAATTTGAGTAACACAGCACGGATACACCCCACTAGTTCCTGGGGGTCTTTCCCAGCAATCAGAACATCATCACAAAATGGCAAGACCCCTGGCAGACCCCTTAACAGGCGCTCCATTAGCCCTTGAAAAATTCCTGGAGCCACACAAATTCCAAACTGTAACCTGTTCACTCTGAAAGCCCCTTTGTGCATTACGATTGTTTGTGCTTCCGCAGATTGCGGAGTCACTGGCAGCTGTTGGTAAGCTTGAGCCAGATCAAGTTTGGCAAAAATTTCCCCCCCAGCCAATTTTGCCAACAGCTGTGAGACGACTGGAATGGGGTATGAATTTCCCCTGAGTGCCTTGTTGATGGTACATTTGTAGTCTGCACAAATCCTCACTTCCCCATTCGCCTTAAGGGGTGTGACGATAGGAGTCTCCCACCTAGAAGAGTCCACAGTTGAAAGAACTCCCTGTTTGACCAATTTGTCCAGTTCCGCCTCAATTTTGGGTTGCAGCGCAAAAGGCACTCGCCTTGGCTTGAGTCAGATTGGAGCCACCCTGGGGTCCAGCTCAAAGTCAATTGGAGGCCCTTTATAACAACCCAGCTTTCCACTGAAGAGTTCAGCAAATTCTTGGCCTAATACCTCGCCCAACTCAGGGGCAGTTTGGACTGAGTTGAGCCCTGATATACTCAGCCCCAAGGCAGGAAACCAGTCAGTACCCAAAAGACTGGGGCGACTCCCCTGTGCAATCACCAATTTAAGCACGGCCTGTTTCTCCCGGAATTGTACCCTCACAGCACACATTCCTAGAATGTGGATGCGGCCCGCCGTGTATGATTGCAAGGTTGCTGGGAATGGCTCCAGAGAGGGGAACTTACCCCCAGGAAAGAGCCCCCTTGCAGTCTGGTCTGAGACAATGGTGAATCCAGATCCGGAATCCACCTCCATGTCGCACGGTCGACCTTCGATCTTCACTCTGATGGATGGTTTGCCCTGCGCCGGAAACTGCACGATCTCTCCGTTGATCTCTGTGAGATAATTGCAGTCGTCTAGGAGATGAGTTTTGGTGGATGATCTGCGACACGTTGATCTAGGTGATTCCATTGTTGCAGCTGCCACTGACCGACAGACCCGGCCGATGTGTCCTGTCTTACCGCAAGCCCTGCACATAGCATCACGAAAACGGCAGCTTTTCCACTCATGGTGTCCGCCACAGCCTGTGCAAGCGCCTCGGCGATCTTTGGGCCGTGCATCTGCCTGACGCACCGACTCGACACCCCGGACTGGGCTCTGGCTTGGACTAGCCTCTGGCTCATCCATGGCATGGGCAGCCGCTACCCACAGCTTTGTGGTCTTGCCACTGGCATTGAGCTCTTCCTGCTCATAATTCTCTGTGGCAGAGGCCTCTTTCAAGGCGGAGGCAAGGGTGACATCTTCCTTTGCCACAATGCGCCTTTGGGCTTTTTTTGCTGCAGAGGCCCCCCAACAAATTGATTCAAGAGAGTGTCTTCAAGATTTGGGAAGCCACAGTGCTCAAGCTCCCGGAGTCCGGCCAGGAATGCAGTCACAGATTCTCCGGCTTGCTGCTGCCTTTTCTGGAACTCCATCCGCCAGGCCATCTTGGTTTTGGTAGGTGCCAAGTGGCTTGTCAGCCAGGCGAAAATGTCTGTGAGTGCTGTCTCACTCAGCTTTGCTGGGGCGAGCAGCGCCTTGGCCAACATGAAGGTCTCCCGCCCACAGCAACTCAGGAATGTGGCCCTTCTTTTGCTGGCATCTGTGATTCCTTGAGCCACCACGAAGAACTCGAAACGCTCAACATAGTCCTCCCAAGTGTGAGGCTCGGACAGCTGGAAGGGCTCCAAGACCCGTGGACTTTCCATTCTCCAGGCGGGCAGGGTAGTCTTCTAGCCAGCAGGTGAGTCTTGTCTCTGCTGCGATCCGGACTCTGAGTCAGCGTGATTGGGTCTCTGCTACTCAGCATTCCGGATCCCATCGTCGTCGCCAGTATTGTAGCGTGGGGTTAGT
Organism: Phrynocephalus guinanensis; assembly: GCA_037367245.1. NCBI lineage: Eukaryota > Metazoa > Chordata > Lepidosauria > Squamata > Agamidae > Phrynocephalus > Phrynocephalus guinanensis. Next base: position 102,045,425 of record CM074733.1, on the reverse strand, counting down.
GATTCAGCAGTGATTTCAGCTCAGAGACAAAGCAGGCTGGAGATAGCTTCTAGTGAACAGCTCTTTAATCAGGGAGAGACAAGACTGAGGACTGGGGAGAGGGAGTTACATTTATAGGGGCCAGGACTGGCTAGGAAAAGATACATTTTGGAGGGAACAATTACAACCAATCACAAGGCTGCCTTTTGGCGGGAACCAATAGGATTGAAGATCCAAATGCAGCTACTAGAATCAACCAATAGGCCTGTTCCCTTTGGAACAGGAAGGCAGTTACTTCAACAAGCAATTATAGATCAATACATAACAGTTTTGTCCTGATGTGAACCGACTGGAGTTCTTTCGGGAAGACAGTGCGGTATATAAGCTTTAAAATAAATAAAATAAATAAAATAAACTCGTGGGTAGAGGTACCACAGTAGTTTCCTTTTAAACAGATCAATATGAGACAGAGATTTAGGATACGTATTTTCTCCTGTTATAGGTAGGTGCATTGTTAATTTTGATTTGAAAGTGTTATACAGTTTGGTTGTTTGGAATTCTTTCTTGTTTCAAACCAGCACTGTGGCTGGAAAAAATCACTACCACATGAAAGCGTGTTTTTAAAAAGTTTACTTTAAAATCTAGTCAGTTGTGCTGTTGAAAACAATTTCCAGATAGTTAGAAGTCTCAGTTTTTGGAAACTTCTATTTTTATAAACACCTTTGGGGGAAAGATCTTTATTCCTGTGTCTGTTTTTAAATTGCTCTATGGAAAATGTAAGGCAACCAAAATGAACACAGACCACATGCAAAGTCCTTTAGCCGCAGGAATAAATACATGTATACAGAATAGAAAAGCTATACTTCGATTTCCAGTCTTCTTGTTACATCTACTCTTTTACTTGAACTATAGCAAAGTGTTCTGCTTATATACCACCCCATACCACTTCAAGTAGTCTCTGGGCGGTTTACAGTGTAATTATGCAGGCTACACATTGCCCCCCACCCCCAGCAAGCTGGGTACTCAATTTACTAACCTCGGAAGGATGGAAGGCGGAGTCAGCCATGAGCCAGCTACCGGGGATTGAACCCCATGTTGTGAGCACAGTTTTACCTACAGTACAGGCATTTAACCACTGCACAATGAGACTCTTGTGTGAGAGAGGGATGATATTTAGATGTGTTTATCTTTTGATCTACCAAGTGGGATCTGCTTGTTTCTTCTGAAAAGTTTCATTAGATTAAAAAAAGTGCCTTTTGAAGCTTCCAAACTGTGTTGAAAGGGAATTCCATGTAGAAAGCATTGCAGTTGCCTAAATCAGGATTATTTATTTATTTATTTATTTATAATATTTTTACCCCACATTTCTCCTTGGAAAAGGACCCAAGGTGGCTTAAAATAATGAGTGACAATATACAGGCAAGAACATTTAAGATATATTCAAATTAAGAACGGAATTAAGAGAGGCATCTTAGAACAATAAAATGTAACATTAATGCTATAAAGAGCATGCAAAAAGAAAAAAATCCATTATGAGGGGTGGAATCTAACATGAAAATCTCTGATGTTCTTATGAAATCAGTCAATGCAATCATGTATGGTAATCCATATAAAAGTTACATAGTAAGTAGTCTCTTATTCAGGGAAAGCTTGCCTGAAGAGGAAAATCTTTGCCTGCTTCAGGAAAGACAGCAGAGATGGGGCAGTCCTGGCCTCCAGCGGGAGGGAATTCCAAAATCTGGGAGCAGCAACAAAGAAGGTCCTTCAAGCATGCTGGAATCCTGCCCTATTGCAAGGAGGCATTTACTGTCCATCCTAACCAGTCTGCCAGACCCCCTCTTGCAGCTTTTATGAGCCAGGAAGGGCAAGGGTCCAACAGACATGTAGTGGCCCTCATCTCCCCAAAGGTTCTGACCACATCCTCAGGTTGTAGGATCTGAAACTCCTCCATTAATACAGGGATGGCAATTAGGATTAGGGTTGGCCAATTCGTTTTGGAAGTTACTGGTTCCGAAATGACCCGTGCGAGCCCAGGTGGTATTCAAAAGCCTCCAACACAGAAGCAGCCAATCACTTACCTTTGTTCTGCGCCTGCACAGAGCTGAGCTCCAACAAGAAAGCAGGCTCTGACATCAACTTTGGTCCTCCATGGTACTGGGTAGTCAGACAGGGAGGCGGGATGATGCCTGTTCCTGCACAGCTCCTAATTGCCCATCCCTAATCAGGATATAAGTAATGTATGGGTAAGGACAATCATTTTCTAGAAGAGGCATATTTTATCAATCTGATAAAAGGTGCTATGTGTGGGATTTTTTGGACTACAAATACCATAATTCTCACTTTGGGGAGTTATACCAACCTTGCAGGCATCTCACAAACACTTCAGAGGGCACTTGGTAGAAAGGCCAAGCTCCCTTCTTAGAAAGAAAACTCCCAGCTACCACTGGGGCAGGAACAGGAAGCATAGACGGAGCTTCGCCTAGCTAAGCCTTCTAATTGAGACCTTTCTACCAGGTGCATTAAACCGAAGAGTTTCTAAGGTGCCTGTAGTGTAGTCAGAACACACAACATAGAGGAGTATGAGATTTTGTAGTCCCCAAACTCCCAAACTCCCATCCCTAAAAGAGATTCCTTTTTCCCCAGTACCTTAATGCTGCCATAAAAGTCAAGTCAGGTAGAAATCCCAAGTTGCTAAACTGGTAATTCAGGAGGAGTACAACCCTGTCATAGTGTTTGAACACAGCTTCATTCTGTAGTGTAAACTGTAGGAGCAGTAGATACGTGAGGGAATGTCAGTTACTAAGAAGACTGCAAAGCCTTGATAATCCTTAAATTTAGTGATTACAACAGGTAAAGGCCTAGACATCTTAAAATCTGATCTCTATCATGTAAATTCTCTTTAAAGGGGGAAACTGTTGCTTTTTGCAGTGGATCCTGCTTTGATGCTTTATGAGTAACCAAATATTATTAAAAATGGTGCATGATCAAATTGTTAAAATATTTTTCTTGAGCACTCAGCAAATCAGGGTAGGAGGTTTAAGTACTTAGACAATGATCTCAGCCGTGTTAAATTACAGTCTTGGGTGGAGGGGCAAACTGATTTTTATCACACCATAGTTTAGAAGATTTGTATACATAACTCCACATTATATATATATATTTTTAATGGTAAAGAAAATCCTTGCAATTTACAGAAGTGCAGTAGGATGCCTTTCAATGCTGGCATGTCCTGGAAATAAGAGGACTGTTCTGCCTCCTGCTGTATGAAGGCTTCCAGTCCCATACTTCCACTGAATTACAGAACAGAGAGTATCTTTTCCTGAAATGCCCATCCTTTTCAGCGAATTTAGATGTTTTGCAAACTATCTTATTACATTATTTGTAACATGTAAAGTGCAGTTGGAGGAAAGGTACAGTATATTGCATAGAATATCTTGAATGTGCATTTAATATTTTTCTCACTTACATTGTACATAAATTGGCATGTATTGAATTATATCAATAACACCAAAATCTATCTCTTTGGTGTTTTCAAAATTATTTTTAATTAAGGTTTTCCAAGTAAAAGTGATAATCGAGGGGTGATAGGGATGGGTAAGGTGTAGATAAATGGTTACATAGAGAGAGGAGGTATCCTAGTCATTATTTTTTTCTTACATCTTTCAAACATTTTTATATGTTAACATCTTATTTTCTATATAATTTATTCCCATATTTTCATTATACCACCTTTTTTTTCTTAGCGTTTAATTAACAAGCTACAGTGACTCCCCGCCATTTCGCGGTTCCAGCATTGCGGTCCGACTACATCACTGGACCGCAGTACCGGAACCGTGGGGGGGGCAGCAGAGGGGCGGCCGGGTTGCTCCATGTGGCCCTCCCACGCACCCCGGAGAAGCCTCGGGCGGATCGCTTTTGCCCCAGGCCCCTCTGGGAGGCCTCGAAGCCGCGGGGGGGGGGAAGCGATCCAATCGCTCTCCACGCCCCTCACCCCTTCCCGGAGCCTGGGCTCCGGAGCGATCCAATCGCCCTGCCCCTTCCGGGAGGCTGCTGAGGTGGGCGGGGGTGCCACTGGGAGCGATCCGATCGCTCCTGGCAGCCCTCCCACCTGGCTGAGCGGCTCACCCGCCCCTTCGGGCAGGCCCTCGCAGCCGCCCAGGACCGCTGCCTTACAAATTTTAGATGTGGTCTGCTCTACTCACAATATTTATTTATTTATTTGATTTTTAAGATACGGCTGCTCTGAGTTGTTCGACTTATAAGCATGGATTCGGAACAGAGTAAACTTGTAAGAAGAGGTACCACTGTATTACTATATGGATCACAACATATAGGATTTTTATATCCATATTCTCTAGCATGATATTCAATAAACAATTCAAGTGCAAATGATATGTGAAAGTCAAATATTGTGTAAACATTTCTATATCAATGTTGTGACCTACATTTTATGCCCACTTTATCATAGAATCTTTCACCACCTTATCTGCCATCTTGCTTTCAATAAGTATCCATACAATTTTTAAATCAGTTTGTCATTTGAATCAAGCAACAGTTTATCCAATGTGATTTTCTCATCATAAAACCTCTCATTTTCATCCTTGGAAAATCTTGAAAGTAACAGTGTTTTTGTCCACCGGCTTGAGTGAGGAATTTTTTGTTCTAGATCTTTTTTTGGAGAGATGCATTAAACATTAGTCACAATTTTTTTATATTCTCCAGAAGATGTAAATCTGCTTGTTTCATGTGTGTTTGTTGAAGGCAAATAATGTCCAAATGTACTGATAGTTTCTGAAATTGTAAACATACTTTTATGCTTCTGAGGTGAGTTTAAGCCTTTCACATTCATTGACATTTTCTCCAGTTTTATTTAAATTTTCCTTGTTGTTTCCTTCGGCTATAGTTTGGGGGGTATTTTGTGAAATATTACTAGATACATGCACCCTGAATGTGTCTTAACATCTGTGTCCATATAGAGAGCATTGTTTTGGAGGGTAAGGAATTATACATTCTTCCTTACCACTTTAACTGACAGCTAGGGCAGTTACTTCACGTCCATTTTGTCTCTGTTAGTGTTGTGCTTAGGAGCAGTACCAAAAAAAAGTTACTTCACATCCGTCGTGCAGCTACTGAAATTTGTCTTGACCACGCCCCCTGAATGGGTGCTTAGCGCGACAATACTGTACCTGGTGCTGGGGTAGGGTTTTCCCTTGTCACTCTTTGTTCCCGCTTTCTGTTCTGAGATAAGACACCATGTAGTAACGACTGTCATGCAACATACCTCTCAGAAAACGGTGTCTGATTTTGTTTTGTTTTGTTGACTTTACAGAAGTGAAATATCAAAAAAGAATGTTTAAGTCCCCCCCCAAAAAAGGAAAAAGGAAGCTAGACAAATTCAGTGTTTGTCATGGTACAAGACCGTGAGGGAACACTTGTCATGAGACAAGTTATCATGGGAACCATGGGAACCCTGAAACAGGGACAAAACCACGTGATTGTGACCAGTGCTGTCACGGTACAAAACTAGTCGTTGAACAAAGAAGGACGTGAAGTAACTGCCTAGATAGTGTAGCCTGCATACTGTAATTAAACTGTAAACTGCCCAGGGATTTCTTGCAGTGGTATGGGGCGATGTATAAGCAGAACACTTTTTAAGATTCTCTTAGTGTTGCTTATTCCATCCTGAAAGAAATCAACCCCGAATATTCACTGGAAGGACAGATTTTGAAGCTGAGGCTCCAGCACTTTGGTTACCTCATGAGGAGAGAGGAGTCCTTGGAAAAGTCCCTGATGTTGGGAAAGATTGAAGGCAAAAGGAAAAGAGGACAGCAGAGAATGAGATGGTTGGACGGTGTCATCGATGCAACCAATATGGATTTGACCAAACTCCGGGAGGCAGTGGAAGATAGGAAGGCCTGGCGAGCTCTGGTCTATGGGTCACGAAGAGTTGGACACGACTGAACGACTGAACAACAACAACAAGTGTTGTTTATGGCATGGTCTGTTGCCCCCCAGCAGTGAAGCCATGGGAGGTTGATGCTGTCTTCTCTCCCAAATCCATGCAGCTGTTTGCCCTCTCCCCCAACTTTTGGGATGAAGACATTGGTTGGGACATGTGCACCTGAGAGGCTAGAAGATAGGCCTGGAAGAATTACCAGCTCAAGTGTTAGCATTTTGTGTGTGTGACAGATGCACCTTTTTTTTGGTTATTTGGGGGAACTACTGTTCATAACAGATTGGGAAGACCACCATGATGTAGGTGAGTGCACTCACTGAGTTGTAATGCTTCTTGCTTTATAGAAACCTAAAGAAGAGGGATGCCCCTCAGGCACTGGATGCTGTCATTTTGAGGTGCAGAGGAAATGGTGGGTGCTATGATCAACCCAAGCAAGCCCATATATAACCAGTCATTCAGAAGGACCCTGGGTGTTGCAAACAGCACCTGTGTCTCCCTTTGAGTTCCTACATCAACTGTCTTGGTCCAGCTCTTCTCTCAAGGAGAAGTCTCTGCCTGATTGCCCTCACCCTACATACATGGTTGAAATGAAACAGGTTTCCTAGGAGAAAAGGACAACACATTATCTTTTGCTCTGCTACTTTGCTGTTTTGTTTTACTTGAGAGAAGGAGCACTGCAAGAAATCTGGCAGTACTAATTCAAAACTGACAGCAGTTCTGAAGTTTTCATTTTCTGTTTTTAGTTCCTATAGAGATGAGTGTAAACAAAAGCATTAGCATCTGCTTTTATATGATATGGGGTAAAAAGTTCAACTTCTGTCCCTGTATTTTTACTAAACCAGACAGTGCATACTTTTCAACTGAATTTGCAAAGTCTGGCAAGTCTCCTTCTTTTTGAAGATATTTAATTATTGTGTTTGCTACACTGGCTTTGAAATGTGGACTGAATTAGGATTCTGCTTCAGAGATTTGAACCCAGAGGTACTTCCTGTACTTGTCCAAACTCTTGTTTTTTATTCTTTAACGACTATACTGTATTTGGCTTTGTTTTTCATCCTCTGGAAGCAACATATAATAGTTCCAAAAATAAGTTTAATGTATTTCATTTCGGTCTTCTTACTATAGTTCTGGCTCCTGCAAAACATTGATACCATGCGTATCTTCTGAGTTCTGTTCTTTTTTATTACCATTATTAAAGCTCAACAGAGGTTGTGAACAGCACAGATATATTTTTCTTCCAACCTACTTGCTTGTTCAGAGTGCCGAATGGTCTGTTAGAAGATGACACAACCATTATAAAATCACTACTTTTCCCCTTAGAAAAGGGTTGTGTGCTGTTTATATTTCACTTATGCGGTGTTTTAGCATTGAAAGTTAAATCTTATGGTGTTGTCTTAAGCCCTTTGTCAATTTGTTATGCAACCCAGATAGTCTTTCCATGTTTTTCTTTATTCTGTAGTGCCTGAAAGAGGAACTATTTTAAAAGGACACATGTACAGTATTTACTCCTTCATGTGAAAGAATGGAAACTGCAAATTGAAAAAAAAATGATGTCGACCTTTCTTTGAAAAAATACGCTACCATTGGTAGGAAAGAAACAAGGACAACAGTCACTGTAAAAGTATTTGATCTTCTGTTTGTTCACAAAAAGACTGAAAGTGATTTTACAAGTGTGACAAGGTGCACCAGAAAATATTGTTCTCCTCATTCCTCCTTTTCCAGGGGGAAGTCTCCACTGTATTCTAGTTCTTCATTTGGACAAGAGAAATCATACAAGGAAGGGCAAATCTGGATTGAAACATAAATCCCCCCTCCTCATATGTTGGTTTTAATTTGCTTCTAAGTCAGTTGTTTTACATTTAGATCTCTGCAGATTAATTTCAGCAGTCAAGGCAAGGACTAAGATTGACTCCTTGACTGAAATGCTGTTGTGTTTGTTAAAGAAAAAGTGTAACGATCAGTCATTCCCATCTGGCAGTTAACGAGTCCCTGCTGGAATTGTTAGTGGTGCACATGCATGTGCTGGTTTGATGTACGCTCAGAAAACACACTGGAGACTCATTAAAGACTGAATATTATACCTTGTGTGAAATGAAGCAAGGGGATTTCAGCCATTGCCTCTGCTTTATGCTGCTGCTAAGTACATTGCCCAGTTACTTCAACTACAATTAAAGGTAGTGTAGGCTGAGTGAATAGTTTTCAAGTGTAACAATGTGAAGTGTTCTACCAGTTCAAAATCAAGCTTGAGAGTTGCCAGACTCTAAAGGGCAACTGAGTATTTCCAGTGATGGCCCTGCACAGTTTCTCAGTAATTCTCCAGTATGCTGTTCCTTCCTTTCCAAGGTACCTTTAAATTAACTAAGGAATGTTTTTTGACCTCACCTTAACGAGGTAGCACAGGCATGAGCCAATTCAGAGCTGCACTTGCTTTAGCCAGTGTATTTATGGCTAGGCTACTGCTATCTTTTTTTTTTCTTTTCGGTCCGGTCCCGCCATCTGCTGTTGTTGTTGCTTATATTTGCTTTTATGAGTTAGTTACCATTTACTTTTCTGTTTTGTAATTTTGCTGTGTTGTATAGTTGTTGTAAACCGCCTGGAGTTCCCTTAGGAAGACGGGCGGTATATAAGCTGTATAAATAAATAAATAAATAATAAATAAATATCTGGGTAGTATAATAATTACACATAAGTTAACTACAAGGTAAGGGCAAGAAGAAGTTATATTAATGGCTAGAGAGAGACGGGGATGGAATAGTTCAAAGGCCTGCTCAGCCATGGAAATCCACTGGGGCAGGCATGCCCAAACTTTGGCCCTCCAGATGTTTTGGACAGCAACTCCCACAGTCCTTTGCCATTGGCAGTCTAAGCTTAGAATTCTGGGAGTTGTGGTACAAAACATCAGGAGGGCCAAAGTTTGGAAATGCCTGCACTGGGACATAGCAGTGGTTAATGACATTGATGACAACATGCCATAAGTCAGTATGGAGACCCTTTTCCAGAGTTTTCTAGGTAGAGAATTCTTAGGAATAAATAGTATTCAGAGGATGCTGTGGGATATTGCAGCTTGCCCACAGCTACACAAGCTAACAGTTTTTTTAAATCAGGAGGCACAGTGGGGAATCAAACTCCCAACCTGTGGATCTGTAGCCAGATACCTAAAACCCCTGAGCTTCTCAGCCAGCCAGCAATGGTAAAAACCACTCCTTAAATATCTCGGTCCTATTAGGGTTACCATCTATCAAGGAAGACTTGATGGCATAATATATTTGTATTCTGGGGGGAAAGCATATGGTTACCTAATGATCTGGAGCTAGATTGTGCTGTGATATCTGCCTGGTTTTCATCTATCGCCACAACTAGTTGTTTCACAGTAAAATAGTCTTGCTGAACAAATGCAGTATTCAAAACACTTGTCAGTATTTTTCTCTCTTGGCTCTCCTTGGTGTAATCCTGTCAAATATACTGGTGGTTTATTCAACTGGGGTGTAGGAGTTTTATTTAGTTTGGCCTTGATAGCATCCTAACATTGTTAATGCTTCGCTAAGGCCCATGGTAGATATAATGGAAACCAGGTACCCAATTTTCCCTTCCTGTGTTAAGTGCTGCATGATGATTGCAAAGCTTTACTAAAATTTGGCTTGAGTATCTGCTTTTAAAAGATAATCCAGTTCTCTTCCAAATATATTTACAGTCTTCTTTTGGAAGAGGTGGAATTAAAATGGGATGGTTCTCACTTCATGATTTTCGCATCTGTTCCAAAGGAAAGAGGGAACATATGAACAAAGATATGCTTGCTCAGTCACACAAGACTAACTCAGAGTTGACTGCTATGTCTGAATGCAGTGGTTGCTCATGTTTTCAACACAGAACAGTGGCTGCACAGGTGAAACCAGGAGTCTTGGAACAACAGGCGCCTACTGCACCTGGTATTCCCTGGTGGTCTCCCATCCAAGTACTAACCAGGGTTGACACTGCTTAGCTTCCGAAATCAGGTGAGATTGTATGTACTTAGGGCATCTAGTTAGCTGAATCAAGTTTGAGCATAATGTAAAACGTTTCCCACTTTTATTTCTTTTCTTCCTCCTCTGATGCAGTTGTGATGATGTGACTGGGTATCAGTTGATAGTTACATGCATCTCACCACTAAATCCACACTTGAAGAGATGCGATGGATTTAATGCTGGTTAGTGAGCAAACCAGCTTAATAAACAACAATTTGCTCTTGGATAGTTTCAACTACCCATCGTTTAAATTAAGAACACTTCACCCCTGGTTTTATGTAATGAGCAGGTGGAGTTACTAGTATGAAAGTAGGTGTGAAAACGTTTTTGTCAGGACCATAGGAAGAAGAGAGGCACTCTGTGTGATGTAAGATGAGAACTAAGAGTAAAGGCTTTTGTATGTTTTCCTGTTGCTTTACGTCTGCGTTTCTACTCATATCTGTCAAGTGTCCTGTATTGCCCGGGAAATATGGTATTCCCACCATATTCCTGGATTATTGTTTTCTTGGAAATGTCCCATATTTTTTAAAAATCTGGCACCTATGAAGGGTGAGGCCTGTCTAGTACTTGGATGGGCGACCACCAGGAAATACCAGGTGCTGTAGGCATCCTAGAGTAAGAACTGGCAAGCTACTCCAGTATTCCTGCCAAGAAGAACTCCATGGACATGGGGTCACAAAGAATTGGTCACTACTGTAATAACACAACAACAACAACAACAACAACAACAACAACAACAACAACAACAACAACAACAACAACAACAACAACAACAACTCACAAGGCAGGGCATTCTCCATTGGCAGACTAATACTTTAGTAGTTGTAAAGATTACCTCCCTAAACATGGGAAACAGCTTTAGAAATGCAGATATCTGGCTCCCTCTGCCAGAGAAGGGCTATTCTTTAGCCTGCCTATGTGAAAAAAGGAACAACCTGAGAAGAGGGGAGCGAAGTCTCCTCTTTGACTAAGGGCCTTTTTACACGACCCCTAAGATCCGCTGGCCACTTAAATTCGGACCAGAGATCTTAGGGGTTCGTCGCTCTTCCTCTGTCCCCACCCCCCTCCGCACTTCCTGGTTGCTGGCTGCGTGAGGGAGGGAGAAAAAGAGAAAGAAAAGCATGCCGCTCACCTCGTTCTGCCTCTCGTCTCTGTAAGGCCATCAAGTCCAACCCCCTCGTCTCTGTAAAAGTAGCTCTTAAAGGGGCGGGAGCCAAAAAGCAGCAAACAGAAGCGAGGAGAGCCCCGCACGCACTATCGTTGCACCGCATTAAAGATTTTTCACCTCCAAAGAGAAGGTACAAGAAAAGTGTGCTGGGTCACGCTAAAGTGGGCGGGGTCGCACTTAATTGTTTGCAAACTCCGGAGCTGGTGGGAAAACATTTTTAAGCTCCGGAGCTTGCAGCCATTTGCAGCGGAGCTTAGGGGTCGTGTATAAACGCCCTAAGAAGGGGGAGGATACGAGCCTCCTCTGCAGAGACAAAGGCTATCTCATTTGAACTCTGCTTATGCTCAGGGACTAGGACATTTTATTACAGAGAAACAACAGATGAAGTGGACATATGTTTGTGACTGAAATAATAAAAGATTATAGCAAGATGAATGTGGGCATAAGAACATTGTAAGCCGTATAAGGAGAAAAGCAGAACTGAGTTATAGTTGCCTGTTGAATTTATATATCATCAGGTTTCTTTACATACTTACATACAGTATTCAGATAGGTGCTTCTTAAAATTTGATAGATACTGGAGCTTGGTTGCGATGGTGGGATGGCTCGCGGTGGGTGTTGGAAAATTTCTCTTATTTTCAAATCCAACACATGACAGGTATGATTCTGCTGCATTTGGAAGGAAGAATTGATACAGGAGGGAACAAGATTTTTTGACCCTTTCACTACTGTTTTCTCAGTGTGCCTGAAATATCAAATCTAGGATTGTAGTCTTGGATCATTTATCCCAGCCCCCTGCCAATTGAAAAAAATCCAGAGCTTAAACGTTGGCCCTCAAATCCTTGTTTAATGCCCCCCCCACCCCAAAGAGCCCATTAGTTTCTATATAATCTATCCTACCCTTGATCTACTGTTATTATGGAGAGGTTCTTCCATGTAGTTTCAGGACTATGAACTGGTGTGGTCTTTTCTTTTGTTTGTTTTTCATTCTGGGATCACAGTTTGAGATAATCCTGCCCCCCCCAAAGTGCAGTTTTGTTGTCTACATCAGCAGTAGTACATGTTTCTTAAGAAGGATCTTACTCACCTCTATAGAATTTGAATTGAGATTCTGTCAATGAAATGAGTGCCCTTGCGTTCAGAAACTAGAGTTCTGCTGCAGACTAGCTGCAGGCTGAAAAGGAATTTTCCCGGTAGCCTTTTCTTTCTTTTTCAGCTTTCCATGACTTTTCAGGCCTGCAGTAATGGCTGCCTGCCAGCCGTGGTATCAAAAACTGCAGTGCTCTTGGCCACTTGTTAATCTTGAGTTGAACACCTTGGAGTTAATAGCCATTTGCATTGAGTTCTTTGGGAGAATCCGCTTTCCAATCCCGTGAGTGCACTCGTCAGTACAGTATTTGAACGTGGGTTTTTTTTTTAAATCTTCACTTTGCAGCTGTGTTTCAAGGCAGCCACATCCCTCGTGTGTAAAATGCCCAAGCAGCCTTAAGCTAATTACTATTTGTGGAATGAACAATTGGTTTAATGGAGTGTGGGCAGGCTTATCCATCCCGCCCTGTGAAAAATGAGCTTGTTTGTTGCAGAGGAAGCATCTGTAGGGTAAGCATTTCTTTTCTTGTACTTCCCTTGATTCTTGTTGACTCTTCTCTGTTTTCACTTCATATAATCTTTATATGAATATTATTCTTACAACTGTATTGCAGATAGATATAGATAGATAGATTATGTATATTTGTATTAAAGAAGTTGAAAATGAATGTAATCCTGTTTTGCAGTCTTTTTCTTAAAGACGTTTGTAGTATGGCTTCTTATAATTTCATAAGGGCTTCAGTTTTGTGTATTCCTATTGGTGAGTAACTCTTGTTTATCTTGATGGTTCTGTTTTTGATAGAACATGTATGACCTGGGCTGTAAATATATTTAAAATGATATAGTGAAATAATGGAAAAGGTTATGTTGATTCAAAAAAAATTATAACCCCTGCCCCCCAAGTTATAGAGCTGAGCATTAGAAGAATATAATAATGTCTGCCAGGACAAAAAAACTAGAAAGCAAGCTTGTTATCTCCTACGAAATCAACATTTCATCAAGTAATGCACCTTTGATATTTCCTCCAAAGAAACAGCATCTTTTCAGAGCTTCATGCAAGCTGTCCCTCCTCCTTTGATGGGTAATTTAACGACTCAAGTTAATGGATGATAACATGGAATGTTTTCAGGATGTGTATTGTTCTCTTTTGTGCTTGAGCAGCCCTGTCCAGAAACAGGGTGCAAGACAGAGTGCATGGCTGAGCAGGGGCTGAGAACACAGTCTATTCTCAAGAAGAAAGGCTGCTGAGGTTGAACAATGAGCCCTGACCTTCTACATCGATTTCCTTTCCACTTATTCCCAGACCTTTGATACCACTTGAGACCATGTCACTTTTGAATGAGTTTGTGTTGTAATATCTCATTTCCTTTCATTTCATGTCCCACTAAGAGAGACATTCTACATTTTCCCCTGCCTTATACCTGAGGAAAGCAACAACCCATTTCTTTCTTCCTCTTCTTCCAGTAGAAGACCCTAGTAGAGGGGCACAAAAGGCATTGGCTGTCTGGGGTTCACCCTTCATTATCATCCCAGTAACTACCCTGCTACCCCTGCCCAGGGCTGGTGCTAGGTTTTTTGCGCCCTAGGCGAGGGGTGGGGTGGGTGGGGTGGGCGGGCGGGCAGGGGGTGGGGTGGCGGCAGGGGGTGGGGTGGGGTGGGGTGGCGGCAGGGGGTGGCGGGGTGGCGGCAGGAGGTGGCGGGGCAGGGCGGCAGGCGGTGGGTGGGCAGGGGTGGGGCGGGTGGCAGATGGCGGGGGCGGTGACGGTGACAGGCGTGGGGGTGGCAATGGGTGTGGGCGGGTGGTGGGCGGGCGGGCGGCGGCGGGCAGCAATGGGCGGACGGCAACAGGCGGCTGGCGGGTGGTGGGGAGACGGACGGCGGTGGCCAGCGGCAGGGGGGCGGCAGGCTGTCCAGCGCCCTCTCTTCATTTTGGCGCCCTAGGCAACTTCCTAGTTCGCCTTAATGGAAGCTCCGGCCCTGCCCCTGCCCCTTTCCTCTACAGTGCTAAACTAGTGTTCAGTAGGGCAAGTGCAGGTGGCCCTACAGGCCCTGATCTGTACATCATGTTGAGGGCCAATCAGATACAGTAAAAGTAATTTTCCATTTAACTTCGCAGCCATGTTTTTGCCCTCCATGTTGCAATCCAGCATACTTTTCACCCATGAACTGCAAATGCCACGTATTTTCAAGTTGCAAAACTCTGGACATGGAAATGCAGATGTTTACAATTTTCTCCTTTAAGGCCATAGGAAAGCATTTGCATTGGCAAGAACTAGATCTGTAATAATAAAGTGAGGGCTGGTGATCTGTAAGAGACCTTTCTCAAAACATGAGTATACTATTACAAGACAACGTATGTTTGCAATGTCGCATTAAGGTTAGTATGCCTTGCCAATAAGACTGAGGAGGCATTTGAATTTTAGTCAAGCAGCACAGATGGAAAAAATTACACAGAAATTATCATTTTTAGAAGGCAGGCTTCATGAATGAACTTAACCAGAAGCAGATGGAGCAGCATTCCATGACAGCTTGTGCTGCTAATAAAATCTGGCCAAAGCAAAAGACTCTGCTACAGTATTACAGATTGATCTGTAATCCTTGTCTGGAGCTTTCCACAATCTTTGTAAACAAGGTAGGATGACAATCTCCTGTCCAGATAAAGTGCTTCTCCACTAAAAGCAAACTTTTCTGCTTATATACTGCCCCTTAACGCTTAAAGCACTCTTTACAATTTATAGTATTTATGTAGGCTACACACACTAGATCCACAGTACTTAGAGAAGTTCAAATGCACCATTCTAATGCTTAAAGCATACTTAAAGGAGGCTATAGTAAGATCACAATTTAAAAAGCCCTCTTGAGATCCCACAATACTGAATAATTGCTGACCAGTATCTAATATCCCATTCTTGGAGAAAATGCTAGAACGGGTCATGGCTTCTCAGCTCCAGGGGTTTCTGGATGAGACAAATTACCTAGAGCCGTGGTGGTGAACCTTCTGCACTCTAGATGTTTGGGACCACAACTCCCACAGGCCTTTGTCACTGGCAATCTAGGCTTGGAATTCTGGGAGTCGTGGTCCAAAAACATCTGGAGTGCTGAAGGTTCACCACCACTGACCTAGAGCCTGCTCAATCTGGCTTCAGTATTAGGTATCAGTAAACTGGATGAGGGTGACCAAACTGACTATATCTATACAAGACAGAGGTTAGTTTGTTGAAAGGAAGATCAAGAAATAGGGATGTAGCCTATACTGGATGGGGTTATTGTCCCACTGAAAAAAAGAGCTGTGCAGCCTAAAAGCAAAAAGTGTTCTGTTTATATAATGCCCAATAGCATTTAAAGCACCCTCTGGGTGGTTTATGATTTAATTATGCAGGTTACACATTGCTCCCCCCCTCCCCCGCCTCAGAAGGATAGAAGGCTGAGTCAACCATGAGCCTGCTGCCTGGCATTGAAACCCAGGTTGTGACTTGTGAGTCGTGAGCACAGTTTTAGCTGTATTACAGCTATTTAACAACTGCACCATGAGGCTCCTAGGGGTGCTCCAGAGAGTCATCCTTAAGCCTAGATGCCCATGTCTTAGCAGTGGCCAGGAGTACATTTGCACAATTAAAGTTAGTGCACCAATAATATCTATTTCTTGAGAAATCTGCTCAGGGCACAGTGACACACTCCCTAGTGATATCTTGGCTGGACTACTGCAATCCACCGTATGTGGGGCTACCAATGGAAAGTCTCAGGAAACTTCAGTGGGTTCAAAATGCAGCAGTTAGGTTGGGGCTGGTTACAGAAATCACATAACACCCTTATTACAGCAGCTACACTGTAATAAGTTTCTGGACACAATTCAAAATGTTGGTGTTATCCTTCCGAGGTCTGTAAAATGAGTACCCACCTTGCTGGGGGGGGGATGTGTAGTCTGCATACTGTAATTAAACTGTAAACCTCCCAGAGACTACTTGAAGTAGTATGGGACGGTATATAAGCAGAACATTTTGCTTTAACCTACAAAGCCCTAAAAGGCCTGCTTCCAAATATCATATCTCCCAGTATGAGCCAGCTCAGGTGCTAAGGTTGGGGGGGGGTCATTCCATCCCGCCAACTTCACAGGTATGCCTGATGGGAACTCTCTCCCATTGGAGGCCTGAAATGCCCCATCTTTGCTATCCTTCAGCAAGCAGGCAAAAGACCTTTCTCTCATGCAAGCTTTCCCTGAATGACTGACTACCTATTATGTGATTTTTAGATGAATTGTCATGCATTATCGCTTGGACTGAATTTTTAATACGACTTGTGTTTTCCATTTTCAGTTTTCCATCTTTCATAGTGGCATTTTCCCCCCTTAATTTATTCACATGTTAATTATGTAAGATTCATCCTCAAAGTCATTGTTCTTAACTTGAATATTGTCTTTAGCGTTTCTGGGTTGTATATAGGCCATCAGTGTTGTAAGTCGTCTTGGGTCCTTTCCAAGGAGAAAAGTGGGGGTAAAAATATTTAAGATAAATAAATAAAAATAGTGTTCTCCATTGCGATTATGATTAATAAGTCATTCTTGTTAGCTGTTTTCTCAGGCAAAATCCAAAGAAGCAAAACAAAACAAAAGAGGACATGTGCACCCACAACATCATATGTTTAATATGTATTTGCAAATACTAGAGTAGAAACATGAATTCTAAAAAAATGTATCCACTTTTTCAACTGTCTAGGTCTGAGATCAAGTGGACTTTGAGTCAGGGGCTGGAGACCTGTAGTTCTCTGGGTATTGCTGAATTGTTCTGTCAGCTTCAGTCAGTTTAATCATTGGTTAGAAGTTAGGGGAGTTGTGGTCCAGCACACTGACTTAGTATTTTTGTGCATCCAGAAGCCTTTGAATTTGTGTTTCTTGTTTCGTTCATAACTTAATTTACTTTATAGAAAGGATTTTTTTTAAAATCTGGTGATGAAGATGGGGGGAGGCATGCTGCTGGTAGGGGGCAGCAGAGAATTCCCTCAGGCAGATATAATTCACAGGACAAATATTAAATATTTATTTGGAATCTGGCTCAGATATCATGTATATCCCTCTGGTGTTGCACCAATAATGATTTTGTAATTTAATAACTACATAGATAAATTGAAATAAATGAAGTTTGACTGTTCCTTGTTTAAGTTGAGATATGAGTCTGTATGTGTGTGTGTTTGCTTGCTTGCTTGCATGTATGTGTGCACTTTAAATATATAGTCAAGATTTCCAGACAAAACAGTGGTTTTCCACTGAGCACTGCCAGCAAATCTGTTATAAGTGGCTCTGGTCATTGAAATAATACAAATGTGTAGTTGCCTTCCAAAGATTCACAGTACTCTGGGAATTTTATTCAATAGTGAATGTGCTACATTGTTTGGTAATGAAAGGTCTGCACAGACATACTTAGAACCCATGCATAATTATAGCTGTCACAGAGAAAGTGGAGGAGAGAGAGGCGTTAAATTGGCATGTTGCTCTTTAAACAGTGGAGAAGTAGCAATTATCTCATTTTGAAATAAAAGAACAGGACTAGAAAAAGCAAGACTACTGCCAGAAGGCAAGTGTTAGAATAGTTAATGCCCATATCATGTGTTGTCCAGGTCAGCCTCTTGTGAAAGACTAGATCACCTCTCAGAAACCATTTTGAAATGTCTTTGCGTCATAATTGTAACATTCTCCAGCTGACTTGAGAATTAGGAAAACATTGCCCTCTTGGTGCCACAAGTATGCAACACCCAGCTTTCTTCACCTTCGGTTTTGCGGTCCTCAGACTGATGAATGTTGCAGCTCGGTGACATCTGCAACATTCCACACAATGAGCACCCCGGAGTTACCTGGTCTAAGGTGTCATTATTTTGCATTGTTACTTGAGTTCAGCACTTAGCATTTCTTCCCTGAAGCTCGTTTCTTTTGTAATTGCAACTCCTGTTTTCCATGCAGGTTTTGCTACCTGTTTTGCACTGTTGATCTGAATGACCTAACGGAGCATCCTATGGCTATTACTTCACGAACGTTTCGCTGCGCGGCGAGCCGTCATTTCTGTGCGAAGCGATCGTTTCTGTCCTCACGCTCCTCCTTTTTGGATGCGGTGCCACCCCGACCACGCCCCCTAAACCGTGCTCCAAGCGGGGCGAGTGATTCCCCTGCCGGAGGCCGGGAATCTTTTTCGCTTCGCATCCAAAGTCACGTGTGGCCAGTGATTATATATATTTAATTTTTTTTAGTTACTTTTTCTCCGAAATGCCGATGCATCGATATTTTGGTTAACCCGTTCTTTTGATCTTGCTTTCTGTGCTTACAATATTCCTTTGGTATACACAACAAATGTTGTGTGCTGGTCCACCTAGTGACCCTGACGGAGAATAGCAATTTTTTCACGTCGCCAATGGACGAAGCAATACAAATCGGGAGTAGAAAACAAAGGAACATACAGTTATTCAGCTCTGCTGCAAATGACAGCCGGGTATTGATGCATCGATACGCCGTGGTAGTTTTTTTTTAAATATTAAAGAAAGCAGAAACCGGACGTTGCAAGTAAGCTTCCCAATGCGAAGGGAACACGTGAGGTAGTACTGGATTCGATCCTAAAACCTCGCCCCGTGAGGACACGGAAAGAGGGGTGGGGGCGAATGGAGACCACGTGACCACCACGTGACCGCCTTCGGATTCACAGCGAAGGCAATCACGCTGCGAAGAGAAGTACTTTGTGAAGTAACGGCCTATCTTAGCTCCAGAGCTGGGGCATCTGCTTATCTTTTAAAGAGGACATTTGTTACTGCATAGGCTTTTGAGGTTGTAGTAGCTAACATTGCAATTGTATGTATCTGTACTCAGTAATAGTGCAGTTTTATAGCATGTGCTATGGTAAACTGATGTCTTTCAGAGCTTAACAAAACCCTGTTTATGACAATATACAGTACTAACTGTATGACCCTTTCCGACCCTTATTCTCAGACAATTATGGGCTTCTAGTTGTTGCACTGGGTTAATTTTTGGACTTGATCTTTTTTTTTCTTTTGGTGAGAAAATACCAGAAGAACTACATTTGATCCTGCTTGCTCTGCTTTTTGCCCAGCCTGTGCTAACCAATGGCTTCCCCAAGACACTTAGCTCTGCTCACAGATGGACTGCAGACCCTGAGTGTACCCATCTCAAATTGGAATTGGGCACCTGTGGGGAGAACAGTTTGTTAATAAAGAGGATTGTAGTTTAATTGTTTAAAAATGCATACTTTATACCCAACTGGATAGCTTTGTGAATTAGATATCTGGCTGCAAAATCAGAGTTTGGGAGTTCAATTCCCCACTGTGTTTACCAGGAGAAGTCTCGGTGGCCTTGGGGAAACTGTACAGTCCCAGGACAACCTGCAGAAGAAGAGAATGGTAAACTCTGGTTCTCTGCCTAGAAAATGTTCAAAAATGTCACCATAAGTCAGAATTGTAATAATAATACAAAAATTATTCTAATTACAGTATTATTTATTATATACTTTCAATGAGCACTGAAACAATGAAACTACAATCATCTCTACCATACATGTGAAAACATTTCTGCCTAGAAGCTAAATACCAGTTTGGGTGAGCCTCGGGGTGGGGGTAGGATAAGTGAGCCTCGGCAAACTGCATGGTTCTACAACACTGCCATAAGTAAACTACTTATGAGATTGTTATTGCTGGAAACCGCTGGTAAGGCTCCCTGTAAGTTACAAATGATTTGATGGCATTCAGTTATTATTAATTATATAGCTACCCAAGTTAAAATCCTGGCTATGTTGTTCTCTTGCTTTGTTTTATGAATGAGGACAGTTCTAAGTATATATTAGTTTGCAGTTGCTACATTCATCCTGTATTGCTTCAGGAAGTAACAGAAGATGGTGTTGCACATGTTGTGATTCAGATATAGTTTGTGCTAATAGACAGTTACCCTGGGATAAGTTCCTAAAATGTATATACCTTTCAGTTTGTCAGAATTACAGCATCTGGAACAGGAACAACAGCAACAGGGATTAGTAGTGTGATACAGAAAGCCTGTTGTGTTTCTACTGGGAAGACTTTGATGATTATCATCCAGTGGCCCTGCTGTGTGCAAGTAATGAGAGCAGCCTGACCTTTCTGTGCAGCCAGCATCTTTTTAAAATGCTGTTCATTTGTTCTTGAAATGTTCATGGAGTAATAGTGAAGGGGCGGGGCAGAATCTAAGGAGACACAGTGCCACTTGAACTGTACTGTATTCACAAAAGTATGGGCAAGATGTAAACAAAAATTACTGGTTTTTTCCTTGAGTTACGTACACATGATTGCTGTGTGCTTCACTCAAAAGCTGCATGTTTTGTCTTGAATGTATGATAATTGCCCGAATGATTGTAGTCACTGCTGATTTTATCTGTGTTTCTTAGTATCAAAGTGTTTATTTTTCTGATATCTTCAAGCTGTTTGAAAGAAGGGTTGTAAAGGAGATTATTTCAGTGGAGGTTTGTTTTTGTTTGCAAAATTAAGGTAATTGTTTAGGACTGCAGCTCCTAGAATATTCCAGCCAGTATGGCAAATGCTCAGCGTGGGTTGCTTGTGTATACATGTGTACATTTGCTACAAGTACATATAGAGAATTGGCACCAACCAGGGCACAGATGTGTTTGGAATGGTACCTGTGTCCTTTTCTTTGTACAACCTAGATTGCAGCTGTGCTTTCCCGTCAATAAGCCTTTTCCTACTCATTCATCTATGACTGTTTTGGAATTACATCTACAGATTGACCTTTTGTAGTTTTTTGGACCTCAGCTCTCAGATTTTTAATCCTGGGATTTCTGCCAACAGGTCCACACCTACAGACACCTAGATTTGGTTTACCTGGAGAAAAGCCTAGCTTGTTAAAAATGAAGCTGCCTCTGTACTTGCTAGGACTCCCAGGGAGCTGCAAGATGGACTACCTTTTTAAACGAGAAACTAAGCTATGAAACCTTCCAGCTGGCCACATTTGTAGGTGTGGAACTGTCAGGTGGATCTCTCAGAATGGAGAAGCCTGTGTGTTGAAACACAAAGTCAAATGGTACATGCCAAATAACATAATAACATAATGTTAGAAGTGAAGGTATATTTTTCTGTCAAGTGAAATTTATGTTGCGATTCACCTTCAGTTTGCTGAAGCTCTTGCTTCTGAAGTCAGTTCTCGAATATGCAAGCAAATGGATGAGTTCTGTGGAAAATGTGGAAGAAAATGAAGTGAGTCCATCTTAACAATCAGAGCACGCTTCTGGTGATATGTGTCTGTTGGGTGCAGTTGTAACCTCAAAAGTACTATCAAGGAAATTCTCTTACAAGATCTGGACAGTTGGCTACCAAATGAATGGTCTAAACCAGGCATGTCTAGACTTTAGCCCTCCAGATGTTTTGGACCATGAGTCCCACAGTTCTTTGCCATTGGCAATCTAAACTTAGAATTCTGGGAGGGGTGGTCCAAAATATCAGGAGAGCCAAAGTTTGGACATGCCTGGTCTAAACAGTGGTGATTGAGGAAAACTGGTATGATTGTAGAGCAGGAAAAGGCAACAATTTCCCATCTTATTGTTAATGGCATCATCACATTTGTGTCCCATTTTTTATAATGGGAGCTTAAGACAGTGTACAATATATGGTTGTGCTCATCTTCACTTCACCATGCATTTTATTAGTCAGAATAAGCCAATGAATTTCAATGGCTCTATGTGAACAAGAACCTGGATGTCTTTCAGTACCAAGGCCTATAAAAGTGTTCTGAAATGACCACTATTGTTACAGGAGAGAGGCTAGTCTTGCTCCATCCCCTTGTCATGTTGTTCATGGAAGCAATGGCAAATCTAAAGAAGAGAAGGGTCTTCCTTATGTGCAGGATCAATAACTGAGCAGGAATCCAAAGTGATGAGGAGAAGGTTGCCGGTTACGCTCTCCCTTGTAACCATACTGATCATTTGAGATTCCCAATCTGATATTCCAACCCCCGATTGGCACTGACTTATGGAATCTCTTATGAAACTTGTGATTAATTTGGGGTGATTACAACAATAGGTGGCATAACATGGACCATTGTTAAAGAAGGTGAAGACATGTATGAGATGTGGAATCACAAATATGAAATACTTACACAGAGAGAGAGAGAGAGAGAGAGAAAGAGAGAGAGAGAGAGAGAGAGAGAGAGACTGTTAATTCTGTCTTGAAAAATATTTCATAGGATTGACATCCCAAAGAATAGGCCAGTGTTGGCGAACCTATGGCACGGGTTGACAAAGGTGGCACTCGGAGCCCTTTCTGTGGGCACCCAACATCGCCCCTTCATAGCCACCTGTATTCAGGTTACATAGCTGTATTGGCACTTTGCGAAAAATTAGTGGGTTTTGAATTGCAGTTTGGGCACTTGGTGTCTAAAAGGTTCGCCATCACTAGAATAGGCTATTACTTTCTGTCTATAGTGGCATTGATGGAAGAATATAAATCCTAAAAAACATTTAACTATGTGCATCATGACAATCTCTTTGTGATCAATAATCTTCCAAGCTTTGTTTAGGAAAAATAAAGAGAGCTCTTTATATGGAGACAACTGAAGGTCTTGGTGCTTCCCTTAATATGATTTTCCCTTCTAGAAATAAATAGAAGTTACAATCCCAAGAAAGGCTTATTTTATTTTTCCTGAGCTCATTTTCTGTCTACATAAATGATTATTGCTGTATGGCAGATAGCAGCTAACTAGTGAGAAAAGGAGCAACTTAATCTGTAGTACAAAAGGCACTCGAATTTTTGACTACTGGAGAGTGTTGGTAAAGTATTCCTGATGCTTTCTCCCATCAAGATGATCAGACTCTTCAAAATGCTTATTCTGGAGTTTCCTTCCCTGCCCTCCAATAATAAACATTGGCCCTTCTAACTGAAAACGTTGTCTCTCGACCCACACAAACACTTAAAAAATTTTCTGCAGATTTGAACAGTTTTCATTCAATGCAGGTATAAAACCTGGTTTCAAGTGCATCAGCAGATGATACATCTTTTTTGTTTATTATTTTATATCATCTTCTGCAGTATGATATATACAGATTAAATCATCTCTGCACTGCATTGCAGAGGGTTATTAATACATTACCCTGTACTTTGGGGAAGATGTCAGAATGTCCTTTAGAGGAGCCTGAGCTGACTTGTTTTTATTAAGGTTAAGGAAAATGGAAACTTAATATGTACAAGTCATCAAATCTAGACCACAGTACTTCCTCAATTATTTACCACATTTATGATATAAATATTGGATAAAAGCACTTTTCTTGCTCACCATGTTGTATGACTTTCCATATGATAAGTCATCAGTACAGTTTTAAGTTCAATAAGAAACATACGGAGTACTTTGTGTTATAATTTCGATGCCAATACCATACATAGGAAATACTGTCTACATAGTATTCACTTTCTGAATGCTGCCAATTAGGCAATTACATAAAGCAGAACTTTTTTTTAAATACCCCAGTGTGACTGTATGAATTGGGTAGCAGACTAGGATTCAGGAGACCTGTTTTCACATTCCTATTTGGAATGTGAAATGATTATACCAATTCGACACACATGCCCAGTGAGTTTCACATTCCATGGAAACTCACTGGGCATGTGTGTGGAACTGGTAAAATCATTCCTTAAATATCTCATTTACCTTAAAAGCCTTGTTTGTGTTGCATTAAGTCCCCTTTGACTTCCTGACACATAAGACAAAGCAAAGCAAAGTGTGCTGCTTATATACCACCCCATAATGTTTAAAGATCTCTCAGCGGTTTACAAGTAATTACGCATGCTGCACTTTGCATAACTCAAGAACAATACTTATGAATACTTCATACACACCATTCATACACACATCACGTGGGGGCAATGGGGATCTGCAAAGTGGTACAGCTGCTTCCAAGAATTATATGTGTGAAGCCCAAAATATTTCTCTACTAGAGATGGGCACAAAATGGAAATGTAACATTTCATTTAGTTTCTTTAGTAGATTTGTTTTGTTTTATGTGTTTATTTATTTATTTTTATATTTGTATACTGCACTGATTTCCCAAGAGGGAACTCTGGGTGGTTCACATAAACAACAACAACAACAACAACAACAACAATAAAATTAAAGGGGGAGATACATAACAACAAACAAGTAATTGGCAAGAGGCATAAGACTGATAACAGGCACAAACCTCAAGACGGGGAAGAATAATGCACACCCTAGCGATTACTAATGAATTTTTTAAAGTAGTTTTGTAATGAAATGAAATAAAATAAAATGAAATGAAATGAATGAAACACTAAACGAAATGAAACCCAGGTCCTAGAGGCACCAAAATGGCAGAAGAGCTTCTTCAACCTCTTCCCAGTAAGCCCCTTAAATTTGGAGAGGTTTGCTGTTCAGGGGGGTGAGTTATTAGACTCCAAAGGGGGTACCCCTAGGAAAAATCATTCTAATTCATGGAATCATAGAATCATAGAGTTAGAAGAGACCTCAAGGGCCATCTAGTCCAACCCCCTACCATGCAGGTACCCCCATCACAGGACTCCTGACAGATGGGCATCCAGCCTTTGGTTAAAAACCTCCAAAGAAGGAGACTCCACCACCCTCCGTGGCAACATATTCCATTGCCGAACAGCTCTAACTCTCATGAAATTCTTCCTAATGTTTAAATTGAATCTCTTTTCCTATAGTTTGAGACCATTCCCTGCGTCCTAGTCTCTGAAGCCATGGAAAATAAACCAGTCCCTTCCTCAATGTGACATCCTTTCAAATATTTAAACATAGCTATCATATCCCCTTTCAGTCTAAACATTCCCAGCTCCCTAAGCCGCTCCTCGTGAGACATTTCTTCCAGACCCTCAATCACCTTGGTCGCCCTCCTCTGGACCTATTCAAGATTATCAACATCCTTTTTAAATTGAAGTGCACAGAACTGCACACAGTACTCCAGGTACTTCCCTTGATCTAGGCACGATGCAACCAAGAATTGCATTGGCTTTCTTGGCCGCTGCATCAAGCCAAGCCATTAGTGACTAATTTCTCACCTGTGTGTGTGTGGGAGTGCTATTGCAGTTTTCTGGTTCAATTAGAATAATTCCCCCCCCTAGGGCAGTGATGGTGAACCTTTTAGAGACCAAGTGCCCAAACTGCAATTCAAAACCCACTAATTTTTTTGCAACGTGCCAATACAGTAATTTAACCTGAATACAGGTGGCTATGAAGGGGCGATGTCAGGTGCCCACAGAAAGGGCTCCGAGTGCCACCTTTGGCACCCATGCCATAGGTTCGCCATCACTGCCCTAGGGGCACCCCTTTTGGAGTTTAATAGTATACATTTTGGGGACTTGCTGGGAAGAGCTTGAGGAAGCTCCCCAGCCATTTTGGTTACTCTAGGACAAATAGTTTCATTTCTAGAGGGGAAAATGGTGTTTCATTTCATTTCATGACAAAACGCATCCTACCGTCTCATTATGTAACAACGAAACAGGGATTCATTTTTCGTTTTGTGCCCATCTCTACTCTCTACCAAAATGTAGAGACAGATGACAGAGATTTGTATAGAACAGTTAGGGACAATATCTTTTCTGTGATCAGTCTTTTAGAGAACAGGATTCCCTGCATGAAAGAACCCTTCCCCAGCAATCCTCTCCCCTGATCTCATGTAACGTGTGTGTGTGTCCGTGTGTCCGTGTGTGTGTCCAATAGAAACCAAACAAGTTGGGGAGCCATGTAGCCATCAGAAAAACCAAGTACAAAAGTAGAACAGGTGATACCTTTAGGCTACTAGTAAAATAACAAAAAGTTGCTAATATTTCAAGGGCAAAACCCTCTTCCTCAGAGCTGTACCAAAAGTTCAAACATGGCAAAAGATGAAGTTGCCAGAAGTTAGTTCTTAGTTCTTGACAAGATGAAAAAATGCCAGGTAGTTTCTTAGTTGAGGCTCGGAGCTGAGCCCATACATAGCGGTTAGGAATACAGTAGTATGGCGGGTCTTGGTCTTGGTCTCAGTGATACATCCTTACACTTGTTAATCTTTTCTAACTCCTTCACTGCTGTCCTTACACATCTCAGTCTTTTTCTGATTTCTTGACTGCAGTGTCCCTTTGGAATGATGATTGAACCAAGGTGTACAAAAGCTTAGACAACTGCATTTTCTTCACTGTCAACATTCAAGTTGTGTGATTCTTTTGTCGTGATTTCTATCTTCTTAATGTTCAACTGTAGTTCTTTTATACTTCCTTCTTTCATTTTCTCCAGAGGTAATTTCAAGTCACTGCTATTTTCTGCCCAAGATAGTGCCACCTGCATATCCTAAACTATTGTTGTTCTTCATTAACTGAAGATATGCTGATTTTGACAGTGTAATTTTACTGTATGCTCTGTATTTGCTGTATGTTCAGTTTTATATTTTTTGGGCAGAACCCTGTCTGTGCAGCCCCATTGTCAGAAGTAAATAGCTACAGAATAGATATTTTCTTTCTTTTTAACATCCAGAATGTGAAATATTGTGCACAATGATACTAAGTGGCATGTGGGGATGTGCATTTCATTTCAGAACTAGTAGGTTATGTAACGAACCATGCGAGCCCAGGTGGTGCTCGGAACCGTTTGATACACGCGGAACCAATTGCTTTACCTTTCTCTCTGCTGACATGGAGCTGGGCTGCAAAGAAGCATGCTGCGATGTCATCTTTCCTCCTCCTTGGGTGCTGGCTAATCAGGAGCTGTGCAGGGACAGGCATAATCCCGCCTCCTTTTCTGATTGGCCAGCACCCATGAAGGAGGAAAGATGAGGAAAGATGATATTGCAGTGTGCTTCCTCATTGCAGTTTAACCCCACATGAGCCCAGAGAAAGGTAATACAGTTGGTTCCATATGTATCAGAGGGTTCTGAGCACCACCTGGGCTCGTGTGGTTCATTTCATAATCTACTGGTTCCGAAACAAAATGCCCATCCCTAGTGACATGTACTCAAAAACGGAAAAGACCTAGTCTTTAATTAGTAGCAATTTCCCATTGATGAAGACACTCAAAAGGATTTAGGACATTGTATATTTTTTTGTTATGTTCACTTTGTATGCAACATATATTTTATTACAGCACACCTGTTGTTGTATGTTCAATTGCACCAAATTGCTCGCATTATTTTAAAAATGTTGAAATGCTGCCATTGTCTTAAATGTCAGTGGTTTTCAACCTTATGTATTTGAAATCTCACCAATCACTGTCAGAGTGCCTTGACCTACCATGATAGATGCAAAAAGCCCAGGGGTGGTTTTTTTTTTTGTTTTTTTTTTTTTTTTTTTGTAAAGAGCATTTATAGATTCACAGATGTTATTCTAACATATTTCTCATTTACAATAAATGTTTGGAAAAATAAAATTGCAGTAATATTGTTAGAAGTAACACATGCAGAAAAACAAACTATGCTGCCATAAGTAGTTGAAAATTGAAATAGTACTATTGAATATAAGTTTTACTGATTGATATGGACAAGATAAAGAGGACAATAAGAATTGTGTTAGTATTATGGGGAATAAATGTTATTGTTACGGCTTGAATACAGATAAAACTAGTAATCTCACAACTTCATGTTATGTATCTTATGTAGACTACTTCGATGTCTCAAAAGCAGTATGTGTACTATTAGTTAAGAACTGCTATTAGAGGCTTCTACTTATGTGAAGGATAGAGCTACTATGATAAATAAATATATTTATTTATTTTAGAGTATTTTTACTCTGCCTTTCTCATTGGAGAAGGACCCAAGGTGGTTTACAGTAATTAGGGATAATATACAGTCCAATACAATTAAGACATGTTCAAGTATTGAGAACAGGGAATTGAGGGACATCTTACAGCATTAAAAGACATTACATTAAAGCTACAAGAGAATGCGAGTGGTTAAAAAGAAAGTAAAATTCCATGTAAATTTTATGAGTGATGGAACTAACATTGAAAACATTGTGTCAATGCAATCACACAAGGTTATAAGTGGTTATAAACACAAAGTCTATGTGATCATATAGATTCATATAAAAGACACATAATAGACAGTCTATCATTCAGGGAAAGCTTGCCTGAAGAGAAAGACTTCTATCTGCCTTGTTGTGAATCTTAGACAGATTTAATTGTTGTTGGGTTTTTAAAAAAAACCTGTTAGTCTTGTGTGTATGAATTTATTTTGTGAATCATTTCATCTATGGAAATTAAAATGTTGCTATTAAATGCACCATGCAAAACACCGGAAATGTTTAATGTGCTGAAACTTTCTCCAGATGTTGGCCCCATCAAAATATAACAATTTGATTAGTGTGTTACTTGATTGTCTAACACCCATTTGTTTATCCCTAGCTCACATTTACTCTGTTTTTTCTTCACATTGTTGCCAGGAGTAAATCAGCAGCTCAGCAAAACAATCCAAGCTGCTGTGCAATTGTTTCATGTCGCCTCTGCTCCCACCCCGTGCTCCCTGCTTGAAAGAATAGTTTGCAGAGGGTTGCTCAGTGAAGTGTGCATTTTAAAGTTACCCACAGTGGTATCTATTGTCTTCTTCCTGAATTGAATGATGTCATGTTTCATTTAAAGCTCTTAGCGATGCCTAAGACAGCATTTTGGTGCAGGCAAGGAGAAGAGTGGTGAATCAGGTTCCTTTGAAGCCTCTTGTGTTTTGGGGTCTCTCTCTCTCTCTCTCTCTCTCTCTCCACCCCCCATAACTAAAAGCTGACTCATGCAAAGATTTGTGCGAAGGAAATTTATGGACTGTTAAGCACTTTTCATTTTACCTGAGTGGCCCTGTGAAATAACATTGGAATTGGTAGAGCTGCATTGATGCATCTCGATTTCACAGGTAGGTTTCACGATGTGAGAAGGAGTGTTATACTAATGGGGTTGGGGGGGGTTGGTAGGTTGAGAAGAAGAACTTGTTCATTCATAGCTTAAGGAGTGTGAGACATTCCACAGTGGTGAGGTACTGTCGCAGAGGATTTTCTCTCACAAATAGTGCCCAGGGATTCTAGCCTGCTGCATGATATGGCAGAGGGCTGTGTGTGCAATATGGTAGAGTGGCTCATTTGAGCTTAGGAAACCAAGGCAAACTGGTGAACAAGTCTGGAGTTGTTCGTAAAGTGATGTTCCTGTCCAGACCCCTACTGAGACTTATTATGGCATAGCTTGGAACAAGCTTGTCCTAAGAAATGCGTCATTTGCTTCAGGTCTTCCTTTTCTTTAATAGAGAGCCTGCATGTGTAGTAAACTGAGCTTTAGCAACATATGCTGACCCACCGTAACAATGCAAATTTTACTTATGTTATTTAGATACCTTGGGATATAACTTAGGTGTGTTGTTTTAAAAATCTTTTTACACTTCATCTGAACTCTCTGTGTTGCCTTTACATAGTGTTTCCTGTTGCTGTTAATGTTCAAAACACAGTTTCTTATCAATCCTGGAAGTTTCTGCCACGGTTTCCGTTTAGTCAGGGTTTCTTGGACTTCTCGCTTGAAGCATCTTAGAGTGTGGGTGGGGTGTAGAACATGTTGTCTTTGCTTTTCAGATAAGCCATCTCAGATAAGCCTTCTAAATCCATCTTCCACAAATGCAGAATCATCGTTGTGTAAATGTTGCTAAACTGAATTATCCCTGAGAAAATTATAACCAGATTGTGATCATACGTGTTCCATATTCAAAGTATGTGAGGCTTTGGTAATATAATGCTGATTAAATAGGTAGTAATGTCAAAATTAATTTCAGGGACAGAAAATGACCTATGAGCATGAGTTCTCCCTACTTTTTCTCCAATAGGCTACATATGCAGAATATACATAGAGTCTGAAATTATGACATTGTGAAATATGGCATTGAAGTTGCTGTACTTTCTTCTGAATTTGCAAGAAATAAGAACATCAAGGATTATTAGAAAAGGATTATTAGAAAAGGTATCAGCAATACTTAAAGTTATAGGAATGGAAAGGAGTCATATAGATGTAGTAAAGATTGCACTAATGTATTTTGTTTATATGTATTTATGTAAATAAAACTTACATTTAAAAGTTCTTGATATACAATCTTGACTCTATGTTCTAACAACATTGGTATGGAAGCAGAGCATATCTCAGTTATAAAACATTCTCAACAGATCAGTTTTTGTGTGATAAAGCCTCTTGTTGGAGTATCAGCAGTCAGTATGTAGCTTTGCAAGAAAGAGGCCAGACAGGGTGTGGAACTAAACTACATTTGTGGAAAGATACAGATAAAGAACTATTATGTTACTAATACACATTTCTTCCTAAGCATGGATAAATATACAGTTAGTTTTCCTTCCAATTCTTTGCTAGAAACCAATCCAGCATTGCTATTGGCAGTTAGAGATGAATTAAATTGAATAAAGTAACTATCGGCTCACAACAATATGATATACAGATAGAACTAGGTGAGGTTGACAACATAAATGCTTCTGTTATAGCCAGCACCCTGTGATATGCAGCAGAGTTATTGCTACATGTGGCATTATCAACACAGTGTTTTCAAAGCAGTGGTTAAGAATTAGATGCCTTTGGGCACCATGTTGTTTTATAAGCACTGCTGGCTAGTGGCCTGTGTTAGTGGGGTGCTGAATCCACACTGGGATTTAATCATATGTTTACAAGAACTGTCTTATATCTTCTGCCATGGTAAATTGCCCATCTGTTCCACAAATGCAGAATTGTTGCGTAAATGTTTCTAAACTGAGTTATCCCTGAGAAAATTATAACCAGATTGTGATCATATGTATTCCATGTTCAATGTATGTGAGGCTTCGGTAGTATAATGCTGATTAAACAGGTAATAATGTTCAAATTAATTTCAGGAACAGAAAATGACCCATGAGCAAAAGTTTCCCCTCCCTTTTCTCCAATAGGCTACATTTTGCTGCATACTGAATGCAAGACTTCATATGCAGAATATACATAGAATCTGAAATTATGACATTGTGAAAGTTTGATATTGTGAAAGTTTGAATTCAGCTTGTAATCTACAAAAATTCTAAGATTCTTCTCACTTGTAGTGTTACTGAGCCAAGTACCCCCCCATCTTGTAACTGCATTTTGTCCCCCCCCAGGTGCACTTATCCCTGTTAAATGCCATTTTGTTTTTTTAGCGTAGTCCTCAAGTCTATCAATGTCTTTTTGAATTTGTTTGAGTCTCCCAGGACATTGGCTATTCCACTCAATTTTGTGTCATCTGCAAGTTTGCTTAGCATTCCCTGCACTTCCTCATCTACATCATTAATAAAATATTAAAGAGTACTGGCCCCTTGGACAGTTCTTTGGCTGCTGAAGTATGTGTCGTAGGATTACAAATTTTTGAGGTATTCCAAAGATCATCTGATGCAGTAACCTGTCCTTGCACATGGTATTGATTTGGATTTTTAGCTCATTCTAAAGCAGTGGTTCTCAACCTTCCTAATGCTGTGACCCTTTAATACAGTTCCTCATGTTGTGGTGACCCCCAACCATAAAATTACAATAGGATCCCTGTATCTGCTGATTCACCATCCACAGATTCAGTTATCCACAGATGGCACTTGGTGGTACAAGGGTCCGGCCCGGTGGTGGACCCTGAAAATCAGAGGCAGAGGAGGAGGAGGCTTTGCAGCTCTGGAGCTCCTGCTGCCTTCCTGTAAGATCAGTGGCAGAAACAGGGAGGCTGTGCATCTCTGGAGCTCCCTCCCATCGGCCCACTCACCTACCCGCCTGCTCACTCACGATCCTCAGTGGCAGGAAGGAGGCTGCCACTCCAGGGCAAGACTCCAAAGCAGAGCCCGGGAAAGTGAGTGAGGGGAGAGGCGGTCAGGGCCTTCTTATTTACCATTGTGCCTTCTTATTTTCTGCTCCAGGCCGCACATCTCAGGTGGGTACCCCTCACTGCTGGCACTGCCGCTGCCCTGGCCGCCTCTTTCCTCACTCCAGCTGCCACTCACTGGGGCAGAGAAAGCCAAGGGTCTCAAAATCCTACATGCGGATTTTGGCTTCCCTCCTTCCAGGCAGGGCGAGCGGAGGTGGTCCCTGCCATGGAAAGCAAGCACCTTGTGTGAAGGCACACAAGTAGGTTGGAGGCTGGGCAGGACATGAGAGGGCCGCCCATCCGTTTTCCTCTCCGGCTCACGGCGACCCCTTGGCAAATGTTGTTTGACCGCCAAAGGGGTTGCGACCCCTAGGTTGAGAACCACTGCTTTAAAGGCACATGGTGGCTAACAATCTGTTATTCTCAAAACATCTTTGTGAGCAAGGATTGTCTTAAATGCTGGAAGAACACAGTGTTCAGCAGGACGTCTTGGTATCTGGCAGAACCAGGTCTTCTATGGAATGTGAAGGTCACTGGTTACTTTCATAGTGCCAGGACTCATTAGGCAGCTGAAGGACTCCAAACCCAGACAAAAACAGCAAGTACAGAGCGTAGTTGAATGATATGCAGAAACCCACTGGTTCATCTTCAAATTAGAAAAGATCACATGGTTGGAAGGACCTTTTCCTGAGATGCTGCTCATCAGATTAAACTAATACTGACCAGATGAATAAATTGTCTCTGCTGAAGTACTTCCTATGAACTTTCCAGCTAATGTGAAGCATCCGTTTTTGACAATACTGTAGTTTCTTTTTCACCCATCTACAGCTGCAGCTTTAAAATTACAGAGAGAATAAACTCTGAATTAACTTATGTAAAGGGATTCATTCACAGAGGGAGGGAAGAGATGCATTGGAATTACTGGCACATGTTCAAAACGATATGTTTGTTGATCTGAATTTCTGCATGGTTGGCATTTCCATGTTCTGGAACAACTGAGACGCACACAGGCTGTGATCAGACAGAAGGGGTAGCAAGTGCAGTTCCACAAATTTTATGCCCATTACTGTTCAGTTTTCAGAAAAAGCCTTGTTATATTCAAATACCACATTTTGTGCTAATATTAGAGCATAAGGCACATCAGATCCTTCATTTCTGCCTTTTTTAAAAAAAAATGCTGCAATCTTGACTAAGAGCAGACCATTGTAATTTATTGTAGTTTATAGAGGGATAAAATGGTTGTAGATGAAGTTGAGCATACATTGTAGAACTTTTAATATTTTTTTCAGTTTTTTTTGAATGTAGCTGTGATGTGTTATCTTAGGATCACAAGGATCCCTGGTTCCTTTTTTGTTAAGTTTGCTACTGAACTGTGCACTATTGGCAAAACAAACAGGATTTACCAGATTATCTACCAGATTATCTTTGAGACAGTGTAACAGGGCAACAGGAAGACAAGCTACAAAGTGATTGAATGAAACAGGAACTCTTTATACTCCAACGAAGGTGCCTAATCAGGTGTCCTTTGTCATAGATGTTTTAGCTATATGTCTTATAATGAATTAGCAGAAGGGTTTTGCAGTTATCTTATTTACCCAGGATCCAAGCTGCTCTAAATTTTCTGAGCATTTGTTTTAATGATGCCTTAAAGCAGGCATGTCCAAAGTCAGGCCCAGGGGGCCAAATGCAGCCCGTTTTCAAATTTTGAGTGGCCCACAACCTCTTCTCCCCACCAGCTCAGCCTGTCAGGCATCCCTGCCAGCTGGCCTCTCTCCATACCGGATGGAGACGTCAGCTTGCAGTTTTATGGTTTGCCTGCCCTCCCTGCCTCTGTCCATCCCACCAGCCACTTGGCCAGCCTACCCCCCCCCCCCGTCTCGGCCCCATTGCTGCAGTGTCCTCCCCACCTCCTTGCATGTCCTAGAGGCTTCTCGAAAGCCCAGCCCTGGGGTCATATATGACTGAATGTTCGGCCCCCACACATTTTCACCTCACCAAATTTGGCCCTCCTTGCAAAACGTTTGGACAACCCTGCCTTAAAGCCAATAAAATACTGGATATACCTATTTCTTATCAGAGACTGAGGGCATTTCATTATTTTCTTCTTTTTCAGCTTGGGCTTTATTGAAGAAACTCTTTGTGTACCGAAATTTTTGTAACAATTTCCCAGCAGCTAACAAGCAGAATTAAATCTGAACTGTTTCTTAAATATGGGTGATTTTCTCACTGCTCCCAAATTATGACATGGAAACAAAGGAAAGACTTTGTGGCTGTGAATAAGTTCAGTTATTGTTTAGCAAAGGGAAGAACATAATTTTTTTAATCGGTTAAACATAAGAACATAAGAAGAGCCATGCTGGATCAGGCCAAAGGCGCATCTAGTCCAGCTTCCTGTATCTCACAGTGGCCCCACGAGACGCATCAGGGAGCTCATGAGACTAGATTTCTGTCTCCTGATACCACTCCCCTGCATCTGGCCCTTGAAGTACCCGGTTTTAAGCTTGGAGATTACACATCTCCATCATGGTTTGTAACCTGTGATGGACTTTTCCTCCAGGAATCTATCCAATCCCCTTTTGAAGGCATCCAGGCCAGATGCCATCACCACATCCAGTGGCAGGGAGTTCCACAGACTAACAACGCGCAGGCACCTTTTTTTCCAGACTAGAGAGCCCCAAATGTTTTAGCCTTTCCTCATAAGGGAGGTGCCCCAGCCCAGTAATCACTTTAGCCGCTCTCTTTTGCACCTTTTCCAGTTCCACTATGTCTTCCTTGAGATGTGGTGACCAGAATTGTACACAATACTCCAGGTGCAGCCTTACTATCATTTTGTATAATGGCATTATAATGTTGGCTGTTTTATTTTCAATCCCCTTTTTGATAATCCCTAGCATGGAATTGGCCTTCTTCACCGCTGCCACACACTGGGGAGACACCTTCATGGAGCTGTCCACCAACACACCAAGATCTCTTTCCTGATCCGTCACGGATAACTCAGAGCCCATGAGTTGATAGATGAAGTTTGGATTTTTTGCCCCAATATGCATTATTTTACATTCGGCTACATTAAATTGTATTTGCCATTTCGCAGCCCATTCCCCCAGTTTGGAGAGATCCTTCTGGAGCTCTCCCACAATCTTCTCTGGTTTTTACCACACGGAAAAGTTTTGTGTTATCTGCAAACTTGGCCACCCCACTGCTTATCCCTGTCTCCAGGTAATTTATGAACAGATTGAAAAGCACCGGTCCCAGGACAGAGCCCTGGGGCACACCGCTTTTCACTTCTCTCCATTGTGAAAATTTCCCATTGACACCTACTCTTTGTTTCCTGGATCTCAACCAGTTCTCAGTCCATAAGAGGACCTGCCCTCTTATCCCTGACTGTGCAATTTTCTCAGCAGCCTTTAGTGAGGGACTGTGTCAAAAGCCTTTTGAAAATCCAGATAGATTATATCCACCGGTTCACCCAAATCCACATGCCTGTTGACCTTTTCAAAAAATTCTAAAAGATTTGTCAGGCAAGACTTACCCTTACAGAAACCATGCTGATTTTCTCTCAGCAAGGTTTGTTCTTCTATGTGTTTTAAGATTTTCTCTTGGATGAGGCTTTCTACCATCTTCCCTGGGACAGATGTAAGGCTAACCAGCCTGTAGCTTCCCGGGTCTCCCCTCCTTCCTTTTTTAAAAATTGGTGTGACATCAGCTATCCTCCAGTCCTCCGGCACTGTGGCCGTTTTAAGAGACAAGTTGCATATTACCGTTAAGAGATCTGCAATTTCATTTCTCAGTTCCCTAATAATCCTTGGGTGGATGCCATCTGGGCCCAGTGACGTGTTGTTCTTCAATTTATCAATTAGTCCTAAAACATCCTCTCTTTTAACCTGTATTTGATTTAATTCTTTAGTCAAGAGGGGCCATTCGGGCAGAGGAATCTTCCCGAGGTCTTCTATCGTGAAGACAGATGTAAAGAACTCATTTAATTTCTCTGCAATTTCCATGTCCTCCTTAACTTCCCCTTTTCCTCTCTCACCATCCAGAGGGCCAACTGGTTCTCTGGCAGGTTTTCTACTTCTAACATATTTAAAGAAGCTTTTATTATTACCCTTTATATTGCTAGCCATGCGTTCCTCTTTCTTTTCCTCTCTTATCATCTTCTTACATTTCTTTTGCCAAAGTTTGTGTTCCTTCTTATTTTCCTCATTTGGGGAGGATTTCCATTTACGGAAATATGTCTCCTTGCACTTTAGGGCCTCTCTAACTCCACTCGTTAACCATGCTGGTGCCCTCTTGGAGTTAGATGAGCTCTTCTTTCTTTGGGGTATGCACTTGTGCTGGGCCTCTGTTACCATTGTTTTAAACAGGCACTCTGGAGAGATTGTAATCTTTCAACCTTCCCTTTCAATTTCTAACTAGTTTCCTCATTTGAGGGAAGTTTGCCCTTCGGAAATCAAGGGTTTTTATGTCTGACTTGCTTGACACTTTTCCTCCAATATGCATGGCAAAGGAGATTGCAGCATGGTCACTGTTGCCCAGAGGCTCAGTGACATTCACATCCCTGACCAGGTCCTGAGTATCACACAGTTAATGGCACAGTAGGAGGTCATGCACTGTGTATCGAAAGATGTGTTCCCTAAAACAAGTCTAGGGAGGAGATGAAATGTAAAAGTGATGGCTAGTCTATATGTCTTAGATCTTGTGTAAAACAAAATATGCAATGTATGAGAAATATAAAGATGTACTGAAAAATTGGTGCACAATCAATTTTACTAGGGAGAAATCAAAATTTCCCTTACCTAGTAGGTATCTTTAGTACATTTATTCAAACAAATACTGTACAAGCAGATTATTCAACCAAATACAATCTTGGTGCTAAGGGCTGAGATTCTTGGCAAAGTAGTTATTTACTGAAATGTGGAGATGTGAATGTCTGCTTTTTAGATCTGTATCAAAGAAATATGCATTAAGATAAAGACACATGTTAACAATATAAGTTAGTGCTTCGTGCTTCTGATTATTGGGTATGGGATGTGTAGAGTTGCAACTATTAACTCTCCTTTCTAAGCACATCCACTAAAATGCCTGTACCAAACCATTTTCATGTTCAAATTTCTCTGCATGATTGTTTACCCAATGACAGGTGATAACAATGTTTCTTTTCTTTTCTTAAAGATGGCTACCATTTGCCTCTTGATGTCTTGCCTCCTGTGATGGTGGGCGCCACCCCCAAGGCAACAGGGGAGGAAGGTTTGCACAGAGAAGATAGGCACTTTCACTACTGCGGAATCAAGACCATGGAATTGTCAGACAGTGACCGCCCAGTCAGCTTCAGCTCTACATCATCCTCTGCATCGTCCAGGGATAGCCACTGCTCCTTTGGCAGCAGAACAACCTTAGTTTCGAACAATCACCTGGGTTTGTTCAACCAAGATAAGGAATCAGGAGCCATAAAATTAGAGTTGAGGCCAGCACAGCGATTTTCCAACAAGGAGGTCAGAAAAACAAACACAGTAAAGGAACAACAGGCCTCTGATGGGAGAAAGCCAAGTATGCCACGAAAAGCCGAGTCCAAAGAAAGTAGCAAAAATTGTGTCATGTCCCTAATTACTGAGCCTACGAGTCCAAAGCTTCTATACGTTGACAGAGTGGTCCAAGAAATCCTGGAGACTGAGCGGACATACGTCCAGGATTTGAAAAGTATTGTGAAGGTAAGTACAGTGGAACCTTGTATAACAAACGTTTTGTATAACATACAATCTGTACAACATAAAAAATTCCGGACTTAGGGGAAATTTGCTTAGCAGGATCGCCTATGGGGCGAATCCATACAACATAAAAATGGTCATGATTAGGGATAACTCCATTTTCAATGAATTCCTATGGGAAATTTGTATAAAGGAAAATTTGCTTAACCTAATTTCATTTGGAAAGAATTAATTCCTTTATACAAGGTACCACTGTATCTCTCTGTCTCTCAAATTCTATTGTTCTGGACTGTGGAAAAAATGCATTAATTTAGGGAAGATACCAGGGCCTCGAAGCTTGCATTGTATTGGTATACTGTGGGTAGCACTGGCAGCTTACAGTAAGATGAATAAAAGCTCTGTCAATTATAGTATCAGCACAGAAGAGTAATTCTTGTTTGTATATGTATCTTTCCAGGCTAATGGTTTGAATTTATGCCAATTTAAAAAACCTGCACTGGGCCATCTTTGTAGAAAGAAAGAAAGAAAAATGAAATCATGGATTTTCAACTGTTCCTTTTCCATATCGTGACGCTCCCACCAAATCTTGAGAATTTATAGGAATTTTGACTGTTTCCCTAAAGCTCCAAATGCACAGACAGTCATGTTGTTGCTTTTTAAAAAATCAAATACCAGATAAAGACAGGGGTGATTGGCAAAACAGCGCATGGGGAAAGGAGGTTTATCTCTTTCCTCTCTGGCAGTAGTTTCAGAAGAAGAAGAAGAAGAAGAAGAAGAAGAATACCTACATCTGTACTGTAGTTTGGCATCCAGACCAAAACAACAACATCAATTCAAAACAATTGGGATGTTCCCTTCCCCATGCAAAATGTTGTGTTGAGTGTGGGACTTCATTTTTTCTTGAGATCAGAACTGACATGGGAAGCCTTAAATCTCACCTTACACCAGTCTGAGGTGCCAATAACCACTATCCCCTTTGGTGCATGTAATTTTAAAAAGTAAAATAACATGGTTGGCAATCACACTGTTAGTTTCATATTTTGAGAAACCCCACGAAAGTGCATTTTGGATCAGCCTTGTATTAACATCATTTCCAATAAAGATTTTGGGAGGTGTCCAAGGGCGCTTTTACATGACCCCTAAGATCTGCTGGCAACTTAAATTCGGACCAGAGATCTTGGGGGTTTGCTCCTCTTGCTGTGTTCCCACCCCTCCGCACGCCATTGCTCCTGTCTGCGTGAGGGGAGGGAGAAAAAAAGGGAGAAAAGAATGCAGGCTCACCTTCGCTCTGCGGTCGGGAGCAGCCCTGGAAGCATTCCAGTGTCTTAAAGGGGCAGGGGGCAAAAAAACCAAACAGAAGGCGAGGACAGCCCAGCACTCAGTGCTTTACAATCCCCATCAGAATTTTTTTTTACTTCCGGAGACCAGGTACTTTTAAAATGCGCTGGGGCGCGCTTAGGTGGGCATGGTTGTACTTTTTTTTTTAAGTGCGCAGCTGGTGGGAAAACAAATTGAAGCTCTGCATCTGGGAGCCCTTTGCCTCGGATTTTAGGGGTCATGTAAAAGTGCCCCAAGTCTTCTTATTAGAAGCTGTTGGTGCTATTGGCTCCTACATGGTGGGATACAGCCGTAGTAGGGAAACAGGGCCCTTCAGAAGTTCTTAGCCTACTGTTCCCATAACTCGTGATAAGAAATTGCAGAAGATGTAATATAAAATGTCGATGGGGATCAGAGTTCTCCTACCAGTACAATAATGTTTCAAGACTGAAAGAGGCAGAAGTCCTGAGTGACCGAAGCCAGAAGAAACTCCATCAGAGACATTAACACTCTTTTCATAAGACCTGCTAGATATAATTATTCAGCTCATCACATCTGGGTTGTATTACAAGAACAAGCAAGTCAGTGTGGACTTTCAGCTTGTTTTGTGGGGGTTGGGGGTAAGAATTTGGATTTTTTTGAATCTAGTTCATAGGAAAATAGTAGTTGTGCCTAATGAACATTCTTCTCTCCATCCTCCTAGACTCTAGAGGGAAGATATTTCTTCATCTTTGTGATTTTTTTTCCGCCTCTCATCCAATACAGACACAAGTTACAGAGACAAAACACATAATCTGGAGATTTTATATGTTGCTCTGGGCAATTTGCTGTGTTAAGTACATAACTAATCCGGAAAAGAAAATATTAGTCTGACGATGACACACACAAGAAGCAGACAGTGAGGCAAAAAAGATTATAAAGATCTGATGTACAAAGGCATGTTTTTTTTTAAAAAAAATCCTTAGAAACAGGTCTTTTCTTGCACAACTATTAATTTTTTAAAATGCTGTTTTATACTAAAATCACCTATACAGAAGGTATTTTAGATATTGTTAAACAAGACATTAATTGTGAAAGCAAACAGTTTTTGCATATATCATAAGTGGTATGAATCTGGATCATTTTTGGACATGACACTAAAGCTGAACATTTGGTATTCAGATCTTCATAATTTCAGGGTCCGCCCTCCCCCCAGACGTATATCTTTTCATTTTGTAAAAACAAGTGCTCATAACAAAGCAACTAAAGGTCAAGGGGAAAAAGTCAGTTTGTCTTTGATAGCTATACGCACTTGTCCAGTTATAACCTCCATACCATAGCCCTCTTTGCTGAATTACAATGTGAAATGAACCTAATAACAAAACTGGTTCACGAGAAGAACTTTAAGCACCTACATACTCTTAAAACTGAATAAACTTGTGTCATCTTTGAAATATATATTTTCTGTTCAGTGGATATAATTCAAGCACAAATGTCTTCTGCTCAGTAAGATATAGACCACTTTGAGATGCGACATATTAGAAAGGAAAACTTTCATTTTGGGATCTTTCTGTTGTGGAGTATTTTAAGTACCTAATACTTTGGTCAACCCAAAAGGGCCTGGATTTTCCATGTGCAATCATTTTCCTCATTCACGTCTCAGGTGGTAGAGCAAAGTCCTGTAAGACCCTCAAAACTATTTTGAAAAAAGCAAAGACTGGTTGACAAACGTTCGTCTGCTCTAAAAATGGGCAACAATGGCAGTACAAGAGAAAGAAATAATCCACAGACCTATTCAGGGAGTATGAGTATTTTAAAGTTCATATTTGTCATCACATCATCATGCTTGTTAATTTATTTGAAGGAAACACACACACACACACACACACACACACAAAATAATTACAGTATATCCTATAACCCAAAACCTCAGAATAGAATGTGGGGGATTTGGGAGACAGCTTTCCTGCCTATCAATTCAGTGCTTTCAGCCCAGCAGCATATGCAGAGGGGCACCAGTGAAGGGCAAGGAGGCAAGTGCGCCAGGCAATAATAAAGGAAATGGGTAGAACTACAGAAAAATCAATAAAATATAAATGCCAAAAAGCAAGGAATTGAAGTAACGGACAAAGTAATCCAAAAGCAGAACAGAAAGAGAAGGGGGTAGTTTCACCAGGCCAGCAAGGAATATATCCAATCCAAAAGGGAGTTAAGCATTCCAAATATCCTGTTTCAGAGGCTTTCTGTTGTAAAGCCATTAGATATGCTGAAAATGCAATAAAAGGATTTTTGTATGTGCCCACCCCCCAGTCACTCAGGTCAACATGAAAGTCCTGTCTGTAGTGATATCTGTAGATGGGCATTAAAAGGAAAATAGTGC
Source organism: Phrynocephalus guinanensis (assembly GCA_037367245.1). Classification (NCBI taxonomy): domain Eukaryota; kingdom Metazoa; phylum Chordata; class Lepidosauria; order Squamata; family Agamidae; genus Phrynocephalus; species Phrynocephalus guinanensis. The sequence goes on along the minus strand of CM074733.1, from coordinate 102,004,019 downwards.
ATTGAAAGCCCCATCAAGACCAGCACCTGGCAGGATGGTCACAAGATGATGTCCTCCTGTTCCATATTTGGATACTGACTAGACTAGCAAATGAATCAGTGTTCTTACAGTGTTCTCCACTCTATTCAAAGATAAAAAGCTTTTTGGGTCATAAAAGGCTAGGTTAAGATACCCTGAAACATAGTTCTGGGCTTCAACATTCCATTTCTTCCTTATATCTGGTATCTGTTGCTCATTTTGCCTTTTCCAGTAATGAGTTGTCCTTTTCTTCCTGTTCTCTCATCCCAAAGGGTGGTAATGGCCACTCTGATTTCCATCAGTTAAAGCTGGCACAGCCAGTCGTGAGGGATTGTGGAAGCTGTAGACCAAAAACTTCTGGATGGCTATATTTCTTTCTCCTGTCCTTGCTTTTTAGTTACCACTCCGAATAGTAAATGCATGTGGGACAAGAGTCCATTAACTTCTTTGATAAGAAGGCCACAAGCATTCCTCCACTCTGATCCATGCTTTTTGTTGTTGAATATGTTCATCGACTATACTATGTATTATTTCCTTCAACCTGCAGTTGTATGGTCTTCACAAACGGGGACTGCAGCATGGTGTGGGGATTGCAGTTGTGCGGTTTAACAGAGATTGCATCAACTGATGTCCAAATAATGTAACAGTCATTTTCCATAGACAATATGAAATTGACTAAAAATGTAGCTCTGTCAGTCACTTTTTCTGGATAAGGGTTAGGCAAACATTTGGGGATAGAAGTCAGCATTGGGAACTGTGGAAGCCTTTCTGGATTGCATTGGTAGATCGGGTTCTTGATAATGAGGATGATGTTGGCTGGAGCTGGTGTCAGTTTGGAAAGATTTTTTTAAGAATCGCAAGTGCCCATATTAGCTGTATGGAAGTGAGGTAGTGGTAGGTAGTTACAGGTCCTGCTGATTAATAGGAACTCATTTTCAGTGGGCTGTGGCAGTACACACTTCTAGAACCACAAACCTTTGACTGCAGGGATCACTTGAGAGGGTTAAGCTAAACCCACCAGCTCCAGTTGCAGTTGGTAATAGGAAAGTTGAGCAATGGCTGCCTTACTGAGGATCACTTTAGGAATGGCATTTCCAACTTGGTCTTTTCTTTTGTGCTAAAATTAGTCTTACAGGGTTACTCAGATGTGAAAATAGGATTTATTTTTAAAAATGTTTGTTTGAGAGAGCTGCTTCATTTTGCCTAATTTACAAATGAGTAATTATGATATAGGAATTTTCACTTTGGGTGAATTGATTGTGGGTAAATGGTGAATTTCTCCCATTTTCCAGGCTCCTGAAGTTATGAGCTAAAAGGCATTGTTTTAGATACACTGCTTACTGATCTAAAATGTAGTTCTATAACTCCTTAATTCTCCCCCTTGCTTTAGGGATGTTCTTTATGGATGTGCTTATTGAATCAGTAGAAGTAAAGTAACATATGAAGTTTGTTAATAAATATTTAATATAGTATATTAATAAATATATTAATTTGTTTAATAAATATGATTATACAGGGTTGGAGGAAAGTATGGAATGTTTACTACTACTACTACTACTACTACTACTACTACTACTACTACTACTACTACTACTACTACTACTGCTGCTGCTTAAGGAAAGGGAAAGAGAAATGCCAAACCAAGATTATATGTGTTTCTGGAAAGGATACAGGGATGGTTAAAGGATGAAAGGAAGGTCAGATGTAAGTGGGGAAGAAAATTTAGTAAGCTACTGTATATTGGTCTCCAGGGTGAAGGGAGCACTGTTTTGTGTTAATTCTTTTGTATGTAATTTATGTTAATAGAATGCCATATTTATGCTATGTTTCAGAATGAAAATTTAAAAAAATTTATTAGGAACAATGTATGGAATATTCAGTTATTTTGGCTCTGGTTTCTATAGCTGAATTGTTAGAGGACAGATAGGACTATTTTATCTGTTATCTGTTGCTACTTACTCAGCAGAAAATTATGCATTGAGATGGTGTTGGTTGGAAGTTATGGTGTACACGCCCTACACTACACACCACAGAATCTTTCCAGTAAAAAACTTACATTGAATCTGTTCATTGTTGGTAATTTAGTATTTCTCAGTCATCTGGTAAACATATAAACTGGCTTTCTCTGAAGAGAGGTTCTTCATTTATATTAATCTTATACTATAAAAGCCTCTGAATTTCATAGATGAACCCATTTTGTTAAGTTATCCAGCTGTTTAGTTGCTGTGAGTTTTTTCCAGGCTGTTTGGCCGTGTTCTGGAAGGTTTTCTCCCTGAGGTTTCGCCAGACTCTGGCTGGCATCTTCCGAGGGCAAGGAGCTCAGGGAACTAGGAGTTTCTCTCTGTGCTCCGTGCTCACAACAACTAAACAGCTGGATAACTTAACAAAATGGGTTTGAGAATATATCCAGCTGTTTCTTTAGAAACCAGTAGTCAACAGAGACGGGTTATTCATGCCTTATGATACCTAAATGACCAGCACAAGCGTAAATAAAAAAAGGTAAAGGTTCCCCTCGCACATGCGTGCTAGTTGTGTCCAACTCTAGGGGCGGTACTCGTCTCTGTATTCAAGCTGAAGAGCCAGTGTTGTACAAGTACATGGCCACATAGCCAACATGGCTGCAAAGAAAACAGTTTTACTTTCCTGCTTTTTACGGCAGTGCCTATTTATCTACTTGCATTTACATGCTTTCTAACTGCTAGGTTGGCAGGAGCTGGGGTTATCAGTGGGAGCTCACTCCACTGCATGACACCCAGGATTCGAACTGCTGAGCTGCCAACTTTGCTGCCTACAGTTTTTGGAGCCTTAGTCTGCTGAGCAACCACGTAAATGCTCTCTATCAATTAATGGACTGAGAACTTAGCAACCCTTTCATTATTTGAGCACATAGGTTATAGATGGCACCTGCATTTGGCTACTTACCTGAACATTTGGTCATCTTTCACTGATGTTTATACTTGTGTTTTAGGTTTTGGTGCTGTTGTTATTGCTCTGTTTTTCTGTATTTTTGTTTTTTTGTTTCAACTCTTTTGTTTGCTTGTTTATGTTATTTTCACTATATATATATGTATGTATGTATGTGTGTGTGTGTGTGTGTGTGTGTGTGTGTGTGTGTGTGTGTATATAGTGTGTGTATATATATATAGTGAAAATAACAAGCAAACACTGATGGGCCCCTTTTAGGGCCAGTGCTTTTAATAGGTGGCTTTTATATAGAGTACAATTACGTCATGCAGACATTATACACACACACACACACACACACACACACACACACACACATCTTCTATATATATATATATATATATATATATATATATATATATATATATATATATATATATATATATATATATATATATATATATATATATATATGCATGTTAGGGTGGATTCGGGTTTCTTCCCGTGTAGAAATCTGGTTGTTTTGGCGACGTTTCGACGAGGTCTCACTCGTCATCTTCAGGCTGGTGTTCTGGCTTCTTTCTTCTTGAAGCAAAGCGTGATCTCAGTTGAAGTCCTTCTATAAATACTGCTGGGGGTGTGTGGTTTGCTTGCTCTGTTGCTGATTGTAGGTTCGTTTGTTCTTTTGTGATTTGCTGTGTGGCTGAGGCGATCGTTAAGGGCTTAACTGCTGGTGGGTTAGATGGCTGTTTAGAGACATCCTGTGTGGGTGAGGTGCTGGATGTGTGTCTATTAGCCTTTTGTTTCTTAACGACCTTGGTGATGGGTGTTCTGGCAGCATCCTGGGCTTTGGTGGAGTGGGGTCTTGTGTCTTGTGAATTCATTTTGGTCTGGCTGCGTGTCTGTGGTCTCTCAAAGTTTTTTTGGCGTGTGTAAGTGTGCTCCATGTGGTGGCTGGAGTGGGGAGTAGCGGTAGATGGTGCAGTCGTGGTTTTGTTATTGGATGGTGGTTTCGTTTCATCTGTGGGAAGGGTCTGGGTTTTTGTGTTTGGTGTGGATGGAAGGTGGTGGCATCTTGTGTCCTTTTGGACCTGGTGTCAGTCTTTGTGACAGAGGCTCGTCTGTTGACCAGGGCTAGTTTCCAGATGTCAGGCAAGCGGGAGGTGTCATCACGTTTATTCATGTTGTTTGGGTGTTTCTCTATTTCAATGGCTTCCATGATTATTCGACTGTTGAAGTGTTCAGTTTTGGAGATGAGTTTGGTTCTTTATATATATATATATATATATATATATATATATATATATATATATATATATATATATATATATATATATATATATATATATATATGCATGTTATATATATATATGCATGTTATATATATTTGTTTTCGTAGATTTTCACGGGTATAGGTATGCATGGTGGGGTGGATTCGGGTTTCTTCCCGTGTAGAAATCTGGTTGTTTTGGCGACGTTTCGACGAGGTCTCACTCGTCATCTTCAGGCTGGTGTTCTGGCTTCTTTCTTCTTGAAGCAAAGCGTGATCTCAGTTGAAGTCCTTCTATAAATACTGCTGGGGGTGTGTGGTTTGCTTGCTCTGTTGCTGATTGTAGGTTCGTTTGTTCTTTTGTGATCTGCTGTGTGGCTGAGGTGATCGTTAAGGGCTTAACTGCTGGTGGGTTAGATGGCTGTTTAGAGACATCCTGTGTGGGTGAGGTGCTGGATGTGTGTCTATTAGCCTTTTGTTTCTTAACGACCTTGGTGATGGGCGTTCTGGCAGCATCCTGGGCTTTGGTGGAGTGGGGTCCTGTGTCTTGTGAATTCATTTTGGTCTGGCTGCGTGTCTGTGGTCTCCCAATGTTTTTTTGGCGTGTGTAAGTGTGCTCCATGTGGTGGCTGGAGTGGGGAGTAGCGGTAGATGGTGCAGTCGTGGTTTTGTTATTGGATGGTGGTTTCGTTTCATCTGTGGGAAGGGTCTGGGTTTGTGTTTGGTGTGGATGGAAGGTGGTGGCATCTTGTGTCCTTTTGGACCTGGTGTCAGTCTTTGTGACAGAGGCTCGTCTGTTGACCAGGGCTAGTTTCCAGATGTCAGGCAAGCGGGAGGTGTCATCACGTTTATTCATGTTGTTTGGGTGTTTCTCTATTTCAATGGCTTCCATGATTATTCGACTGTTGAAGTGTTCAGTTTTGGAGATGAGTTTGGTTCTTTTAAAATCAATTTCATGACCTGTTGTTTTTATGTGCTGGAAGAGAGAGGAAGATTTTTCTTCTTTTTTGACTGCGTTCTTGTGTTCTGCGATGCGTGCGCTTATTCTCCTGTTTGTCTGTCCGATGTATGTGGCTGGGCAGACTTTGCATGGTATTTCGTAGACTCCTTGGTTTTCTAGCTCAATCTTGTCTTTGGGGTTTCTTAAAATGTTGGCTATTTTTTGTTCGGTGCCAAAGGCTGTCTTGATATTGTGTTTGTGGAGAATTTTGCTTATTTTGTCTGTGGTGCCTTTGATGTAAGGGAGGAGGGCAGTGCCGTTGTTCTCTTCTGTTTCTTGGTTCTTGGGGGGTGTTTCTTTTTGGATTAGTTTGGTGATGGTGTTTTTTTGGAATCCGTTCGCAATTAAAGCATTCGAGAGAGTGTGTAATTCAGTTTTTAGGTGGTCTTTGTCAGCGAGGCGTTTGGTTCTGGAGATGAGGGTTTTTGCTACGGAGTTGATCTGTGCAGGGTGGTGGTGTGATTGTGCATTTAAGTAGCGGTTTGTATGTGTTTTTTTCCGGTAGATGGTATGTCCTAAGGAGCCGTCGGGTTTTTTGTAGGACGTCCAGGAAGGGAAGTTGGTTGTTGGCTTCTATTTCCATAGTGAATTGTATTTTGGGGTGTAGGCTGTTGAGATGTGTGAGGAAGTTGTTCAGTTTGTCTTTCCCGTGTGGCCAGATAACAAAGGTGTCGTCAACATATCTGAGCCAGAGTTTGGGTTTATGTTCGGACTTCTGTAACGCGTTGGTTTCAAAGTGTTCCATATATAGGTTTGCGATGACCGGTGAGAGGGGTGATCCCATGGGTGCTCCTTCTATCTGTTTGTATCTTTGTCCATTGTGGATGAAGTATGTGTTGGTTAGGCAGTGGTTGGTCAGATCTAGGATGTGCTTGGGGGGGTTGTATTTGTTGTGGATAGCTGTCAAGGCTTCTTGAATGGGCACTTGTGTGAAGAGCGAAACAACATCGAAGCTCACGAGTAGGTCATTGGGTTGTAGGTCTTGTTTCTTTATAATTTCTATGAAGTGGAACGAGTTTTGTACGTATGAAGTGATGGATTCTGCATAGGGCTGGAGTTGTTTGGCAAGAAATTTGGCGAGGTTTTGTAGGGGTGAGCCTATGGAGCTGACTATGGGTCTGAGAGGTGTTCCTTCTTTGTGAATCTTGGGGAGGCCATAGAGCTTGGGGCATCTGGATGATTTCTCTCTGGGGATGATGCTTGGCTTGATTTCTTCACTTAAGGGTGAGGCTTTTATTTTGGCTTTGGTGGTTTTTTCCAGGTAGGAATGTTAGGGTGGATTCGGGTTTCTTCCCGTGTAGAAATCTGGTTGTTTTGGCGACGTTTCGACGAGGTCTCACTCGTCATCTTCAGGCTGGTGTTCTGGCTTCTTTCTTCTTGAAGCAAAGCGTGATCTCAGTTGAAGTCCTTCTATAAATACTGCTGGGGGTGTGTGGTTTGCTTGCTCTGTTGCTGATTGTAGGTTCGTTTGTTCTTTTGTGATCTGCTGTGTGGCTGAGGCGATCGTTAAGGGCTTAACTGCTGGTGGGTTAGATGGCTGTTTAGAGACATCATGTGTGGGTGAGGTGCTGGATGTGTGTCTATTAGCCTTTTGTTTCTTAACGACCTTGGTGATGGGTGTTCTGGCAGCATCCTGGGCTTTGGTGGAGTGGGGTCCTGTGTCTTGTGAATTCATTTTGGTCTGGCTGCGTGTCTGTGGTCTCCCAATGTTTTTTTGGCGTGTGTAAGTGTGCTCCATGTGGTGGCTGGAGTGGGGAGTAGCGATAGATGGTGCAGTCGTGGTTTTGTTATTGGATGGTGGTTTCGTTTCATCTGTGGGAAGGGTCTGGGTTTGTGTTTGGTGTGGATGGAAGGTGGTGGCATCTTGTGTCCTTTTGGACCTGGTGTCAGTCTTTGTGACAGAGGCTCGTCTGTTGACCAGGGCTAGTTTCCAGATGTCAGGCAAGCGGGAGGTGTCATCACGTTTATTCATGTTGTTTGGGTGTTTCTCTATTTCAATGGCTTCCATGATTATTCGACTGTTGAAGTGTTCAGTTTTGGAGATGAGTTTGGTTCTTTTAAAATCAATTTCATGACCTGTTGTTTTTATGTGCTGGAAGAGAGAGGAAGATTTTTCTTCTTTTTGACTGACTGCGTTCTTGTGTTCTGCGATGCGTGCGCTTATTCTCCTGTTTGTCTGTCCGATGTATGTGGCTGGGCAGACTTTGCATGGTATTTCGTAGACTCCTTGGTTTTCTAGCTCAATCTTGTCTTTGGGGTTTCTTAAAATGTTGGCTATTTTTTGTTCGGTGCAAAAGGCTGTCTTGATATTGTGTTTGTGGAGAATTTTGCTTATTTTGTCTGTGGTGCCTTTGATGTAAGGGAGGAGGGCAGTGCCGTTGTTCTCTTCTGTTTCTTGGTTCTTGGGGGGTGTTTCTTTTTGGATTAGTTTGGTGATGGTGTTTTTTTGGAATCCGTTCGCAATTAAAGCATTCGAGAGAGTGTGTAATTCTGTTTTTAGGTGGTCTTTGTCAGCGAGGCGTTTGGTTCTGGAGATGAGGGTTTTTGCTACGGAGTTGATCTGTGCAGGGTGGTGGTGTGATTGTGCATTTAAGTAGCAGTTTGTATGTGTTTTTTTCCGGTAGATGGTATGTCCTAAGGAGCCGTCGGGTTTTTTGTAGATTAGGACGTCCAGGAAGGGAAGTTGGTTGTTGGCTTCTATTTCCATAGTGAATTGTATTTTGGGGTGTAGGCTGTTGAGATGTGTGAGGAAGTTGTTCAGTTTGTCTTTCCCGTGTGGCCAGATAACAAAGGTGTCGTCAACATATCTGAGCCAGAGTTTGGGTTTATGTTCGGACTTCTGTAACGCGTTGGTTTCAAAGTGTTCCATATATAGGTTTGCGATGACCGGTGAGAGGGGTGATCCCATGGGTGTGTACACATACATACATACATACAAATATCTTCTCTGCAATCATACAAATATCTTCTACATACAAATATCTTCTCTGCAATCTGAGATATATATATATATATGCATGTTAGGGTGGATTCGGGTTTCTTCCCGTGTAGAAATCTGGTTGTTTTGGCGACGTTTCGACGAGGTCTCACTCGTCATCTTCAGGCTGGTGTTCTGGCTTCTTTCTTCTTGAAGCAGAGTGTGATCTCAGTTGAAGTCCTTCTATAAATACTGCTGGGGGGGTGTGGTTTGCTTGCTCTGTTGCTGATTGTAGGTTTGTTTGTTCTTTTGTGATTTGCTGTGTGGCTGAGGCGATCGTTAAGGGCTTAACTGCTGGTGGGTTAGATGGCTGTTTAGAGACATCATGTGTGGGTGAGGTGCTGGATGTGTGTCTATTAGCCTTTTGTTTCTTAACGACCTTGGTGATGGGTGTTCTGGCAGCATCCTGGGCTTTGGTAGAGTGGGGTCCTGTGTCTTGTGAATTCATTTTGGTCTGGCTGCGTGTCTGTGGTCTCCCAATGTTTTTTTGGCGTGTGTAAGTGTGCTCCATGTGGTGGCTGGAGTGGGGAGTAGCGGTAGATGGTGCAGTCGTGGTTTTGTTATTGGATGGTGGTTTCGTTTCATCTGTGGGAAGGGTCTGGGTTTGTGTTTGGTGTGGATGGAAGGTGGTGGCATCTTGTGTCCTTTTGGACCTGGTGTCAGTCTTTGTGACAGAGGCTCGTCTGTTGACCAGGGCTAGTTTCCAGATGTCAGGCAAGCGGGAGGTGTCATCACGTTTATTCATGTTGTTTGGGTGTTTCTCTATTTCAATGGCTTCCATGATTATTCGACTGCTGAAGTGTTCAGTTTTGGAGATGAGTTTGGTTCTTTTAAAATCAATTTCATGACCTGTTGTTTTTATGTGCTGGAAGAGAGAGGAAGATTTTTCTTCTTTTTTGACTGCGTTCTTGTGTTCTGCGATGCGTGCGCTTATTCTCCTGTTTGTCTGTCCGATGTATGTGGCTGGGCAGACTTTGCATGGTATTTCGTAGACTCCTTGGTTTTCTAGCTCAATCTTGTCTTTGGGGTTTCTTAAAATGTTGGCTATTTTTTGTTCGGTGCAAAAGGCTGTCTTGATATTGTGTTTGTGGAGAATTTTGCTGATTTTGTCTGTGGTGCCTTTGATGTAAGGGAGGAGGGCAGTGCCGTTGTTCTCTTCTGTTTCTTGGTTCTTGGGGGGTGTTTCTTTTTGGATTAGTTTGGTGACACAGACACGCAGCCAGACCAAAATGAATTCACAAGACACAGGACCCCACTCTACCAAAGCCCAGGATGCTGCCAGAACACCCATCACCAAGGTCGTTAAGAAACAAAAGGCTAATAGACACACATCCAGCACCTCACCCACACATGATGTCTCTAAACAGCCATCTAACCCACCAGCAGTTAAGCCCTTAACGATCGCCTCAGCCACACAGCAAATCACAAAAGAACAAACAAACCTACAATCAGCAACAGAGCAAGCAAACCACACCCCCCCAGCAGTATTTATAGAAGGACTTCAACTGAGATCACACTCTGCTTCAAGAAGAAAGAAGCCAGAACACCAGCCTGAAGATGACGAGTGAGACCTCGTCGAAACGTCGCCAAAACAACCAGATTTCTACACGGGAAGAAACCCGAATCCACCCTAACATGCATACCTATACCCGTGAAAATCTACGAAAACAAATATATATATATATATATATATATATATATATATATCAGATTGCAGAGAAGATATTTGCCTCCAGTAATGCTGGTGCAAGATAGAGAGCTGCTTTCTTGCTGCTGGTGATATATTTTAACTCCTTTTTTCCTGATGCTTTGGCCACCCCCACCTCTCCACCTCTCCTCCTTTTTTTGCATGCTTTGTAGCATTTGGAGTGAATAATTGTCGTCAGAATATATTTTTTTTTATGTAGGAAGCTCAAAAACATAGTCCAAGGAGCAATCAAGATGTAAGGCAATTGAGACTGCCCTCCAGCAGTTGATTTGATGTTGTGAGACACAGACAAAATGTTAAGGGGGCTTTTGTTGGCCACCTATGTAGGCAGTGATGAACGTGGTGAGCTTTATGATGTTGAGCTGATATAATTGCACAATAGTTAATTATACATATGGTGGCACTTTCCATGGTGTGATTAAAGTATTTTGTATCACCTGGAAGAGGAAAAGCTGCTATTGTAGCTGTGAAATCCTGTCTCCCAGCTCATTTTTTTTCTTTAAACACAAACACAACTCAAAAAACTAGGTGTATGCTTGAATAATGATGACTTTTCAGGCCGCAGGCCATTATAGCATTTGCAAAGGTAGGCATTATAGCCACTCAGGAGCATATGGGCTCAGAAACACTTGCTGACAGGGTTGTAAGAAACCTGCAGGAAAGAGAAAAACATTGGCTAATAGGTGCACAGTGTAGTGCTTCATCCAACCCCTATCCATTAATTATGTCTCATCTTTATTATTGCTTTTAATGATAGTGTAAAAAGAGAAAACAACTTCCTTCCCTTCGCATTCTTCCTCGCTGCCAGGTGTCAATCCTAACATGACCCACTTGCAATCAAGATTTTGAGCAGCACAAAAACTTGGTTCCATTCTAATCCTAGCTACAAGTGAGTGATTCTCGTTAACAGCAGCTAACAAACAGTAACCCGTTTTCATGAAGAATTCTAATTTCTTGCCTGCAGATTATAGTCATCTTCGACCAGACTGTCCGGGCCTGGAAGTAATGAAAGCAAGTGTCTTTCTTTGCTGGAACTCTTTGTCAACCAGGCAACTGATCTTAGCATTCTGTTTCTGCTCATCCATACTACTTTGCCTGGCTTTTCTTGGAAAACTTTTTAAGATTTCTTCCTCCTCAGAAGTCAGCTTGATGTGTGTGTGTGTGTGTGGGGGTTCGTTTGGTTTTTTGCACCCAAGGGGCAAGGCATCCTGGGCTTCAAACCCCTGTAGTAGAGTGTGCTGTAATGTAATCCATAATCACAGCGGTGGTGGTGATTTTCCTTTGAAGCACTGATGGGCCCCTTTTAGGGCCAGTGCTTTTAATAGGTGGCTTTTATATAGAGTACAATTACGTCAAGCAGACATAAGTACATTGGCTGAAACCCCGTTCTGTGAGTTAAGCTACATAAAGCCGACAACCTTAAACAGCTGTGGTGATATTTTAATTTTTTTTTTCAGTTTACCTACAAAGGTCTTGAGACTCCAGTGGAAACCTTTTTGTCATCAGGAAGCTATTGGGGGCCATGGAAATGTGAGGAAGTCTTTAATTACCAAAATTTGGCACCACACATTGTATACAAGTCCCATGCAGTTCAAAATTGCCAAAGGAGCCTTTCCTCAGCAGTGACTTTCCACTGATGTTGACTAGAGATGGGCACGAAACAAAAAAAATGGCATTTCGTTTTTTTGTTTGTCGTTGAGAGGTCTGTTTCAGTTCGTTTCCATTTGCCATGAATTTTTTTTTTTGTTTCCATTTTTTGCTTTTTCGTTTGTCGTTTCTACCTGCTTTTTGCATGATTTTTAAAGCATTTCTGTGCAGGGGCGTCCCGCAACGCCCCAGACCAGAGGGAAAACACACAAAAAATGGATGCTGGCAGAGACACAGTATAGACTAGGTACGCAGGGAGGCTGCAAAGGCAGCAGCGGGTGTTGCCCAGGGTGCAAGGCAGCCGCAGAGTGACTGCACTGCAGGGCAAGGGAGGGTACTCACCGAGAGGTATGCACGCACGCACACAGGGAGGCTGCAGGACTGATGCTAGAGTCGCAGAGACAGCAATCCCACCCTAACTCCCACCAGAGACTGCAAGGAGGACGGGGGCTGCCAGAGCTTTTTATGCCCTCTGTGGTTGCCAGACCTGCCCAGTCTGCAACCTGGGCATGCTATTGGTTGAACATGATCCCATCACATGGCTTGCCTCCATTTTGTAGCTGGTGGTGACATCCATTTTAAAGGGAAATGAAAAATACATCCCGATGGGAGAAGACAAAAACAAATGTTTTAAGGACCCCAACCCCCTGGTAGGTAATAATTTCAAATAATTATTGCATTATCGCTGCATTTTTACAGATGTCCAGGGTGTTTTAATACCCAAGAAATCAATCAATATTAGGCATCTGGGAGCCCCTAACTCCCCTTAAAGGGAAAAATACAGCGATCTGAGAAAAGACATAAATGCACCTTTTAAGGACCCCAACCCCCCTGGTAGGTATTACCAGACAATATAAATAATTATTGCTGCGTTTTTACGGATGTCCAGGGCGTTTTTTAACATTTAAAACAGCTCATTTCATTGTGCGTCGCCATTAACGGAAACGAAACGTAACGACCACAATTTTCGTGGTTCTGTTCGTTTCGTTGCATTTTCATCACAATTTTTGTTTGTCGTTTCGTTACGTAATGGAACGACTAACGAATAACGGAAACGAAAAAATGTTCGTTCCGTGCCCATTTCTAATGTTGACATCATTCCACTTGCTCACACAGGGCTGTGCAACAAGAATTTAGCCGTTATATCATAAAACCATAGGATATGCCAATTACAAAACTAATGATTGCATCATTCTGGTTGCGCAGGTTTTCAGTTGTTGGATCATGAACCTCAAGATAGACCAACTAAAACGCATGATTGAGAACCACCTAAGCTTGTAAAACCATTTTTTAAAAACCAAGAAACATTTATGTTTTTGAGGCAAAGTAGGTATTCTTCTTCTTCTTCTTCTTCTTCTTCTTCTTCTTCTTCTTCTTCTTCTTCTTCTTCTTCTTCTTATTATTATTATTATTATTATTATTATTATTATTATTATTATTATTATTATTATTATTATTATTATTATTATTATTATTATATTAATATTAATATTATTATTAATTATCAAATTATCACACAACAGACAAGATAACTACTCTGGATTTTGTATTACAAATCACTAGTTGAACGCTTCCCAAGCGTTTAGGACTACGTGATGTATTGATGAATTATGCGAGCAGATCCCAGTAAGGTGGCTTTCTGCAGCTCAGCTTCTAAATACTTGCTTAGGTCGTTGGGCACTGCACTCAGCATGCCAATTACCACTCAACCTCTACCAGTTTATGGCAGCGTCACTGAAGTTCAATTTTCAGATCCTGATATTGGGTAATTTTTTCAAGTTGTTTCTTGGTGACTCTGTTATCGCTTTGTATAGCAATATCCACACTTTTTTCTTCTCCACAACCACAATATCTGGGGTATTACGCTCCAAAACCCTGTCTGTCTGTATTCAGAAGTCCCAAAGTAATTTTGCATGCTCATTTGCAATCACTTTTTCAGGCTTATGATCCCACCAGCTCTTTGCTATGGGCAGATGATAGTTGTGAGACAAATTCCAGTGGACCATTTGAGCAACTATATTATGATGCTGTTTGTAATCAGTCTGAGCAATTTTCTTGCAACAACTCGATATATGATCGATAGTTTCATCCACCTCTTTACAGAGTCTACATGTGGGGGAATCAGCTGATTTTTGTATTCTAGCCTTAATTGCATTTGTTCTAATAGCTTGTTCTTGATCTGCAAAAATCAGGGCTTCTGTCTCTTTTTTCAGAGTTCCATTGGTGAGCCATAACCAGATCTTTTCTTCATCTGCTTTTCCTTTGATTTTTTTCAAGGAACTGCCCATGCAGTGCTTTATTTTGCCCACTATCAGCTTGTATTTGCTTCATTGTTTTCCTGTATTGATCCTTTGTTTGCTTTACTTTAAGCACCTCCCTGTTCTTAACCTCCAATAATGCTGGCTCTGTACTATTATTATTATTATTATTATTATTATTATTATTATTATTATTATTATTATTATTATTATTATTATTATTATTATTATTATTATTATTATTATTATTATACAATCTCAGAGCCAAGTTTACTGTAAATTAAATCTTAATGCTCACACATAGAAAGCCTATAAACAAAAGACACCCTTCTAGACAATAAATTTCAGTGTTAAAAAGGCGCCTCCTTGATGCCCACCATTCTAATGGACATATAAGATAGCACACGAGAACAGCTTCTGGGACTGATTTTAAAGCATGCTTAGCTGATGCAGGTGAAGGTGGCCTCTTCAGATAACTAGTCCAAATTGCTGAATCAGATTTAGTGAGAATTGGTGTGTCTAGTAGTGGTTAAGAGTGTTGGACTAAAACTCAGGAGACTTGGATTCAGATTCAGTGGGTAAACTTGGGTTTGTCAAAGCTTTTCAACCTCACCCTTATAGGGTTGTAGTGAACATAAAGTGGGAAGGAAAGTGATATATGCTGCCTTGAGCTCATTGGTGGAAAAGTGGGTTATAAATGTAATAAATATATAATTAATAGTTGGGCATTTGTATTTTGCAGCAGTTGAAGTTTCTAAGCCTGCTTTAAAGGTGGCATCATATAAATCAGAATATATAGTAGCTAAACTTTGGGATTATTGTGGAATGTCTAAACAAAGCTGAACTGGTTGTTTTCTAGATTACCTGTCACCTGATGCAATAGCTGTAGTTTGTAAACTGCAGACTCAGCCACCTCTCATCTGTGCTTCCACAGGCAGTAAATTTCATTTTCCTAGCAAATGCAATCCCCTCCAGGACTGAGTTCTGAGCAGCAGTCCAGATCAGATAATTTCTTACCCACAGTGTCTTTGTCTTATCTGGATTAAGCTTCAGTTTGTTGATCCACAAAATAATACACAGACTTTAATTCCCTCAGAGCAAGTCAGCCATAATTTGTTAACAACCAACAGACCAGATCAAAATAAATAATTACATATATTCACGAGAATTGAACACAGATCTAGGAAAAGGGGCCTGGTAGTAGAGGAACTGTCATTAGTTTTCAAACATCAGAATATCAACTGCAAAATGGAACAACATGCTCAATTTCTTCCCTTAGTTATTAATTTATTCAATTGCTTGCAATTGAAGAAACATTACCACATAATCCACAGAACTGTGAAGGCAGAATGTTAAGACAATGAAAAGCAAAATTTTTGAAGTACGTTTCAGGGGTTCTCCAGTCTCCCTGGAACAAGCAGATGGAAACGAGGTAATGCTGTGTGTGTGTATCTATCCATGGATGCCGCTTAAGTCCAAACCTCATTGTAGCTTCTCACAGTGGCTTACTCTTACCCTGAGAACAGTTGTGCAGTCCCTCATGATCTCGAGGATTGATTACTGCAACGCCCTCTACGTGGGGTTGCTCTTGACCCTTACCGGAGACTCCAACAGGTGCAGAATGCGGCAGCCGGACTGGTGGTGGGTGCACATAGATACTATCACATCACCCCAGTTCTGGCCTGCCTGCATTGGCTGCTAGTGGCTCTCCGGATAAGGTTCAAGGTCCTGGTTTTGGTTTACAAAATCCTCCACGGCTTGGGACCCGAATACCTGTCGGAGCGTATCTCCCAAAGGTCACCTGAGGCCCGACCCACTAGAATGTCACAGGCACTCTCACTCAGAGTGGTCACGCCCAGGGAGGCACCGAAATCGCTCACACGCAACTGCGCCTTCTCTGTGGCTGGCCCCTCACTCTGGAACCATCTCCCTCGTGAGTTGCACCTTGCACAGTCCCTTCCCGCCTTCAAAAAAACACTTAAGCCCATGCTTTATCGGGAGGCATTTGGCGACCTTTAACTTAATTAATTTAATTTTTTTCTTTGACACCTCTTGCCGATGTCTCTTTTTTTTAATTGCATTTTCTTTCCCTGGTGTGTTATTGTTTTTTTAACTCATTGTTAACTGCCCGGAGTTCCTTTGGAAGACGGGCGGTTTAAAAATAATAAATAAATAAATAAATAAATAAATAAATAAATAAATAAATAAATAAATAAATCTGAGTTTTCTTTCACAGTTGTGTTGAAATAGCATATTTTCAAGTCAGTGTGCTGGGAGGGGGCACATCTTAAGACCATTGCTCTAAGCTCTGTGCAGCTATAAGGGAGGAGGGTGGTCGCTTCTCACTGGTTTTCTTTCCCTGGTTGTTCAAATTGTTCCTTGGTAGACAGGTGCATAACCCCTGGATCTGTTTCACATCAGGTTTCTTCCCTGTAGACAAGAAGAGACTAAAGGCAATATCTGTGCCAGTTAGTGCCTTAATCCTGATAATGTGGAGAACATTTCAAATTGTCTGCATTACCTCAAAGCTGATCTTGAAAACTAGGTGAGAGATTCAAGATCACAAATTGCTACATAATTCTTTAGTAAAGTAAATGAATGCTCTGCAGAGCCTCAGTTAATCTTTTTTCAAAACACTTGCTCGGTGCAAAGGAGGGTTTGCTGGCAATCCTGCTATACTAAGCTATAGAACTGCTGAGAAGATTAAGGCTATTATTGTACCTGTTACTCTCATGAATGGATTGCTCAACCAGACTGTCTGTTGACTAAGTAGCAAGTACCATTCACGATTATGAGTACAATTCAAGACAGATAAAGGGTTGAGAATTAATCTACTTTGGGTTTTAGAAATCTCTGGTTATTATGCTAAAAAGGAAGAGAAGAGAATGTCAGGGATAATACGCAGAAACCCTGATTTTTTTTCCTACAGTATTTATCCCTACTGCACAAATGAATGGAACTGCTGTTTTGTAGGATAGTATCAATAGAAGTCTTGTGTGTTTTAAAAGATGGGGGATAATGCTGTTGAATTCTCTTTGATATAAACTTGTTGTTGCTTGTATAATTATTTTTACACCTATAGCTACCTGCCAGGTTTGGCACATTCCCACCTTTGTCAAACTAATTTGGTGAAGAGTCTTTCCACTGCAAGTGCACTTTCTTGAAAGAGAGAGCTGTGTGTGCATTGTGTTGTGACAGTCATGACCGACTCTTTGTGACCCCATATCCATGGAGTTTTCTTGGCAGGAATACTAGTGGAGTGATTAACTGATGTTCCCTCTTCACAGTTTCTGTGGTGCTTGTTTCGTTGAGTTATACTAAATATTAATTAAAATGTTGTAGAGTTTTAAGTTTCTGGTAAAACCCCTCTATGCAGCAGAAGTAGAGAGATCTACAGAGGTTAGTAGTTACAAGTTCCCCAAAGTCCACCCCTTTCTGATTAACTGGCACTTAAGGTGTCAGTAGTTCACTCTGAGATATTTGTAGGAGAAAGAATAAAAACATGTTTTTACTTAACATTGCTTGAGATTACAGACTTTTGCATGCAGCTTCCTTTACTGCATCCAACCAAACAGATCAACAGCAAACAAACAACTGCTAGTAACAGACAAAAGAAAGATGAAGAAGACACTCAGAACAGAGCCAGGGCTCCCTTTGAATATCAAAGGCGAAAAGGAATTATTGATTAGTGCTGGATAGATCGACCATCTCAGTCATTCATAGTATGCAAGGCTGCAAACAAAACTTCAACAAAATACACACTGATGAACAGCAGAGTTGGTGTTTACTAAGAAAGAAACCTTAGTAAAGTAGTGGTTAGTTCATTGAAAACATGGACCAGGTTGCAGGAGCTATTAATGGGATTATTCACTCTGGCACTGTCTCTCTGGTTTGTTTGTTAGTTAGTTTTGAGATTTATATACTGATTGCTTCCCAAAGGGAACTCAAGGCGATGTACATAGGAATAAACAAAACACAACCACAACCACAGCAATCAAGAATTAGTGGCAGGAACAAAATATATGTAGATATAAAAAATAAAATAAAAATAAAAAGAAATTTAAAAAGTTCTTGCACCTACCTTGCCAATCCTGCCCACCTGCCTTTTTCTTTATATACTGCCTTCCTATAAATGGTGCGGTCTAGTTAACAACAAAGCAAGACAATATACTTGTCAAATGGAAAGTGTTCCTGCTTACCTTTGTCTCAACATTGCTCAGTATTTCCCTCTCCAGACTTTTGAAGGTCAAACCAAGAGGCCAATGACTTCATACTTATTAGGAGATAAAGAACAAGGCAAGGAAGGGGCAAAGTATATGTTCCCAACTCTCCTCTGATGATTAAAGGTTGCATAGAAAGAGTTGTATAAACGGAAATCAACATTACAAACACAAGACTCATCAAAACCTGTGAATGCAATTAATCCAGTTTGAACATTTGTGAGTCTTTGCTTTTCTTCCCAAGGGGAAAAAACAGCCAATGTTTGACTGTAGTTCAGAGAAGATAATTCAGGGTTTATTTGGCTCTGACCAAGTGTTCAGATCTCTTGCTTTTTTTTTTTTTTTGTTTTTTCCCCTCTGCCTCATGGCATCTATTGCTTGGTATGTTCCCAGGGAGTTTCCAGCCTTTTGTAGTGTCACTGATTATTGCTTTCAATTTCAATTTATTTTACTTTACTTTTGCAGTAGATTTCAATTATCCTTGGGGTCAGAATATCCTTTAAAAAGTGGTGGGGATATGGTTACTACACAAGATGGTCCTTATAAAGTTGGACCGTTTTCATTCAGGCACTTAGTGAGAGATTGTGAAGAAAGTAAAGGTAGCAGCAACACTGATGATATTTCTTTGGAAGCACAATCAGTTTGGGTACCATTGTTTGATGTATCAATAGAGTTCCTATGTGTTCCCTTTTCGGTACACGGCAATTATCACTGAATGCTGGGATGGAGGAGATATGGGAGAGAATAAATGCTGCATTTAACACACAGTTGCAGTAGGAATGTACTAGAAGCTGTCAAAATACAAATTGTTAGCAGTAACTTTGACTAGCAGTGACTTTTTCCATGTACAGTACTGTACTTTTAACCATGCATTTTAAGCTCATTGTTTGTGGTTTGTTACTTTCATATTTAAGGTAAGTTCTTCTTACTCTTACTGGAAAGGACTATGTGATGAAATTGCAACTAGAAGCGATGGGTTCATTCTCTCTCTCTCTTCCACACCCACTCTTGCCGTCTTTTGACCCAGATGGCTCTGTGTGCAGCAATCCTTTCTGCTTCATGAATCTCCTTAAGACTCTTTTCCAAGGCAGCTTGTGAGCGAAAACAAAAGGTCACCCACAGTTTCAGGAAGCCCCGGGGATATTGTTGTAAAAATGACTTAATATGCAAACATATTTTAGAAGAACAGACTTTAGAGATGAGGTCATAAGCTAATAGGGGTGGAATGGAAAGTAGAAGTTTGGGTCCTGTATTAAGGAGACTAGGCAGAAGATGTCATGGAGTTTTGTTGATACATGTCTTCATTGAGTAGGTATGAAATTGCACTTAAAACAGTCACACATTGTCCCTAATCGGAAATAAGTTTTGTGTTTTTAGTTACACACAATGATTAATTTGGACAAGATTTTCACATTATTTGGGAAAACAGAAGACATTTGTCTAAAAATAATGGGGCAGGAACACTTGGAATAGAGATGGAGAGGTGTAGAGACAGAGCTGTAGTTTGCTGCAAGAAATCACATTTTAGAGGATCACAATTACATTGAGTTTACTTTTTGTATTCTCGAAGGCTTTCATGGCCGGGATCTGATCGTTGTTGTGAGTTTTTTGGGCTCTTTGGCCGTGTTCTGGAGGTTTTCCTGATGTTTCACCAGACTCTGTGGCTGGCATCTTCAGAGGGTAGGAGCTCAGGGAACTAGGAGTGCAGAAAGAACTCCTTGTTCCCTGAGGTCCTTGCCCTCTGAAGATGCCAGCCTCAGAGTCTGGCGAAACATCAGGAAGAAAAACTTCCAGAACACAGCCAAACAGCCCAAAAACTCACAACAACTATTAGTTTTCTTTTTCTTTTCTTTCTTTTTTTGTAGCAAGCTGTGCATTGAAGTTATTTCAGAATCAATGCAGTGGTTGTGGTTTAATGAGGAGCATTTTCTAGTTGCTTTTAATGGAATTTGGGTCATGTTGGTGGCACTTTTATGCCATTTTGATAGAAATCCAGAGAAACAATTTAACACATCATGCAGTCAGTTCCTTTTTAATGCATGATAACAAGTGATGACAATGAATTATTTTTCAAATACTGTATTAAAATTGGTAATAGGAATAAATTATTTTTCAACTGCAAGTCCCAGAAGTTGCACCACTTCTGGGAGAGAAATGAGAAGCCAGAATGACTTTTATTAGTGGCTATTTGATCTTAGCCAAAAGGCCGAGAAGCATATGTAGGGGTCCTAGTGATTTCATATGCTCTACTGGCTTTTAAGTAAACATCACTGCCAGTCTTGCAGGCTGACACTTGGTCTAGTCATTGTCCGCCATGAAAGTGCATAGACAAGGCTATGGTGCAGAGACGTAGGATCTTGGCCAAGATGCATTTGGCTCATATATATATATATCAAACCAACCAACCAATGTAATTATGCCCTTGCTGGTCCATGACTGTAATAAAATTTATGATGAAGCCAGAGTGCCTGCAGGGAAGCTGGTTTGAATTTGTGGTAGCTTTGGAGTGCATTCAAGAAGAAGGCTTTGTGGATTGGGGCCAGCCTCTTTTCCTTGGAACAAAGGTCTGAGGAAGAAACTCATGTGGTCTAGCCACATTTGTGAACCAAATCAGACTCTTTTAGACGTGCATTTTAAAACTGAACCCCATTTGTGCAGTGTGTAAAAAAGGACGGCATCATACATGAATCTTCCTTATGTATCCAAAGGTTTCAACATATAAAGGGCAGTGGTGTTATGGTTCAACCACGTATACCTCTCTGTTTCTTAAACCTGTTGGTTGTGGTACCTTAAAGCATAATATGCGCTCCTGTACCTTGTTACTTCCTCCTGGTTCAGCAATAGTAATGGTTTTATTGTCCTGTAATATAAAAAGTTCCATGGATACTTGTTACTTTGATAACGTAATAAAAATCAAATGATAACTCCGTTACAGCATATTTTTAACAGGGCAGGTATGATTAAGGGCAACGGGGAATGAACTTTCTAAAAACACGCAAGGCTCCTTAGTCAAAAACCATTCTGCATTAAATTTGTGTTGCCCTTGCCTAAGTGCAACCCTTTTTACACCATAACTCCTTTACTTCAAGAGGGTACCCCAACCTTCAGAGACAGAAATGAATGAGTCAAAGGGCAGCTATTTACTATGGCAACTTCGTGATTCTTATAATGTCTAGTTCCTGCATAAGGGATTTAATCACAAAGAGAAAACGGCTGTTAGAAAACATCAGAACAGATCCTTCCTCCTACTCCCCCACTGCATCTTTTCTTGATGAACATCATTTTCAGCTCCTCTCAATGCCAGTATTTTGTGGGTTTTGGAATGCCTTGCTGACATTTCCCCGAATTCCTTGAATTTAGTGCTGTTGCCATTGGTAGATTGCCACTGCCTGTTGTCTAAACCCTCAAGCTAGGGATCGTGTTGAGGTTTTATTATTGTGATTCCAGCTGTTCTCACTCTTACAGTATTCTATTTTCTCCACAGTTTTTTTAATAAATGTTTTGGAGATACACTTTGTGTTTTGCAAGGTTAAATAGTTGTCCGGACGATCATATCTGAGGCACCAATGCACTGGCTCATGTAGGCACTTGCTGACAGCAATATAAAGGGACAAGCTCTTATATGTGAGAAAAAACACAAAGGTCTAGCAACCACCACATAATTTTATTCTCATTCCATGCTTCCTTAAGTATAGTATTTCTCTCTGGAGCTTGTTGTTAAACTAATGAGAAGTCAAGTGATGGACATCCTTATGTGAAATAGTCTCAGGTAGATTCCTAACAGGTGATACACTTATGTAGGTATCTGAAAATGTGTATGCTTCCAGTGGTAAGGTTTAAGGACATAAAATTGCAGGAAAGTAATACAAACAAAATACAGTAACACTGCTGATTATAACAAACAATAGCTGATCCTTGGTAGAAGCTATTAGTTTTCCAAAAATGTGGATGGAAAAATCCATAACAAGTAGGATTGGTAGGAGATGGCACAGCAAACTTGTTGGTGATGAACAGACAGTGAATTGACATTTATTTATTTATTTATTTATTTATTTATTTATTTATTTATTTACTTACTTACTTACTTACTTACTTACTTACTTACTTACTTACTTACTTACTTACTTACTTACTTACTTACTTACTACTGTGACCATCTATTAGAAAGCTACTCTGGGCAGTTTACAACATAAACAAAACACAATAAAACACATTATACATCTTAAAATAAACAAGCTGAACAATAAAAACCAACATAACAAACTAGGGTAAGTAAGCACAAATCAAAACCATTCAGCAATACAAAATAAAGTTCAATTGAAAAGAAAAAGAACCGATAAAGAACTGATAGTATAAAAACCCTCAGTTGTGTCTATAGTACTGTATATAGACAGGTAGATTACTTAATGATGTGTTGTTGTTGTTGTTGTTGTTGTTGCTGCTGCTGCTGCTGCTACTGCTGCTGCTGCTGCTGCTGCTGCTGCTATGTCATTACATTCATGACTGACTCTTTGTAACCCCATGTCCATGGAGTTTTCTTGGTAGGAATACTGGTGGCTTGCCAGTTCCTACTCCAAGTGTCTACAGCACCTGGTATTCCCTGGTGGTCGCCCATCCAAGTACTAATCAGAAGTGTTATGGGCAATCAAACAGGGATGTGTGTGTATTTGGGGGGGGGGTGAGTGGGAAACGACTGGTTTTATGTGGTTTTCTAGAAAAGGTTTCTTGTTGCCTGATCCTTTCACTCTGGAAGTATCATAGGATTGCTCCTAGCATAAATGAAAGGGAAGCAAGCGGAGAACAAAGAAGAAGCAAAAAGATTAAGGACTTCTACTTCATCTTTATTGTGGTTTCCATAACCTTGGTTCCCGTGGCACTGGTGTCCATCCTGAGTGCTTCCAGTGTGACCATTTAAGTTGCCACAGAGGAGCAGCAGGACTTCTTCAGGACAGACAGAGATACTGTCTGGTGGTTCTTTCCAGAATCGGTCCTTGGTGTCTTCATTCTGTTTGTGTAGGGTGGGCAGAAAACTCCTGGAGTTGGCAGATGGGCATGTCTATGGTGACAGCCATGAAGCGTCTGGAGTGCCTCTGGACCTCAAACACATGGATGCAGAGGTCCTTGCTTACAACAACAGCAACACCATTGTTGTTTGTCACACCCTGGAAAATCAGCTTTTAATCCTCTCTGATGTCCTTGGATTTCCAGTTCTTGCATCTGGTATCTTGAAGTCATGCTATGTAAATATGGCATTGTTTCAGAATTTGTCCAATTCATGGCTGCATCTGGTCAATGTTCCAATACTGAATGTAGTGATTCACAGTGGTTTTAGTCTCCTTTGAGCTAGCTTCTTTAACCAGACCTAGTCCCAAACCAGTAGCCCTTGTCTGCTTCTCACATTACCTATGGGCGAACTACTAGTAGTTGTTTTGGTCCAGTCATTGTGACATAAATACTGACTGGACTGTCACCTCAGCCTGATGTCAAGGTCCATATTTCATTCACTACTCTAGATGGGGGGGGGGATTCCAGCAGCACTTTGTGGAGGACCATCCCCCCTCCTTTATAGTTCACAAGATTAAAACAATACTCTGCCCATCTGATTCACATACAAATAAGCATTTCTGGTGATGCTTTGCAGCATAGCACATGAAAATTCTTATCATTACAGCAAATGGGAATCTCAAAACAACAGAACCTATTCTTTACAAACTGGCCAGTGTCATGTTTATATTACAGCGGGTTTTGAAGAGCCCCGTGGCACAGTGGTTAAATGCCTATACTGCAGTTAAAACTGTGCTCACGACCTGGGGTTCAATCCCAGTTAGGAGGCTCATGGCTGACTCAGCCTTCCATCCTTCCGAGGTCAGTAAAATGAGGACCCAGCTTGCTGCGGGGGAGGGGGGGCAATGTGTAGCCTGCATACTGTAATTAAAACTGTAAACCGCCCAGAGACTACTTGAAATGGTATGGGGCGGTATATAAGCAGAAGCAGAATACATTTTTTTTTTTTGGAAATTTAAAAATGCTTTCCCACTAGCTTTGTAACATGGCCACATATTTTTACAGGCTTCTGTTTATACTACTTACTGTATATGAAGTTCAGGTGCATTAAGAATAATTGGGAGGGGATATTTCATAGGAATATTTCAGTGACCTTATTAAGTAACTAATGGAGAACATTAAGCTGTCACTGTGAGTGAAATCTGAATACATCTGCAGTTTGGACAACATACAGTGTACAGTCTGAGCAGGAAAAAGAAGCATTCAGTCTTTGGGTTTATTTCTCTGGTGTTGGTGAACAGATAAGTATTGTTATCTTCTATAATAGGAGGACTGTTCAGGGTAGAGCTACTGAAGGGATTACAGCAATATAAAGTGAAACTGATCTAGTGAGAAGACTCATCTTTCAGGACTAAGGGTAGTTTCATTTACTGAAGAAGAAAGGAGCAACATGTTTAAGGCACTGTTTTCATTTATTTCATAGGATTACCTTGACTGTATCACTGACCAATCCAAGCTCTCTTTGGCGACAGAGGAACGATCTGCTTTGTTTGGAAACATAAAAGATATCTATCATTTCAATAGGTAAGTAAACAGGCAGCTTTAGCGCAACCATATATGGTCAATGTTCTCTTTCACTACACACAGATAGATGGTTGGTACTTCATCCTGAAATGTCTGTGGCATGAGAGTAAAACAACTGAAAGCATAAGATATGTACTGGGCTGTAGCTTGGCTCCTAATGCCAGTTGCACATTTGCCTGCTGCTATAAAAGAAATATTCATAGGTGGCTGAGGCTTGGGATAAATAGGAACACTGAAGAACAACACCCTTTTGAGTTAGCTAGCTTACTTCTCTCTGTCTGTCTTGTCCTATAATGAGAGGAGGACTGGGGGTAAGCTTCTACCAAGATTACATAGTAGTTTATCTATGGGGCGTGGTGGCTCAGCAGACTAAGATTCCAAAAACTGTTGCCTGCAAAGTCGGCAGCTTGGTGGTTCGAATCCCGCATGCCATGCAGCGGAGCGATCTCATGCTGTTAACCCCAGCTCCTGCCAACCTAGCAGTTCAAAAGCATGTAAATGAAAGTAGATAAATAGGTACCGCCATAAAAAGCGGGAAGGTAAAACAGTGTTTCCTTGCAGCCATTCTGGCCGCGGACTTGAGCAACAGTGGCTCTACGGCTTGAATATAGAAATGAGCACCGGCCCTAGAATCGGACACGAGTAGCATTCATATGCAGGGGGAACCTTTACCTTTTTCCTTATCTTCTCTAGGTCTAGTGTATACCTTGGGCTGGGGTGGCCAGCTTCATTTCCTCCTTAGACTATGGTATACAAATCCTGTAAACATAACCATCACAGCCAAAGATAAACATTGAAACAGGAAAAAGTCAATTGTCTTATTACCTTTTCAGCCATGAAGTTGGGGGTTTCTTTAGACAAGCCTGTTTCACATCTTTTTATCTCTATAAAGCTAGAAGAAGCTTTGAATTTCTTTTCTTTTTTGTGATGAAAGTTTGATTCCCTACAGTGCAGCTCTGTTTTATAACTATGCTCCACATGCATATTTAGCTTATGTAATTAAAGAGTGGTGAACTGGAAGAGGCAGGTCAAATGTTTTATGGCAATTTCATTGCAAAATGCTGCTAGCATAAAAACCTATCTTCCATCAAGTCACAGTTGGCAGACATATGGTTCTGTACTTTGTAACTGTATATACTTAGTGGATAACACTATTTTTGCACAGTGAAGTTTTTTTTTAGTACATTTAATTTCTATTGTACTATCAAGAGAAACCTTTGTTAAATAATTCCAGGTGAGCGTGTAAACAGAAGGTTTATATTTGAATTTCCCTCAAGTGGTTTTACTTACTGGAACTGTTACTACATTTTTCTCCCTTTTTATTTTTGGCAGCTTGTAGTTCTTAAGGATCAGTCCAAACACATAAAAACATTTCAGGAGTTAAAAGTCAGTCCTGGAATATATTAATTATGTGGAGCTACTTGCTATTTTCATTTTACTTGCACAATTAGCACAGCCTGGATGCAGGAATGTGATTTTTTTTACATCTATAATGGATTGGTCCTAGTGAGGGATGAAGAGTGATGCTGTATATATAATAAGAGCCTTTGATAAAAAAATACTTCCTTATAATTACACCATACCACACTAAGGCTTCTAAATGTACTTCAGGGCCACCAGACATTGGGTCTTAACAGTAATTCTCATCCCAAATCTGTGCCTCATGACTGCACCAACTGATACTGAGGAAAATGGGGAATCAGATTACTGTGCATCCAATTCTGGCAGCTCTCCCAGAATCCTGCTGCAATTTAGGCTGAACTAAAAAGTTTTATGAGACCTGGAACAATTATGCCTGAAACCTAGCAATCACTGGACATTCTTCAAAGACAGCCTCATTCCCTTTCCATCAGCCTCCACAAATGTGCTCTCCCTTCTGTGCAGTGATGGCAGCAGCAGGGAGGGAGATGTTCCCTGGTCCCTTATTCATCATTCATGTGCCAGTTAATAGCGAGTAGCATGCTTGTTGTATGCAACTTTTCATAACCATGCATCTTAACGATTTTGGAGTAAGCTGTGTTGAGCTCAGTGACACCTTTGAGTAAACATGCTTATGCTCCCATTAAGTGCTACAACTCAGTGTGACACTTAAAAACATGTAAATCTTCTGTTTACACTCTCATTTAAATATGTATAAATCTTTACATGCTCACCTGGAGTTCATTAACAAAAGGTTCTCTTGACATAATAATAGAAGTCACAAGTACCTCTCTTAAATGAACATAAACCTCAGAGGATGTGATCAGGAACAAAAGATCAGTGTGTCAACAAAAGGCTGCTTTAATTTTTTTTCCTTGTTCTTCTGGCTATTTTCCTTTCCCAACTCATTCTCCAGCTGCTTTTCTGCTTCTGAGGAAAAATATATCAGACCTTTGGACTTTTACCTCAGTCCCTCAGTTAAAAAAAAAACTGGGAGTTTTCAGCAGCTGAAGCTTTGGGAGGGTTGTGGCTTAAGCAGTTCCTTTTCTATTGTATCTCTCAGTTAAAGGTGCCAATGTTCCCTTTTATTACATGGAAGCAAACAGAAAATCCTAAGAGTTGGAGAGAAAGAGGACCTCAGCTGTGTGCACTGTGTCTGTTTTGTACTGAAGGTTGCAAGCATAGGCATGTTTAGGTTTAAATCCAGCAGGCTAGCACAAGTCATAGAATTTATCGGCTCTCCCTGATTCCCTCAGGACTGCCAAAAAGCTGGCTCCATATATTTCCCTGCCTTCTTGAGGTTATTTTTGAGTGTTCGGGAGCTGTAGTGAGAAGGACTGATAGAATTTTCTTCTTGCATTAAGAGAACATATAGTATGGGGAACACACTTCAGTAATAGGTAAATCTCATTGATCTTGGTGGATTTCCCAGGTCAATGTGCTTCGGATTGGGTTTTATGTATCTGTTTGGGACCTTGGTACTTGTCAGAGTGTCTTACTCTAAAAACAACCACCCGGGCCACCTATTCCTCTCAAACCATGCTCCTCTGGGTTGCCACATAAAGGGAGGCCAGGAAGTCATCAATCAGAAACAGGACCTTTTCAGTCATGGCCCCATCTCTTTGGGATATGCTCCGAGTGAAGCTACACCTGGCCTCCTCCATCACAGCCTTTAAGAGAATACTCAAAACAAGGCTGTTTACTGAAGCTGTAGAGAGCATACTCTCTTAACACAGCAAAATCAACTATCTTAGATTGCCTGTTCACCATCATTTGGAGTTATATTGATTTATTTGACTGTTCTATTAATTATATGTGGTAGTCTCATGCTACATTTATGATTTGTTTCATTTTACTTTGGTTTCACTCTGGATGTGAACTGCCCAGAGTCATATTTATCACTACAAGTTAAATAAGTAAACAAGTAATTAAGCAAGTAAACAAGTAAGTTATTATAAACAAAATCCTGTTGAGGAAATGCAAGAAAGCAACTATAAAGTTATGACAATCACTGTGCCTATAAATCAGCAGTAATGCTTGGACTTGCACTGCCAATTGCCTGCTTTGCTTTGTCTGAAAATATTTGTACATATACTTATAGAAACAATGTAATCTATTTGCTTACCAGTATATCAAAGTTAAATAAACATCCAGCACATGAAAGCTTGTTTATAAACTTCACAAGGATTTTTTTTTTAAAAAAAAAACAGCTCTTAACCCAATGCAGGAAATTGTTTGGAGTATTCTCTTTCACCCCACTTGCTATGGCTTTTTAAAAAAGCAAAACAAAACAATGTTTTATCTTCTCCAGCCTGATGCAAGAGTATATATGAGGGTGTGTAACTGAGGGTGGAGTTGGACAGACAGAAAGCTCCTAGTAGAAGAGGAGGAAATGGACCGCTACACCACTAAATAAATTTATTTTTAAGTAGGAGGGAGAGAAGGAGAAAGAGTTGCAGGAAAAAAAATAAGAAAAAGCTAAAATATGACACGTTAAGGCAGTTAACCCCAACATTTGGAGTAGGAACTGGCAAGTCACTCCAGTATTCCTGTCAAGGAAACTCCATGGACATGGGGTCATGAAGAGTCGGTCACGACTGTATGACAAAGCAACAACAACAACAACAACAAAGTCCTAAAATGAAGCTATTTTAATTTACCTTTATAGTGCAATATTTGATGTCAATATATGATGGTATTGGAATACTTTGTTAAAAATAATAATTGTGGTTTTTTTATGCTTTTTATTGGTATGAACTAGTGAACTTTTGCAAGACTTGGAAAACTGTGAAAATGATCCTGTTGCTATAGCTGAATGTTTTGTTTCTAAGGTAAGTGATATTACTTTCCTGTTGATATTAATCTGAGCCGTAGATAGTGCAGTCTACAATCAATTCCCAAATGCCTGCAGGGGGTAAGTGATGAGATACAAATGGAACTTCAAAAGTCTTTTTGAACCACACTTGTATGGATATTGAAATTGTTTCTTTTACCCCTCAATAGTCATGAAAAAAAACTTGGAACTTGATAAGTGGTGTAGTACATGCCAAGTTCTTTTAAACCCATCAAATTTTGCCTTCTTATGGTACTTATTTGAACTGTCTGATGTGCAGCACTTTTGTTAATTCTCCACAGTGTTTGCTCCAGTCATTTTGAGTGTAATCCTATACATAGGTACTGAAAAGTACAGTGGTACCTTGTATAAATGAAATTGTTAAGCAAATTTTCCTTTGTACAAATTTCCCATAGGAATGCATTGAAAATGGATTAATCCCTAATCGCGACCATTTTTCTCTTGTATGGATATGCCCCATAGGCGATTCTGTTAAGTGATTTCCCCTGTCTCCAGAATTTTTTTCCTTTAAGCGGATATATTGTTAAACAAACCTCTTATTATACGAGGGTCTACTGTACAGTATTTTCCATGTACTGTACAACGCTATATTTTTGTCTAAATTTTTTAGACTAAAAATTGATGGTCGTATTTTACACAGAGGTAAGGTGAGGAGAGAATTGTGCAGTTGCAGAACTGTAATTTTGGGCTGGGAAAGTGGTTGTCGTCGTATACAGAGGGCATCTTACAGATGGAAAAATACAGCAAGTTCCATTTAGGTCTCTGAGCCTCAACCCCTATAGATCTAACTACAGCCTTAACCTAATTGAAATGAAAGTGCAATTCTTTTCTTTAAATCTGAATAATTTTGAATAAGTTGACATACATTCAATTGTTTTCTTTCCTCAGTGACTGATATAAAACAGTTTTGATGTTTATGGTTTTTCTAAAAATGCCATGATTCAGTGTCCTATTTAGATTAAAGTGAGAATGCAAAATTAGAGAAAAGCAAGAAGGAAAATAAGAGGGGAAAAATATAAGAGAGAGACTTCAGGATACCATCAGATTGAACACTTCTCTTGCTTTTTGGTGGTGGCCAGCGGAATTGTTGAGTTTCTTGATATACTGCAGTGGCTTGCTTGTTAAGCCACTTCATGATGCCATCAACAGAGAGCGGAAGAACCTGGACTATATAGAGTAACTTGAGGTCCATATGCCTTTGGGATACAAGGGTCGCACCCAATAGCTTAGTACACCCAGCCATAAGTGACCCTATTAGAGCCTCACTGTACATCAGGCATGTCAAAACTTCGGCCCTCCAGATGTTTTGGACCACAACTCCCACAGTCCTTTGCCATTGGAAATGCAGGCTTGGAATTCTGGGAGTTGTGGTCCAAAACATCTGGAGGGCCAAAGTTTGGACATGCTTTGCTATCTGGCAAATAGAACAGTGAATAGTTACTATGCTTCAAAGTTTTGCAAAGGTGAAAGCTCAGTTTTTCACTTATAATGCACCTTTGTTTTGGGGGTCAATTAAAAAAATGTTATTGCATTTCAAAAAAAAATTTTTTTCTCAAAGGTTGGGTATAGCTAATTAAAATGTTGGTTTAGAGGAGAATATCTGCTCCATAGTTCTGTAATTAGGACATTTGTGTCTCTTCTCCTGTCTTGCTCTGAGGTATGTACTATGTTTGCTGAGGTATGTACCATCAGTTATTTAGCTTGGTTGGTGCCCAATATAGGAAAACTTTGGCTCTGGAGACTTAATCCAAGCTTTGATGTGTCTTGCTTTAGAACTATGAAGATGGGTCTGTCCTTCCAGCTGTTCTCCAGAAGGGGAACACTGAAGGCAGGTGTGTGGGCCAGATTGATTAGTCGTCCATCCTGCTTCTTCGCTCCCCTGGCATCCTCTCTTCTTTCTCATGTGTGTATGGGGGGGAAAGAGACTTTATTCATCAGGTTTATACTGTGGTATAACCTGGAATGATATATTTATCTCTAAAAATAAATATATGTAGATTTATCCTTTTTTAGCTTTTTTCAAGTACTGCAGTATGTTAATCCTTGCCTGTGTTTGGGACTGAAGGATTTATTGCTGCCTGACTGCTGGCCACTATCCACGTTGCTCTGTTCTCAATGAACATCAAAATATATTTCTATACATTCCAGATATATATATAGTAACACTAAAACTAAAAATGCAGGTTTGATGGGACTATTAAAATGTGTAAAAGCATGAGAGCTTCCTTTTTACGTGGACTTTTAATGTGTTAGTTGAAAATTTGTGAAAATACAATTCGAGCCCTTAATTCTCTTGTTGTTTTCACTTTAAATAAGCCATAATAATTCTTCTTTATTACTTACAGCTGATATCTCTGTCCTAGCTCTTGCTTCAGTGTACTGTTGGACCTCACATTAGGGAGCTAATCTCAGTCATTTCTTTCTTACTGAATCCTAAATGCCTGGGCTCTGTGTCCTAAGCAACATGTTATTTATTTTTATTTATTTATTTATTTATTTTTTATTTTTGGATTTATACCCCGCTTATCTTCAACGAACTCTAAGTGGCTTACAAAGGCTATGTTAGCCACACAAAGTTACAGAGGTAAACATACGACAATACAACCGTAAATTTTAAAACAGTTAAAAACAGTTAAACCTATAAGCACCTCAATAATTAAAGCATAACACATGACGATGGCGAGGGGAAAAAAAAGGCAAAGTTATGAATCGCCGAAGGCCTCCCGGAAAAGGTAAGTTTTTAGAGCCTTCCGGAAGGCCAGCAGGGACTCTGCAGAGCGCACTTCAATAGGGAGGGAATTCCAAAGGCTAGGGGCCGCCACTGAGAATGCCCGGGCCTGAGTACTTGTCTTCCGGGCTTCTCGGGGAGTGGCGACCCGCAGCAAGTGCGCTCGCGCCTGCTGAACGGGGCGGGCCGAGGTGGACCGCTGAGCGATACGCTCTGCCAGGTAGTCCAGTCCCAAGCCATGGAGGGTTTTATAAACTAAAACCAGGACCTTGAATCTAATCCGGGTTGCAACGGGCAACCAATGCAGGCGGGCCAGGACCAGTGTGATGTGTTCATGGCGACGCACACCAGCCACCAGCCTGGCCGCCGCATTCTGTACCCGCTGCAGACGCCGGAGAAGAGTCAAGGGCAACCCCATGTAGAGGGCGTTACAGTAGTCCAGCCTCGAGATCACCAGTGCTTGGACCACTGTTCTCAGAGAGTTCGCGTCCAGGTACGGGCGGATCTGGGCGATCTGACTGAGATGGTAATAGGCGGACCTGGTCACCGACGCCACCTGGGACTCCAGGGAAAGCGCCGGGTCCAGGAGCACACCCAGATTCCGCACCCTCTCCGCGAGCTGGAGGGAAACTCCCCCCAGACAGGGGAGGGGGCCACCGTACCCCGACGGTGAGCTCCCAAAGAACATAACCTCCGTCTTCTCGGGGTTGAGCTTAAGCCTGTTCGCCCCGGTCCAAGCCAGTACGGCCTCCAGGCACTCATCGAGGATCCTCACAGCTTCCACTGCAGAGGTGGAAAAGGAGAGATAGAGCTGCGTGTCATCAGCGTACTGATGACAGCAGACTCCAAAACTCCTGATAACCCCCGCCAACGGCCTTACGTAGATGTTAAACAGCATGGGGGACAGAGACGACCCCTGTGGAACCCCACAAGGGAGAATCCAAGGGGCCGATAACTCCCCCCCCATGCTGAACGTACTGGGGCCGGCCCTCCAGGAAGGAACGGAGCCAACTGCGAGCAGAGCCTCCGATTCCGACCTCAGAGAGCCGGTCCAGCAGGATACCGTGGTCGACGGTATCAAAGGCTGCTGACAGATCCAGGAGAACCAACAGGGTAGAGCAACCCCTGTCAGCTGCCCGGACAAGGTCATCTTGCAGGGAGACCAAAGCTGTTTCGGTACCCCAACGGGGCCTGAACCCGGACTGGCATGGATCGAGGCACTGCCGATCCTCCAGGTATGATTGCAGCCGGACCGCCGCCACCCTCTCGATCACCTTGCCCATAAACGGGACGTTGGCGATTGGGCGATAGTTTATTAAATCATCCACCGCCAGGCCAGGTTTTTTCAGAATGGGCTTCTTAGATTTCTTTACCGCCTATCTAAATACAAGGCTATTCTGAGCAATACATCTCTGATTCTTAAAGTGGTATCAAATGGATACAGTTGTGTGCCACCTGTCCACTTCGGAATGTCACAACAGTGCCACAGCATCATTCAAGAAGCACTGGTACAATCACAGCGCAAATGCCACTGATTTCTATATATCCAGAGAGTACAAAAGGGAATAGTAGCGAGCACATTAAAAATAATACTATAATTATGACTTATAGCAGGGCTGTGGAGTGGAGGAGGAGGAGGAGGAGGAGGAGGAAATTTTGGGTACCTGGAGTCGGAGTCAGAGTCGGCATTGTTTGCCGACTCCGACTCCAGGTACCCAAAACTTCCTCCGACTCCGACTCCACAGCCCTGACTTATAGCAACCCTTTTCATGGTTTTCCAAGTGAAGAGTACTGTACTCAGAAGTGCTTTAAAATGTCATTCTTTGCTCAAAGCCCTACATGGTGTCTCTACTTGCAGGAGGAGGCATAGTGGGGAATTGAACTCACAACCTCTGGCTCTGCAGCTAGATACCTAACCCACTGAGCTATCCAGCCAGCTCACAAGTCACATAAAACTAATGTCAGGTTGCTACAGACCACATAATGGCTTTAGGGAAGGATGAAAGCCAGATGCCTATGGATTTTTTTAGACATAAAGCAGTAGTTCACCTGTAAATACCAAGCAATGTCACTAAACAATTGCAGAGTTGAACCTGTATGTTTTAGCAAAGATAAGAAGAAGATGGGATGATTAATCCATTTTTGAAAAAGCATGAGAATGGACACTGCTAGCAAAATGGATCCACCTCCATGTTGCAGCCCCTTGTTTGCACTTTCTTGCTGTCACAGGCCCCCTGTATATGAGGGAATCTGCTTTGGAGGATCCTTGAGAAGGAAGCGGGGAGCCCCAATGTTCAAGCAATGGTTATTTCTGCAGCAGTGAATGCTATCCATTACTTGCATATTTTTGCTATATTTTATACTGGGTTTCGTAATTACTGCCTTTTAAAACTAATTTTCTAACTTCCGCGAGACCTTTTCATTATGCCAGTGGGGGGAAAAAGATTACATATGCTGAAAAGCAGAAGACAATATATAATTCTCACGATAACTGGTTCAAAAAAGCAATTTATTTGTGGGATAATGCTTGAAAGTTGTAGAGTGTTATGATTAAGCATCTATGTCAAAAAACCCTTTTTGCATATTTTTGTACCAAGTGGTTTTTAGATTGTTATTTACAGTTTGGATATAACTTTAGTATTAAATTTTAAAGTTAGAATGCTGGTAAAGCACCTTTGCCTTTATTACTATAACTAAAATATGAATGCATTCCACTGGCTAATTTCAGAGTGTAATGTCTCTGCTACAGATTGTGGTTAACTTTATTATTAGTTCCTTGCAGGAGTATGATTTGTCTGTAGCTATTGATGTAAAGCATATCTATATGTGGTTTACACATACTGTTTTTCACCTCATTGAAGACATTTATATTATGAACTCAAATCTGAAAGACAAATTACAGTGGTACCTTGTATAAAGGAATTAATTCGTTTCCAAATGAAATTATGTTAAGCAAATTTTTCTTTATACAAATTTCCCATAGGAATGCATTGAAAACAGAGTGATCCCATTTTTATGTTGTACAGATTTGCCCCATAGGTAATTCTGTTAAGCAAATTTTCCCTATCTTCGGAATTTTTTATGTTGTACAAATTTTATGTTATACAGTACAAACTGTTTGTTATACAAGGGTCCACTGTATTGGTAAAGCTCACTTGAAATGTTCTGTATTAATGGGGGTGGGTTATTAGTGTCTGGTGATAAAGCAAATGGGAAGTAGGGATTGGTTTTTTATCTATTGGACCACAAATCCCATAATTCCCCATTTCTAGAGTATTACCGGACAGGCACCTAAATGTGTATCTCCTGGGAGAAAGGCCTCAACCTGAAGGCTTAGCTAGGTCTAACTGTGCTCAAACATCCCATCCCTGCCCGGGGCCACCTGGGAGCTTTCTTTCTGAACAGGAAATCAGACCGAGCTAGGCCTAGTAGGTAAGCCTTTTAAAGCCATAGAGGTAAGCTGTAGAATGGATCCAGGAGGAGGCAGGGTTTTTTTTCACTCCCTGCAACGGGTCATGACATTCTTTCCTTCTGTTGTAGTCCTTAACATGCTGTTCCCTTTCTCTTCTGGAGAAGATGATAACGCTAGGGAAAGTCCAAGTTGGTAGACCCTTCTCCACATGCTTCTATGAAATGAACTTACTGTATTCTTCTGTCCATAAGACCCCGCCATGTATAAGACGCCACCCCCAAATTTTGAACCCCAAATTAAGAAAATGTACAAATTCTGGTGGAAAGGAAGGGAAAGTGTGTGTGGGGGGGGCAAAGCTGACACTAGTGAATGAGCTGAGCAGAGTCCCTGCCCCAGTTTGGGTTGTCCTATGCACACATCCCGTTGTTTCCCCTTTCCTCTCCTCCATTCCAAAACACCTCTCTGCTTTGTTTGTGTTTTGCTGGGGTTTTTTTGCAGAAATCCGAGCTGTCTTTGTCTTTTCTATGGGGAAAGTTGGGGGGGGAGGTTTGAGGAGCCCATTAAGAAGTGCTTTATCTCCCACCCCCACCCCATTTTCTGCAAAAATACAGTTCGGATTTCTGCAAAAACAAACAAAGCGGAGAGACATTTTGGAAAGGTGGTGAGGAAAGACCGGAAACCGTAAGGTCAATTTGGCTTCTTCCCCACTCCACCCCCACCCCTTGTGAAAGGCTTACTTCTGTGTATACAACTCCTCCCCCCGCTTAATTTTTTGTGTCATGATTTTTGGGGGAAATAGGGTATACACAGAAAAATATGATAAGTGGGTGGCCGCAAGACATTTTCAGTGGGTGGTGTTCAGTTCTGCAGTCCTCTGCCCAGAGAGACTTACCAAGTTCTTGTCAACCAGAGGGGTCTCTCTGAGTAGTTTCCTTTTCCAAATGGAGAAGCTCTGTAGTGGATCCAGGAGGAGGTAGGGATTTTTCACCCCCCGCAACAGTCCTTGTAGTCCTTATCACTCCAGCAACAGTCCTTGTAGTCCTTATCACTCCGTTTTGGGATTTTTTTCCAGCCCTCCGTATAGAGCAGCAACGGGAACGGCTTTCCATGTTCTGAATCTCCTCTCAGGTTTCTCATGTCACTGCATGCACCCAGCTGAGCTCTTGACCTTGTGTCTTGGAATGATGTAGATGCCAAATGCATACTTTTTCATTCTTCAGACTTTGCACTCTGGCTTAAAAATGATTCAAGTGCTTTCTGGATCCTTGGCTTGCTGTTGTTATTTGCTGTATTATAATTTTATAGCTGTTTCCATTTGTTATACATCCCCTTTTTTCAACTTGGATTTTTGAATTTTATGTCCTTAGAGAGTTTTGGCTATTGAGCAATATAAAAACATGCTAAATAATAAATAAATAAATAAATAAATAAATAAATAAATAAATAAATAAATAAATAAATAAATAAATAAAAAAGAATATCAGCTGCATTTGGTAAAACAAACAAGCTTCAGCTCTGCAAAATTGTTAGCTTTTCACTGAGAAACTAGAAATGAATATATTATGTGTGGAAAGGAAAACACAATTTCCTGTTTTTGAAAATGATCAAGGAGGAAGCTGTCAGAATTGGTAAATTACAGTGAGTCCACTTTCAAACATTATTTAAAGGTATCACTGATAGGCAAGTAAGAATCACCCAAAGGCAAACAGGAAGAGAAACTTCATGGATGATGGTAGTATTACTGTTTTTTAATAGCACAGGTAATTAAGGTGAGCACCTGGATTCAAGCTAAACTGTAGAAAAGTGGCGTATTGATTTGTGTAAAAGCTGTTTCCTTACAAATGCTGGTTTCAGAGTTTCTCAACAGTTATGATAAAATCAGAATACTGTACTAAGTTAGCTTTTGTGATTTTGATCCTATTACACAGAGTGAAGATTTTCACATATACACGCAGTATTGCACCAATTATCCAAGGTAAGAAAGAATGATTCTTCTTTGCATGATGTTTTCAAAACTGTAGATCAAGTGATAGGCTTGGTGCCCATGAGAAGAATGTGCTGTTTTGTTTATCTAGTATTAACTCAGAAGGTGGACAAGAGACCATATACTTCTTTGCATAAAACACATTTGAAATATCTTGTGTATTGAACTGAATCCAGTGTGAGTTCAAGCTATGGTGGACTCACTGGAATGAGTGGGATTTCTTAGTTACCATTGATTTTGGTGGGGTGGCTCTAGTTGAGACCAACATTGGATTTATCTCTTTATACTTATTACAGGTTAATTAGTTCCTTTGAGAATAGGAAGTAATTAAATGTATTGTTTTCTGCTTTGTTGGATAATCACAAAAATGTTTTCAATGTGTATTTGAACAAATGTACGGTAAGTAGATACTTGTGTTCCTTGAAGACTCCAGGTATCTTACATTAGTCTTAGATTGAACCAGAAAGCACCCTGAAATCTCTAGGGATCTCCTCTGTTTTTCCTTGCAGGTGGAAGTATTTGTGTGAGGTGGTAGGGATTACTCTGAGGTGGGTAGCACCTTGGGTAAAGGTACATTTAATGGCAAGATAGATACCCTTTCCCTCCAAAATTCTCTTCAAGTGAATACCTTTGAGTTAGACATAAAACAATTAAAACCATAGACAGATTCACACATAATGATTTGTATACTGTATGCCTTTGTGCATCCTCCACAGAAAACCTCACAATATTTAAAAAGTCATAATGAGGTCATCAGTAATGAAGTTGCCATAGTGTGCCTATGAAGTAATGCTCTTCTGGCTGCATTCCTATTGCTTAATTAGACATGTAGGAGGCAAGGGTGACATTCAGTTACTTCTACCTGCAAACGAACCTGTCCCCTTTGGGATTCTCAAGCCCATGTCAGGACAGCAGACCCCAAGGATCCCATAAGCAACTCATTACTTGCAAGCTAGAAGTGACTCAATGTTATGTCATTTGCCTTTTGCATGCATGATTAAGCAACAGAACTTCAGTTTCTCTATAACTGATCTGTGTCTAAATAGCAACTCTCAAGAATGTTTTTCTATGCCTTACAGGTCAGTGGCTGTACTCACAGAATGCATGAGGAACAAGTCCCTGGCCAAGTTTTTCAGAGAAAGACAAGAAGCACTACAGCATTCACTCCCTTTAGGATCCTATCTCCTAAAACCTGTCCAGAGAATATTGAAGTATCATCTGCTTTTGCATGTATGTTGTCATATTATGTATATTCCATTTGGACCATTACCTGCCCTTGGTAGAAATGACTTAGACACATTAGATACCAAATAACATACTTGTTAATAAATTCTGCCTTGATAGTCACAGTGGGGTGATACAGTTGATTTAAGGCAGAGGTGAAAACATGATGTGACCCTCCAAAGGCAATTGGGCAATAGCCTTCAGCCCAAACCAGCAGACCTACTGGTGAGGGATGATAGGATTTGCAGTCCAAAAGCATACAGAGAACCCCATATTTTCCAAACCAGATGTTCCACATGCGGCTTCCCACAAACATTCTCTCCACCCATCTGTTTCTGCCAATATGCATATCTTAGGTTTGTCACTTAGCATATATAAAACATTATTTTGAAGTCACTGTTATGTCCCCAATGCATGGCTGTTTGCTGTGCTTATTTTGGTAGGTCCAAAGCTCTAAAGCAGGGGTCCTCAAAGTTTTTGAACAGCAGGCCGGTCCACCATGCCCCAGACACCACTGGGGGCCAGACCACAAGCAGGTGGTCAGGGTGGAGGAGGAGCAGTGGTGGGGCCTCAGGGCCATGGAGGGAGTAGGAGACCTTGCCGCAGCCTTCCTGTTTTAAATTGCCCCACTCGGCTGCACCCGCTGCCCCGACCATCTGGGTGGTGGGGGGGGAGGATTCAGGGGGGGGACCTTGCCTTAGGCCTCCCACTCTGAATGCCCCACTAGCCAGCATGCTGATCATCTGGGTGATAGTTGGGGGGAGTGGGAGGAGCGACATAGCCCACCACTTTGAACTGCCTCAGCAATAGAAGCAGCTGTGGAGGCTGGCTTGCTCGTAAAGCAGGGGGTAGGTGGGGGGGTTGCAGTTGGTCCTGGGGGCCGGATTCAGGACCTTGAGGGGTTGCATCCGACCCCGGGGCCTTAGGTTGAGGACCCATTGTCTAAAATATACGGTTGCAACATGAAGTTTGCATGCAAAATCTTATTGAGCTGTCTCTTGATCACCAATTTTGGAGGAGACAGAACTGCATTCAAGTTACTTTTAATCTGAATCATATACTTGATTATAAAGATCTTGAAGCTTTTGGAATTCTTATTGTCTGTATGGCTAAAAATGCAGAATTCTTCAGTAGTTTCATCGCAGTCAATTCTCACAGCAAATTGTGTTGTACATCCTAAGTGGCACTATGTGTGGAGGGGAGAGGCACATGTGATAGATTACATCTAGGGATGGCCAATTCGGTTCTGAAATGGCCCGCATGAGCGCAGGTGGTGTTCCGAAGCCTCTGACACACGCAGGCCATGTCTTACCATTCTCTGGGCTTGCACGGGGTTAAACTCCAACGAGGAATCAGGCTGTGATGTCATTTTTGCTGCTCCATGGTTCTGGCCAGTCAGGAGTTGTGCAGGGAGAGGCATCATCCCGCCTATCTGATTGGCCAGCACCATGGAGCAGCAAAGATGACGTTGCAGCCTGAGTCTTCATTGGAGTTTAACCCCACACAGAGAAAGGTAAGACATTGGCTGTGTGTGTGTCGGAGGCTTTGGAACACTACCTGAGCTCACACGGGTCATTTCGGAACTTACTGGTTCAAAAACAAATTGCCCATCCCTACATCATCAGAATAATATAAGACCTTTGCATCTTGAGGTGCAGGGGAATTGGGGCAAATGGAATGAAAAGATATATACAGTTAGCTTGTTGCCAAGGAGGAGGATGGGGCTGAAAAGAAACCTCACAGATGGAGAACAAGAGCGGTTCTGTACTGTAGGGAGAAATATACATTAGAAGATATTTTGAAGACTCTGATCTAGAGCTGCCAAGACAAGTAAGCTGAAGAGAGCAGGTGCCGAGGTTCAGCCTGTTGGCTTGTATCTTATTATTTCACCTGAATATTATTTATTAATTTAAAATATATCTATCCTGCCTTTCTCCATAAAGGGACCCAAATTACTAATATATTTTTGTGAGCTCTGTCAGAGATATAAATTAATTTTTGCTCTTCTTTACTAGGAGATAGAAAACCACCTAGACAAGGACACTGAAGGTTACGATGTGGTTTTAGATGCTATAGATACGATGCAACGAGTGGCATGGCATATTAATGACATGAAGAGAAAACATGAGCATGCTATTCGGCTGCAGGTGAGTTAAAATAATTCCCATATCTACAGATTTTCCTCTCTACCAGATGATTTTTTTAAAAACAATATTGCAAAACACTCAGTTTTAAATTGAATCTGATCTTGATGTATTTTGAAATACTACAAACCTCGCGTTCCCAAGGAGTATACTGTGATGTATATCAGATTCATTGTATATGTATAGTAACTACTTTCAGAATCTGACTAAAAGCTCCTCTTTGAATGTGTGTGTTGCTGGAAGGTATAAAAAGTATGAAAGTTTGTACTAAAAGAGTAATGGATATGAAATGTAAACCAGTACTTCCTGTTCATAGATGAATTCTCCCTTGTGCACACTTACAATTTCTTGAGAGCTTTGTTTGGGTAATGATTTCATAATTTAAAAGATTGTTCTAATGACTGTCTCAGACATCCCCCAGATGCAAACATTCCCTTCTAAGCAATTCTTATATGTCTGTGCTCAGCGTTCACAAATACACTTAGCCAATTCCAGTAGCCCAGTATTATGTATGTGTTCTCATAATGTGAATATACAGTTTGAGCTGTAACTCAGCAAGTCAGAGTCCTGCAATGGACTTTAATAGCTGGGGATTGCATTTTAGAACTTATGCCACATATTGGGATGAGAATTTTACGTGGAGAGCCCAGACTATCCCCACTGGCTCCCCTTAAATTTGAGCGAAAGAGGGAAATCATACACATCAATTAGGAGTGATTCTCAGCTCAGTTACACTTTCATCAGAAGGAACAGGCATGGCCTGTGGGAGTTTGGTTTAGGGTTAGGGTCTTTCTGTTCTCAGGAAGACCAAGCCCTACTTATATTTAATCCCAATCTATTCATGTGTGACAAAACAGATATGACACATTCCAGAAGTCAGTAAGTACAACAGGAAGATTGTATGTGGTGAAGAAAACCTGTATGAAGTGTTTTTCATACAAAGACTAATTTAGTTGGAACTACTATGATTAATCCTTGTACAGTTATGATTGAGGGATAACAGCTGTAACTTAAAAACTTTGACTGGAATTCTCTGGTGTTCATTCATTCATTCATTCATTCATTCATTCATTCATTCATTCATTCATTCATTCAATATGCCACTCCCGTTAGTGTCACAGCACTACTTGGGGCAGTTGATAATAAAATACACCATCAAAGTAGCAAGTATGAAAACCATATAGCAATAGTTTGTGTAACCTGGTGCAGCTA
The DNA here is from genome assembly GCA_037367245.1 of Phrynocephalus guinanensis. Taxonomy (NCBI): domain Eukaryota; kingdom Metazoa; phylum Chordata; class Lepidosauria; order Squamata; family Agamidae; genus Phrynocephalus; species Phrynocephalus guinanensis. Next base: position 101,962,452 of record CM074733.1, on the reverse strand, counting down.
ACTGTGACTAATTGGTGATATACAGGGGCATGTCACATTGTGCACTCTGACAATTTGTTAATTAGCTGAAGTTAGCTTTGGCAAGTGGTACAAATCATACACAAACTACATTAGGTTTCTGTGATTAAAGTAATTCTACAAGGTGAAGAGCCTCACTCTAAGACTTAGCTTTTGCTGTGATTATATGTGTGTGTTTATATTGCTCACAAAAATGAAAATATTGCTAAATTGTGACCTATGGCCACTCTCAAATATGCAATTGCTAACTTATTGAAAAGAACCCAGTAATTCCTTGTTATTCTGGTGTATTTCAGAGGTTTTGATGATGTGTTGTTTTTCATTGCTTACCTCTACCTCACACTTCCTCCTATTTTTCTTGCTATTCTATATACATATGTATGGCTTCTCACTCATTAACATCTGTCATTATGGCTGCATAACCCACCTTCTTGGCTTCAATCTTCTGCTGTTCATAATTTCCAGGGGACCGTGTAAAATAATTGCATGACTGTGGAACTGACATATGCATGTTATGAATTCATAACATGCATGAAACATGTGTTTCATAGCATGCATTATTCCCTACCAGCACAAATACATTTGTCTGCCTACCATAGGAGAAGGCATATGACGAAAGAGATGTGCAACTACTACTTGTGTAGAAGAAATGCTTTTCCGTACTCTTGAGTGTAGAAGTAACACAATCAGGACCTCCTTATAACTGTGAAGTTGTTCTAGGACACTCGGTGTTGTTATTTTTCATATATGCATGCTGCATCTGTCACCCAACCTTCTCTTGCAGGAGATACAAAGCTTGCTCACAAATTGGAAAGGACCAGACCTTGCTAGTTATGGGGAGCTGGTTTTAGAAGGGACATTCCGCATCCAGAGAGCCAAAAATGAGCGCACTTTGTTCCTCTTTGACAAACTGCTGCTTATTACTAAGAAGAGAGAGGAGACGTTCACCTACAAAGCGCATATCTTGGTATGTAACAGTATATGAGCTAGGGGGGAATCTAAGGGAAGGAGCAGCCCATGCAGGGAAGAAACTAGCCATTTTTAAAAATAATGAGTTGCTTTTGACTGATGAGCCTTTTCCTTTCTTTTTACAGTGTGGCAATCTCATGCTGGTGGAAGTAATACCAAAGGAACCACTTAGTTTTAGTGTCTTCCACTACAAAAATCCCAAGATGCAACATACTGTTCAGGTATTTCAAGACCAATGCTTTATGGCTTTCATTCAAATGATACAGTTTCCAGGAAGTATCGTTCTCCCCTGTGTCATATAATTAATCCTCTAATCTCACGTCCCTGTTTTCTATATCCAGTCTGAAGTATAGTATCCCCTCCCTTTTGGTGAAAAGTATGGCATCTAAATTAATGTAAAACATATAACAATAACTCATTGGGGGTGGGTTGCATGCCTTTTGAGGATTAGACAGATATTGGAAAAATCTATTTTGGAAACTGCTGTTTTACCTGTGGGTTTTTGTTTTTGTTTTTTGTCATTGTCATTGGGTTTTTTTAATGTACTGGAAAGCCATTATTTCACTCCATTCTGAGGAATGAATGTGTTTCAATGTGCAGCTACACTAGAATTTGATCCTCAACTTGTATTACATTAGAATTCATAATCATTGCTCATGTAGGGGTGGTGGATTGGTTTGGGAATTCATCCTTCATATGGGATGGGATGTGAGTCTCGTTCCAGCCCACAGTCCCAACTTCTTTGTTTCCTTCCTCTGGTCCCACCTCTATTATCCCTGTCATGGAATCATTCTGAATAATGATGTAGTTTGAAAAATTACTATTCAGATGTTCAATTTTTGTACTCTTAGATTGTGAATTATCATTCCATGCTATTTTTCTGTAGAAGAGGTATTTTTAAATGAAGTAGTATGAAGTTTTAAATGAGAATGTGGCTATACAACAAAGCTTAGGATCAACAGAGGCTGGACAAATTAAGTAATTAACTGCAATAAGCTTTCTTAAAAGGGTCTTCCCACACTCTCTGATAGGATTCAGGATTAGCACCTGATCCCACTCATTACAATCAGGATGCTTTGCTTTTGTATTCCTCCCTCCTGCCAAGTCTGAATACATGACCCCCCCACTTCCTAGCCACACACCCTATCTTTATAGGAACATATTAGGTAAAGGTAAAGGTTCCCGCTGCACTTGCATGCCAGTTATGTCCGACTCTAGGGGCGGTGCTTATCTCCGTATTCAAGCCGAAGAGCCAGTGTTGTGCAGGCCCATGGCCACATGGATAACATGGCTGCAAGGAAACACTGTTTTACCTTCCCACTTTTTATGGTGGCACCTATTTATCTTCTTGCATTTACATGCTTTCGAACTGCTTGGTTGGCAGGAGCTGGGGTTAACAGGGGGAGCTTGCTCCGCTTCGTGGCACCTGGGATTCGAGCCACTGAGCTGCTGACTTTGCAGCCAGCAGATTTCGGAGCCTTAGTCCACTGAGCCACCACACCCCACATAAGAGCATATTGTGTGTATGTGTTGTGTCGTTATAGTCGTGAGCGACCTTCGTGACCCCCCATGTGACCCCAGCAGGAATAGTGGAGTGGTTTGCCATTACAACTAACTAAAAAGCCGATTCAATTTATTTCAGCTGGAAAAAGGAGAGGCCTCCTGGTGGCAGAGGTGGGGAAATAAAAAAGGCTGGATCATCATGTGGCCAATAAAATAATAATAATACTTAAAATTCACCCATTTCATAAGCAGAGCAAATCCCACAGTATTTAACCACAAAGTCACACTCTCAGTTGCGTATTACTTCATTCTTTGTAAGCCAGTTTCTTTGGGAAGCAAAGGGGATGGATGGGTCAATTTAGAGATATATGTTGAGGTCTGGAATCTGTACTGTGGTCTGGAGAATAAAATAATGGATTGGACGAGTTTTCCTGTAAACTATTGAGGTTTAATAATTACATACTTAAACATGACATGTTGCTACAGTATCCTGGGTATTAAATTTGCCCACTGTTAGCTGGAAAAAGCTTCTACTTTCCATTTCAAGTACAGTACTTGAATGTAACATTATGTGCCAGTAGATCTGTTTAGGAGTAGTGATGTCTAAATTGGTAAAAGAGATTCTTATTTAGGAAATAGTTTAAATATTTACATCTCACTTTTCAAATTATTCTCAGCCTGCCCCCTTTCATGCAGTATACTTGTCTTTCCCTGACATAGTCCTCATTGCATCCAAAAATGATTTCACTGAAGAAAGAAAACTGAAGATCTATAATTCTCCAGAAAAGAGAAATTTACCTTTTAACTAGATCATGGAGGCTTCCTTCAGCATTAGAAACAAAACAGTCTCCTCCCACCTGTATTTCAATTCAAAAGTGGAATTTTGCCTTCTTCCTTTTTAGTTTTCTCCCGTTTTTGACACTTTTTACAAGTTCGTACAGCATTTCCAGAGCAGAAGTTTGGCTCCCATAGCTGCCTTAGTTGGCCACTTCTGCTTGTATTAGTTAGGCAAGTGTAATTCTTATTTTGCAGTCATTATGTTATATTGTATTTTTAATATAAGCTTTTTTCTTTTTGAAATGTCCACTTCATCAGTAGTCATAAGAGAAATAAATAAATATCAAAATACAGACATCATAGTTGGTTGGTAAGAAGTTCATTGAAGCCCAAACAGTTGGCGGGGGGGGGAGATAAGGTTTTAAAAATCATTGCTGAAAGCATTTTAAACATTGTGCACCGCTTCCCAGCACCCCAGCGGCATGGGGGACTGGCGTGCAAGGTTTAAAATGACTTTCAGCAATGGAGCCAAGCACTTGGCTCCGTTGCTGAAAGCATTTTAAACATCACACACAGCTTCCCAGCACCCCAGGGTGGGGGTGGGGAGAAGCGGTGCACAATGTTTAAAATGACTTTCAGCAAAGGAGCCACGCTGGCTCCATTGCTTAAAGACATTTTAAACATTGCGCCCTCCCCGAGGCCTGACCCAACCTGCATCTGCATATCGTGGATTTTCAGTGATCACGGGTTGGGTCAGTCCCTAATCCCCATAATAGACCCGGGGGGGGTTACTGTAGTATTATATATAATGAGTCTTAAAGGTCCTTATGATCTCCTGATCTAGAGGCTGAATCAGAGATGTTGTGTTTGAAGGCAAATTAGACCACTTCAGTGCCTCTAGTGTTGAACCCATGGGTGTCCAAGGATACCATATCAATTGAATGTTCATTTATTGAAAAAATAAACCTGTGTATAACCAAAATGGTGCCACTCAGACCTAAGCATTTCAATGAAGAAGTGTATAATGATAACAGGCATCCTGAATGCGTTCTTGAAAGAAACTCTGCAGCCTTTTCACTGAGAATCAGGTTATCTTAAACATTTATCTACACAACTCAGTCAAATGTCTCACCCTGTATTTCTTTATTCTATCCATAACCTTTTTTGCATTCATATGATTTTGCAACAGGCTAAATCGCAACAAGACAAGCGCCTTTGGATTCTTCACTTGAAAAGATTAATACTGGAAAACCATCCTGCCAAAATCCCAGCTAAGGTAGAACATTATCAAATTTAATTTTTAGTGTGTATTGAAGGCAAAACAGAGGTGGGGGTTATCCCTGTTACATAAGAGATGCAGCTACACAGGTACTTCGTGACCGAAGAGTGCATGGGTTGGAATGCGTAAAAGTTAAAGTCACTAGAATAAGAGCTCTTCTCTTAAATAATATTTTTTATTTTTTATCCATATAAAGGACATAAGGAACAGGTTAGGAAAGAAGTGTGATTGGAGTAAAGGCAAAAAAGGGGGTAAGGGTAAAGGGAAAGGGAAAATAGGGGGATGCAAGTTTGGCAAGGCACATTATAATTCATCACTTTCATATTTCAAATCTATACAGATCAGTTCAGACTTATATAAATATTATATGTTACACAATAATTTCTGGCTATTGTCATATTTCAAAATAATTCAATTTATCTTTTTTTATAATTATCTTTTTTTGTAACCACAAAATAAAACTTTCCCCAACTTTCCTAATGCTTCCGTTTCCATGGTGTCTCTAACCATTTCTGCAGTTTCAAGGATTTTTGCTATCAACTCCTGTTTTTCTGGTAGTACTGGTTCTTTCCAATGTTTTGCAAAGACCATTCTTGCTGCTGTTATGATATGTGTGGCTAAATATGCTTTCTGTTGATGCATTGTATCTGGCATTATATTTAACAAAAAAAACACCTCTGGTTTTAATGAGAGCTCTTTAATAACAACAGCCTTGTCCTCTAGGTTTTACAATATCATGCTCCTAACTTGGTGTGCCTGACTGTTGGATGAGCATAATACTTACCCCAAGAAATCACTTGGCACAGGAGCAACACAGGGGCAGAGGAAACTGCCCCTGCCCAAAGCCAAATGGTGTTTACCCACCTAGCTAATTCAGCCCATACTGACTGATAGTAACTCCTTGGGGTTTCAGACAGGAGCCTTCCCTTGAACACAAAACCAGGGGCCTTTGCCATGCAAAGCCTGTGCTCCACAGTGGACCATTCCTAAGGCTATTCCTTTTTCAGGATTAAATATCAGATCATAGATACGTTAACTATATTTTTGGAGCACAATGCCCTTGAGCCAAAGTAGCCTTTCCAAGCTCTGGATAAAAATGACACCTGCCTTTCTTCTTCCTTTGCTATCCTGCTGCCTCCCTGGTGTACGTTACACAACCACTGTATGACTGCATTTACAGCCCAGGACAATGCTGTGAAAAATGCAAACAAGTGCGATTTCAGCATTGCACATTGCCCAGTTGGCCATGGCAAACTTTGTTTCGATATCTGTGCTAAGCAATGTTTTGAATGTCTCCTGAGCTTAAAATATTTCAAAATAAATAGTTTATCCTGATTTTTATATTCTGTAAAAAAATACTCAAAACAATTAATGAGAAAAATAAACTGAACTTTGGTTATGGCAGGTGCAAAGTCTATTGTTCTTGGAAGGATTGGCTCCTGGCAGTGGAATATGAGTTTTTTGGCACTGTAGGCCAGTGGTTCTCAACCATCCTAATGCCGTGACCCTTTAATATAGTTTCTCATGTTGTGGTGACCCCTTGTCCTGATTTAAAGTGGCCACAAGCCCCCTTGGCAGGCCACTACTGGAGGTGCCACAGAGAACTTCCCTCTAGAGGCACCCTCAGCCAATCGCAGCCTCCGGTGCCATTGACTGACATCCCCTCCAACCTATCAAGCTGTAAATCACTCTTCCCCCCTTCCTTCCCCCCTCCTCCAGACCCAAGTTATTTGTGCCTTTTTCTTCACTGGCTCATGGCGACCCCTGTGAAATGGTCGTTCGATCCCCAAAGGGGTCCCCACCCCCAGGCTGGGAACCACTGCTGTAAGCAGTAGTAGAAGTAGGCTCAAAGTCCATACACCTGCAGAGCTGTCAACACCTGGGGCAAAAAAAAAGGGGGGGGGGATAATGTGCCTTTTGTAAAAATAAGAAGCACCAATGTTGATGTCTCATCAACATTTATGCTTCTTAATTTTTTTCCTCAAAACCAGATTTTGTATAGGCAAAGTACATTTATCCATCTTCTCTACTGCTTTTTGGGGTACACTTAAATTCATTATTGCACAGTATCTATAATTACCTGGCTAATGGCTTAGAGAAGGGAGATTAGCACTGGCTGAACTCAACAAAGTGTTCATATCTTAGTCTTTTTAAGATCTATTGCTGTACATGCATGACATCTAGTGGAAAATAGATGAGACACAATTGTAATCGTTCAGGCTTGATCACATCATTGAGGGCCTACATCTGCATGCCTGAATTCAGATGGATGTAGGAAGCCCTTGGCCTCCTATGTCTATCTAAATTAAGGGCTTCTGTGTTGATTACCTTTAATGTCCTCACTAAATAAACACACTGAGTCAAAGACAGAGATTGGCGCTTTCATGGCAGCTTTCTATGCATACTGCATTGACTACAGAGCATTTTAGACGTTAAACAATAACGTTCAGATAAGCCTTCCCACATTTAATGAGGAAGCAGGGTGTGTTTCAAATTGTCAAGTGGTTAGGTCCATAAATCATCCTTGCATTTTTACATACCCTGATATTCAGATATTTCTCATGGGAGCGGGCTCGGCATCAGATGAGGCACTTGGGGACAATCCAGTCAGCAGCCCCGGCAACATCCTCAATTTCTTTTTAATTTTTGCCTGGAATCCTATATAGGTTCTTAAAGTCATTTTAAGCTACTTTTGCTAGAAATAAGTTTGATTGGTGGTGGGGGGGACTCTCCAGAGAAGCCCTCCACATATCTTTGGCAGATACTCTTTTTTGGCCATAGATATGCATCAACAACCCCATAGAATGTGCATAGCTACCCTGGAGGATTTCTTTCACAAGACTGACTCTATCAATATCTATCTATATCAATATATCAATATATCAATATCTATCTATAGATAGGGTCTCTATCTCTGTTTACAGTGAGAGGTAAAGGTGATTTAGTACAGCAAATGATAATATATATTGTCTCTTTTTAACAGTTTATTTCTAATATAAACTTACACAAACACAATTTTCAGGGAGGATTATAACTGGGTTTTGCAAGAGGAGCGAGAAAAGGAAAGGAAAATATGACTTAATTTATCAGTGTATTCACACTTATATGAGTATTCCCGTAGAATATATGCCATTCCTTGTTAGTTCTTGTTTTACAGTTATAAAACTAGTAGTCACGAGGGTTGGCATTTCATTGTTTCTGATGAGAAAAGGAGCTCAGCTAGCATATTCTCTGATATAGCCCTGTAAATGTTAGGAGGATTGCTATATTGTATTTGTGTCTGTTTAGTTAACTAAGTCATGAAACCAAGTTGTGTTTAAGTTATTTGATTCAAAGATATCTTGTGCGTGTCTGAGTTCTTGAGTTTTAGGCATTCACATAGAGCTAAGTCCTGGACTCTTTTATACCAATTACTCAGATAGATCATCAGTTTTCCCCCCAGTGTTTTGCTAGTACTTGGCATTCAGCAACAAGCAGGAAAGTTAATTATTGACAGAGCAGGTTGAACTTGTTTTCTAGAACATTGTTTAGTAAAACTAATAATCCATTGAAGTAGGTTGTGTGTGTGTGTTGGGGGGAGTATAATAGCTTTTATTTCTTTAGATGTGTTTAGGCAGAACTAGGCTCTTTTGCAGCTCAACGCATATGTGCAAAATATCCTCATTTATTACACCCTCTCCAACACAGGCTCATAGTACTTTGTGTTAGGAGAGCTAATTTTACTAGTGTTAAGTGCCAACAATATACAAGTTTGATTTGGTTTCAGATTTTGTTCCAGGCCTCTCTGGTGATGGGCTTCTCTAGGTCAAGCTCCCAAGTAATTTTAACCTCAATGATGAAACAGTTGTTTCAAGAAATATTTACAAGTATTTACGAGTATATATTGCAGGTGTATTACAGTGGACCCTTGTACAACAAATGGTTCGTATAACATAAAATTTATACAACATAAACAATTCTGGAGATAGGGGAAATTTGCTTAACATAATCGCCTATGGAGCGAATCCGTACAACAGAAAAATGGGATTACTCCATTTTCAATGCATTCCTATGGGAAATATGTATAAAGGAAAATTTGCTTAACATAATTTCATTTGGAACAAATTAATTCCTTTATACAAGGTACCACTGTATTTCTTAAAGTGGTTGAATATGTGTCTAATTTTTTTTTCAAATGAAGTAAATGTTTGTTCTGCTTGTTTTTCCAATTTCATTTGATGAGTTTGAAACCACAGACCAGGTTTTTCAGAATGGTTTATCTTTGATTTGTTGACTTTCAAATTCATACATATATGCATTTTTTTTCAGGCTAAGCAGGCAATTCTTGAAATGGATGCTCTCTGTAAGTATATTCTATTTAAATAAAGTACATTTTTTATTTTTAAAAATGATGTTGAATGTATAAGGTGAAAATACTTAGCAGTTAACAAGGCACATGCATATTAAATACTTGTATTTGGGGACATATATAAATAGTGACCATTTAGTCTCACTCTTATTCTCAGAAGGGGACTTCTCTATGAAAGTTAAAATATTATCAGTTAGTCTTTAAGGTACCAGAATATTTTTGACTTTATTTATTTTTGTTATGTTTTGATTTTGCCTATCATGCTAGCACAGTCTAGCATAGTTACCTTTTCTAAAACTACTATATTTTTCCTGAGTAGCATTAGCTATTTCCCAGTTCAATAGCTTTCCCCACTGTAATACTTTCCAGATAATCCACTGAACTTACTGCTGCCCAAACTAGCTGTGGAGTAGTAGTCAAAATATCTGGGCATTCACATAATATGAAAAAGTAGAAATATTTGGTGAAATTAGAGGAAGAATTCAAAGATCTTGAAAAAAATACATAAAGAATAGAGTGGAAAATATTTTGATGGAAAATATGAGTAAAATGAAAGAGTTGCAAAACTGGGAGATGGACAAAGTACAAAGAAACTATGTAAATATAAATATATAAAAAGATATGTAAAATATTTTTTGAAATAGTAATACAATTTTAAAATATTGGCTGGGGCCACTGAAACTAAAAAAGCAAAACATTTAATTGGTTGAATAAGGAATGAGAAGTGTTAACTGTGTAATACAATGAAAGAAAAATGAATGCTCTTCCCTTTTTTGGAAAAACTATAAACTGGGAAAACATATCACTAGATGAAATTTATACATATATGAAATTTACAGTATGTAAACAATAAAAAAAGAAAACATATATAAATGGGATGATTAGAAGGATAAAACAAAAATAAGGCCAATTAGGAGACATTTCATTTTCCTTTGAGGGGGCAGTTTGTTATTCGTTTCGTTATGTAACAAAATGAATAACGAAATGAATAAAAAATTCATTTCGTGCCCATCTCTACACACAGGCAATAAACTGCTCTGAGGGCATTTCCTTGACACATGTGGATATTTGTCGGTGAGAGAGGCAGTTCTGGAATACGGGTATTGTAATAGGGCTGCCAAATTTGCCTTTCTGGGATGAGCCTCCCTGAGGCAGCTGTTCACTCACAGTCATGAAAAATGAAAAGTATTTTTGGGGCAGAAGGGAATGAAAAGATACACTAGTTTTCAGAGGAGCTCACATTTTTCTAGCCAGGCCTGTTCAAGTTTATATACCTACATGCTGAGTTTTATTTCTCATCCACACTTCACTGTGATAAGCCTTGGAAAACATAACCCAGCAATCCTAAGACATTTTTCTCAAATGTCTCACATAATGTGTCAAGCAATACTCAGATGTCATTTATTTGGTTTCCAACAGATCACCCAGGATTCCGGTACAGCCCTGAAGGAGATCTGAAAGCATCAATTCATTCTAAAGAAGGCATTACTGCTCAGAGAGTAAGAAGAAAGTCAGGTAATAAAATGTCATTACTTAAAAATGCTGCTCCCCAGATCATATGATCAAGTGTATTTTATGTATAGTTTGCATGAATAGATAAATAAGGTTAAACAGATTTTTGTGAAATTAAAAACAGGTTAAATTATATATGAGTTACATAGAGATTTAAAACTGAATCTGTTAAAATCATTGTTGACATTGGTCATAATAAAATGTAAAGCAGCCCACATTTAGAATAAAGTTAGGTGAGGCCAATTAGAGGCAAGATTTTACCCATAGTGATTTTTGCTGTCCCCTTGTACGTTTTGTACATGTGCCTAAACAGCATATGATTGAAAGAAACCAATTCACAAAACTAGAGTCTATATGACTCTTCAAATGTCAACATTCCATTTTTTCTCTGACAGAACAACGTGGAAATCAGAGAATCATGAGAACTGAAAAAAATTGTTTTTAAACTGAAAAGAGAAATAATGTTGCTCAAATTGAGGTCAGCCATGACTTCTCCTCAGCCCATGTCTTCTTTGATCATAGCAACTATACAGTGTACCATTGTATTTAACACAGTCTGGTTGCATGTGCCATTTTGCACAAATGTTATAAATAGTTACATATTACACTATTATATGAATTGTGTTAAAGGCATGGGTGAATTATATTATATATGTTAGTTTCTTGATCTCTTTATCAAGTGTCCATCTGCTTCATCAGTGCTTTATTAAGAATTATACTCTGTTCCACTGTAGCAAAACGTGTTTGATGATATAGATTAGTGTAGCAAATGAGTTTTGTGTAGAAATCATATGAGCCTTTGAATAAATAGATGATAACTCAGCCAGCCAGACAAAGCTAGATATGCCTTGGTTGCAAGAGTGCAGTAGTGAGACCATGCAGAAAAAATTGTCCCCAAAGTTAAACTGGCCTTAGAGACTTGGGTGATGTGCTACTGACAATGCTAAGTAATGCAGGGAGAGGATCAAATGTGGCTGTTTGTTATCTTCTCACTCACATGTGTTCAGATGAAGCCATCCTAAGAGGTTTTGCTATTTCAGGCCGAGTAGCCAATGCCATTACCTCTTGAGACTATAAAGTTGTATCAGGACATGGTCAAACATGGGCAATTCTGATAAGTTTGTCTTTCTGACAACAAAAGTATAATAATCGTTCATATCATTTCATGTGTGCTTGCCTGTCTAGAATCTGAGCATGCTTCAACTCTCTGCACACAACACAGTGTGAGTTACAGCTTGAAATGCTGTGGGGTGGAAAGAAGGTTCCATTTCATACCCTATACATTTTTACTGATACTAACAGGATGTCTTGTTTTGAGATCCTCCTAGATCTAAAGGTTTGGAAGGGCATGATGAATGTCTATTGCAGAGGTGCCTAGCTACTGCAGTCCCTTACAAACTCCCCTCTAATTTTTGGCCCAGTTGTGCGGGACTCTGTGCCATGCGCAACCCCCCCCCAAAAGCACATTCCCTTCTGACCAGAACAAAAACAGTTGTGGCATGTACAAAGGAGAGGAAAAGCTCCGTGCAGGGAGGGGCAGGCAGAGAGGCTTGTGCAGGTTTATGCACCTTGGAAACTTGCCGTCTTCCTCTTTGATTGTCTTTCTGGGCTTGTCGTGTTTTGTTTTTCTGAACTTTTTAATTACAGTGGTACCTTGTATAAAGAAACTAATTTCGTTCCAAATGAAATTATGTTTAGCAAATTTTCCTTTATTCAAATTCCCATAGGAATGCATTGAAAATGGAGTAATCCCATTTTTATGTTGTATGGATTTTCCCCATATACGATTATGTTAAGCAAATTTCCCCTATCTCCGGAAGTTTTATGTTGTACAAATTTTATGTTATACAAGCTGTTTGTTATACAAGGGTCCACTGTATAAGTTTTAAGCATGTAAAGCCTCTGGGGTATGTTAATTGATGGCAGGACCATAATGCAGATAAAGTAATGATCTGTTTCCACATACAGTGGTACCTCTAGTTATGAAATTAATCTGTTCCAATGCATTTTCTTAAGTCAAAATATTTGTAATTCGAAGCAGCTTCCCATAGAAATGTATTAATCCGTTCCAAGTGGGTTATCACCCCCCATGAAAAAAAACATATTAACAGGCATGCAAATGACAGAAGCTTATTTTCTTCACCCCCTCCACAATTTGATCCTTCCAGTCAAATTTAGTCTTAAACACGAAAAACAGGATTTTGGAGTGGGGTGGTACTGCTGTGGTAGTGGCGGTGAGTGGAAGTGAAATTAAGGCTTCTCTGCTCACTGCTGTCAATTGTATTTGAGTTACTTATCCTGTTGAGGGGATATACACATTTATTGGGATCAGATTTCCCCACATTTGAATTCAGGTCAAAGCAAAACTGAAAAATATTCTCACCTGTCCCAAGAAGGATGGGCAAAATTGATCAGCAGATTTTTTACTTTCCATCACATTTGTGTGAAGTTGTCTGATTTATCTGATTTTTAAAAATGAACTGAAATGAATCTTTATTTTTTTAGTTTGTATGCTAAGCCATACTTATGCAACTGCTTTTATTATACTTTTGTAAAGCTGTGCTCAAGATACCGGATTATGACTATATTAAATAAACAAATGTATGTTTTGTCCTCAGAACCTTCATCTAGAACCCACAAAATTATAAAACCAAGTGGTAAGTTAGATGATACCTAAATTTAGAATACAGTGGTACCTTGTATAAAGGAATTAATTCGTTCCAAATGAAGTTATGTTAAGCAAATTTTCCTTTATACAAATTACCATAGGAATGCATTGAAAACAGAGTAATCCCATTTTATGTTGTACAGATTCTCCCCATAGGCGATTATGTTAAGCAAATTTCCCTTATCTCTGGAATGTTTTATGTTGTACAAATTTTATGTTATACAAGCTGTTTGTTATACAAGGGTCCACTGTACTTTGTTAACAATAAGTATTAAAATGTCATTAGACCTCATGTGGCACATTGAGGTCTAAGGTTTCCATAGGTATTACAGGAAATTGTACCAACTTTACCATATTTTTCCATCTGTAATATCCCTCTCTGTATAAGATGCCCCCCCGGGCCGTTTCCAACCCCAAATTACAGTTTCACAACCATGCGGTTTTCTCCTCGGCTTAATTCTGTATATAAAATGACTCTCAATTTTAGTCTAACAACTTTAGACAAAATATTGTCTTATACATGGAAAATACGGAATATTAAATGTTACATTTAAAAGAAGTAGGACTTTAAGTAGAAGACTGTATTTCAAACTTTATGAAATGTTTATTTGTAATATCAATATAGAGTGGTGCCTCGGATAACAACAGTAATTCGTTCTCCGAGGTTGGTTGTTATCCGAAACACGTTGTTATCCGAAACAGTTTCCCATAGGTATGAATGGGAAACCGTTTAATCCGTTCTGGAGCCTAGGAAAAAGGCACAGACACCTGGTGTTTTGCTCAAAACTCTTTAAAAAGTGCACTTTAAAGGTACAGATGCAATGCCACCTGGGATAACTTTTTTTACTGATGCATGCTGGAAATTCATTATCTGAGGCAGTCCATAGGGAAAAATCGTTATCCGAGGCAGCCCATAGGAAGATTCGTTATCCAAGGCAGCCCATAGAGAAAATTCATTCTGCAAGGCAGTCCTATACCTAGGAATTGCGATTCGTTATCCGCGGCAGCCCATAGGGAAAATTCGTTATCAGAGGCAGCCCTATACCTGGAAATTTGCAGTTGTTATCCGAATTATTCGTTATCTGGGGCAGTTGTTATCTGAGGTACCACTGTAAATGCGATTCATTACACCAGTATCAAATTATACTTAGGACTTTTTCTCCCTTCAATTTCAGAAATGGACCCAGATGTGCAGAAGGTAAACTGTGTCCTTCTCCCTGGCCTGCTATAGACTGACAGTGCTTTGACAAAAATAAATCTGGAATACTGAATAGTACTGAACTAACATATTTTTGCATCTGCATTGCTTTTCCTACTGATAAGTCCTGTCTATGACCACTAGCTGGTGGCTTTCATGGCCTTAACCTGCTTTTCTTCTGTTGGGGAGTATTCTCCCATTAAAGTAAAGGGACCTGTACAAGAAATGTTGGACTGCATTCTGATGGTCAGATGTACTGCTGGATAGATAGTTCAGTGGCATAAGTCTCTGTTTGTAGAGCTAGAGGTTGGGAATTCAATTCCCAACAGTTCCACCTGGACAGGGGATGGATTCATTGATCCATAGGGTCCCATCCAGCTCTGCAGTTCAAAGGTTATTATAATATTTGTGCCTCTTTTTCCACTTTAGGTATATGAGATAGACTGCAGGCAAGGGAACTGTAGAAACTACAGCTGGGCTTGCTCTTCCACCAGAGTGAGCCAACCACCTTTGGTGGCAGATGCTTGAAGAGACTGCTTGAAGAAAGCTGCTTTCTTTTCCTCCTGAGTTCCCTTTGGGGTTTCTTCCAGTTAAGAGGATAGAGCAGCCTATATCACATGATCTGCCCTGAGTGCCCTAAACAAGTGGTCTTGTTGATGGCCAGACCAGTTACATGGAGCTCAAAGGGTGCACTGGCTTCTCCTTTGCCTTAGGCAGCAAAATGATTTGGGAGGGCTGCGACCCAAGGAAGTACAATATTGGTTTCATCTAATTTCCTACTGTCTTAAACTCTCAGACCATTTCCCTAGCAGCACCTTGATATTTTTTCCTACACATTCCTCAGTGCTGCATGCTTGAATTCCAAAGTCTGCTTAAAATAAATGATGGATTGGGCAGCTCAACACATGGCCTGATAAATCTGGCTGAAGTGGAAGGAGCTGATTGGGACTAGACTGTGAGCTAACTAGGCTCAGGATTGGTGAAGTACAGGAAGAATGGATGGACCATGCCCTTCTTGAGGGTTTCTCTGCATGCAACTGTGTAGGTACATGTGCAACAGATGCTTGGCCAAATGGTGCGACTGCTTGTAGCACAGTTAGTGGTATAGATAAAAATCCCCCACAAAGTACTGGGTGTGGCGTGTATGTACTGCCTTAATTTTTTTAGAATCATAGAATCATAGAGTTGGAAAAGACCTCAAGAGCCATCTAGTCCAACCCCCTGCCATGCAGGAACCCCCATCACAGGACTCCCAACAGATGGCCATCCAGCCTCTGCTTAAAAACCTCCAAAGAAGGAGACTCCACCACCCTCCATGGCAGCATATTCCACTGCCTAACAGCTCTAACTGTCATGAAGTTCTTCCTAATGTTTAAAATGAACTCTTTTCCTGTAAAATTATAGAATCATGGAGTTGGAAGAGACCTCAAGACCTATCCAGTCCAACCCACTGCCATGCAGGAACCCCATCACAATATTTCTGACAGATGGCCATCCAGCCTCTGCTTAAAAACCTCCAAAGAAGGAGACTCCACCACCCTCCATGGCAGCATATTCCACTGCCGAACAGCTCTAACTGTCATGAAGTTTTTCCTAATGTTCAAATGGAATCTCTTTTCCTGTAGCTTGAAACCATTGTATCGAGTCCTAGTCTCTGAAGTTATGGAAAACAAACCTGTTCCCTCTTCAATATGACATCCTTTCAAATATTTAAACATAGCTATCATATCCCACCTCAGCCTTCTTTATGAAGGGCTAAACATTCCCAGTTCCCTAAGCTGTTCCTCATAAGACATTACTTCCAGACCTTCAATCATCCTGGTCACCCTCCTCTGTACCCGCTCAAGGTTATCAACATCCTTTTTAAATTGAGGCGCACAGAACTGGACACAGTACTCCAGGTGGAGTCTGACCATAGCAGAATAGAGTGGTACTGTCACTTCCCTTGATCTAGACACTATGGTTCTGTTGATGCAACCAAGAATCGCATTGGCTTTCCTGGCCGCCGTATCACACTGCTGACTCATGTTCAATTTGTGGTCCACCAAGATTCCCAGAACCCTTTCACAGGTACTATTTTCCAGTCAGGTATCTCCCATCTGTAGTTTAAGACCATTGCCCCGCGTCCTAGTATCTGAAGCCATGGAAAACAAACCTGTTCCCTCTTCAATGTGACATCCTTTCAAATATTTAAACATAGCTATCATATCCCCTCTCAGCCTTCTTTTTTTGTAAGGCTAAACATTCCCAGCTCCCTAAGCCAGTCCTCGTAAGACATTTCTTCCAGACCCTCAGTCATCTTGGTTGCCCTCCTCTGGACCTGCTCAAGATTGTCAACATCCTTTTAAATTTGATTTTTAATTTAATTTTATTCATCTATTTCTCGCTTTCCCAACAACAACAACAACAACAACAACAACAACAACAACAACAACAACAACAAAAGGCACATATCTAAAGCAGTGAGACTGGCAAACTGCTTAGACAGACAGACAGACAGACAGACAGACAGACACACACACACACACACACACACACACAGAGAGAGAGAGAGAGAGAGAGAGAGAGAGAGAGAGAGAGAGGGAGAGAGAGCTGGCATTCTAAAATGATAGACCTCTTGGACTTGAGTATGGGAGATCTGGGTGTAGGTTCCCACTGACCCACAAAATTGAGCAGTGCCCCTGGGGTTCATCTACTTCAAGGGGAGTGGAAGTCATGTTGGGAAGAAGAGAGCCTTGGTCACTGCAGGAAAGCAGAATGTAAACAAATAGATATGCCATTTTAATGAGAGGTTTGGGACATGGATGGGATGCTTATTTATACTATGTCCTCCTTCAGCGGATCAGTATGGAAGGGGCCTTGCTGTCTCAGGCTGAAGCTCTCCTCAGTCCCAGGAAAAGGTTTTTGTCCACACAGAAAGGGCCAGAGACCAACGCCGTGGCCTATAGTAGCGATCAAGAGGAAGGTGCTCTGATGGGTGCTACAGAGCAAACCGATGCAGATGATGAGGAAGAGGCAGAGCAGGTAATCTTCATCTCTAAATTGGCCCATGAATGCTGTTGAGTTGCACTGGGGTGGGCCTAATTAATTTATGTGAAGGGTGTGTAAAAAGTATATTTTTTGTGTTAGCTACTGAGGACCCAGATCATGTGTCAGTGATGATCACTTAGATGTGTGCTCTTGCTAAGTATTTATTGTTAAACTTCAATATTTCAGTTTGGTTATGGAACACAGAAAAAAAGTTTCTGAGGCTCTTTTACCATCCACACTCCCTGTCCTTCTGTAAACTTACATTGCTTGAGATCTCTCCTGCCTTACAGAGAGAAATGTCTTCCACAGAGAGCTCTTAGCTCATTCTCAACAAAGGAGGTAGGTCTTGTGGTGACAGCAGGTGATCCTGGGAAGGGAATTAAAATTGGATTAGAAGGATATGGATATGAGATAGGGAGAGACACAGAAGGAGACAGAGAGGATGCGGGGGGGGGCACCCTTCTAGTGCCCCTTCTGTTTTACCTTATAGTCATACTTGTCAATTAGGTCTATTTGTACATAATCATTATTTTGTACAACAGCGTAAGAAATAATGGCTGTAACATTCAAAACCATCACTCTGTATTTATGCTCTTTTTTTAACTGCTTGTGTTCTCTTTTAGCTTTAATGTTGTCTTCTAATGCTGTAAGATATCCCTCAATTCCCTTTTCTTAAACTTGAACATGTCTTAATTGTACAGTACCAGGCTGTATATTGTCCCTCATTACTGTAAGCCACCTTGGGTCCTTTTCCAAGGAGAAAGCTGGGGTAAAAATACTCATAAATAAATAAATAAATAAATAAATAAATAAATAAATAAATAAATAAATAAATAAATAAATAAATAATATTCTGAATCTAGGGACCATTTCTCCCCCTCTTGCATTCAATATGTTCTGCTTACATAACATTGAGGTGACATTACGCAAGTTGATTCTCTCTGAAACTCAGAACTGCCTTCTTTAAATGTGGTAACTTGCAGATTACCTGCCACTATAGCTGACAGAAATCTGGAGGGTATCAGATTGGGAGTAGTTTGCCTTAGGACATTTTGTGGAAACAAAACCTTCAGGAGGAAGCAAACTACCACACAAAAATTCCTAAATGTGGCTGGAACCAGATGAGTGTCTCATAATTATCAGGTTTAATTAGAAAGCAGCATCTTCCTGAGTGCTTTTCCTAGAGTACATCATGGACCTTGGAACAAACAAATTATCTGTCTTCTGTGGCAAGTGTCACACATTGTTTTCCCCTTCTACTGGCCTCAGTGTAGGAGAAACTACAAAATAGAGTGTCTCTCCTATGGGTCCAGATTACAATATCCTACTTGTCGAACTTGGATATTATTCAGGCTTGGCTTTAGCTGAAGCTTTTCTCTTTCATTAAAGGACTGTGAATCATTGTCTAACCATGTCTCTTTTTCTGCAGCACACACAACAAAATTCACAGCAGAAGTCAAAAGGAGGTCGCAAAAGGCTAAACAGTCAAGTTGTGGAAAATTTTGAGAAACGAAGAAGTGTTAATCTTAACAAATATGAAACTCAGGTAATTCTGAAGTTATGGTCTTCGTGGAGAACTTGATTAAAATGTTGCAGTCAAATTTACTGGCAGATGTGAAATGATTATCAAAGAAAAATCAGTATTAGTAGCAATACAAAAAAGGCTAATGGAAAGAGAACAAAAGACTGACTAGACCATTCTGTACATGCAGAATTGTAGTTGGCTATAACTATGTCCTGCATGAGCTGTTCCTTAGAGGAGCTGTGGAATTTTCACACATGCTATGGAAAATGATCAGCCATGACATCCTTATCAGTCAGTGTATCTTCTGTGAGGACAGTTGGAGGATACTGGAGGGTCTGTGATAAGGGCCAGAGGCCGCTGCTAGGTAGCATCAGGCCCGCAGCAAGGGCCAGAGGCTTAGGCTGGAGGTCACTGGGACCATGGTGGCAGCAAAGAGCTGCCGGCTGTGGCAGTGAGAGGCTGCCAGCTGTGTGGGCCACAAATGTCTGCCCGGGGCCTTGGTGGCGGCAGTGGGATACCTCTCCTTCCTCCATCCCCAGGGCCGACACGTCCATTAAGGCGAACTAGGCAGTTGCCTAGGGCGCCAAAATGGACAGGGGGCGCCAAAATGGACAGGGGGCGCTTCCCAGCCTGCTCCCCCCCGGCCACCGCCGCCGGACCCCCCCTGCCGCCGCCGCCGCCCGACCCCCCCGCCGCTGCCCCACCCCTTGCCTAGGGCGCGAAAAACCCTAGCGCCGGCCCTGTCCATCCCTCACAGCCCAGCATGCCTTTTCCTCCTCCTCTGCCACCTCCATCTTGGGAGCCTGCCAGGCAACTTCTGGGTGCCACCCCAAGATGGCAGTGACAACATGAGGAGGAGGAAGAAGTGAGCTAGGCTGCGAGGGAAGGAGGGACATCCCTGGCCTGTGCTGCCAACACCTTCTTGCTAGGGTGATGGCAGCCAGCGGCTGGCAGCAGTCCACAGCCTTGGTAGAGGAGGGTATGACTGCCAAAGGAGCACCTCTGGTGCTCCTTTTGCAAGTCATTGCTTGCAAAATAAAGTAAAATTTTATTGAAAATGTTATTAAAATTTTGCTTGTCTTGCAAAATACTCATAAACAAAGGTACTTGTAAACCGAGGTACTCTTGTACAGGCCAGCCATCAGAAGAATGAGGTCAATTTCAGTATATATAATGATGATCTGAAATAGATAGATAGATAGATAGATAGATAGATAGATAGATAGATAGATAGATAGATAGATAGATAGATAGATAGATAGATAGATAGATAGATAGATAGATAGATAGATAGATAGATAGAGTGGACCCTTGCATAACAAACAGTTTGTATAACATAAAATCTGTACAACATAAAAAATTCTGGAGATAGGGAAAATTTGCTTAACATAATTGCCTATGGGGAGAATCTGTACAACATAAAATGGGATTACTCCATTTTCAGTGCATTCCTATGGGAATTTGTATAAAGGAAAATTTGCTTAACATAATTTCATTTGGAACGAATTAATTCCTTTATACTAGGTACCAGTGTAGATAGATAGATAGATAGATAGATAGATAGATAGATAGATAGATAGATAGATAGATAGTGGCAGCAAGAGCATCTGTGTGCTGGCAGCCTGGCCACCAACAGTGTCCACAGAGCCCTCTAAATTCCAGAGCACGGTGGTGGTGGTGGTGGTCGTGGTGGAACCGCCCCTACCCCCCCCCCAAAAAAAAGCAGGAAACACCGAGTCTTATGATTTATGTTTAGTGCAGATGCTATTAATATACCTGCTGCCTTGTAAACCCTCTAGTAGGTATGAGAAAGGATAATATTACATCTAGTGCGGGGGGAGGGCGGATTTGAAACTAATATGGAACCATAATTCATCCTACAAGTTCACAAAGATTTTTTTTCCTGTTAAAGGGTTTTCCATTTTAATGTCTTCTTGTCAATGACCATTAAAATTTCTTGTGATTATACTTTTAAACTTAACATAGCATTGCAAAGGGGCAAAGAGTGTTTTGTGTTCTCTTTATATTATACATCTCTTCCTAACTATGCAGTGTCCCTGGCTTGGCCACACTTGGAAAGGGCCTGGGAAGAGTTACTGCGCTTATATAACATCTGTTCTGTGGCTCTAGGACTTAACTGAAGTGTGAGAAGCTGGCGACTATGCTAGCTGCCACAGAGATAATTGCTAAAAATAAGTCAGGGGCACATACTCTTCAGATAGCACTTCAGTAAGATAAATGCAAGAATCCTGTCTGTACAGTACAAACATCCATAGCTATGTACAGCCATGTGCACATGAAAATATGCATATTTGATACTTCGCAAGCCTAACAATAGCTCCGTCTGTTGCATAGATAATACTGTTTGGGCTACATAAAGCCTGATATAGAGAAAATTAACTTGGGGCAGCGCCAGGCCTGGGATAAGTGCAGGGGGCCCCCAAACAGGCCCACGCAGCTTGCCCCAGGAGCCCTTGCCTTTGTATACTGCAGCCCTGGGACCACAGTATAGCAGGGGATGACTGTATTATGATTCTATATGCTTATTATAACACAGACTAATTAATATCTTTTATTTAAAAACATTGTAGAATTCCAAAGAGCCTGTAGATGAAGCATCTTCCCAGATGAACACAAAGCTGCCATTTCCCAGCAGCAGAGGCTGTCCATCGTCCCTACAGTTCACCCCGCAGACCAGCTCATTCATGGCCAATATTTTGGAGAGAACAGCTGCAGTGAGAAACATCTGGACAGACCACCAAATTCGACAAGCCTTGTTCCCAAGCAGAAGGCCCCTACAAGATAACGTGGAGGATGAAGATGATTATCAGATGTTTGTGCCTTCGGAATCTACATCCAACTTAGCTTCAAATGTTTATGAAGAGAGGATCCCTTCTGGCCGCCCTTGCAGCTGGCATGTAGGACTCGGTCACCAAAGTGATCTTTTGAACTCTAACTCTCACAGAATTGTGAGGCGAGCCAGCAGTGCTGGTGAGAACAAAACTTCTCCAATTTGTTCACGATACAGAAGAAAAGGTCAAAATGCTTCTTGGGATGAAATGAAGAATTCTAGGAGTGACCAGGATAATCTGCAGGTCTACCCTGAATCTTCTGAAGAACTGACTATTGATGACATTGATCATGTCTATGATAATATAAGTTTTGAAGATTTGAAACTTATGGGTGTGGTTCGGAGGGAACCACCTGACCATGCTCCTCAAGGGTCAGCTAAAGATTCCCTTTATGAAACTCAAGGCCAGGAAGTTATTTTCAGTAAAACACAAGCATCTCAAAACAGGTTCTCCCTTCCTGTGAACCAAAGTGAAGTTCTTTCAAGGAAAGGAAGTCCCCCTGTAAGCTCTCATGAGCTAAGAATCAGTGAAGAAAATATCTATGATACCATCCTCCTCCCAGAACAAGCATTGCTGGATTTCAAGTGTGGCCATCTTAAGTGTTCCAAAAAGAAAAGTTTTCTGGGTTTGGAAACAGATTTTGCCTGTTGTGACCACCTCCGACAATTTGTATCTGAAGAAAGTCTCCAGTTCAGCGAAGATGAAAATCCCTATCATTATGTTCCATTGGATCATGAGTATTTGAGCCTGGTGGACAGCTCTTCAAACTCCGATTCACACTCTCACAAATCTGCTGCAGATAAATTATCAGAGGAAGTAGACGAAATCTGGAATGACCTGGAGAACTATATTAAAAAGAATGAAGAAAAGACACGAGATCATGTCCTTGCAGCTTTTCCGGTCTGCAAAGATGACATCGACAATAATGCATCTACTGAAATGACTTGTGAATTAAATAAAGATGCAGATGGTTCGGCACCTGCAAATTCTTTGGCACCTCCCAGCTCATTGCCAGAAACACCTCTGTTCCCAAAAACATCACCTAACAAAGTAGCCAGATTAAGTGAGACCAACCTTAGGTTGGAAGAGGCAGCATCATGTAAACCAGATTCACTGGCGAGACACAATAGAGCCTCCCTCTCCAAAGAGATACCTTTTGTGGATAGCCTTTATGAATCTGCCAATAGTCTTCTATGCAGTACAAATGCTGAGAGTATTGAAAATGAATTAGATGCTGCAGATAAAAGAAGGAACCGGGTCTTCATGATGGCAAGACAATACAGCCAAAAAATTAAGAAAGCAAATCAGCTTTTGAAAGTAAAAAGCCAAGAACATGAGCAACTTTTGAGCCAGCAACAGAAATCAAGATACAAGGACTTAGCAGCCATTTTGGAAGAGAAGAAACAAGGTGGTCCTGCCATTGGTATGTTTACAGTTATTTTCCCCCTTGTGTTTATAGGTGTATTGCTGTACTTTGACTTCTGCTCATATTTAAACCACCAGGCCAGTGTTTGTTTGTATTTGTCTAAGTAAAATATGTCCATGAATTCTCAGGCATCCAGGGAAGGTTATTCGGGATTATCCACAATTTTCACAATGGAGAGAGGTGCAAAGCAGTGTGCTCCAGGGATCCGTCCTGGGACCGGTGCTTTTCAATCTGTTCATAAATGACCTGGAGACAGGGATAAGCAGTGAGGTGGCCAACTTTGCGGATGACAAGAAACGTTTCTGTGTGGTAAAAACCAAAGAAGATTGTGAAGAGCTCCAGAAGGATCTCTCCAAACTGGGAGAATGGGCTGCGAAATGGCAAATGCGTTTCAATGTAGGAAAATGTAAACTAATGCATATTGGGGCAAAAAATCAAAACTTTATCTATCAACTCATGGGCTCTGAGCTATCCGTGACAGATCAGGAAAGAGATCTTGGTGTGCTGGTGGACAGCTCAATGAAGGTGTTTACCCAGTGTGTGGCAGCGGTGAAGAAGGCCAATTCCATGCTAGGGATTATCAAAAAGGGGATTGAAAATAAAACAGCCAACATTTTAATGCCATTGTAGAAAACAATAATAAGGCCGCACCTGGAGTATTGTGTACAATTCTGGTCACCGCATCTCAAGAAAGACATAGCGGGTTGTTAGTCTGTGGAACTCCTTGCCACAGGATGTGGTGATGGCATCTGGCCTGGATGCCTTCAAAAGGGGATTGGACAGATTCCTGGAGGGAAAGTCCATCACAGGTTACAAACCACGATGGAGGCTTAAAACCAGGGTACTTCAAGAGCCAGATGCAGGGGAGTGGTATCAGGAGACTCTAGTCTCGCACGCTCCCAGATACATTTGGTGGGGCCACTGTGAGATACAGGAAGCTAGAGTAGATGGGCCTTTGGCCTGATCTAACATGGCTCTTCTTATGTTCTTATGAGTTGAGTCATGGCATCTGGTCTACTTGTGGGATTGAAATGTTTCACTACTCATCCAAGTAGCTTCTTCAGTTTGGTAGGAGGATTCCAGTCTATATTTCACTTTGGTTTCACCCCACCATAGTCTGAATGAGCTTGTTAGATGGTCAATGACCTGGGGTGTGTGACAGTCACACCTTTGCAGCCCTTCCTAACACACATTAAGTCTGGAATTGTTAGTGGTGGCCTTCCTGGTGGAGGTTTGAAGTGGTTTTGATTTGTCTAATAAAATACAACCCACACATCTGTGATAAAAGTAAAATGTCCTGCTTATATGTGATTCACATGACTGATTTAAACCAGTGACTCTAAAGCAAGTCCTTAATTTTGATTGCAGATAGGGCCACACGCAAAAGGACAAATCTCAGATAGATAGATAGATAGATAGATAGATAGATAGATAGATAGATAGATAGATAGATAGATAGATAGATAGATAGATAGATAGATAGATAGATCACTGGTATAGCCATAGAGAAGCTCTTTAAATCAATGAAGAAGCATGAATAGATGGATGAATTTAAAAAACATTACCATAGATTCTGATTATGTTGAACTTCCTTCTCCATTTGACTAATAAAGTGCAGACCAGTGAAATTAGGAATGCTGCATTTGCTCATATGAATTAGAAGTAAAGCTAAGAATTACACCAATAAACCTGCTTGTTTTGTTTCCCGTCTTTCTAATATCAGCACATGACATTTTCTTTTGGAAACTTGAAAAGGACATTTTTACATTAAGCTAGTTATATAAAGTTGGATAGATAACTCCTTATTGTGCCACAATTCCACATGTGCTGATAACTGATCAGAAAAGGTGCATAGCATTAACCACGGGGCTGGTGGGTAGATGCTACTCTGTGCAAAACATGTGGCAGTATGGAGAACGCTCTCAGTTTTACAATATTCCAGAGACGTAGTTGCTGCTACAATGATAAAGTAATAAAGAGGACAGACCAGAAGTCAAAGGCTGAACAGTATGTTAGTAGAACACAAATCTGTAGCTAAAGCTACTCTTATGTATTACATGACAATAAGACGTGTGAAATCAGCAACTGTTTCTGAGAAACATAAATATGTTGTCTCTGAAACTATGCTTATTTGCCATTCTTTTAAGTGTTATGGCATTTTCACAGTGTGCAGTGCAATGTTTTCTATTAATCATATCTCTTCTCCAGGTGCCAGAATTGCTGAATATTCCCAGCTTTATGACCAGATTGTTTTCCGTGAAACATCACCCAAAACAAAAAAAGCCAGCTCTCAAGAATCATCCTCTATAAGGTATTCCTCGCCAGTGTCAACATCCCACTTAGCTGCTGAATGCTTGAGAGAAGACTGGCTATTGAACTCAACCTACAGTAATGGAGAACTCGCTGATTTTTCTCCTTGGCCAGAAGTCCCTCGCCCGAAGTCTCAAAAGTCCCCTTCAGAGATGAGTTCTCCAAAACATGGCAAAAGACAATTAGTGGCCGCTGGCTCAGTCCCTTCCCTTCAGACCCCTCTTCACCAACATGTTCCTGTACAGAGATGGAGTGCTATTATAAGTCAACCAAACAAAGAGAACTACCGTCACAGCCACATTTACGACTCTTTGGGCAGGAGAGAAAGCAATGCAAAGTCACAGCTGTATAGCAGGTCGCAGTCGTCGTCTTCAATTGTGGCCAACAAATCTGGGGAGGCAATAAGTTATGCGCCTGAAGTGGGTAAGGAGCAACTACATTCAAGCAGGAACTTTCTCTTTGACCACTACCCAGAATCAGTGCCTGCAGGCACTCTGGACCTTGCGGCATGTGATGGGATGAAGCAGAGCCCAGAGAATCTCTCAGAAATGATTTTGCAAGACTCTCAAAAAATCCTGCGTGTCAACAGAAACTTACTTTCAAGTGCACAAATTGCTACCCAGAACTATTTTTCTAATTTCAAAGACACTGATGATGGGGAAGGGGATGATGATGATTACGTTGAAATCAAATCAGAAGATGAGGGATCCGATTTAGAAGCTTTCCTTAGTCAAACAAATTTCTCACGTCCAAAGATAAATGCACATTCTGCTGTTTCGGAAACTCATGGTGGCAAAAATATCCCCTCGGGTTCTGCTGAGCCCTCAGACTCTTTCCTGAACTCCTGCAGTGATTCAGATAAGTTGAATGACTACCTATGGAGAGTGCCATCTCCTAACCAGCAGAACATTGTCCAGTCCTTAAGAGAAAAATTTCAGTGTCTTAGTTCAAGTAGCTTTGCTTGATATGTTCTAGGTTTTCCTGGTGTTTTGCCTTAATGCTGACAAAGTCTCTAGTATGAAAGCCAGTACTCACGATGTAGTATATGTATGTTGTTTTTTAACTATCATCTGCTGGAAAAATTTCAAACTGGACAGTTTTGGCACTGTCTGTCTTTCCCTTGCATTCTCTTCTTTTGGTTATTTTTCCCACTTTGCTGAAATACTGGCAATTACACAACAGACCCAACCATGCAGGCCAGAAATTTGTGGAAATGGGGGTAGGGAGATGTACGGCACAGGCTACAAAACATGTAGTGAATAATATGTAGCAATTATATAGAATACTCTCAGGTTTACTAGCTTACAAACCGTACTTATATTTTTATAAACTGAAGTGAATTACTGTGACTGCATTTTAAGCTTATTGATATGTTATTTTGACAGCAGTGGGGGTTAAGATTGCTTCCATTGTGTTTCTGCAAACCACTTGCTAAGCAGCTTTGATAAGTACAATGTGGGCATGGTACAGACCAAAATGGAAACTCTGGAATGAACCTGGAAAACTTTAAAAGCATTTTTGTTTCTCCAACACAATCCCATAAGAATAGCTGGAATGCCCTGTGTGGGAAGCATCTTGCAGGTGCTAGTAATTTGAATCTACAGTTTACTCAAACCATCTCGAGATGCTTGTTTTAGAATGTTTTAAACTCTGTTTTCCCTTTAATTTCAGCATAGTACATATACATTCCACATTTAAAATGCATTTTTCATCTCCTGTTTCTTAAATGGATATATGTAGTCAGTAGCCTTTTTGAAATATCTAGTACTCACCAGTACTGAATATTTAAAGGGAGACTATTAAAAATGAGCAGTGATATTTTAAAATGTCACTTCTTGACAACTTAACTTGTGCCTTAGATACCACTGTAAATACTGGTCACACACAGCCATTTAGCACATGATTGACTAGTGTACCTGTCTCTAGGGTAGGACACCTTTAAATGTACAACATACATACATATACCTCTTCAAATTGACATCCATCATGTGTCCTTCGTCGGGCATACCCACTGCATGTGGTGTCTAAGGAGGCAGAGCTAGCTGTGTTAATATCCCCTTCCTGCTTTTAATATCCATGAATACATGGACAGGGTTATTTCGGTTAGCACCTCTTGATCACATAGTTTTCTTCTGGATTACCAGAAAAGAGCAGTGGCTCACACTCAGTCTATACTCCGTTTTCAGATTGGAGAGCGGGGTTTTGTGTGCTGGTCAGAATGCTACTGGTTTGTTATGCTAAATGTACAATGGCATCAACTGCAGTGGCAAGTTGCAGCTAGGTCACAGATTGTGTTCCCTGTTGTGCACCAACTGATGGGGCTAAGAGGTGACAAAGGATACAAGAAACAACTTGGTTAATAGTGGTAATGTGCTGCTGCTGCAAATTACACAGCTGCATTTACACTGGCATAACTCCCTAAAAGCACTCTGGCTCCTGGCTCCCCTTTGACTCATAATACAAAGCACAGCCCTCATAAGTTTTATCTTAGCAGCAGTTGCTTTTTTTATAGATGGTTTGTGATACATTCCTCCAACTGACAAGTGTATATTCTTTTCTACTGAAATGAATACTGAAGAACTAATGCTTATCAAATTACACTGAACTGGATTCCAAAAATACATTTTCACTGTTGCCGGGGGTGGGGATGGTGGGGATCAAAAACCTTTTCTTTCTCATATTTCATGAACTATCTATTTTCCTGTGCACAGGTATTGTTCTAATTTCTCAAGCGGTATCTAGTAAAAAAAACAGATGATATATATGATTGTTTAAATATTAAATGAGTAAATATTTTTATTTAATAAAATATATACAATTCTCAAACATTTGGGTACATTAACAATAGAGGAATTTTTGTTAATCTGGTAAAATAAGTGGAACTAAGAGGTATGAAATTTGTTAACATGTAGCTTTGTAAGGAACAAACATCCATATATTTGGGGTACGTTTAACCTTGAGGAGAAGCAGCTAGTTGAAATTCACAATTGACTAAGACCTGGAAACAGTTTTTGTAAAAACAAAGAGAATGTTTTTTCAGCTCTATACAGGGAAAATTAGACTTCGAGACAAACAAAGTTTGCTCATGCCTTGTTAACAGATAATTTTAACCACTCAAACCAAGGTACAGTATAACTATTTGCTTAACCCCTAAAAGCGAACCACTTACAAAGAAAACTTCTTACTAAAAAACAAAAATCTGCATCTCATAGAGTATGTAGCCAAAATAACAAAAGAATGCCAGTATTTCTCTGGTTTGATCTTTACATATGTACCTACCTAGCAAAAGAACAGCTGATGCCAGACGGTAAATTTCCATTATGCATATTTTTCTGTATTGCAATCCCTGTATTTGAAAGGAAATTTAACACAAAGCCCTCTCAAAGGAAGAATGTATAATGTATAATTCATGTAAAATGTATAATTCAAAGTAATGTTTTTTGAGTGATATAAACATGGGTTTGCTTGTGTCTGCTTTTTGAGAACCCAACCAATACAATCATAGGCTAACAGATCATTTTACCATCTCAGTTTTCTGAGCACGTTATTCCATTCCTTGCAGTGGGCAGCTCGGAAAATGCAGGGGGAAAGCAGCTCTTGCAACTTTTGGAACAAGGCTTGGCAAAAAGATTGCAGCAGAAAAGGCAATCTGGCAGAAAATGACAATTATACAGTATCAGTCATACTGCATCTGTTGTTACCCCATTGCTTTTTCTAAAAGGTAGGGTTCTTTTTCTTTTGAAGACTTATACCTCTCTCGTGTGACTTTTACAGACAGCATCTGAAAGAACATTCATCTTAACTATGTTACATTATTTGTAAAAAGACTGACTTTAATGTATTCTGTATTTGTTGGTAGTACTGCAGTACACTACTGATCAGGATTCAAAATGAAGTGACAAATCCAGGATGTTTCTTAATTTCTGCATATCATGTGTTAGCATTTTATTATATCGACGAGAGACAGAATCTCTGTGATGCACTTTTTTCATGACTCATTTTGTAAGGAATATGTAAAAATGTATGTACATGTAGAATACTTCCTAAGTAAAGCTTTTCTCATTTTGTTATGCTTAAAAGCTGGATTTAAAGCATGCCAAACCCAAACATATGTATTTAATACTGCTTAGGAATAAATACTCTGTTTATAGTAAATAGTTTGAAGAATTCATCCTTTTATAACACATTGTTTTTTGTTCAGTAGTACCAAGAGGATACACCACCAATCTGTATAGGATGCATTTTAACTCATTAATCAGTTAGTTCACATATTAGCAAAATTTCCAGCAAACATAACCAGTGGATATTGTATATCTTGATTTTCAGAAGGCTTTTGACACAGTCCCTCACCAAAGGCTGCTGAGAAAACTGCACAGTCAGGGGATACGAGGGGGGCAGGTCCTCTTATGGATTGAGAATTGGTTGAGATCCAGGTGTCAATGGGCAATTTTCACAATGGAGAGAAGTGAAAAGCAGTGTGCCCCAGGGATCTGTCCTGGGACCGGTGCTTTTCAATCTGTTCACGAATGACCTGGAGACATAGATAAGCAGTGACGTGGTCAAGTCTGCGGATGACAAGAAACTTTTCCAGGTGATAAAAACCAGAAAAGATTGGTGTTCAAATATTCTCCAAATCATTAGTAAAAATATGCATAGTATCAGATTATTCTAATTTCTGTGCACTGAGGACAAGCAAGTCCTAGGTTACATACTTAACTCTCCAATGCAAGAACAAGATGCACTTATTCCTTGAGGAGATGCTGCTATTTTCATAAGAAAACGGTTTCACTTTTGTTTTTGCATGTGGGTAGGTATGTTTGGTTCTATTCTGTCCTCTTTACTAGGCCTCAAAACACTTCACTAGACCTCAAAACACTTTTGTTTTTGTATGTGGGTGGGTATGTTTGGTTCTGTTCTGTCCTCTTCATTAGGCCTCAAAACCACTGGAAGAAAATACAAAGCAACAAATTTGCCAAGTCAAATTGTACATAGTAATATTTTATGTTCCTAAAGTAACATTATGACTTTCAAGCTGTAAACGAATGCAAATGTAGCATTTTTTTTTCATTTTTTCCAAAATTTCTTTTTTTAAAACCGAACAAAACTGAGGTTTTCCCCTCAAGCTTCATAATTTCCAGAAAATAAACTCCCCCAACAGCCGCAGATGATGCAAGCTTAAAGGAAGCATTTCCCCCCCCCTTTTTCTGGAACCACAGTGGCAGGTTTTGTTTTCTGGATACAAGAAACAAGAGTGATGAATGTTATGGCTAAGGAAGCATCCCTCCAGGGGAGCTGCATCTCAGGGGAAGGCCTTTCTCTGTCTCCCACCACCATCGCAGGTGCATTGGGTGGATATTCCGGAGAGGACCTCCTCAAGGCTGGGATTTTCTCCCATGGGAAGCTAGGGCTGCCCCCATCTTTGTTGCTTTTCCACAAGCAGGCAAAGACCTTTATTTTCAGGCAGGCTTTCTTTTAATTGCTGGTGGCTTGAGAAGGATTTTAAAGGGATCATTGTGCTCTGTTTTAATGTCTGTTTTAATATTGATCATATTACTATTTTAATGTAATATTTTTAAATTATTTTTCAATGTTTGAATATTTCTCAATTTTAGCTTTTAAATACTGCCATGGGCCCTTTCAGGTGGGATAGAAATGTTTTAAATAAATAAACCTCCCCACATTGGCTTAAGCTGATAGAATTTGCAGGGTCACTCTTTACTCTCTTGACTTCCTCAGGTTAACATGCTTCTCCAGCACAGTAATCCGCAGCCTACATAGCACATACTGTATATCTATTATGCTTGAGTGGAAAGCGTCACAAACTCCAAACTGTTGCACCATAGTAATCTAAACTAGAGTTGAACTTTGTAATAATCTAGATGCAGATTTGCACGGACAGATCATTCCTGTGTTTAGTTCATGGCTTGGAAGAGACAATGACCTCCAAACACGCTGCTCCCATTCCAATGTAGCTCACTGTTAGGGGGTGGGGGTGGGTGGGCTCAGGATTCCAACAAATGACACAAGAGACCCTCCAAGTCTTTAAGTTGCCTCCCAGTAGGGCTGCAGTGCAAAATCAAATGAAAACAATTTGAAGCTATCAAACCAGAGGAATGGTAGTTACAACCTGCCTTTTGACAATTTATCATGATGCCTCAGAGGCAAGTCACGACTTGCAGCCAGTTGACAAGGGGTATATCCTCACATTGACTTGTGACTGGGCACTATTGTTTGCTGAGCTTCCTTTACAAAGTTTAGAAGCGCTGCTGCTGTTCAAGTGCAAAGGTTCATTCAGTAATGAATGCAGTGGCTCCAGCCCACAGCCAATTGTCGTTACAATAATTGGGGCATTTGTAGTTTAGCATTAACTTCCTGTCCCTATTGCCTTCACCTTGAAGTCAAGTCCCTTGCTCTTGTGAGGCCTTACCAACTCTGGTGTCAATGTGCAAGCCCTTTGGGAAAATATCTTCATTCACAGGAACGCTCTACCTCGGAAACGACTTAAAGGCAGATAACGTGGGTAGAATAAAGGAGGCCGACAAGCATTCCTCTCAATTGCCTCCCCCCACAAGTAAAAAATACTGTATTCTAAAAGGCAGCTGTGGTGGTGTTGTGTTCGACCGCTGCAGCAAAACCAGGAGGCTCTTGGCAGGTCCTCAAAAGGACCCATTTCCGTCCCTTTCGAGGTGCCTCCGAAGTCAGTCCCGGGCGGCCCGCTGAACGCAAGGGGGCTTCCGCTCCGGCGGCCCCGCGGGCCCTGCGTGCGCTCGGCTCGAAGCCGCTTCGCTCCTGGTGCGCCGCCACCCCCCCCCCCCCCGGGCCTTGCCTGGGCGCCTTTCCCACCAAAGGCGCGCGGAGAAGAGAGGGCCAGGCCGGGCCCCGCCTTCGTGGGCGCTTCGCCCGGGGTGGAGGTGGGGGGCGCAGCCTTCTAAGGTCCGCCGGCCAAGTGGCCCTACTACCCCGCCCTCGGCGCGACGTCGCTGCCTAGGACGCAGCCATTTCCCCACTGCCCGCTCGCGCCAGCCCACGGCTGCTGCTTCAGCTGCTGCTCGCTGTTGCTTCTCCTCCTCCCGGACGACTGCTGGCACCATGAGGCTTCCCGCGCTAAGCCGCTGGCCCTGGCGACCAGTGGCGGCGGCGCCGCCGCGGCTGCCGGCAGTGCAACAGCTCGGAAAGAAGCTCCTGCCGCCTCGGTGGCCCACGAAGGCCCCCGCCACGCTGCCGCCCTGCCGCGGGATCTGCAGCACCTGGGCCTGCCTGGAGAAGCAAGGCGCCGCCGGACACGGGGAGGCTCAAGGCGCCGCCGCCGCCAGGTAGGTGGGCTCCGGCTGCGCGCTGCTTTGGGGGCCGGAGTGGCGGTGGCTTTAGCGCCACCCTTGGGCGACCTCGCCAGCCTTCCCCAAGCCACGTGGCTCCATCGCTCCACGTGGAGGAAGAGGTCGCCGCGCGATAGTAACCGTGAGACCGCAGCGCGGATAAATTGAAGCCCCCCCCCTCTTCGGTGGCCAAACAGCTGTCAAGGGGCGGCATCCCCCCCCTAGTCACGTGGCCGCTGGCCTCCTCTCGCCCCCTCGAGGTCAATATCCTGGCAAGCTCGCTCTTTGTGTGTGTGTTTTTTTTGTTTTGTTTTGTTTTCTTCATGATCCGATAAAAGGGATCCCCTGTTCCTGCATTTAGATGGCTAACGTCGTGGGAACGGGATATAAAGTTTTGACAGGCTTCGGAGTTGGAGCCGGGTTAAGTCTGTGCACGCATTTCAACAAACACAAAACAAACACACGCGCAATAAAAGAGACGCTGTGCCACTTTAAAGACTAACTGCTATATTTTAATAATGAAAGCTTTCGTGGAATGACCTCCTTTTTTGTTTTTGTTTTGTTTTGTGTTCATGTTGAAAGGAATACCAAACGGGTCATAAACCTGTCTATATAGCTAAACATAAACTACCTGTGAAATGCACCTGTTCTTTAGAGCCTTCCACTAATGTTTTCCCATGTAATCTTGGTATCCATACCCATTCGTTTTGTTTTGTGTTTCTTGTTGAAACTGTTGCTGCAAGTTAGTGCCATGGAAAAGGTTTTAGTTTTTAAAAAGGGGGGTCTGTTCCTATTAGGCTGCTGCTGAGAAAGGTACCAGTCCTGAATGAGAACAACTGCATCTCGTGAAATTCAGCCTTTTGTGTGACTTTTACACGATCTCTAGTATCCACTGGCAACTTAAATTCGGACCAGAGATCCTGGGTTTTTTTCCTCTTCCTGTGTTCCCACTGTTCCACACTCCATTGCTCCTGTCAGCGGTGAGGGGAGGGAGGAAAAAAGGGAGAAAAAATGCAGGCTCACCTCGGCTCACCTCCTCTGCTGTCCAAGCAGCCCCATAGGGATTCCTGTCTCTTAAAGGGGCAGCGGGAACAAAAAAAGAAACAGAAGGCGAGAGCCCGGCGTCCACAGCTTTACAATCCGCATTGGAAGATTTTTTACCTCCTGGAGGCCAGGTACTTGAAAAGTGCGCTGGGATGCGTGGTCGTACTTTATTTTGTTTAAAGTCCGCAGCTGGTGGGAAAACAATTTTAAGCTCCGCATTTGGGAGCTCTTTGCCTCGGATTTTAGGGGTCGTGTAAAAGCAGGTGGCAGGCAACAGAAAAAGTCAAGGGGCTACTACATGTTGCTTGTACACAAATTGTAAACAAGAATGGGCAGTGAAACTAGACAGAACATTAAAAATGCACAAACGGGTGCTAGCTTTCAAGTTCATCTAGGCATTACAGTATATTGCTGGAGGAGGCAAAGGATAAAGTTCCTCCAAATTATGGCAAGAAGTAGTAGTTGGGGTCTTTACTTTAAAGCACGTTCCAAAATGCAACCCAGGTCTGTAAATCCCAGCCTCATGAAGAGGCTGAAAAGCCTGATTGTCTAAGAAAGATATTGGCCATCCTTGTGTTCGGATTGTGTGTATTGTTGACCGATAAACCAAACTCAGAATTGAATGTAGATCCATCCATTCAGTTTGTTTGCTTCCCAGACAATCTGCTTCTGCTTCCAGGGTTTAAAGGGCCCTTTTGGTGCAGACCTGGCAGTGTGCTCTGCTGGATTGACTCAAGTTGCAACTTGCAACACCAAGCCAGCCTGCAGTCCTGTAGTATACTGTACCCACTTTCCCAGGAGTGTATACTGTAGAAGTGCACTGCAGGGCATTTCTGGTTTTAAGCAAGGACAAAAGATGCTCTTGAGACATCAGGGTCTCCCCATTTTTATAACATGTCATTTCTAGGCAATCACTGTACTTCTAACAGGGGACTTCTACCACTGATCCATGGAATCCTAACCCTGCCATGGAATCACCCTTGGCTGGCTGCAGGGGTGGGTGGGATACACTGCCCAACTGGAGGTGTTGAAATGGCACTTACTTTGTATAAACAGAGGTAACAGAATGAAGACTTTCAAGTGCAAGTCTTTCCTTTTCACTGCATGCTGTATTCTACTGTGCCACTGAGGCCTAGAAGCGTACATAGGATTGTAATATGGGGAGAGGATTTGGATCTCTAGCAGAACCCACGGTTTGCATGCAGAAACTCAGAAGTTCATCCCCGACATCTCCTAATAAGGCTGGGAGAACTGCCAGCCAGTGGCAGTGAGACTAAGCTAGATGGATCACTTGATATTTTGGATATTGTTCTGTGTTGCTGCGGGATTAGATGATGCATTTTTAATAATAGTGCATTTTTCCTAGATGTTGTATATTTGCTTGTGATGATATTTATGTTGAAAACAAGTTATTGTAGTTATACGTCATCTGAAAAACTGGTTCTGTGCCAGCTGGCTAGATGTTTGGGATAGGGGGAACAAATGTATCAAACCAATATAGGTCATTACTTTTGTTTTTAGAGAAATAATTGACAACTCAAGGAGATCATTGGATGCATTGAGGAAAGAACACCCTGCGTTGAAGCCAACCCTTGCTATAGTGCAGGTAATATATATATATATCCTGCCAAGTATTATGATTTCAAAAGTGAGTTGCTTGAAATAATGAACCTGTGATTTATCTGTAGAGAGAGAGAAAGCTGTAGCTAATAATGAAGTGTGTGGATCCTGTCACAGAATATAGGTGCCAAATAAAATTGCAATCCATAATTAGACAGAGGCAACCAGGTGTCAGTGGGACCTGTATTCCATTTCATGATACTTACCTGGAACTTCCTTTTTTCCATTAAAAAAATAACCAAACCCTGCCATATTCTTTGCTCCTTCTCCAGCCTTTCCTGTTGCAGTCTCCTGAAAATCTATAGGGCTCAGTTTGACATGCTGAGAGGAAAATGGAAGAAGGTATTAATAAGTGGATTAGCTTTTGCTAGAGCTCCACTGGGTCTAAGCCACTGTCAGAAGCAGATCCACTCCCAAGCCAGAAATGGATCCAATACCACCTCTCAGGAAATACTAGTCACTTCCCCTCCTTTCTAATGTTGGGTCTTTGCCTTCCCTCCAGGAAGCTACACAGAGGTATAACAAAAGGGGAGAATGCCATGTAGTCGATGTATATGCTCTATACATGGACTACATGTATAGAGCATATACATGGGCAGGTGATACCTCAACTGGATTACTAAAAGATCACAAACAGATGCTGGCTTTTGGCCCATGCAGGCATTCATCAGGCTAGGCACCGTTTATCTGTGGATGATACAAAATAAATAAATAAAATAAAACCAACAGTACAAGCATTCCAAAAATCATGGCTAGATATCTGTGCCAGTTCCCAAATGAAGGATGCAAAGACAAGCCATGGGTACAGTTTTTAACATCTGGCAATGTTGATTGATTTGCCCCAAACTAGCCAGCAAACCTCTTGTCAGACGTTGGTTGGGTGGGAGTTTGAACCAGAGCTTGAGAAAGTAACTTCTTGGACTTCGGTGCCTTAGGAGTCCCCTAGTTAGCCTCCACCTGTCTCTGTCTTCTTCACCACCTTGGTTCTTCTTACTGCTTGCACAGGACTCCTTTTTGTGTGTATTTTAGGCCATCCACCCATGTGTTCACTTGCAGTCAAGATTGCTGGAGTCCTGGGAACATCCCAAATAACATTTTATTACATAATAATCACATAATCACACAATCTTTTATAGTTTCTTTTAAAGCCATCATGGTTTCCTGTGGAATGCCTTGGAAAATCATGCCAGCATGCTTCTTCTTTTTTTCTTGTTGATGCTTGCCATGTGTGTGTACAACCACAATGAAGGTGGGTGCACCAGAGTTTTGGGGTGTGTGTGTGTTTTCACAGCTGGAAAAAGATCCTGTGAAGTCAAGCCATTCATTGCCACAGATCTGCCCACTGGTGTTTTCACGACACAAACTGGCATCTGTTTCACTGGTGTATTAATGTTAGGAAGCAGCAAAAGTGCCCTTTCAGTTCAATATACTGGTCCAGATTTATGGGCTAAGATGCATTGTTCATCAGAAACATGCACATAATCAAGCTCAGAGATAACATATGAGCCTGAGCACATTCTAGCCTGTTATTTATTCTGACAGGCTACGAGGGAAAGCTTAGAAACTTTGTATGTAGGATATTCATCTCACTCTCGTAAGTAGCAACATTTATTTCTGTTGTTCAGAAAAACAACTTTTCAGAAATTTCTCACAAATACCTGTCTCTAGAGGAATGATATCCACAATAACACATTCACCTCCCCACCTCCCCTAATACCTTTATTCTTAGTATCTATACACTGTAGGCATAAATGCTTTGCTCAGTACAACAGTAAAACAGATACAAAGTAAAAGTAAGTTGATAGCTTTTGTTAGATTTATCAGGGGACATGGTGGAAAGTTCAGTAAATCATTATACCCATTACAAATATCTATGTGTGCTTGCCTTTTTATTTGGTTATACAGTACATTGCTTATATTCACATTTACTATAAAACTGTTTGCCTCCTTGTCCTGCTAATATAGGGGAAATTGCCCTAGATGCCATTTTATGCTGTCATTTGAAAATGTTTATTGTTTATCCATGTTTATTAGCAGATGTTCTATTTTATTGTGAACTACCCAGAACTGTGCCTTGCATTAAGTGTAAACTAAACTACAGCAATCAAATAAGGCCTTTGCTTAGACTGCTAATGGGTTTTTCTCTTTCCTTCCTCATATCTCTTCAAGGTTGGTGATGATGCTGTGGGGAAGGATGTTATCAGAACCATTGCTGGAAAGGTGAGAGTATGAGAACATAGAAACCTCTCTGCTTGAGTTTTATTCAACTAAAGTAGGGTTGAGTTTGTGGGAAATCATTCTACTTTTTTCTCGTTGTAGATTGACTTGGATATTGTTCAGGTTTGTCTCCCTCCCAACTCCACTGAAACTGAGGTAATCACTGATGAGAATTGACTTCTTCACATTCTTTCTAATGTTTGATTTATGCCACCTTTATCTTTGGTGATTCTTTTCAGCATTGCCCATCGTACATGAATTCCAACAGGCTGACAGTGTGACCAGAAGCACAGAACACCCAGGACCTTTAGTGAAGATCTTAGGCATATGTTTAGTCAAAAATAAGTCCAGGGAAGACAACAATTCTTCAAAGTAGGGATGAGCAATCTCAAAAGGGGCAAGGGACATTTTTTCAGATTTTTCTGGTTGCCCAAGAGTGGCACTTCAAAGAGGGCCTAATGGAGCTTAGGCCAATGTGCCTAATATGATTTATTTTAAAATTATTTTTAATGTGGCTGTTATTTACAACAAAGATTGCTGTAGTGAGTTTCTGTAACTTAAAACTATGTTTAACTTTTAAAAAGTGGTTTTGTTCAGCAGGGGTTTCCCTGTAAAATAGCCCCTATTACCTTCAATTGTCCAAAGATTATTGACATAATTTCATGCTTGGACCAATAAATACTCTTTACCAGTTACCTGTTCATTAAATCTGTCTGTTTCTGCAGCTTTTGAACCTCCTGAAGCATAAGTTCATTTCCTTGAATATATTCATTTTCATCCCCATTTTCATCTGAGAACTGAGTGTGAGATCTCAAAAGAAAGGCAAAATCTGGAGGACATGTTCCTGTTCATGTTCATTACTTTTTGAAATGCCAGTTATATGGAGTTATATTAAAATGCTAAGAAAAACCAGAACCCTTCCCCTATATCTAGCAGCGAGAGTCCTAAAGCCCACCTACCTGTTCCACCTGGCTTCGTATTAGTGTGATATCTTTACATGTAGTGTTGTCTCACAATTGTACTTTAGGAATGTTGCATTTTATATGAATAGACTTGTTATGAACTTAGACTGTATAAGTGCAAACATGCCTATTGGTTGACTTTCATAGGTGCATTTTACACCTATGAAGGTCAACCTATGGGTGTGTTTGCACTTGTATTGTCGAATTGTAAAGGCACTTGTATTGTAAAGGCAGCTTACACTGGATAAGACTCAATATGTTATTAGTAGTGCTGTTTTTTGGAAATTAAAAATTTCCAGTCCCCTCTGATGGTTCTGAAGCTACCTTGGGGATCCTTTTGCCTCGAGGGTGGCAGGATGGGAAAGTCATAAGTTTCCCAAATGACTGGTGTCAATAAAATCATCCATCCAGTGGTGACTTTCCACCAGCAAAAAATTAAAAACACCTCTGCATCCCATAACCCAGAACTGTTTTGCCACATCAAAAGAGATCCCTGTGTGTGTGTGTGTGTGTGTGTGTGTGTGTGTGTGTGTGTGTGTGTGTGTGTGTGTGTGTGTGTGGTGGCAGCTCAGATTTGCTGGTGGAGGAAGTGAGACATTTTTAATTTAAAAAAATGAAGAGTACAACTGATGACATCATCAACTTTACATTATGTAAAGTTGCACAGCAAGATTTCCATGAATGCGGCTAATCTGATGGGCAAACATCCCATACTGTACATGATACTATTCCAGGACTGAAGGTTGAATCTTCTAAAACTCCTGACTTGCTGGCGTTAAATTACCTTTTAGATCACAGAAGAATTCATAAAGGTCAATGAGAACCCTAAAATCCATGGCCTTCTTCTACGCCTCTCTAAACAGTCTTACACAAGCAACATCCTGAATGCCGTGAAACCAGAGAAAGATGTGGCAGGGTAAGTCAAGCAGGGTAAAGCACATTAGGCTGGCTAACTGTTCTGCCTGCCAAACATCTGTGTGAAAATGCAAGTTTTACAGTTACTACAACCAAAAGCATCATGAGTTACAGGGAGAAATTGGAGTTATTTCATCAACTTTGGGGGGAAACAAGACAAGTATTGGATCCTTGATGCAGTTTCAAGACACAGTGGAAGTAGAGTGGAAGTAGCTTGGTACATGAATAGGTAGCATCCAGAGGTAGCAGCAGGGGGTGTTGCTGTAGGGCATGTCCTGTTAGCTGTAGCCAGCATGACCAATTGTGAGTGGAACTGAAATCCAACAACTCATTTTATGTTTCTTGCTTTTTAAAAAAAAAAATCCTTGATTATTCTGTTGATGTATTCTTGCATGAGCAGTTTGGTCTCTCTTCTCCTCATTTTTCACATTTTCATTTTTATTGTAGGGTAACAGATTTTAATCTGGCAAGGGTAGTGCGTGGAGATATGAATGAATGTATGGTTCTCCCTCTTGCTGGCGCTGTGATCAAGACTCTGGAAAAACTAGGTACAGTATAACTGCTTGTGCTTTGGTTACCTCCTATCACTGGCTGGTAACCTGTTGCTTAAAGGTGGATTAGGAGGGAAGTCATAGAAATGTTCCTCCCCTCTGGGAAGTTTCCCCTTGCAAGTCCTATTGTGTGACCAGTCTTGCAACCAGTGCAGGCACATAATACGAAGCTTGTGGGAACCGAGGAAAGGCTTAGACCAGGCATGTTCACACTTCGGCCCTCCAGATGTTTTGGACAGCAACTCCCACAGTCCTTTGCCATTGGCAATCTAAGTTTAGAATTCTTGGAGTTCTGGTCCAAAACATCAGGAGGGCTGAAGTTTGGGCATGCCTGGCTTAGATGGCTGCTGTTCCACTCCTTATTTTGGCCAGAGGATGCTGACAACTGTGCTTAGTATGCTTATATCCTAACTCACCCATGGGCTCCCTGGGTTGCTTAATAAAAAAGTTACCTCTGCCTTACAAATCTTCCTCTGTAAAACAGTGGCCCACCATCTATAGTTGCTAAGAAGAATATAATGTGAAAACGCTTTTACCTGGCCCTAGCTTTTGCAGCCAGGAAGTTGGTAAGACTAAACCATTCTTCCTTTTTAAATGGCTGTGAGCAGAGCAGTGTGGTTTCCGTAACTATTCAGAAGTTCAGAAAAGCTGCACCAAGTGTCATGGCCAGATATTTATGCTTCTTAAGTAGGTTACAGTGTTGAGTAATTGGATGCACATCGTTAGGCACCATCAGGAGTGATGAGTGGAGGATCAGCACTGATCAGATGTTCTGCCTGTTTGCCTCTTCCTGCCCCTTCTGCTGCTTTCCTGTAAGCTGTTCCTCATTATTTATTAGTAGCATTATTTGCTTGTATTATTTCTGTGTCACCTTTCTCCCACTAAGGGAACTCAAGGTGTCTCATAACGTTAAAAGGAATAGAATTAAAAAACTAATGAGTTAAAGATTAAAAAACAATTAAAGCCCATGCTAATTAAAATACAACCGAATTAAAAAGCACATAAACATTAAAAGTATCTTGACTCATTCGCTAACTCTGTATCTTCCAGGCCTCTTGAAAATCAGCACACCCTCCCTTCCACAGAGTGTTGACCAAATCCAATATGGCTAGCGAATATAAGGTGCAAATCTCAGTGAATTCAGTGGGACTTTATTCTGAGTAAATATGCACAGGCTGAGTAAATATGTACAGGACTGCTGTGTTCATTTCTCCTCTACTTCAGATTTATTTATATGAACTAGATGAAAGAATGCTTGTATGTACCGGTATGTGGCATGTTTAAAAAAGATATCCATGTTAGCCTGTGCTAGCATATCCGGCAAAACCAAAATAAAGGAGCCAAACACATGGTGGCACCTAAAAGACTAACTCTGCTAGGTTTTAACGTGAGCTTTTGTGGCCATGCACACTTCTTCAGACCATGTGGCAGTTACCAATGTAGCATGACACAGAGGTCTTTGAAAGCACTTACACCAAGTCTCTGACTTTGGGATTGATCTTTGCTATACTGTGTTAAATTCTTATTAATAATGCAGGCACCAGAGGCATTAAATTCCTCAGTTTCTTCACCCTAAGATTTCAGTATTTTTGTTGAAGAAAGTATGTCTTAGGCTGCAGTCCAACACCAGTTTACTTGGGAAATTCAATAGGAATTTCTTCTGAGTGGCAGCGTATAGGATTATACTGTTACAGTAAGGTATCGAAGTCGGAGAATGCAGATGTCGTGGATTCCTTGTGGAGCTGGATTTAATTATAACTGGATAAACTAGCAACATGTGCAAGTAAGAATATGCATTTAGCAAGCTTCCACTAATGTTTCTGCTGCTCACACCAAGACTCCTCTTCCTTGTATAAATACACAAAAACATCTTTCTAACTATTAATCTATAAGAGTTGACCAAACGTCTACTGTCCTGCTTATGATGACCTAGGTCATCAGAAACAGCCGTGGATGAGATCTCTGGACTGTTTTGATTTTTTTTAAAATTGCAACATTTTTCACGTGAGAGATTGTGGTAGGGTTGGGTGGGAAAGGAAACCCACTCTTCTGTATGAATGTCCATGGCTGTGTTGTATTTCCTCTATGCAGTTTGTTAGCAAAGTAGCTAATCAAGGTCATTGTTACTTTGTCACACAGCGCATAATGTTCTTGATGGGAAAAAGGTGTTACTGTTGGGACTTCAAGGGCCCTTGGAAGTGTCATTGCAGTGCCTTCTTCAAAGAAAAGGGGCCATGACAACCAGCTGCCCGTGGAAAACAAAGCATCTTCAGACTATGGTGAATAATGACCAAATGTTTAATGAATTTCCTCTTACATTTGCTGCCTAGCTGGATC
This sequence comes from Phrynocephalus guinanensis, assembly GCA_037367245.1. Lineage (NCBI taxonomy): Eukaryota > Metazoa > Chordata > Lepidosauria > Squamata > Agamidae > Phrynocephalus > Phrynocephalus guinanensis. The sequence continues at coordinate 101,920,075 of CM074733.1, read as the reverse complement.
CTGTGTTCATTCAACATCCTTTGTATATTCCTGTTTGCTTGCTCAGGGAATTTCTCTCAGTGCTTCTTTTAGCCCCAGAATTCTTGTGATGGATTGGGGGGGGGGGTGACACTTCTCAAAATTTTGGGATGATACACCCCCTCTGGAGTCCATAAGTAGTCCTTGTTCCATGCCTTATTTCTGTATATAGCCTGGTCACGAACAAACATCAGATACATCCTTGAAGCTGCTTCTCCTAGCTCTTTTCTTGTCCTCTGCTTCCTTCATGCTACGTTCAAGGTAACGTCTGAACACAAGGATATCTGAATGGATTTTTCCTTTATCTCTGCTTCTGTAATTATTATTATCAAAGAAGTTTCAATATCAAGGTCTAGGGGAAATCCTATCTCCAAGTGACAATGGACTCTTTGATTTCAGGTAATGTTACTTATTCAGGGTGGGAGGGCATGGCAAGATTAGGGTGGCAGACCTCCTGCAGCTGTCCTCCCTTTTTGCAGATGAAAAAGCAGGAGATTGTCAGAAGGTACATGTTTAAGAGAGTTTTAGACAAGCATCTCTTCCCTCTGACCTGTTGGTGGAATTCCACCAGCAGGAGGACTAATTTAAAGGTGTCAGAACCACTGTCCTTAACTCCAGGTATCTAGAGTAGATCATTTGATTCGGTAGGCTCTAAAATGTTGTCATAACATTCGTTAATTGATTCAGTGGGCCAGGTCAAGTTGAGATGAGCAATTGGATTTAGTCCATTGCTATCAAACATTCCCAAGCATGTCACAGATTGTAGAATTTGGGGGCCTGTCAAGTTCAAATTAGGCTGCTGCCATTCGTAGCTTTATGTTATTAAGCTAATTTTCCAAGTGTGTTGTTTGACTCTGCTAACTCGAGTGCTTGTGCAACTTGAAATACACTTTAAGTTCTTTAGTGGCCTTGAATGTCCCTTTAGAAAGGCAGAACAATTCACAAAGCAGAAGTGTTCTGCTTATATACTGCCCCGTAGCGCTTACAGGACTCTCTGGGCAGTTTACAATTTATTTATGCAGACTCTACATTGCAGAACAACAATGACTGTATGGTTAAATGAATATTGCCTGGGGGTTAAGTAAACAAGGGTGAGCTTTGTTGGAGTAAGAGACACACAGAACACATTTCATACCTGCTCCATTGGGGCTATTTAGTAAATCGTAGAGGTATGCATGTGCAGGGTGAGAGAGAAGACCAGAGAAATAGTGTATTCATTCAGTTATGTAAACATATATAGACCATCCTATTTCATAAGATCTCATGTGGGCTACAAAACTGTGTAAAACAGTGTAAAAATAGCCAATGTTCTAATCAATAACTGCATCCTGACTTGGCAGCAAAATGAAGCCGCTGTTAAATGGGGAGGACATTCCACAGTTGGGATGTGGGGCGTCCATTTGGAGGCAGTGGCTGGCGGAGGCAAGGCTTTGAACCACACCTGTACAGCCAGTAAATGAACCAGCATGAACGACTGTCTTGTGCCCATCTCGATTGGGGCGCTGTGGCAGAAAAGCTCTCCCCTTGTCTCCATACAGTGTTAGAGGCAAGGTGTTTCCAGGGTGTGAGGAATAAATGACATAGCATGCAGTGGAATTGTACTACCATTTCATCCTTCTCACAAAATTTCACAGGTGGTTTGCTAGTGCCAGTAATAACACGGAGAGCAGGATTAGCTCGAGTTCCACCCACCACCCTTGACTTCCTTGGCAGATTCCTCTGGAAAACCACATGTCACTTCGCTTTACCACTGTGTTCCTGGATAATGAATGCTACATTCAGCACAATGACAAGAGTTAAAATGGGGGATGAGATCCAGAATCTCCTGTGGCCCAAGAATGTGTGGAGTTCTTATATCAAGCTCTTATCATGAAGCCAAGCCCAAATGCAGGGAAAAGGCCAGGGGGCAGAGCCAAAGTCTATATTACCACTGATGGAGCCAAGGCAGAGGTGGTCAAAATTTTGCACAGAGTTTGCAAAGTTCTTCATTGAAGAACTTCAAGCTACAGCCAGCATTTCCCAACACCAAATCTATTTACAGGATAAGGATAGCAGTTTTACAATGTTCAGGCAGCATTACAACAGCAGCACCACCACATGAGAATGAAGTCTCAGCTATAATAGTCTCACAGGTCTTACACTTGCATCATTGCTGCAAAGTTACATCTGTAGGTGCTTTAAAGTATTTTATCTCTGTGCGCTCCCTTCCACACCAGGTTTTCATTCCTCCTGATTACCAGTGACCTAGTTCTGCTTCAGTAAGTAAATTACATTCCCTGACATATGTCAGCATCAGTAGACCATCCTGGAGTTGGACCCGAGGAGTGACCTAAGAATACTGGACTTTGGCAGTGGCTATGGTACAGGCTGGCAGGAAGCGATACTACAATATGCATGGTTTAGCAATACTTGCTATGTATGTATGTATGTATGTATGTATGTATGTATGTATGTATGTATGTATGTATGTATGTATGCCTCATGTTTCCCACCCAAAAGTAGTATTACATCATCAAAGGACAATATTTAAAGGTAAAAACTAAGTACTGTATGCACATACCAAAAAGGATCAAACAAATACCATTCTGAGAAATGGCAAAAGAAAACCCTACATTATTTATTTATTTATTGCTTGCTTGCTTGCTTGCTTGCATTTATATCCTGCCCAGATGGCCATACTTTTGTATGTTAAAGCTGAAATTTTCCTGCTGTTTCATTGAGATTCCCAGAAGGTGGCAGCCAAAGCAAAAAGTTATACGGTACATGGAAGTTAATAGTTCACATTCCCAATTCGCAGTTCAAAATGCAAAGTAGGTTTTCCCTGACCTGAACAGCTGTGCTGCTAAGACATTTCTCCTTTGGCAAGATACTGTTTTCACAGCTGCTGATGTTACTGTAACATTTTGTGTGCCTTAAGTGATGGGCAGGAGTCTGAAAAAGCAGAACGTGATCCCCAAAGGCAGAATAGCCACTCTGAAACTTAAGTTCTTGAGTTTATCTTATCTTATGTTCTGTTATTTGTTCTTCAGCTTAGTGACTTTTTTTTTGCTAACACTGTATTTTAAAAGAGCACGGTTTGTGCTGTATAAAACAAGAACAGATAACTTCTGGCCCCACAGCAGTTCTCAGGCCACAGTTCCTTGGTTTTTTCAGCTATTGTTCGACTACACTTCCCATCAGCGTTAGTCACCATATTCAAAAGTGAGAGATGATAGAAGTTCCCGTTTGGTAACACTGTGAGGCAGAGAAATCCGCACTAATTCAAACAAACTTTTGGAGGGAATAAATTAGGATAACTTCCATTCTTATAGGAACAACAACAATTTTGGTGTTCTCCCCACCCACGCCCTTATGCTCCTGGTTTTAAAACAGCAATTCTCTAGACAAGTGCTAAAACACAGGGTTTCTTGCTTCCTGCAATAGGGCAGCTTTTTCAGCATAGTTCACCCTCACTCCTAAGAAAGGCCCGCAGGAGGTCCAAAATACAGCGAACAAGTGTCTGAGTAAGCCATAGTAGTGTTTGATGCATATTGAAGAACGAGGAGAATAACTCTCAAGTTTGGGCTATTCTATTATTGTATTATGAATTTCTGAAATCTTGGCATTAGACACAGAAGGACACAAACAATAACACAAACATACATTTCCAGATTGTCTTTCAACCTACCTGAGTCCAGGGCTGTTTAGAAGCGTTCTAATGCTATCTGGTGTATACACTTAAAAGTACAAATCACTCTCCCAGTCTCTTAACCATGGTCCAGAAGAGTATGTTTGGATCAGTCTCAATCTGAGACTGACAACGCTGCTTGGATGAGCAGCAAAATGTTTCAGTCTCTCAAGAAAAGAAGTCCAGTTGCCATGACTGAACTTCCAGATAACCTCACCTGGATGACTGAGAATTTTCACAGACATCACAGTCTCAATCCAATAAAAACAAATAAAAATCTTCAGAAATTCCACACTCAGATCTCTCACACACAGTGTAGTCTGACCTTGTGTCTCATATGCAGCCATTTATCATTTCATTTTATACCCTCTCACTTCCTTTGATTTTTGTCAGAATGGTCATGAAGTCATACTAAAACTTGGAGCCAGCTGGATTTTAGTTTAGATCATTTGTTTTGGCACAGCTATATTAAATCCTGCATAGTTGTTAAACAGCTAAGGAAAGTGCCAATGTTTAGAGCTCTTAGATCATATATATAAGATGGTGAAATACAAAAAGAAACAGTTCACTTAGTACCAATCCATCATAAATGTGACTATGGATTAAGAAAGTGGAAGTGTAATAGTAATGGTTTTAGATAAAGTATGTGTCCCTGTTATCTGTTCCTCAAAATACATGGAGAACATTATACAGACAGTGGTCTGCTTGTAGAATATTTAGTTTCCAGACACCCCAGTGATAAAACTTCAAGAAGTATTTCAGTTTGGGCCCCCTCCATCAAAAACCAATAATGCATTTGGCAGAACTGGAGTGGTAAACATGGATGGGGATGGACTGGATGCCTGATGTAAAAATCATTCTTTAGTAATATTAGATAAAACCTGTTGGTTAAAAAAATACTGTTGTGCATAGAGTTATGAAAACCATATGTAAGATAACTAACACACATTTTCTCATGCTTTGGTTGGTTGTCAGCTAAACTTTAACACGTTCCAGAATGTATTCATTTTTAAAGCTGAATATTGGAGCCAATATGGTGTGTGTGGGGTGTGTGTGTGTGTGTGTGTGTGTGTGTGTGTGTGTGTGTGTGTGTGTGTGTGTGTGTGTGTGTGTGTGTGTGTGTGTGTGTGTGTGTGTGTGTGTGTGTCAGTGTGTGTGTCTGAGAGACAGAGACAGAGAAATGTTGAGGCCATCGTCATCAGACCCAGACATTGTATGTGACAATGAATCCTTGATATATTTGTTTAGGACAGCTGCTTGTTACTCACTGTGGCATTAAACGTTGCAGCCTCCACAACCAGAGGAGGGGTAAGCTAGCCCTTCTACCTCTGAGGAGATACTTTTAGAACCCTCTTCTCCTTCCCCAAATAATCTTAAAACTATTTGAACAGTTTTCCAGAAGTCCCAGAGGGGGAAGAACAGGCAATTAAGCCTATTCTAGAATATTTCACTATTCAAATCATCCAGTAAATACAGTGGTACCTCGACTTATGATTGCTTCAATAAATGAAAAATTCAACTTCCAAAGGCTCTCCGCAGCTCCGCAAGACAGCTGACTTTGATAGGTTGGACCTGTCAAAATCAGCTCTCCGGCGGTGCTGTGGAGAGCTGCATTCACAGAGATTGAAGCAACCAAGAAGAAAGAGGATCTGGCGATCGGCAGTGAATGCTGCTCTCACAGCTCCACAAGACAGCTGACTTTGACAGATTGGACCTGTCAAAATTGGCTCTCCGGCGGGGCTGCAGAGAGCAGTGTTCACTGCCGATCGCCACTTTCTCTTCCTCCTCCTTAGTTGCTTCGATCTCTGCAAAAGAGATGGAAGCAACTAAGAAGGAGGTGGTGGTGGTGGCAATCTCACTCAATCATGGGCAGCTGAAGCCTGCTCTCGGCAACCGTGCCAGACAGCTGACTTTTACAGGTCTAACCTGTCAAAATCAACTGCCTTTGTTTCAGGGAGATGCATTGGTTCGTGCTCTGCCCACAAATTGGTGGGCAGAGCAGGAACCGATGAATCTTTGCCCAGCACGGGCAGTTTGGAAGGGAAGTGCGCCTCCCAATCTGCCCAAGCTGGCGGGCAGCGCAGGAACTAATGTGTCTTCGGCCAACCTGGGTGCCTTGCAAGGGAGGCCCTTACCTCTGGTTAAGTGCTTGCTTTCGCTTACCTCCGGGCTGGCCGAAGATCAATCGAGCCAGTCCAGAGGTAGAGAAGGTAGGCACTTTGCTGGAGGTAAACACTTCCCTTGTAAGGTACCCAGGCTGGCCAAAGATCAATGGGCGATCTCCCTCAATCAAGGGCAGCCAAAGGCTGCTCTCTGCAGCCCCACCAGACAGCTGACCTGTCAAAATCAGCTCTCTGGTGGGGTTGCAGAGAGCAGCCTTTGGCTGCCCTTGATTGAGGGGGGTTGGGACAGCTGTCCGATGGAAATGCACAGAAAACCAGTTAATCTGTTCCTTTTTTTTTTTTTTTGCCTTTTCCCCCCAACCTCCGGAATGGATTAATTGGATTAATTGGATTAATTCAATCCCTTCCTATGGGAAACTGCTGTTAACTTACGAATAGTTCGACTTCTGAAGATGCATTTGGAATGGATTAATGTCTTAAATTGAGGTACCGCTCTATCAACAAAGCAGCAAAAAACTGAAATAAACTGGCTGAAGTTCCACTAAGGGTAATCTGTGCACTTTGTTCAGTATTATATTCTGGTCACTGCCGTGTGCTTGTTAACCTGGCATGCTGCATCCAAAAACACTGCCTACCTATCCAAGGTAGGTTTATTCTAATTGTTGATTTTGAGAATTGCTATTCAGACTGTTTTGCTCTCCTTCATTAATGTATGGTGGTTGTGGTAGTGATTATAATGATAATAGCAATGACTTCAATCGAGATATTCTTACAGGAAACATCAGACCCAGCACTTACTTATTTTTATGTCTCCCCATATACATGTGGCAATTGGAGTGGTCTGGAGCGGGCTAAATAGAATTGCTGGGGGGGGGTCTGGCATGCCATTTAGTGCAATCTTCACCTTCAAATGGCATACGGACCACAAGTATTGCAGGTCTATCTCCTAGAGTTCATTTACTATATCCCATTGTGTTCCAGAAGGCTATGGCATAAGAGCTGTAGTAGATGGATTTCCAGTAGCTTTTGGAGGGATGTAGGAGGGTTTAAGGAGGCAGGGAGAACTAGTAAAACCTAGGTACCTGCCTTGTGTAAGTAGAAGTGCTTTCTTGCAGTGCAAAACTCAACACAGGATACAATCCAGAACTACTTCTGTGGCTCTTGCTACTGTTACTGTTAGTTCCCTGGCCTTGGGCCAAGGGGTCTTTTTCTCTTTGTAATAAAATAGAAGTGATATTTTGCAAGCATAGTTCAGATAGGTATTCACTGTGCAATGAATTTGAAGTTATGTTTCATCCGGAACAAAATCCTAGAAAAGTTTACTGTAAAGTACTTTACAGTGGACCCTCGTATAACAAACGGCTGGTTTGTATAACATAAAAGTTGTGCAACATAAAAAATTCAGGGGATAGGGGAAATTTGCTTAACAGAATCGCCTATGGGGCAAATCTGTACAACATAAAAATGGGATCACTCTGTTTTCAATGCATTCCTATGGAAATTTGTATAAAGTAAAATTTGCTTAACATAATTTCATTTGGAACAAATTAATTCCTTTATACAAGGTAACACTGTATCTGTATTTGAATACACTTTTCTCCTGCTAGTGCCCATGGCTTTACTCATTTTTAATGTTTCCAACATCCCATATATATATATTTATTTAATTAATTTATACCTACATCAGTCTTTGCAAATATGCCCTTTTTGCACTATTTTAACTTTAACTTGAATTTCATCTTGGGGTTTTATACTGTCATTTTAAGAAATTGACTCCAACTGTAGAGGAAAGTAATATTTCTGCAGCTGTCTCGGTAAGCAGGCTTTCCAGTTATGTGAACTATACAGTTACACTGTGTCATTCTCATATTTGGCTTATAATGCCTGTATTGTTATTTTAGCATTTAGCCTTTTATCTTGGGAGTGGACATTTCTCCTAAGGCTGTCTCGATATAAATGTCATTGGAGTTAGCTTATGTGCTATTCCACGCAAAAGTTTAAACATATTTATTGGTATTAATCTCGCCCACATTTGGTAGGAGAAAATACTTGTGAGAACAGCCTGTACTCTTGATAATGAGGTTATTCAGAAGACATTGTTCCATAGGACAGTTTATCCCTTTTTGCACACATTTCTCATTAATGGATTTTAAAGCATTTTACAATATGTAACTAGTTATCCTTTGGGGGCATGTTAGCACTTCCCTGTTATCTCCCATCGCATTAACTTGCATTTACCAAGGGCATCTGTTCTGCATCAGGTTCATCCTCTAGTCGGTATCATATGATGCATTTGTGAGGAGATGAACGTGATTATTTAATTGAACATTCCACCATTCACATTTTTGTAAGTTAATCTACTGGAGATCTCAGGACAGGAAGCTGCACTCGGCCGACTGGTAGCATAATCTTGGGGACCCACAATCTGAAATCATTAGTTACATGCTGGCGAGGGAAGCACAGCATTGGCTTGTTTAGTTTCACTTTGATTTGTGTGTGATTCTGTTGGGTGAGAGCTTAGGCTTTTAAGCAGTTTTATCCCTGCAGATTTTAGGCAGAAACAAAAATAAATATTAAAAAACTAGAGGAGACAAAAATGTTGTCGCACCTTACAGACTATCTGATATATTTTAATGTGAGCCAATCTTTAAAAAAGGATCCAGGGGTGATCCAGGAAATTACCGACTGATCAGTTTGACATGTGTCCCAGGTAAAGTGATGGAAACCATCCTAAAAGATAAAATTTATAGGCACATATAAGAGATTGCGCTGCTGAAGGAGAGCCAACATGGCTTCTGCAAGGGCAAATCATGGAATGTTTTGAGAGTATCAACAAGCATGTGGTGAGATCCAGTTGACATTGTTTATCTGGACTTTCAGAAGGCTTTTGACAATGTACCTCACCAAAGGCTCTTAAATAAACTTGCCAGTCATGGAATCAAGGGATAGGAACTGGCTAAGGGACAGAAAACAGAGGGTAGCACTAAATGGACACTACTCCAAGTGGAGGGAGGTAAAGAGTGGGTTCCCCCAAGGTTCAGTACTGGAACCCCTGTTTTTCATCATCTTCATAAATGATCTAGAAGTACAGTAGGAGTAAATAAAGAGGTAGCCAGATTTGCTGGCAACACTAATTTATACAGGGTAGTAAAAACTGAGAGAGATTGTGAGGAGCTCCAGAGGGATCTCTTGACACTGGGGGAGTGGGCAAACCAGTGGCAAATGAGCTTCAACATTAGCAAGTGCAGAGTGATGCACGTTGGGGCAAAAAACAAAAACAAAACCCAATTACGTTTATAAACTGATGGGGTCTGAACTCTCTGCAACAAACCAGGAAAGGGACCTTGGTGTCCTGGTGGAAAGTTCAATGAAGGTGTTAACCCAGTATGCCACAGTGGTGAAAAAAGCAAACTCAATGCTAGGGATCATTAGGGAGGGTATAGAAAATAAGTCAGCAAGTGTCATTTTGTCTCTTTATAAATCTGTGGTAAGGCCCCATCTGAAGTATTGTGTACAGTTCGGGTCACCATACCTCCAGAAGGATATTATGGAAATGGAAAAAGTGCAGAGGAGGGCAACCAGAATGATTAGGGGACTAGAACACTTTCCTTACCATCTTAGGCTGCAGTGGCTGAGCCTTTTCACTCTCGAAGGACAGCACCTAAGAGGTGACCTGATTGAAGTTTATAAAATCATACAAGGTGCGGACAAAGTAGATAAGGAAAAACTGTTTTCCCTATCGCACAACACTAGAACCTGGGGGGCACTCCATGAAACCTTTGGGTGCTAGATGTCAAACAAATAAGAGAGAGTACTTATTCACCCAGAGGACCACTGGTCTGTGGAACTCCCTGCCAGAAGAAGTGGTGACAGCTGTCAGCCTTGACAGCTTTAAGAAAGGATTAGACACGTTCATGGAGATCAAGGGTATCAGTGGCTATCATTATGGATGCCTAAGGACAACCTCCAGGTTGGAGAGATAGACAGGATATCTCTCAATGCCATTCGCAGGGAGTTGTTAACAGGTGAAGACATCTGCTTGGGAATACCCTGAAGCAAATGGTAAGCCACTGTGTGAGACAGAATGCTGGACTGGATGGACTGTGGCGTGTCCCAGCAAGTCTGTTCTTATGTTTTTTATGAATTTTCTTGGACAAGTTCACTTCCTTAGACATAACAGCCATCAGACTTCTTCTCAAAAAAAAAAAAAACAAAACACACCACTGCGCCCTCCTCAGGGGGATTCCTTTTTCTTCTTTGCCACTTACCTTGCCTGAATTTGTAGCCTTGTTGCTTCATGAAAGGGAACCCTCCCAATCTTCCAACCTGACCTTCAATACAAAACATGCTCACCCCTGAGCTGTCAGGATTGAATAGTCAACGGTGGTTGGAGGTGGGGGTGTAGAGCTAGTTAATCAGATAATGAGCAAGCTCTGAAGAGAGATTGTGTGATTTTAAAAAAAAAAGACTCCCCAAAGACATAGCCATGTGCCTGTCCCCATTCAAGTCAGTATAAGTGTCATTTACAAAGCAAATGCGACCCTTTTCACATGTGCGTGCGTCAACCGTATGGATGTGACAGGACTGTGCTCATTGTCTAATGAAAAAGGTCTTAAGAAGGACCAGTTAGCAAAAAATTGGAAGTCAAAACTAGAATTCAAGATGGAAGACTGGTATAATGAACTTTGGGATATAGCTATAAACGATAAACTGTCCTGCAGTTTAAAGGTTAAACGAGGAGAAATGAAAAAATACATTTTCTACGATATCTGGGGTAAATTTTTAGATTATGTACTAGTCGAAGGAAAAGGGAAAGAGTCCACGAATATCTCACAACAATTCTGGAGAAGAGAACTTTAAGAAGACTACTAGAAGAATAGAAGATGGAGCAACGAATAAGAATGTATGGATGGCCCCGTGGGATGGGGGTGCACTTATATTGTTTGTTGTAGTTTTTTTTTTAATTTTCATTTCTTATGTCGTTGTATGTAGTTTAAAATTTAATAAAAAAACATTTAAAAAAGAAGAAGGACCAGTTAGGAGGGTCTTTCCAAGATGAGAGTTCCATCTTCTTCATTCAAATGAATGAGGACAGAAGAATGCTGTTCAACTGTCCCAAGTTTATATGGTTGAGAACCAGCCAATTCCTGAACTCCCAATTCTTTTATAATCTCCAAAAATAGAGTGCTAAACTATCATCACTCAAAGTAGCCTGCTGCAACCAAGAAAGAGCTCTTGCACATTTGATAGTTGTGCAAAAGGAATTTCATTAGGTACAGATTGTTCTTCAAGCTACCCCTTCTGAATATTTTTACTTCTATTCATCTGTCCCCCTGTACAACGCATTTGTCCCTCTATACAATTCTCCCCAGTTTTGCTTGCAGGTAACTTTGAAGTCACTTGAAAAAAACTACTGAAATACATGTGTGGCTGGTGCAGAGGGAACAAGAGATGTGCAGAAACAAAAATGTGAGCAGAATTGACATTTCTGCTGTATAGCTGTCAGGAAAGGATACCATTTGATTGAATGTTCCACCATTAACATTTTTTTTAATTTTACCATTTTATGAGATTGTTGAAGGAAGTGATTTTTCCATGACTTTCACTTTAGTTTATATTGCATCTGTTGTATGACACATCTCTTTCCAATATATTCCTCCTAGCTTCAGGATGCTGACTTGGTGGTAGTGGGCAGTGCCAGACCGAAAGAAATTCCAGTTACTTGGATGAAACCTGACCTGGTCACTGTGGATTGTTCTCATGACATCTTATGTGGTGAGTCCTTTTTAAGTGGCACAATATCTGGTTATAGATTTTTATTTATTTTATTTATTTATTTTTGAGTATTTTTACCCCTCCTTTCTCCTTTGAAAAAGACCCACGGCGGCTTACAGTAAGGAGGGACAATATGCAGTCCAGTACGTTCGTCATATTAATTTTGAGAACAGGGAATTGAGGGGTATCTTGCAGCATTAGAAGGCAACATTAAAACTAACAGTTGATAACATAGTGTCAATGCAATCATACAAGGAGAGATATAAACACAAAGTTACAAAGTATGGTAGATTCAAATAAAAGACACAATGGTAGTCCATCATTCAGGGAAAGCTTGCCTGAAGAGAAAGCTCATTGCCTGCTTCTGGAAAAACTGCAGAGATGGGGCAGACCTGGCCTCCAGTGGGAGGGAGTTCCAGAGTTTTGGGTGCAGCAGCCGAGAAGGCCATTTCATGTGTTTCCATGAGAGGGTGGCAGGATGGGGAGAAAGGCCTGTCCTGATTACCTTAGCACCTGAGTTCAAAGATTCGATCTTTGAGGTAGCTAGGACCCAGGTCGTATAGTGCTTTGTAGGTTAAGATCAGCACTTTGAATTGTTCCCGAAACCTGATTTACAGCCAGTACAGCTGCTTTAATTGGGGTGTAATGTGGTTTCTGTGACCTGCCCCAGTCAGCTATCTGGCTGCTGCATTTCGGACCTGTTGAAGTTTCCTGAGACTTTTCATCAGAGGTCCCACATAGAACACATTACAATAGTCCAGCCAGGACATCACTGAGGCATGTGTCACCGTGTCGAGGGCAGGTTTCTCAAGAAACGGGCGTAATTTCCATACTAGCCTTAATTGTGCAAATGTGCTCCTGGCCACAGCCGTGACTTGGGCATTCAAGTTCAAGGATGAGCCCAAGAGCACCCCCAAGCTGTATACCTCTTTTTTCAATTGGAGGGTGACCCCATCCAGTACGGGTTGCATCCCTATCCCTTGAACTCCTTTTCGATTGACCAGAAGCACCTCTGTCTTGTCTGGGTTTAGTTTCATTTTGTTCATCCTGATCTAGTTCATTACTGCAGCTAAACACTCGTGTTGTAAAGTCAAAATAGCAGCTCTTTCAGAATCCGGAGGTGACGAGAGGTAGAGTTGGGTGTCATCGGCATACTGGTGGCACTTAACCCCAAAACTCCAGATAATTCCCCCCAGTGGTTTCATATAGATGTTAAATAACACAGGAGACAGAAGAGAACCCTGGGGAACTCCACAGGTCAGCGGCTGTGGTGCCGAACATGATTCACCTCACTACTTTCTGTGTTCTTTCCTGCAGGCAGGACTGGAGCCACTTTAATCCAGTGGCTCCAATCCCCATTTCAGGGAGATGAGTCAGGAGAATGCTGTGGTCTATAGTGTTCAAAGCAGCTGAGAGGTCTAGTAAAACCAAAAAGAACACAGATCCCCTATCATCTACCAATGCAACCAGTGCTGTCTCAGTCCCATAGCCAGTTCTGAAGCCAGAATGAAATGGATCCAGGTAGTTTATCTCATTCAGAAACCCCTAGATATTTCTGCCCACACATATTTGGTCACTCAGTTGCTTTCATTCCCCCCTGTTGCCTTATATCAGTTGCTTTTATATAATACGTATAATACGGAATCAGGATTTAGTCAGAAACTTGAAAGGGCTATTGTTTAGTGATCCTTAGGATTGTAACTGTTGGCGAGAGAAATGGGCATGCCTCTCAATCTGTGTTATGCCAATATAGAGTGACCTTTTTCTTTACAGGCTGTTGTTTTGACTTCTATATCACTCAGTAGTGCTAAAGCACTCTCTGGGTGGTTTACAACACAATTATGCAAACAACACTTTGCCTCCCAGTGAGCCGAGTATTCATTTTGCCCACCTCAGAAGCATAGAAGGCAGAGTCAGCCTTGAGCCAGTTAGATGAACGTGTCATGACTGAACTCAGGTCGAGAGCAGAGGCTTGACTGCAGTATTGCAGTTTAACCACTTTGTCACAGATTGATGAATGTTCTCCTACTACAGGCTACAGTGTCAGAGCATGTAGATTTTTACAAAAGCTTCACAAAACTCAAATAAGAGAAAGCTGTTTTGTTTCCTGCCAGCACAATATCCATCTACCTTCTTACATATGTTTCTGTAGTACCTTGTCTGTTGAAATAGCCAGGCAAGAACAACAGAAACATTGTCCTTTGTTGTTGTTATTATATGCATGTCTATTGTTTCACAAGGGAAATGGTTATATTAAATATGCGCATCTGTATTAAACACATACTTCTCTTGGAAAGAACACACTTAGCTTAGTTGCAAAGCATTTAGTGACACACCCATTTCTGTTTTATGATGGCAGCCACAGCATCAACCAAACCAGCCTGCTCCCTTCCAAACGTTTAAAGAAGTGCTGATGTGTATTAAATGTTTATCTAATTGATATTCCAAACAAGTTATCTAGTGTTATCTCATGCTTTGATAATGTCATTTTTTTCCTTTACATCTGTAAGGCCAAAAACTGAAAATGCTCCTTTGAGTCCACAGTGACCATTAGCCAAGAGTGTCATTTCCTTTGGTTGGCTAATCCTGTTTTATTTCTTGCAGGATCTTCATACCAATGTGTTACTGTGAAGCAACCAATTCTCTTTTGCACTGATGAGCAGATTTTATAAATTGTTAATGGGAATTATATTTAGCACATTGTCAGTAAATTGTTCACTTGGAGAGATAGGCCATGTTTACTTTGCTGTATGTCCCATGGGACATAGGGTCTTGTAGTGTACACAGTTGCTACTTCGTTGGATTTTTCTTATTTCACCATAATTGAAATAACAGTTACAGTTTGAATCCAATTCCGTCTTATCAGGGCTCTCCCCCAGAGAGAGAGAGAGAGAGAGAGAGAGAGAGAGAGAGAGAGAGAGAGAGAGAGAGAATTGTTGCCCAGAATCTGCTGATGTTATTCCTGATTGGCCATTTTTGTTGTCTGATCGTACAGTCCAAATGCATTTCAACATTTGTCCTTTACTCTCTGTCCTTGAACTGTGATAGATGGGTACAGTACACACTACCATTTAAGGTGTACCATTCAATCTCCTGAAAGTAAATGTTTGTTTTGGGATAGGTTTGGAAGGATTCCAGTGTTCAGTTTCATAATAATAATATCTGAAGTAATGTAGTCCAGATAACACTGCATGACAGAGAAGTCTGTCTTGGTCAAGGAGCAGTTTTCTACAAATGAGTACTCCCTTACCTGATTCTTTATCTCCTGAAATTCAGTGATCATGACCTGAGTGAATGAATGTGATAACAGGAATAGCATTTTCCCTTGACCTGACATTATTTCACACACAAGAGTTTTCAAACAGCCTCTGTTGCATAATCAGCTACTGGAATTTTCTACTTCTGTGGTTTCTGCAAGAGTCCAATTTCCTGTTGGAATAGTTAACAGTTCTCTTAGCAAACATTGCTTGAAAAAATTCT
Source organism: Phrynocephalus guinanensis (assembly GCA_037367245.1). Classification (NCBI taxonomy): domain Eukaryota; kingdom Metazoa; phylum Chordata; class Lepidosauria; order Squamata; family Agamidae; genus Phrynocephalus; species Phrynocephalus guinanensis. The sequence continues at coordinate 101,905,012 of CM074733.1, read as the reverse complement.
GAAAATCACATATTATATTGGTGCTGATAAACTAACTTCAAGTAACAAAATGGGCAGGGGAGACAAGAATACAATTTGGTTTCTTCTCTTTTGTATTCTTGACTCAGATCTTAACAAGGCCTCACTGAAGTGGTATTCTATTTATAGGTATGGTACACTGCTTTAACTTCCGGTGAAGCCCTCTAAGTCCTAATCTAAATTGACATTTTCCAGAGCACTGGCTTTGAAGGCCAAAGCATTAACACAACAAAATGTTTGAAATCCTCCCCCCCCACCCCCCCATGTTTTCATGTTCAGTGTTAGAAGTCTGATCCTTTTTAATGACTTAATTATGTTTGCTACCGAAAAGTTAAGAATTGTGGTCCCATAACATTTAGAAGCATTGCTGGATTCACTGAGGTTAAACCTCCATGGATAAACAAAACCAAAGGCCAAGCACAAGTAGCTGTCATGGCTAGAATAAAATGGCAGAACACCACCACTACCTTTTCTCATTACCTTGTCAGGTTCTTACAGCAGGATAAATGTTTGCCTTTACTGGCCACTTCTGAATACTCAATTTATTTTTGAGTAACCTTCATTCTGGTGACAACTATACAGCTATAAGCATTTCTCTTGAACATAGTGTTGTCACTATATTGGTTTGTGTGAGTATTGATAGGTCTCTAAATATCTGTTGCATGAAGACATGAGCAGAAGGGTGGCACTGTGCTCATGTCTTACATGTGGGCTCCCACAGATATCTGGTTGGCTACCAAAAGAAGGCCAGATAGATCTTTTGTCTGAGAAAATAGCTTTTCTTTGTTGCTACAAGCAGATGCTGGTTGAGTGAGAAGTACAATCTAGAGCAGACCTAGGTTATCTGTAGGTTATCTGGAAGTTGAATCATGACAACTGGACTTCTTTTCTTGTGAGATCGAAATGTTTCACTACTTATCCAAGCAGCTTCGTATGCAAAGACTGATGAAGCTGCTTGGATGAGTTCAACTTCCAGATAATTTCACATGTGTGACTGAAAGTCTTCACAAACTTCTTGTAGCTCCATGGCCTTAACCAGATAGGTACCTGGTAATGAGCCTAACTGTAAAAAGGATGGATTCCTGTTATGTAGTTTTCTACCCACTTTTTCATATTCTTCTTGGTAATGGAAGGCAATTGTAAGGTTGTTTTTAAAAGAGAGAATCTCCACACGCTCTGGGTTACGGGTTCTAATTCCTGCAAGTACTTGTTAACAGAGTACAGTGGTCCCCCACCCTTTAGCGGTTTGTATACTGCAGTCCCACTATATTGCGGGACTGCAGTATATGAAAAAGTCCCCCTGGGTAAGGGGCAAGGACCTGTTTCAGGCCTCCCATACTTACCCCAGGACTGGGGCTGCCCCAAACAGTCCTGCAAGGGCCTTCCCAGGCCTTCTGGAGGCCCCAAAAAGGCCTTACTGCAAACCGGAAGTGACTTCCACGAGGCCTCAGAAATGATTTTCGGTGACCCGGAAGTCACTTCCCATTCACAGGGAGGCACTTTTGGGGCCTCCAGAAGGCCTTGAAAGGCCCTTACAGGCCCATTTGGGACAGCACCAGTCTGAGGGTAAGTACAAGGTCCCCCAGCTAGGCGTCGCAGGCCCGGCCTGACCTGCATCTGCATATCGCGGATTTTCAGTTATCGTGGGTTTGGTCTGGTCCCTAACCCCCGTGATAGTCGGGGTCACTGTATAGCTCTACAGTTTGCTTTGACTCTGACCATGGATGTGTACACCCAGAATAAAAAAAGAAGTGTGGTTATTTCATTATATTTAATTCCTATAACCTTTTGCTAATGTTTACAGCACTTTTTAAAGCTGTCTTAAAACCTTGTTGTTGTCTTTACAGCTGGACAGAGGTAGGTCAGGCAAAATTGCATCTGATTTTGGAGGCAAAAATTAGGAAACTGAGGCTGTCATACTTTGGACACAACATGAGAAAGCAAAGATTTTCTGGAAAGCTAATAATGCTGGGAAAGGTGGAAGGCAGCAGGGAAAGAGGATTACCAACTATGAGGTGAATTGACTCCCTAAAGGAAGCTACAGGCTTGAGTTTGCAGGAGACAAGCAAGGCTGTTGAGGAGAGTACATTTTGGAGATTGCTCATTCATAGGGTCGCCATATGTTGGAGGCAACTTGACATCACATAACAACAATTAGATAACCTCATGGCTATTTTTTCCCTCATAGAATTTAAAGAAATGTTAGTCACAAGAGATTTTGGAGTAACTGCTTCCCAGCAGAGGTATAGCTAGGGTTTTCAGCACTCGGGGACAAAGTCAGTTTTCACGCCCCCTCCTGGCTCCTTTGTGACAAGGTGCCGTGCCCCCCCAAAGCCCAAATAAAAGTGGGGGGGGGGCGCATGTCGGGTGGGGGAGAGAAATCCATAATCCCAGAGCTCTGTGCCACTTCTTCCCTCTTCCTCCTCCCCGGCCCCCTTCTGGCTTTGATTGTTCTTTTTTTTTTTTTAGAAGCCATTGTTCCATTGCACTGGGGGGGGGGGCTTTTGCAGGCATCTGTTCATTTCTCTCCCCCTCCCCTCCCCACTCCTCACCCTCCTTCCCCCCTTTCCCATTGTGGAGCTGCAATCCTGTCCTCCACCCCCACCCCGATCCTGACCCCCAACTTCCACTATCTCTCAGGCATGAGTTAAACACTGACATGGACACCAAGCATTTTCAATTATAAACCAGGAATGGCTCTGGAACTGCATTTAAGAGGGGAAAACGTTTCATTCTGAAATTAATTCGTAATTATGTAGCATCAATTTGGCGCCCCCAGATGCCGTGCCCAGGAACAGATGTCCTCCCTTGCCCTCCCCCCAAGCTATGCCTTTGCTTCCCAGTAGCTTGAGCTTGTTTCTTAATGGTCTTCTTTGGATTTAGAGCTCACCAGCTCCACCATCACACATTTATTTCTGCTTGTACAGAACTCAGCCATGGGACTCAGTGAGCACCTCACTAAGGTTGGTTAAGCATTCTGTGTGGATATAAAGGGTTCTTCTGAGTCTTCTCTGTCTTCTAGCACCTGCCATGTGGATTATTTTATTTTATTTTATTTTTGACTATTTTTGACTATTTTACCCGAATTGATGGGTATCTTACAGCATTACAAGGCAACACAAAAGCTAAAAGAGAATGGGAGCATTAAGAAAAGAGTATAAATTCCATGTAATCATGTACAGTAAACCATCTAAAAGTTAACCTCTCATTGAATTGAAGTAGGGGGCCTGGTGTTTGTTGTTTCCCCATCAGATGGAGACCATTTTGTCTGTCTAGGAATTTTCCCGATTCCTGACAGCTAATATTTGTCACTTTAGCAGCATGATTGTTTGAAGAATGTCTAATAGTGACATGCATACCTTTGACTTTTGGATCTTTTGGATGCCATAGAAACTGTATGAATTTGCTTAGAGGTACAGAGATCTCAAGTTGCTCACAATTACTAAAAAATACTCAACTGCAGTAAAGGATCTGTAATCAGGTTTTTCTTTTTCTAAAGGCAGCCCTTGTGGTGATAGTATGGATTTGCATGTGGGATTCTGGTGCAGGGCTTCAGCTCTTTCTGAGTGCTGATTCCTTTGTGTTCCTGGCCAATACCGGCAGGTATAAGTGTGGGGCTCACTGTGAGAAAAGCAGACTGAAAAATCTGGCAACTGATCTTATAGAGAGCATGTACTGTCACCCAAAAATACATGATTCTTATCGCAGTTAAGTGATTGGAAAAATTCTCAGCCAATGAATAAATTAAAATTGTTTGCTATTTGATGATAATCTTTTTGTCTGTTCTTCTGGTGATATGTTTTTCTTGCACCTTTTTAAAAAGGTTTGTTGTCTATATTGTCCGGTTTTTGTTTTTTGTCTATGGGCATCAGTGCATTATTTTTAATCTGTGTAAATCTTAGAGCATACCACTCAGAGAATGGCTAGTACCCTACTGCCTAAATGCAGTTGTCAAAGCATCACCCTCACCTCTCATTCTATTAGACTTCTGATCTTGCAGCCAGTACAAGACCAGTCATATACCATGAAGCCTGCCACAGCAGTGGGAGGGATGCTTCAGCAATCGCCCAAGGATCTTGGTCAGACAGTAACATTTGGCAAAGGGTTCCTGTTATGTTCTCCCAGCACTGTTCTCTTTGCCCTTCCCAATTCATTGTTGTGGTTCTCCTTAATTTTTCAGGACAAAAATATGTTGATGAACATGCTCGGAGTGAGGATATAGATCAACTGACTGTGGCCTTATGCATGCAGGTTGGTAAGACTGTGCAGTAGCTTTGCAAACTTTTAAAAAAACAGAATGCAGAACGTGGGACAGCCCTGAATGCAGAGATACGGGAAGAACAAGGAGATTGAAAGTTATATTAAAACAAGAGACCCAGATCGAAGGTCCACTGTATAAATTCTTTTGCTGGTTGGTGTCTTTCTGCACTTGAGAACTGCTTTCTTGATTTGTGCATTGCTGTATGGGGTTACCAATTGTCTGATTGCATCATGATTTCTTTTTATGTTACAACTTAGTATGCGTACAGCAGAGAAGTTGTTGTAAAATGAAAGATGTGACAAAGTTTGCATGTGTGATTCCAAATGAAGTATAGAGACCAAAAGGCTGGTGAAGCCTAGTGAACTCACAGAACAAGGATTGAACATGGGGGCTCTACCTTTCCCTAGAAAAAGCTTTCTCAAAATCATTATCTTTCTCTTTATATGCCTGATTTTTGCTTGAAAACATAAAAAATAGAATATGTACTTGAAACTATATATTGCAATGTACTATAACCCTGTTCCCCCCCTTCCCTCTCCATTTTTCCTCAAAGAACTTGGTAAAGATCACTGAGCAATGGATAAAGTCCCAGCAATATAGGACCTGGAATCTTCGTTGCTTGAAACTGAACACCCTTAAACCTGTTCCCAGGTAGGAAACAGTACCATGGGTTCAAATTTTAAACATTAAGTCACATACATGTTTATCTCAGAAATATTTACACCAGGTTTTCTAAAAAAGAAAAAGAGATACATGTTTGTTAGTATCTGTTATGTGCCGCCAAGTCAGAACAGGCTTACAGCGACCTTAATCGGGCTTTCAAGGTGAGATTTTTCAAGAGTGGCTTTACCAATCCCACTCCTTTAGTGAGATACGATGATGACAACAATGACAACAACAATGACGACGATGACTACTACTACTACTACTACTACTACTACTACTACTACTACTACTACTACTACTACTACTACTACTACTACTACTACTGGTGGGAACATCAGCTAGAAAATGTTGCCGAAAATGAAATAATCAAGGTGTTCTGGGATTTCAGAATCCAATGCGACAGACATTTTGTCCAAAATACTCTAGATATTACAATAGTATACAAGCAAGAAAACAAAGTTCATATTGTCCATGTGGCAATCCTAGGAGACACAAGAGTCAACACCAAAGAGTTAGAAAAGACAACCAAATATTGGGACTTAGAAATAGAAAACCAAAAGCTATGGAATAAGAAAGCAAGAACAATACCAATAATAATAGGCACCTTGGGTGCAATCCCAGAAGACCTGGATCAACACCTGAAAACCCTCAGCATTGAGAAGATCAACATTGGTCAACTACAAATGGCGACATTATTAGGAGCAGCATATATTCTACGAAGATATCTCCAGTCATCCTAGGCCAGTGTTGGTGAACCTATGGCATGGGGGCTAAAGGTGGCACTCGGAGCCCTTTCTGTGGGCACCCGACATTGCCCCTTCACAACCACCTGTATTCGGGTTAAATTGCTGTGAAAAATTAGTGGTTTTTTTTTAAATCTCAGTTTGGTCACTCGGTCTCTAAAAGGTTTGCGATAACTGATAATTGAAAAAGGCCAAGTCCAGCTTAACACCTGGCAGCTGTATTCACCAGATAACAACAGCAACAATAACTCTCTAGTGTATAAATATGGGATGTTGCTATTATGTTCACAATTCAAAATGCTGGACAATATTGTAAGTATCATGCATGTGTTATCAAAAGAACAACGGATGCCATGCTTTACAGAGCAAAAGGGCAACCTGAAAATTGATGACACCAGTGTCATCAGTAAAGATGGTGCACAGGATCCCCTCTTGTGTCCATTATTGAAAGCACTGCACTTACAGGAGAACGGTATGAATTAGCTGCATAGAACACAGCTGCCAGGTGTTAAGCTGGACTTGGCCTTTTCCAATGATCGAACTCTTTCTAAGAGCCTAGAACAGTGATGGCAAACCTTTTAGAGGCCAAGTGCCCAAACTAGAGATGGGCACGACTTGAAAAAAATTTTTTTCGAGTTGTCGTTAGTCGGGCCGGTTCCGTTTCGGGTCGTCTCCGTTTTTCGCGAAAATTCGCAAAAATTAGTCGGTTCGTTTTTTCGTTTTTTCGTTTTCGTTAGTACTGGTTTTTTGGGGGGGGAGCGGGCTCCTGGAGGCACCTCTGTGGGGTGGGTGCCTCCTCTGGCCCGCTATAAGGGAAAGTGGGCTCCTGGAGGCACCCGTGGGTGCCTCCTATCCTCACCCACTAGGAAAGGGGAAGCAGGCTCCAAGAGACCCCTCAACATGGGGGTCTCCCCTCCTCACCTGCTGCTGCTGCAAAATGCTATGCAATAGCCATATGGATATTGCATAACAGAATGTGCAGACAGTGACTGTGAAGACTAGTGGATGGCACTGAACCCAGAGCCATAGTGAGATGCCTAACTAAGGCTCTCGCACCACCATGTCTCACACAGAAGGGAATTGTACTTGCTGCGTGTAGTACAATGTAAGCAAGTAGATCTGGCTTAGGGTTAAGGTGGGTTAGTGCAAGGGCTAGGGTTAGGCTAGTGACGGGTAAGGTTACGGTGGGTTAGTGGGTTGCACCTCTGGGTGCCTCTCTGACCCACTAAGAAGACAGTCTGTGATGTATGGGTACGGAGTCAAGGGTTAGGGTTAGGGTTAGGGGGGCTAGGGCAGGTTTTAGGGGGCTTTTTGGCACATCCCAGAAGTCTCCATGGCCAAGTGGCCATGCGATTGGTGGGATGGCTCCAAAAATTTGCATGGTCGTCCACTCCCACATGGCTGGCCACTCGGCCAGCCCATCATTGCGCAGGTGTAAATAAAATAAAATAAAATAAAATCAATGGAGGACAGAGGAGGAGAGGAGAGACATTTTGTTGCAAGAAAAAACCCACTGCTACTGTGAAAAATCTGGCAGTTTATAAATTTTCGCGTGTTTCTGTTGTGCTTGTGTGTTTTTGGACCACGATTTCAAAAACAATATTGCGTTCACCGCCCCATTTTGGATCCCCCGCCCGCACCGCATGGCATGGCGATTGGCGACTCGAGTCCGGCTGCCCAGGACGGGGGGGGAGGCGGGACCCCCCCTCCAGAAACCACCCCTCCGGTAGGTGCCCTGCGCCCTTAGTCAAGCAGGCATTTTTCCGCCTGCTTTTTTGGCCCGGGAATGGGTGGGGGGAGAGTTTAAAAGTTTTTTCCTGTGCCGTCCGTGCCGCTTGCTTGCACTTTAATTGCCGCGGCCGGCGAGACTGGGCTTTTTGCTGGCTGGCTGCGAGCCTGCGGCGAGTCCCACAGAGCAGCCCACTAGGACGGGGGATGGGGGGGAGGCCGGGGACCTCCAGAAACAACCCCTCTGGTAGGTGCCCTGAGGCACGGCAGGCATTTTTCCGCCTGCTTTTCGGCCGGGAACCGGGTTTTTTTAACTTTTAAAAACTTTTTTTCTGTGCCGCGTGGCATCGCGCGATTGCGCGATGCAAGGAACGAGCACGACAAATCAGACCAAAATTGTTCGTTCGTCGGTTCGAGCTCGAAGTCTGGCGGAGTAATTCCCGTTACCGTTTCCGTAGAGTAACGGAAACGAGTAACGGAAATGGAAACGGGAATACCGCTAAGTCGTGCCCATCTCTAGCCCAAACTGTGATTTCAACTGATAGTTTTCTGGGCCCCTGTAAAGGTGGCTGCCCACAGCAAGAATGCCTGCAATGTTCTGGTGGGCCGAGCTGCAGCTGACCTTAGGGAGTTTCTCTCCGTCAGGTATTCAGGTCCTAAGCCGTGGAGGGTTTTGTAAGTCAAAACCAATACCTTGAACCTTATTCCGGAGGCAACAGGTAACCAATGCAAGTAGGCCAAAATTGGGTGATACCTGCCCGTACCAACCACCAGTCTGGCTGTCACATTTTACACCCGCTGCAGTCTCTGAATAAGGATCATGGGAAGAGCATTGGAGTAATCTCTCCTCGAGGTCACCACTGCCTGCACAACTGTCCTCAAGGAAGCCTCATCCAGGTATGGGTGAATCTGGGGAATGCATTTAAATGCATTCCCCAGATTCACCCATACCTGGATGAGGCTTCCTTGAGAACAATTTAATAAATGCATTCCCCAGTGTGTTACAAGAGAAAGCAAATCAATTTCAAAAAACATTTAAATTAGATCAGTATGTATATTATGGGTTAGAATAAAATATATGTAAATATTTTACTTGTGGTAGAATCTCTGTTTCTTTGGCTATTGCAGCTTCAGAATTATCTGTTTTATGTACAAATGAAACATTGATGGCCAGATGGGGGATATAAAGTGTCCTCATTCAGTAACAATCCGTATTATAGTGAAACAAATGAGTCATTCATTGAAAAGTGATGAGAAAATAGCATACAAATTGAAGCTGTGAACATCTGTTTTAGGCTGACTGTGAGTTTTGAGTATTAATTAGTGTTATTGCTGAAGGTAGTATAGGTGGGGTTTCTTTCCCTAAAGATACAGTAATAAAATTCTAGCAATCAATGTAACATCTGTCCCCACCACAGATTATTTCCAAAATATTTATTTCATATATTAATCATTGTATTTCGTGGGTCTCTCAGTGCTCTTTAGTGCAGTTCATATTTTATTGTCAACATTACCATCACAGTTATTTATTACACTTATCATTATTACATTTATACCATACCTTTCTATCAAAAGATAGCACTCAAGGCAACACTCAAACTTAAAAAATAAAAAAGATAAATCATATTTAGTTAAAAAATAAAAATAAAAATATTGAGTGAGTGAATGATTGCACTTGTATTACAAACCAGTTAGTACTGGGCACTATTCTGGCTAGTATACATCCCAAGTAACATAAGCATAAAATGAATCTTAAGCAGTATCTTTAAAAATAGATCACATATACTCTATACATAAATGCAAAAACATTTGTAATAAATAACAAAGGATCTGAAATAATGGCAAATGGGAATAATTATAATTATGCAAACCAGATTCACCTTCTTAATGCAAATAATAATAATAATAATGCTGCTTCAAGCACTCTCTTGGCGGTTGACAATTTAATTGTGCTGTCTTCACATTAACCCCACCGCCATCTCCCAGAGTGCTGGGTATTCATTTTATCTATTTAAGGATAGAAGGCTGAGGGAGCCATGAATCACCTATCTGAGATTGAACCCCAGGTTGTGAGCACAGTTTTGGTTGTTGTAGAACAGTTTAACCACTGTCCCACAAGGCTTAATCTTTCTTAAACCATGTTGCTCAGAAATGGACAGAGTATTTCAGATGAGATCCCATTAGAAGAGAAGGGAGTGCTACTTCCCTTGTCTTGTTGATGCAGCCTAGAACTGTATTTTTTTCCACTGCTCCATCGCGTTACAGACTCTTATTTAGCTTGTAGTGACTGATATTGTAGATCCCTTCCACATGTATTGCTGCCAAACTAGCACTCGCCCATTCCATATTTGTACATGTTTTTTCCTGCCTAAATGTAGAACTTCACAGTAATTTCCTGTTGAAACTTGTTTGTTTTTGCCCAGTTCTGCAGTTTGTCAAGGCCATCTTCAGTCATTATTCTGTCTCCCTGAAATACTAGGCATACCTCCCGGTTTTGTGTTCTGTACAGATCTGATGAGTATCCATCGTTAAAAATGTTGAACAACACCAGGCTCAGAACAGAGCTCAGAGCAGTACTGTCCTTGAGGAACCATTGATAACTGTGCTTTGGCCCCAGGCTGTCAGACAGCTACAAATTTACCTAAACATCACCTCTTCTATTTCAAATTTTACCTTCTAGGCCACAGGTAAAACGCCCTGTTCACTAGCTCCTGCTCCTGCACACTGCAGCAGTAGGCCTTGTCACTGCTAGTTCCTCCCCCTGATGAAATAGACAATTCACTTCTTCTCAGAAATTGTTTCCTCTTAGCAGCCCGGCCTCTAGCTTGGGGTCACAGCATGCCTCTGCAGCCAAAGGATGCAAACTTCACACAAACCACGAAACAGCTAAAAAACAAAACAAAACCAGCCAGTCTCAAGCCAACAGGCAAATCCCTTGCCTTCTTCATTTTCTCCCTCCTGTCCCGGCCAATATGCCCTTGTTTATTCAACGGGGTCTGCAGCTCTCGCAGGGACTGTAGATGCAGCTGTAGACTTAGCAGAGACATCACTTTGCCAATTAAGGTCAGGATGGTCAAAGCTATGGTTTTTCCAGTAGTGATGAGCTGGACTATAAAGAAGGCTGATCACCGCAGAATCGATGCTTTTGAGCTGTGGTGCTGGAGGAGAGTCTTGAGAGTCCCCTGGACTGCAAGGAGATCAAACCTATCCATCCTGAAAGAATTCAACTTCGAATGTTCACTGGAAGGACAGATTGTGAAGCTGAGGCTCCAGTACTTTGGCCACCTCATGAGGAGAGAGGACTCCTTGGAAAAGTCCCTGAGGTTGGGAAAGATTGAAGGCAAAAGGAAAAGAGGACGGCAGAGAATGAGATGGCTGGACGGTGTCATCGATGCAACCAATATGGATTTGACCAAACTCCGGGAGGCAGTGTAAGATAGGAAGGCCTGGCGGGCTCTGGTCCATGGGGTCACAAAGAGTATGACACGACTGAACGACTTAACAACAATCTCTGCTCTCCATCAAATTAGTCTTTCTGACTCTGGTGCTTGTACTGACTATCCCACCATTGGTGCTCTCTTCTCAGTCACAGGCCCATCTGCCTTAACATTTGAATGTGTTTGTGAACCCTCTACAGAAAAGCATCAGCCACAGCCGGCCTGTTGTTTTCTTTGTTTCGCCTCTAGTCCACCTAGAGGACTTCTGGAAAAACTAACATGCCAGGTCTGACTGTTCCCTTCTTGTTGATAGTTAAGGAAATATGACTGAAGATGGTATTGCAGATAATAGGCCAAAATAAATTAAATTAATCAATTAAAAACCCCAAATCTCTGTTCTGCATGCCTTCCGGGTCCTCTTACTGTGGTTGCCAGGTGAGTGGTTTCTTCTCAGCAGCTTGGATATTTGGCTTGGCACTCCTTTGTGTTTTGGCCCTCACAAAGACACCACAGGCTAAAACACACAGGCTAGAAATGTTTTAGCTTGTATCCAGCGTTACTTTTCCATTGAACTCCTAATGCGATCTGCTGCATGTGTGAAGTGGTGCAGCAAAGGCTTAATGTGAGTGTGGCCAGGCAGGAGGAAAATAATTGTTGTAAAGCAAGAAGACCTGAGATGATTTTATAGAAGAGCTCTGAAGTCTTTGTCTATAGATTCATATATGTATTTTCAGTATGCCCATCATTTACAGAAGTTAAAGATTATGCTATATTGTTATAGACAAGATAAGCTGTTCTTGATATTCATGCCCATTACATCATAGATCACAATGGACACATTTCTAACTTGCGCGATCTACCGAGTTTTTTCTAACGAGTGTGCTTGATGTGAAAGAAATACACTTGGAATTACAGTGTCTAAACCTATGCTTTTGTTTTGAGTACCATTTTAATAGGCCTTCTACATAAAAATCACTTTTTAAGTATTTGAAGTCTTATATAATAATTCTGTCACTGCTATTATTAATCAAACAGAATCAGAACTCTTTGTGGATCTGATGAGAAATCATTCTAAACTTTGCCAGTGGATCCAGCTCTGCTTTCTTCTGCTCTGATCTAGATTATTTGTATTATCCCAATCATTGTCTATTCTCTACAAAGAGTTGTTTGCACAACTACAATACTGTTCCATTGTTTTGGTGCATGTGTATGCCCTGTTTTTTTTTTCCTGTTGGGTTTTGTATCTGCTTTGTTTGCCTTCAAGGGATAAGTAAGTTCCTGGTTAAAGCCATATTAGGTTCCTGGTTAAAGCCATATTTGACATCTCTCTAAATTGAGTTGTGGTAGGGTATCTGCTTTACATGCCAGCAGGTCTTTGATTTAGTGTCAGTACCTCCATGTACAACTGGAAAAACCTGTCTCAACTTTTGTAAAGCTGCTGCCATCAGTATCTAACTTGCTGATTTAGGTGGGACAATGGTATAAATAAGGACAATGACCCTCTTTCTCATACATGCCTTTCAGTCTCTAACATATATATTCAAGGAAGTTTTACATGTAAATTATATATTCTACCTATAGTCTATCGTTCAAAATTAGGTTTTTTTAAAACGGAACTCTTATCAGCTAGTACCAAGAATTATTTCTGTTGTCTTAATAAGCTCTAGATTTTTGCTAGGAATAAATGTGATTTATTTCAGTAGAATTTAAGTCTGAGTAAACATATGCATGACTGTAGTGAAGTTTTGGGGACAGGAGAAAAATGCATTACATGTTTGCAGTGGTTTTTTGTTTGGTGTTTTTTGAGTGGGAGGGGAAGGTTGCTGCTGTTCCCCTGTCATGTTTGATCTTGTGCTTCAAAATTGTTTTCTTTTGCAGCGATATAGAGATTTCCCGAGCACAGACTCCAAAAGCTATTGATGTCCTTGCCAAGGAGATAGGACTGCTCACAAATGAAATTGAAGCCTATGGCCAAACCAAAGCCAAAGTCCGCCTCTCCCTGCTGGAAAGGTTGAAAGATCAACCAGACGGAAAATATGTGCTGGTTGCGGGGTAAGAAATATTTTGTTTGAATACTGTCCTTACATAGCACAAATGTAGCTTGTGCTTTCACTAACTTTATTGGTTGTTTTGCAGATTTTAGGCAACAGTATTTTAAAATGTACAGTAACCCCCTGCCTATCTTGGGGGTAGGGACCCGACCTGACCTGAGATAATTGAAAGTCTACATATGCGGATGCAGGTTGGGTCAGGCCTTGGGGGGGGGCTAGCTGGGGGGTTCTTGTACTTACCTCCCGGCTGGCACTACTGCCCCGAACAGGCCTGCAAGGGCCTTCTCGCAGGCTCGTTCGGGGCAACCCCACTCCTGGGGTAACTACAGGAGGCCTGAAATAGGCCTTCCCACCTTAGCCTAGGATGCTTTTTTTCATATACTGTGGTCCCGCTATATAGTGGGACCGCAGTACATGAACCACAAAAGGGTGGTGGGTTACTGTACTCCCTCGCACACCCTCTTTGTTTGTCATTCTCTTTTTTTTTATTTATTTATTTATTTATTTATTTATTTATTTATTTATTTATTTAATTTATTTAAAATATTTCTGTCCTGCCTTTCTCCTCAGAAGGAACCCAAAGCGGTTAAGCTGTGCTGCATTGGATAGTGCTGATTATTCCTTACATTAATCTGACTGTTAAGACTGGTTTTATCAAGAATTTTACCTGCAAGGTGGAGCAATTCTGGCAGAGGAAATTTGTACAAGGGGCATAGCAGGCTTAACCTTTCTCTGCTTCAGAAATGGAAATGGGGGTGATGCAGGTTTCTCCCCATCCACTAGGATCACAGTTCATCTCTGGCCTGCTTCCATATAGCTCCTCCCCAGAGGTCGTCCACAGAGCCAGGAGAGATTTGTTTTTGATGTACAAATCCCAGTACAGTGGAACCTTGACTTACGTCCCTCTTGACTTGTGTCATATTTGACTTACGTCCACTAGGGGTCTGTTTGACTTGCGTCACGGGCTCCGAGTTACGTCTCGGAGCCCTGGCGCAAGGCCCCAGAACTGGGCGGCAGCTAGGACCCAGCATCCCGGCTGCTGCCTTCAAACTGCTGCTGCCTCTCTGCTGTTCCACGGCCTCACCGAAGCCGCCGTCACCGGAGGAGAGGAAGAAGGGCCGGGAGCTCAGGGCTGGCCTCGCCGGGAGCCGCCCCCCCCCCCCGCCGGAGCTGGCTCTTCTTCCTTCATCCGGCAGCGGTGGCTTTGCCAAGGCCATGGAACAGCTCCGGGTGCTCGGGGCTGGTCTCGCCGGGAGCTGCCGCCGCCGCCGCCAGAGAGGCCAGCTCCGAGCACCCGGAGCTCTTCCTCGGCCGGGACTTCCACCCACAGCGGCAGGCAGAGAAACAGGCGAGCAACGGGGGAGGGGGGGCAGGGCAGAAGGGCCAGGATCCAGCCGCTTCCCCCCCTGCCGGTTGGCCTCTTGTGTGTGTGCGTGTGCGTGTGAGGGGCGGTGGATGACCGCTTGCAAGCCTGTGGATGAAGGGGGAGGGACGAGGAACCCCCCCCTCAAATGCGGGAGGGTGTGGCTGAGGGCAGGGGGGCCCTACCTGGCCAGAGGGGGTGCCGAAGGTGGGGGGGGAGAGCCCTGCCTTCTCTCAGGACCCGTACACCTGTGGGTTGGGGGAGGGGAGGCCACCCTTCCTGGCCGGGGCCACTGGCTTGGACGACCACTCTGGCGAACGGGGCAGGGGGGAAGCCACTTATGTCATGAGGCCATGCCCACCAGCTCAGGGGCCGCGACCAAAGCACCCACACTCTCGGGGATGGGGAAAACTCCCTGGCAGGAGGTGGCAGCGGCAGCATTAATGCCTGGTGATCCCTGCGGCTCTCGAGACGGAGACCTCCTCCTCTGCCCCCGTCCTGTTCCTTCCCGGCCGCGCTCCACGGGGAGCGAGCAGGGCTTTCTCCCCCCACCCGCCTCGGCTGGCCATGTCCGGGCAGGGAAGGCTCCTCTTTCCCCTCAGAAGGGAAACTGGGCTGCGGAGAGGAGCCCCCCCTCACCACTCCCGGCCCACTTTGTGAGGGAAGTGCGTATGTATGTGTGTTTTGGGGGGGGGAGACAGTCAAATTTGTGTTCAATTGCTGTTTTGGGGGGTCTTTTTCATCGTCTGGAACGGATTAATCCACTTTCCCGTTACTTTCTATGGGAAAAGTTTGTTTGACTTAAGTCATGTTTGACTTAAGTCTAGACCTCCGGAACGGATTAATGACGTAAGTCAAGGTTCCACTGTACTGCCCAGTTGTCATGGCCATCTTTAAAACATCGTTTTTACCAAAGAACTGAAATTGATTTCAAGCTTCTTTCCAATGCTCTTTGTAACAGGGCTCAATGGCAAAAATTGGTCCCAGGACCTTATGGCTTATTTATCTTTAAACGGAACCTTGTGGCAGAGTAGTTAAACTACTGTGGCCGAAATTGTGCTCATGACCTGAGGATCAATCCCAGGTAGCCAGTTCAAGGTTAATTCAGCTTTCCATCCTTCAGAGGTTGGTAAAATGAGTGCCCAGCTTACTGGGGGGCATTGGAGGAGGGATATATAGCCTGCATAATTAAATTGTAAACCTTCCAGACAGTGCTTTAAGTGCTATGGGGTGGTGTATAAGCAGCACACTTTGTTTTCACTTTGCTTTTTATTTGAATGAATTGGTCTTAAATGTCCCTAATGCTTTCTAGAAATTAAGAAAGGTTTTTTTTTCTGGACTATAGTTCCCAGCATCCTTTAACCAGCCAGGCCGTGAAGTCACCAGTTTCCTGATGAAAAGAGAGAATGCCCATCACTCTGGAAAATCTCTTTTCTATGCACAGTTATAGTAAACCACAATTGTTTTTTGTTTTGTTTTTTGTAAAGAGTGAACAGAGATTGGTAGTATTGTAAAAGCCCATGTTGGCATAAAGCTAAGAGTCAGTGATGTTATCAAAATGCAAAGTTAATTGTTTTCAAAGCTAAATCTAGTAGATTAGTAATTTTTAATTAATGACCATGCCCATTCTTCAGTTCAGCAGACTTTAACTTTTTTGTAGCGCAGATCAAGATTGGCAACAACTAGCTAATATTTTCTGTACCTGACAAGTCAGCATGTTTACTAAGACAAATTATCATCTGAGTACATGCTCAGGTGTTGTTTGTAATGTAGATTCTAGAGGAGAAAAAGTAATCTTGTCTGTAATGCACATGCATGGGATGATCTGACTTTAACAGCTCTGGTTCAAGATCTGTGTGCTTCGTTTTCTGACTATGAGTAGAATCAATTGACAGCAGAAATATGAGGCCCCGATCCCACATCCTATGGAAACCAGCCACTTCACGGTCTCAGCATCACAGCAGATTACAGAGAGGAAACCCCATGGTTACTGCATAAACATTGTTGAATTGAGCTCAGTGACACTTTAAAAAAGATTCTGGTTGGTTGAGAGAAGAATATTGGTCAGCCCTCCTAGGGTCCTTAATTATAATTGTGAGCTTTATGTCTTTGGGAATGTAGTGCTTTGACAGCTGATGTAACAGAGAGGAGGAATGACACATTGTTTTGTAAGACCTGAAGGGCAAAATGCTTCATTTTTAAAAAGATGGCAATCTGTTGCTCAATTATTTCAGCTTGTATCCCTCACCAGACGTGGATGTTGTATACAAAGGACAGCTGGACCTTTTGCATAGTTTGTAAAGTTAAGGAAAATATGTTTCTAATTAAGAGAGAGATTTCTAGCTCAAGTCTTCAGCCCATCATACTTATAGGAGTTACTCCTTTTGGCTAACATATGCATGAATGCTTGTATATATATATCCCTGGGAATGAAAATGTAATCCTTAATGTCAAATATGTTAAATAAACTACTTATTTCACTGCACGTACTAAAGTATCACAGATTTTAAGCAGTTGCACTGCCTATCTTGGCAATGGCTTTTGTCAGACATTGAGTGGAAGTGATGTGAATGAAAACAGTCTTTTTGTTTCGTGCTTTTTAATTTGAATTTTCTGCGGACGATGAAAGAGATAGCCCCTAAATGAATTCCTCGAGCCCTTTTGAAATTGATAGAGAAATACATAATCATCTGCCATCCTTTAATTTTTGATGGAAGTGCATATCGCTGTTTTAAAAGGCAGAACTAAAATTAACAAAGCACTGCTGATTAGGAAAATAGAAGAAGCTTGGCCACAATTTAAACTTTTAACAGAGCTTCTGGATACTAGCTTCTTAGAGCTCACTGAGTTAAGTGTCCAGCTACAGAGCCAGAGGCCTGGGAGTTCAATAAATAGCCTGTGTGGTCTTGGTGAAGTTGTCCAGTTTACAGATTGACCACAGAAGAAAGAAAAAGTAAACCATTTCTGAGTATTCTGTACCCGGAAAGCCCTAAACAAAGTTACTATAAGTCACTGACTTAACTACACACTATTATTACTAGGGGATTTTCAAGCTTTAGGGCAACTTCCTTTGATAGCTAATATAAATCATTGGCATCTGTTAGTGAGGAGAATATAGTATCCTGACGCCCTACATATCAAGAACAATGCTATGTAAGCTAATGGGAGACAACTTGAACTCTGCTTGAAGGCAGACTGAGGGGAGAACTGGGCAGATTGATGAAGACCACAGATTAGTCCTATGTAAGATATGGCATTATTATACTTCATTTCCTTCTGTAAGATCTCAGACCTCCCGGTTGAACTCCCTTTCCATTCTCATTGCTTTGAGGAAAAGGCTGGAGACACATCTCTTCAACCAGGGCTTTAAAATGGCTTTCAAAAGTTTGTAGTTGATTTTATTTGTCTTATGGCTGAATATGTATGTTGGGAGCCAGGATGGTTTTATACATTTGCTTATTTCTTAGTGATGTTGTTAGTGACCATGTGTGTTGTTGCTGTACAGTAAAGGGGGAGCTAGGAATGATTAAGCGTCATCATTACTGTCTAGGGCAGTAATGGTGAACCTTCAGCACTCCAGATGTTTTGGACCATAACTTCCACAGTCCTTTGTCATTGGCGACACAGGCTTGGAATTCTGGGAGTTGTGGTCCAAAACATCTGGAGTGCCAAAGGTTCGGCACCACTGGTCTAGGGTGTGTGTATGCAGCATTGTCATGCAGGTGTACTATTTTGGCACGGTTCAAGCAGAAACGTTTTCCCCATGACTGCCATTTGAGGCCACAGATAATTATATTCAGGGGGCTCCTATACTTTTCTATACCTTACCGATTGCAAAAGATACACTCTATAGAAGCTGCGAGCATGTGTTTTTTGCCATATTAATTTTCCTTTCAATGTCCCATATTCCCTGCATTTAGGAAATTTCCTTCTTCTAACAATTCTGTAAATTCTGTAAATAAACTCTGCAATATTTAAAGTCTTCACATATACCCTACAGAATATTGCATGTCCTTGATTCTTTCTCCATTTCTGCATGTAAGATGTTTTCCAAAATGACTCCAGAGGTCAAAAAATAAGGATAATGCTTTTATTTGTTTGTTTTAATTCACACCTCTGATTTAATCCACTGTCACACATGAAGCATAAATTGAATATATATGTGGTGTTAGTGAAATTATATAGAAAAATGAAGGTGTACAATTATATAGATAAATGAAGTGTACAATTGATACACGAGTTTTATTATCTTTACTGAACTTCATTGTTTTGTCAAGGACGATCTGATATGACCATCTATGTTCTAGCTGTTAGTATATCTGATATTCTTGGGTGGGGAAGGTAGAGCTGTTCTTTAACCAAGTATCCATGTACTGTTTCAAATACTAACTACTCTGCTATTGACTGAAGCAGTAGATCTTTACTCCAGACAATGGAGCTGCTCTTGCTACAGCAAGACAAAAGTTGTCTTTGATCGCAGGAGATTCAGAAAATGAAATTCCCAGTCTCTCATGTAAGGAATCAGTCCTTTAGGGCAGGCATGTCCAAGCTTCGGCCCTCCTGGTGTTTTGGACCAGAACGTCCAGAATTCTAAACTTAGATTGCCAATGGCAAAGGACTGTGGGAGTTGCTGTCCAAAACATCTGGAGGGGCGAAGTTTGGACATGCCTGCTTTAGGGTCTAATGAGGTTATACCAGCCCTGAATTTTAGTGCTTTAGCGTCAAATAAATTGATTATTACCTATTCAGGATGGGAGCCATCATATAAATCAGATAGTGCTATGATTCCAACCACCTCCACCACCCTGTATAATTCTGAACACAAGAGACTTGGACAGCAGGTTGGATTGCAGCTCTTGTTAACCCTAGCCAGCATAGCCAATAGTAGGGAATGATGTGATTTGCAGATGGCCATCTGAAGGGACACAAGTTGTCCAATCCTATTTTATGGTATTTCTGTGTAGTTGTAGCTACTCTACTATTGCTACGTTCAGCGGCTTGCAGGATATATGAATAAAACTTTGTGAAAGCAGAGTCGTTATAGGTTTTACAGGATACAATTGCTTTACCGAGAGAAGCATGCTGGTTTTATATAAAACATATTTTTCCCATGCATACTTGGCACGATTAGGAGTAATGGTTCCCAGGGCACATTAGATAAAACCATTCATTATGTCTCGTTTAAATTTTGAAAAAAAATGAGTTATCAAGACAGTTGGAGAAGGCTTTGTCTTGAATGTAAATCTATTCTGAATTCAGTATATGTTCCAAGTCTTCCAAGCAGCAGCCAGAACTTCTGATTATTTTCCCTTTGTTAAGTCGGTATCTGAAGCAAATACAGTATTGGTGCTGTCAGTGCAAATACAGTACATGTGAATGTGCTTGCATTGTCACTTTTGAAGTAGTAATACTGTGTTGAAATTAAGTATGGTAGATTTCTGTTTTGATTTGGTTTGAATTAGTAACTTTCATGTTCCTAGTTAGACAAAACTTCTTGATTAAATATATTTTATCTTCCTGTATTATTTTAGGATTACGCCAACCCCTCTTGGTGAAGGGAAGAGCACTGTGACTATTGGCTTGGTCCAAGCTCTAACAGCCCACCTTAAATTGAATTCCTTTGCCTGCCTGAGACAGCCTTCTCAAGGACCAACATTTGGTGTTAAAGGTATACATTCTTTACAAATCACCTTGCCTTGAGAGCGATATGGTAAAGGAGCCCAGTAATCCAGAGCTGTATCTGAGAGGGACTCCTTTTCTTAAAGGACTTCCCAAAATGGCAGGAGATTGGAAACTCAGTAATACACGTTCAAAACTGGCACTGATACGATTATTCCATCCTGACTGCAATAACCATTTGCTATCTTTTTCAAAGATCTGGATGGTGGTAACATTCATCTGTGTAAACATGCATCTTTTCAACTGCTGGTACTTCTTCATTTTTCGGTGATTCATTAGAAAACTTTTGCATTTTTTGGTGATTCATTAGAAAATCAAAATTAACACACCAATTTCCTGATCTGTATTTTACAAAATGGCTTAATTATGTCCCAGGCTTCTTTTCTTTTATTTGCTCTTGTAATATGAAGCTTTGTTTGTTGCCTAGGTGGAGCAGCTGGGGGTGGATATGCTCAAGTCATACCAATGGAAGAGGTAAATAAACATTTATCTTACAAAATTAAAAGTAGATCCATGCTCCCAATTCAGCTGATACTTCATAAATATTTGTTCCAGAATCTATTAAGTATTTCTTTCATGATTGGCTGGGGTATTGTGCTATCTTAATGAGATGCAAGATAGCACCCTTCATTTTATATACAAAATCAGACCCAAGTGACACACATCTAAATCTTGTTTCAAGCTTGACAGTAGGGCTTACATTCTCCTGAATAGCTGAGAACAGCAACCTGGCTTAGGGAGTGCAGGGCAGGCCATGAGGTTGAAATTGTTCTATAACTGGCAAAGGGAAGGATTTTCATCAGGAACAACCATTAAGGCTTTCACAGCAGCTGCCAGAGACTACAATGTGACACAACACTTCCACTCTGGTTAATGGGAGGCCCAACCTTATATGAACTCTGTTACATGTTTTATGATGGGTTAAGGATCTTTTGATCAGTGGCATTAGGAAAATATATTAAATTAACCAAAAATATGAGTCTACTAAGTTGAATTATGTGAATTATACCGCAGGTGCACACATCCCAAGAAATGCCGTTCCCCCTGCAACTTACTGTAATGCATCTGCACTTAGGTCATAATGGCTCCAAGGAATTGCACCCTGAGCTAATACCATCTATGTTTCGTGTTAAATAATTTCAACTGTGATGATGACGATTTTATATTATTTCCACGACATTGTAAAAGCTGTTCATCCCACAAACATGGCTGGATTTCAACTACTAATTTCATGGAGTGTGTGAAATGAATGCTTTCTTGTTTGTTGTTCATCTGTAGTTCAACCTTCACTTAACCGGTGATATTCATG
Organism: Phrynocephalus guinanensis; assembly: GCA_037367245.1. Taxonomy (NCBI): domain Eukaryota; kingdom Metazoa; phylum Chordata; class Lepidosauria; order Squamata; family Agamidae; genus Phrynocephalus; species Phrynocephalus guinanensis. The sequence goes on along the minus strand of CM074733.1, from coordinate 101,883,757 downwards.
CCATTACCGCAGCAAATAACTTGCTGGCTGCAGCCATAGATGCTAGAATTTTACATGAGAACACTCAGTCTGATAAGGTAAGGGCAACCTTTCATCATTTCCACTTTGAATTTTCTACTGATACTACTGTGAATAAATTGGTTTGTATCCTACAATATCTTTGCATTAACACAAGACCCACTGGATCTAGCATGCACTCATTTAAGTCAACAAAAGGTAGTCCCATTACAGCTTTTAAAAATCAAGCATGAGAGTTGCACAACAGACTGTGTACATGGTTGTGTAACTGCTTGTACAGCCTTTTCAAAACTGCTTCCCGGTGTAATTTGTTCAAAATGTGCTAGTAGGGATTATCACCCTAGTAAAATGGTGTTGGATTTAAATGTTTTCAAAAATACAGAATTGATTATTAATGTATTGGCAGAATTTGGCTGAAGTCCTGAATGTGTAAGTTCCTCAACGTAAGGCTGATGATGTCATCCACTGGGGCAACCTTTGAGAAATCAAATATTTCCTTCCTTGTGCTAGGGGCTTACGTGAGAGTGAGCCCTGAGTAATCCCTTTCCTCATCTGGAATCTGGGGGAGGACCACAGGAGAAGAACGGGCAGGACTTAAGGGTTGAAAATCACCACCTTAAAAAAAAATCTCCTTTCCATCCCACTTTACTCCATACATTCCTGGACTAGCACATGGGAGATTTCAACCATCATATCCAAATGAAAGGAATGTACTGTATCCTCCTTGATGGGGCTAGTGCTTTTCCTAATGATTTTCATTGCATATTCCTTGCAGGCTTTATATAATAGATTGGTTCCATTAGTTCAGGGGAAAAGGGCATTTTCAAACATACAGCTTGCACGCCTGAAGGTAAGTGGTTGTTAAACCCTCCAATAATGCTTTATCGATTCTTTTAGAAGTGATTGATTTTCAGACGTCATATTCATTAGGGTTTAAGTTGTTTTAAGTTTTAATAAGTATTAATAGTAAGCTCATACAGGACAGAGGGCCATTCCAAAAGTTAGATTAAAATGAGCCATCTTCTTATCATGGAGAGACTTCTACCATCAAACAAATGTGTGACATTTGAAGGAAAATAGTATGCATGTGATCAGACAGTGACAGTGAAATTGCTTTGGATCATGCTAGTACAGTAAATGTCATTTCCAGGGTGCAGTTTTAAAAGAACCCTATAAAGGGGCTCTTCCAGCCGTTCTGATTATACTAGCCTGCTCCAAAGCACAAATATACCTCCCAAAAAGGGGTCTGACAGAGCAGAGAGCACAGTCAAGCTGGTTTGTGATCTGCAGCACATCCTCCTATCACTAGCAAATAGAACAAACCAGACTGCTGTAAGTGCTCCAAGATGTGATGTAATGTATATTCACCCTATATGAAAGTTTCAGTTCCACCACAGGTTCAGCAGAGGTTTATAGCTTATAGAAAATATATTAGCCTTGTTCTGAAATCTGCTGTATCCCTACTTGTAAGTAATGGCCCACAAATGGGCATTCCTTCTGCCTAAACACATTGCACAGTGTTGTAGATTTGAACTTGGCTCCTTCAGGCAAACTAGTCAGATCACATTGCGGGGTTTGGAGTGGGGAGGGATGGAATGGGGAGGCGAGTACCCTGGAGAATCCCCCACACTTTTCATCCTTTCTGTGGCCAAGATGAGTCAAACTACTGCTATGCTTCCATTGTTCAAGGATGTGTTCTTCAAGAATCTGCAGAAACCCAAAAAATTATTACCGCAGGATAACTGTCCTGTTATCCCCACTGGCAGCCAAAACAGGTCATCTGGGACAAATCTAATGGGTTTCTCTATAGATAAGGGAGATGTTTTTTCATAATGAAGGTAGCTGATTGAAAAGGTTATGTCATAAGGTTCATCAAACCACACAGCCTGAGACGCTAAGTGCCCTACTGGAGTAAGACTAAGATATATTGATCACAGCCCACATCTGGTTAAATAGGAAGAAAAAGCTATTTTTTTAATTGTAAGCCGCCCAGAGACCTTTGGGTAGTGGGCGGCATATAAGTTGTAAAAATTAATTAATTAATTAATTAATTAATTAATTAATTATTCATTTTATGCCTGCACAGAATCTTCCACATTAGCTGCCGAATACATGGATAAGATATACACCTAGAGAGAACGGGGATCAAATTTTGAGCAGAAATGTCTAAAAATACATAATCATAAGCATGCTATTGCTTATTGGTTAAACTGAATATTTTTGAAGGCACAACTAGTTAACGCCAACTGCAGTTTCCTACTTTGAAATACACGGTGGGTTTAGGTTGCTTAAAGTCTATGTGTGTGTGAATTTTAGAGGTCAGTCTCTCCCCTGCAACTTGATGCACAAGCCACTTCAAGTGACAGGGTTGAGAGATGGAAATAAGATGGAGCTTCTTGGAGTCACAACCTGGGAAGACCAGGAAGTGACTACACTTCGGTTCAGATAGTACTTTGCTCCATCTCCTTAACGTTACTACAGTTTAGTCTGGTATCTACAGGTGGCTGAGTTTAATTTATTATGCCAGCTAGTGTCTTTGATAACCACTGGGTGGCAATGGGTAGCTAAACACAGAGAACCCTGTATCTTTTATTTTTATACCTCTGCTCTAAAATCCAATATTTAAATACCAGTATTTTTAAAAAACTGATCGGCACAATTTCAGTATTCATGTTTGTATGTGTTGAGAGGTAGATCTCAGGAAACTTTGCATGGGGAAAATTAACACAGTAGGGAAAACTATTAGAAAATGTCCAGAAGAAAAGTAGAATTGATAATTTGTAATAAAGTTCTGAACAGCCAGCTATTTAGTCATTTAGTGATGGTAATAATCTCTGCCTAGCTTTTTCCTACTAGTTTACAGTTTGGATGTCTACTTGGGTTGGGGAGAGGGGACAACCAAAATACAAACATTCAGGGGGAGATATTTTTATTAGGAAGTCTTCAATCTCTCTAGAAATCTTGATCAATCTCGGTGCCCCCTGCAAAAAAAAGTTGGTGTTGGTAAGAAGCACAGAGATGCAAAATCCACCTATAGCCATGAGGCCTATATAGTAATGACTTCTGCAGCCAACATGGAGATGACAAAGTTACTTGTAGATATACCAAAATAAAAGTGTACAGTACCTAAAAACAGATGTATAAGGCAGCATTTTTGGAAACACCAGGCGGTTGTTCCGGCTTAAGGTGGACAAGCTGGGTAGGACTTGGGAAGCATATTTATGCCCTCGGTTCCCTCTGCAGGCCACAAGGAGCCTGAAAAGTCACAATTTTCTTTTAAAATAGAAAACATACATTTAGTTTAGGAGGCAGAGGACTTTAGGCCACACCCAAGACTTAAGAAGCAAAAATCGTTGCTCTGGGATAAGGAGATGCTCTGGGATAAGGAAATTTATTTATTTATTTATTTATTTATTTATTTATTTATTTATTTATTTATACCCCACCCATCTAGCCATCTGTCCACTCTTGAATTTTGGATTTTAATGAGGGGTCCTTGTGCACTCTTGAGAGGGCTACAAAATGCTCCCCAAGAGAAATTTGGAGCCCATGGACTCTACATTTCCTTTGGTACAAAAACAGATTCCTAAGATGACATAGAAAAGAGAAACAAACGAGTCACATAAATATTGGGTTTTATAATGTGGGGTGGAATCTGTCCTTTGATCACAAGTAGTGAATATGTCCTAGTGGATGGAGAGAACAGACACCCCCCCCCCCCCGCAGTTGGCATGCCACTTTTGGTGTCATATTCTGCTTTGCATGAATAGATGATGCATTTTACAAAGAAAAGACAAAGAATTTGGAAAGAAAGTGGGCTCAGACATTTGGGCTGGAAAGCGCGTGATCTTGTTCAGCCAGCATGCTGGATGCCATTGCCTTTGGTCCTGTGTACACAACTGAAGAGGACTTGACTGTCTGCCAGCAATCGTAGCAACAGTGTGCAGTGTTATCATAAGGAGTCATGAACATGAGACAAGCAGCAGTGTAGTGATGCTGAAGACTTGGCTGGTTTGAGGTGGTCAGAAGCAGTTCAGAGCTGCAGTAGTGGCTTGAAACTGGAAAGAATGAGAGAGCATGGGCAGAGAGTGGTGCTAGGAGGCCCTGAGGCACATAGTTCTATGACTGACCCATCAAAAGTAGTTGTTTTAAATTAGATATTTCAACCTGACGGAGGACTGTTGAGGTGGAAAAAATCTCATTTCTCAGGGTCCTGTCTGTGGCAAGAGAGTAAACTCCACACCTGCCTTATGGAGTGCAGTTGCTTAATGGCTCCAGGGAAGACCACAGGACACCGGAGAGACCAACACTGTGCTCTGGGCAATCACAGGCTGCAGGGATGGTCCATAGTCTTTTGACCGAAGGGGACTAAGCTATGCTCCCTTCCTTCAAGACAGTATGAGTAATACTCCCCAATTGTGCCTGCTGTTTTGTTTTCATTGACTTGTATGTGGAAACTGTGATTGATGTAGGAATGCCTCTGCTAGAGATCAACAGTCTGAGTGCATCTTTCTCTTATTCCAGTTTGCTAAAAGATAGAGGTGTCTATCAACAGTCATATGGTCTCGTCAATACCCCCTATGGTTGTTCAATCTGATGTCCACACCCAGATGTGTTGGATTACAACTCCCACCATCCCAGACATCTTGACCATTGGCTTTTGCCTGGGGATTATGGGATTTCTAATCCAACACATTTGGAAAGTAACAGCCTGTAGATACTGTAGGTACAGAATTCTTGAGTTATGGCTTTGTTTCTGTGGCTTTCCATTCAACAGTCTTCATTTACACATTTGATTCTATTTGTTTTCCTTCTTTCTAGAGGCTGGGAATAACCAAAACAGATCCTAACGCATTGACAGAAGATGAGATTACCAGATTTGTCCGACTTGACATAGATCCAGCTACAATAACATGGCAAAGAGGTAGGTCTTAGAAAGCCAGCAGAGTCTGCTAGTTCTGTATGTTGAATCCCACCGAGGCTACCCAGTGGAACGTTCACAACCAAAAGATGAAGAGAAGCTTCTGATACCTTGATAGCGACTAGAGATGGGCACGAATAAAAAAAATGACATTTTGTTTGTCGTTTCTAGGGTCCGTTTTGGTTTGTTTCCATTTTTCGCGAATTTTTGAAAAAAATTTGTTTTCGTTTTCGTTCATTTCATTACCGTTTTGTTACCAGTTATTTCATTTTTTTGTGATTTTTTTTTTAGCATTTAAAGCAGTTCACTGTATTGCAGTAATGGAAATGAAACGCATGACAAAATTTCCGGTGTTTCTGTTCGTTTCGTTTCATTTTGGAGACAAAATTCATTTGTCGTTTCGTTGCGTAACTAAACGAAAAAATGAAAATGGAAACAAAAAATTGTTCGTTTCATGCCCATCTCTAGTAGCGACTATTACCAAGACATCAGGGAACAGAATAATTTCTTAACCAGGATGTATAACAACTGGAATACAGAACTTCTGTTAGAGCAATTTATTTGTGAGGACAAGGGACCATGTAATAGAAACTAAACTCTAGCCTTTCTGCACAGAAAAAAGTTCCTCTTGTTCTAAAATATAATTTGTCCTGTTTGGATGTTTTCAAACAATCATGGGCCCCCTTTTTTCCCAACGTTAAGAACCAACTTTGGTAAATAGAAAATTCTATAAAAAGTAGTTTCATTTAATAAATACCTATCAGAAATGGGGGAAATTGACCTTCCAGATGTTTTGGCTGACAACTTCCATCAGCTTCAATTGGCATGGGAAATGGTGGTGGACTGTGAAGGAGGATCAAAGATTCCCCATTTTGTGTTCTTCAGGTTATTTCAAGAGGTATGTTTAATAATCATGCTAAGAAAGCAGATTCCTGTTCTTGTGGGTTGTTTTTGAGGTCATCTTTCCTGATTTTTCTGACAAAACATATGCATATGTATCGACTGTAACAAATCCTATGGCTGATTTATGAATTCACGGTTAAGCAGCCCTACATGCCTGGTTTTTACCCCATAAGCATTTCAAAAGTGCTATCTATCTATCTATCTATCTATCTATCTATCTATCTATCTATCTATCTATCTATCTATCTATCTATCTATCTATCTATCTATCTGAGCTGTAGTCCAAATGGATGTTTCCCTAGCTTTGCTTCTCCCATACATTGGACAGAGTTGAGGGTGCCGTGGGCCCAGAAGGTACCTTTATGTTCTTGTTTTGAGCCCTAAAAAGAAACCATGTTTGGACAGTGATCACCGTTGTGGTGGGTGGGGCAAATAGTTCCATGTAGGAACAGACAGAAAGATGGAGAACTCACTCTTCATCATCTCTGCCCTGGTCACCCGTGACTTATGACTAGAGCAGATCCCTGTGGGCTCCTTTCCCAAGTCCTCACGACTGCTCCACCCCTCCCACCAACCAAGCTCTGCGGCGCTCGCAGTGGCAGAGGAGGAGCACCCGCCCACCCACCCACCAAGCTCCGCGTCACTGACGGCAGCGGAGAAGGAGGTGCACCCGCTCACCCCCCCCCCACCAAGCACATTTAGCCACCAAATGTGCAGTTGTCAAGTGACTTCTCAGTAGATGGAATCCTACAGTCCGCCCCAATACCATTGAAAATGTGGTGAAAGGGTTCCAATTCATACATAAGGAAGCAATCGGCAGCTTAAATCCAAGCCATATATGTAAAGCCAGAGCTTGATTACTTATGCATGCACAATATTTCCAAAACATAATCAACCTGTCTGCAATATGATAATTCCATCCACGAACTGGAAGCTTCAAGTGGCTATGCCTGTGCCTGGACACATACAGTATGTTTTCACACACACACACCCCCACACAGAGCATTATCTTTTCCCATTGCAGCAAATATTCTACTTTCACATTGTGCAAGATGAAAACATCTATGTAAAACTATTCTAAGATGTTTGTATGTATGAATGAAGACAGAGAGTTTTAAAAAGAATTATCTGGTAATATGGTTGGAGGTAGCCCGTTTCGACTTTGCAATCATGGATTTGGTGTTTTGCCAGATGTTGTATAATATAATGTTTTAAAAGCTTTTTAAATTCCCTGCATTTTAAATAGCGATGGGATTCTAGCTGTGTCTTTTCAGTTTCAGATAAGGACTATTTGGTTTTCTTAAAATTGAAGCACTTCGTGATTTAGCTTTTAGTTCCTAGGGCCTTTTCACATGACCCCTAAGATCCGCTGGCCACTTAAATTCGGACCAGAGATCTTGGGGGTTTGTCGCTCTTCCTGTGTTCCCACCCCCTCCGCACTCGTAGCTGCTGTCTGCGTGAGGGGAGGGAGAAAAAAAGGGAGAAAAGAATGCAGGCTCACCTCCGTCTGCCGGTCGAAGCCGCCCCGAGCCCCGTCGTCATCCTGATTCCTGTCTCTTAAAGGGGCGGGGGGCAAAAACAACAACAAACAGAAGCGAGGAGAGCCCAGCACTCACTAGATTATATCCGCATCAGGGATTTTCACCCCCGGAGAGCAGGTACCTGAAAAGTGTGCTGGGACGCACTTAGGTGGGCGTGGTCGCATTTAATTTTCTGTAAACCCCGGAGCTAGTGGGGAAACAATTTTAAGCTCCGGAACTGGGACCCATTTGGCGCGGAGTTTAGGGGTTGTGTGAAAAGGCCCCTAGTGTTGTAAAGTGTATAGTGGTCCCAAGTTTTGACATTCTGGACATTGCCATTGTTCCTTGTGCTGCAGCACAGTGTTGACAAACCTATGTCACGGGTGCCAAAGGTGGCACTTGGAGCCCTTTGTGTGGGCACCCGAGATCGCCCCTTCACTACCACCTGTATTCAGGTTAAATTGCTGTATTGGCACTATGCATATAATTAGTGGGTTTTGAATTGCACTTTGGGCAGTCGATCTCTAAAAAGTTCACCATCACTGGTATACCACATCTGAATATTTACCTGGTAAACCCTGAAAAGGATTGCCATAAGTCAGAATTCACTTGATGGTACATGATGATGGTGGCGGTGGCGGTGCTAATTTTCTGTTTTCAAAGTTAGCTTTTTTTTTTTTTAAATACTGTCTATCTGATCTTGGTTTTATTTTAACGGTTTTTAGCTTGCATTCAAGGGAAACTTTTGTAGGGCAAAATTCAGGGCCATGCATCTCCTTCTAATGTGCCATCACTTGTGACTTACGGTGACCCTTTGAATGGTTGGCCTTCATGACATTCTGTCATTAACAGTCCTGCTGAGCCCTTGCAAACAGGATCTTCCAGAAGCCTGTGAAAAATCTGTGGCAACAATTATTGCGATACATAGCTAGCATCATTGCTCTCATCCAATCTGTTAATTTGCTGCAAACGAACTGTCAAGAGGTTTTGTTGCTTTTCATGATGTTGCTAAATTTCTTGAGTCTCACTAAGATCCTAGGATTATAATTGTTAGAATGAAGTGTATACAGTACATTTTAAAGTGCAAGGCATTGTATATTTACAGGATGAAATATAGAGACCATTTATCTAGAGTTTAAGCTTCAAAGGAAGTTTCTACTGTGTGTAGAATCTACATATATCTAAAGGAAGAGAGCCAGATTGAACAATTCTTTCTTTCTTTCTTTCTTTCTTTCTTTTTTCTTTCTTTCTTTCTTTCTTTCTTTCTTTCTTTCTTTCTTTCTTTCTTTCTTTCTTTCTTTCTTTCTTTCAGTGGTGGACACAAATGATAGATTCCTTAGGAAAATAACAATTGGGCAAGCAAATACAGAGAAGGGGTTTTCCCGTCAGGTAGGTAATCATCTGACAGCTTGGGCAAGTAAGTACAGAGAAGGTTTTTTTTCTTCAGGTATGTAATCATCTGACAGCTTTGTGCATTTGAGAGGGAAAAAACCACCTTTGAACCATGAAAAACTTTTATCTCCTCTTTTCAGTGAATGTTTTGAAGGCTGGAGTGCCATATGAGAGGGGTGACAAAATGTAGCCCTCTGGATGTAATTGAGCTGCAACTCCCAACATTCCTGCCATTGGTTATAAGTATGGCTGATGGGAGTTGTAGTCCAGCAAAAGACCAATAGTGCTTTTTAGGTAAGAACTCATTTCTAGGGAGACTTGCTTTGCTGGATGACAGTTTCAAGCAGTAATTTCTAAACTGGGCCAAGGTAGGGCAGGTATTTAGAGTGCGTCTCTCTATTTGGATGCTTTTTTCCTCTTCATCCGGTGTAACTTTGCTCCTTAATAATGGTGTGCAGGATTGCATCCTAAATATAAGGTCATTTACAGATCAACCAACTTAGAGCACTATTGAATATATGAGGACTGTAGCACATTCAGTCAAGAGACATCGCTGAGCTTGGTTGATCTTCCTCCCAGGTAGCCCACTGCTCTCAAGTCCAGATTTTGTTTTGTTTTGTAGGTATCATCTGTATTACAGTTCCCCTGTGACCATAGCACAAGGGGACCTAAGAAGTGGTAAATCCATTTCTTAAAAGTAGTCAGAGTTAATAGCTTTGAACAAAATGAAAGTTTATGTCACCTATTTTAGCCATAATGTGGAGGGCAGGTGGCAGTTATTCTAAATGTAAGAAATAGGATCCAGGTTTTTTATGTGCTCCTGCCCAGAGAATTGTGTGTGTGTGTGTGTGTGTGTGTGTGTGTGTGTGTGTGTGTGTGTGTGTGTGTGTGTGTGTGTGTGTGTGTGTGTGTGTGTGGTTTATATACCACGCCGTTAGTGCACACACTGCTCTGAGCAGCTTAAAGATTAAAACTTACAAAACCCAAAGAGCCCACTGCCACCTTTGTTCTACTGTGGCATGTAAACAGTGTGGTAGGTATCACACATGGTCCTGCACACAACCCTCCAATAGTTCTGTCTCTTCTGTTTGCAGGCTCAGTTTGATATAGCTGTTGCAAGTGAAATCATGGCAGTCTTAGCCCTGACAAGCAGCTTGTCCGATATGAAAGAAAGAATGGGCAGAATTGTTGTTGCCAACAGTAAACAGGGGCAACCAGTGACAGCAGAAGATCTGGTATGTTGTATTTCAAATAAGTCTCCATTCAGCTGATCCCAGCATTGCTAATGTCTCACTAACTGTTCAATAGGAGAATGGGAATTCATAGTTTGATCAAAACTGCTAGTTATGGCAAAATCCAGCCTGTTCCTTTTTTAAGGGCAATGCATGTTATTATAACACAAACACACCCTCATTTCCCATTTGCTACTCTTGAACCTCCCATTGTACTTTCTTCCTTCTGGAAGGAGGGGTTATCTATCTAACAAAGGATAGAAAATGGCCTAAATTAGAGGGAAATTTCCAAGGTGCCCAAAAGGCAGCCCTGCAAGTTAAATTAAAGAGTAAACATGACTCATTATAAGAAAAAAGTAGCAATGGTCATTATGTCTTAATGAAAAATAGAATTTAGTTATGCTCTCAATACCCCCCAGACAATGTGTTATAACCATGCAATGCAGCCTGTTTTTTTCTGATTCGCCTCTTAAGAAGCAGACCTAGCACCACCATCTGCCCTAAATATTTCAGACTTTTGTCTATAATTTTTCCGTAGTATCCACAACAAATTGCTGCACAGCCTGAAGAGGTGGATTTGACCCACAAAAGCCTGCTGATTCTTTGATTTATTTTAGTGGTCTCATAAAGGCATCGCCTACTCCTGCATTTGTAGTGTGAGCATGAACTAGATCTTAATGTTGGCTTAATCATGCCAGAGGCTAATTTCAGGTCTGAGCTGCCCCTTGGTTCTACAGAAAGAATGGGGAACATATGGCTTGCCAGCTGTTTTTCCTTTGACGCCTCACCAATGGCTACGCTTGTAAAGGATCATGGCATTCAGAACCCTACAACATGTAGAGGTTTGCAGTTCTAATGGTGTTTCCTTTCATGTGGTTTTGGGGAGTGCGAGATACATCTTGTTTTATTATCTTTTATAATAGCTGTGCATGGGCCAATGGAAGTTACATGCCTGGAACTGCATGGAAGGTCTCCTCTAGGCTGTCTTGGTTGTCCTGAGAGGTGGGACATAAGCTTATCTGTAAACCAAATAAAATAAAAGTTGTAAAAAGGGCTATTCTGCATAAGGAAAGATCGCCGGTACATATAGGTTTTGTATTGTTTTGCTTTGTTTATAAAAGAGGACTATACTGTATTTCCATCAACAGTTTTCTGTATATTAAAATGGTATTTTGACAAGCAAGTTTTAAATTCATTATTTAATGTTCAGCCGAAACCACTAATCCCTCCTCTCTTTCATTTGGTTCGGATGTGAATAATGTTTAATATACCCTGCAAGTATGCCATTGCTCTTAATTTCAGGGTGCTAGACCACATTTTCAGTCTAGTGTAATGAAATCTAAAATACACACAGGGTGATGCAAAACAGATGCTGTGAGGGTTGCAGGAGGAGGGGGTAGAGAAGAAAAGATAAATTGGATATTTCATACACTTAGAGGCTCCTTTCACAAGTGAGTTCTACAAAGCTAACCTCTACAGTGGAACGACAGGGTTTTGTTGCCTCAGTAGGGTGTTCATTCCTTTGAATGGACTTCTGAAGACTAGATGGCTGTTTGACTCCTCGCTTCTTGGCTGGACAGATGCCATATCTCCATAGTAAATTAAACCTGCATGCTCAGTGTTAGTATTATAGCAGCCATAAGCAATAGTACCTAAGTATTTAATTATCTGTGTACCAAGGCTGTCTCTCAGATTCCTTTGCCATTTTCTTTTAAATGTTGTAGACCAGTTACTTTTATAGGATTAGGTTCATTTAATAAATTCTAGACCAGTGAAGAGATGGCCTTGTAGCCCTAGGTTCTGGTTGTTTTTATGCTGAACAGTATCAAAGAGGTATAATAGATAACCACTATCCTAAGCCGCTTTATGGGAAATAAAATACAATCCAATTAGCAATTCAGTCTTCTCTTCCAGGTCAAATATTACAGTAAGTTGTAATCTCAGAAAGTGGCTTTTCACTCTCTCCCTTGGAGAATGTATTATGTATTTTCAGACAAAGAGCAGATAAGCCCCTGCTTAAGAGCAGGAAAATGAATCAGGAGAAGAGCCTGGAAAAAGTTCGTTTATTTTAAGTACACCTCCCAGCACAGCTAATGAACACATCCACAATGGCTGGGAGATATCTGAGAACTGCAATTCAAAGAAGGTAACTTTTCTTGGCTGTGGTTAGACAAAACTATGAGAAGAAAGCCTGACTTTGATGATGCCATTCAAAATTGACACAGAACCATTACATATTAACTCATGAAGAACTTGGCTTTGCAGTTGTGGCTGTGTGATCGGGCTGCAGAACCCAAGACAAAAAGGACCATCTCTCCTGTGGTTCTAGTATTAATTGTCCCTCAGCTAGCTGTCATAAACATTGCTGAATCCCATTGCAGTTCACTGCAATCTGTCTAGCCCGTCATTCTGTGTCGTGTCGAGAATCATCAGCTGGGGGAGAAACCCCAGAAATTCTCCTCTCCTGCTATTGTTCCCCAGTATATACAATATTTGGATCTGCTTCTGAGTCTGGCGTTTTCAGGTAACAGTTATGATACATATTCTGTCTTGTGGCAGTGAGTTCCATAGTTTCATTAACCATCTTGTAAAGTAGTACTCCCTTTTATCTGCCACAAATCTTTCTCAAGTTAGCTTCATTGGATGGTTCTATATTCAAGTATTATGCAAGAAGCATGTTGGTCAGTTTTGTACAGAGCAACCATCTTGTAGTCCAAGTTTCCCATTCTCAAAAATAGAAACATTCTAAATTATCATTGTGGCAATTTCAAGTATAAAACAATTGTACAATGCCCCTTTCATTTAGTGTTGTTATTGTAGTTGTTTCTTCTTATTTACATAGTTATATTTTTTACACAAATAGCTACTATGTCTGCGAAGATTCTCGGTCATCCAGGTGAGTTTACCTTGAAGTTGAGTCATGGCAATTGGACTTCTTTTCATTGAGAGATTAATCTCTCAAGAAAAAGAAGTCCAATTGCCATGACTCACCTTCAAGAAATAACTACTATGAAAATTCCCAGGGTCACAATTTAATATTCTTGAATTGGGAGCAAAATTAGCTAGTTGCTACGGTCCCTTTCATATACTGTAATGTCCTGGATTTTGCAACTCAGTAGCTGCTTTATACAGCGTCAGTGATGGAGGAACGTTTCTTCTCTTTTGAAATAGTAATACTTTCAACTCATGAAATGAAAAATGCTATTAAATTATGAAGAGTTTTTATTTCTTTTTATATTTGTTTCTTTGTTTCAGTTGAACAAGCTTATTCTTTAAGATGGTTTACTTAAACTTTTGAGCTGCAAGTAGAATTCATCTGGAAGCTAAATCAAAAAGTACAAATAAAGCTAATCTAAACTATATCTAATTTCAGGGAATTACTGGGGCACTGGCTGTTTTGATGAAAGATGCAATTAAACCAACACTGATGCAGACATTAGAGGTAAGTCCAGTCTTCTGTATAGTCTAAACTTTTACAGTATTTCTCTACTTTTAAGGTGATATCTAAGACGTGAATGTGTTTCTAATGGATGTTTTTAAAAATCATTTTATTTATGCCTGGCCTTTTTTCCAGCCTAGGCTTCAACATCTTATCTAGGGTTTTATCCAGTGGTGTCTATACGCCAGTAGAATAGATATTACTGGCAGAAATATGTGTGCCTTCCTGAACGTGTGTGCCTTCCTGATCTGGTACACGTGGCTAGGGGACTTTCTGAATTAGATTTGGGGAAACATGATATGGTTTTGTAGACCCATAGAATGACTTGAGTTGGAAGAGGCTATAATGTAATCCAATCCAACACCCTGCTCAGAGCAGGAATCCAAATTAAATTATATGGGACAGATAGCTTTCTAGTTTTCTCTTGAATGCCTCCAGCATTGGAGAGCTCACCATCTCCCTGTTGGCTCCATCGTTGTACTACTCTAACCATTAAGACATTTTTTCCTTATACAAAGTCAAAATCTAACTTCCTATAACTTGAGCCCATTGGTACATATCCAGTCCTCTGGGACAATTGAGAACATGCCTTCCTTCATTAACATGTCTCCTCACCTTCCTTCTTGAGGGAAGAAGACCAAGGTAATTCATTTTATGCTAATAGGCTGGGCTCATGTGACAGTGGATGAACTATGGATTGTCCTGCATAGTTCCTTGTTAGGCATGTTATTTATTTATTTGTTTGTTTGTTTATTAAAACTATAAAACAACATAATTATTAAAACTACAAAATACAATACAATTTAAAGCAATCAATGTACAATACAAATTATAAAATCCTGCTACTCATGAGCCCAGCTAAAAGCACTATCTAATTAAAATGCTGGCTAAACAGGAAGGTCCTGTTTAGCCAAAAGCATTGGTGCCATGTGGATCTCAATAGGGAGGGCATTCCAAAGTTGGGGGGCAACTGCAGAGAAGGCCCTGTTTTGACATGCCACCCCCCCTTTGACAGATTGCACGTTCAACAGGGCCTCCTGGCCAGATCTTAAGGAGCAGGCAGGCTCATATGGAAGAAGGTGGTCCTTAAGATAACCAGATCCTAAGCCATTTAGGGCTTTCTATGTAAGCATGAGCACTTTGAATTGGGCCTGAGCAGCAACCTGGCTGCCAGTGTAAATTTTTTAGAACTGGCATAATATGAGTCTGCGCAGTGACACCACTCACTAGCTGCGTAGCCTGGTTCTGTACCAGTTGCAATCTCTGAATCGTCTTCAAAGGCAGCCCCACGTAAAGATAGTTCCATCTGGTTGTTACTGGTGCATGTGTGACTGTTGGATCTCTGACCCATGAGAAACGGCAGCTGTTTGTCAAACTGCCAGTCACACAATCAGGCCCGCCCTGACATCTCTCCAAATAGCTGTGGTTTCTTCTCTGGTACACACGAGAAAACCCAGCAGCATACTGGTCTTGGTGGTTTTTATATGAGACTTCCACCAAGTCTACACATGTGTACATGCAAAGATCTTGGTGCTACCACAGGCACAGAAAGGTTTCAAGTGCTTTGGCTTGAGCAAGACACTTATTTTACCTTTCAAAACTACTGATCTTAGAAAGGTAGGGCTGGAAGGAACCTTAAGGGCCATGAAGGCCAACACTCTGCTAAAGCAGGAAAATCACATCTAAAGCATTCCAGACAGGTGGTCCTCTAACCTTCTGCGAGAGAAGGTTCACCACTTTCCAAAGCAATCCATTCAATCATCGAACAGATCCCATTGTTAAGACTTTTTTTTAATGTTGATTCGAGATCTCCTTTCCAGAAATTTAAATCTATGAGTTTGGTCCTATTCTCTGGAGTTACACAAAACAAGCTCATGCCATCTTTCTCACAGCCCATCAAATATTTGAGGATGGCTGTCGTATCAAATTTCAGCCCTGTCTTCTCCAGGTTAAACATATCCCGTTTCCCCAGAGGTTTCTCATAGAGCTTGGTTTCCAAATCTTTTACCATCCTGGTTGCTTTCCTCTGGGCATGTTTCAACTACCATTTGAACATTAGGAAGAACTTTGTGATGGTTAGAGCTGTTCGGCAGTGGAATATACTGCCATGGAGGGTGATGGAGTCTCCTTCTTTGGAGGTTTTTAAGCAGAGGCTGGATGGCCATCTGTCGGAAATATTGTGATGGGGGTTCCTGCATGGCAGGCGGTTGGACTGGATGGCCCTTGAGGTCTCCTCCAACTCTATGATTCCATGATTCTATACCTAATATTTTTGTTAAACTGATTGGATGAAGAAATCCTGGGGCCTTTTCAGATTAGCTTGAAGCGATAGGGACAACCCCTTCATAACAGCATAGAAAATGATAGATGTGGCTGCAAAAGGAAGGAGGGGATTTATGGAAATTAGCTTCCCCTCCTTCGGTGAGAAGGGGATTGAACTGAAGAATTCTTTCTCTTTGTGAATGGTCCATTCTAGATCCAAGCCATTGTATTATTCTTTTAGATCTTTTATTGGAGAAATTTAGCATAACCTATGTGCGCACACACACAAACACTTTATTGCTTTGTTGAAAATCTTTGTGCATTGTCACATGCCTTGTATATACGAGAGTTTACATTTATATGGTTGTTTTTATTACAACTAGCTTTCTCTGTGCCTAATTTTGGTTTTATTATTAACCAACTGCTCTTTTTAGTGGCCAAGTGGGAACTTTAGCAGTATTTCAACAAAGCACTAAAAACATACATCATAGGAATGCTAACAAATATTACTGCATGCACTAATTATTAGCAGGTACTGTATTTATTTCCTTGTTTGTAAATACAGTGACTATAAGTGTCATTCAAATGGTAGAATGTACCTGTACATGGAAGCCATACTAGTATCCCTACAGCCATGTAATATTGCTTCAGATATGAACATTGAGTTGTGCCAGTTTTCCTATTAAGCTGCTGCTACATACCGAGCTGTTACTTGAGAACTTCTAAAATATTGCCCTACATATGAAGGTAGCTAATCAACTTAGAGGGGCACACCATAGCATATACTTTAAATCCTCCCCCCCCCCACACACACACAACCTGGTCACAAGCTTTCAATGCCTCTAGGTGAGGAACCATCACAGTAGTGTTCAGTATAAATGTGAGTTTGCAGTAGTCTTTTTTTTTTAAATTGTGGATTCCAAACTTTATGATTTATGTCTTCTTTAGGGATAATTATTTTCTTTTCTAGGAATTATACTATGTACTATTGCTTTAAAATTACCTCCCTGGTGAAAAAGATCAATGACCTGTCGGTTTGAAAAGAATAAATATGTACAGTACCATGAAGTTCTATTTTCCTATTTCTTCTATTTTTTTCTCACTCCTTCAATTTCAAAGCACATGCAGCAGAAAAGCTACCAGATTATTGATACAAGTAATCCTTCTGGATAACACCCCTCCTCCTGGCTATAAATTCCTTTCTTCTCTCACCTGGCCTCCATTAATGAAAGAGAACATGTTTTCACAGATGGAATTGCCATTGGTTCTCCTTTCTCTGTGCATCTTAGAGGAATTTTTAGAGCTTTTAAATCAGTTAGATATCCCCACCCTCACCCCAAATCCCACAGATCAAAGTGATTTTTTTTAAAAAAAAACACCCAACCAGGTATACTGGTTTTCATTTAATTCCTCCTCACAATGTTGTCCTGTAGGTGCCTACCCAGAAGTAGGCCTTATTGAATTCAGTGGAACTTACTGCCATAGGCTATAATGTTACAATCCCATATGAATTATATACAGTACCTTAATTATTACAGTAACACAGTTCCTGGGCTTTCAAGCTGTTTTCTTGAATATCTAGTGCAGGGGTCCTCAAAGTTTTCAAACAGCGGGCTGGTCCACCACGCCCCAGGCACCACTGGGGGCCGGACCACAGTGGGTGGGGGGAGCGGGGGACCTTGCCGTAGCCCTCCCACTCTAAATTCCCCACTAGCCCGCATGCTGATCATCTGGGCGGTAGTTGGGGGGAGTGGGAGAAGTGACATAGCCCACTGCTTTGATCTGCCTCAGCAACAGAAGCAGCTGCGGAGGTTGGATTGCTCGCAAAGCAGGGGTAGCTGGGGGGGGTTGCAATTGGTCCCGGGGGCCGGATTCAGGACCTTGGGGGGCCGCATCCGGCCCCGGGGCCTTAGGTTGAGGACCCCTGATCTAGTGCATACTGTGGCAGAAGTACTATCATAGAAGCAGGGGGTAGTTTTGTGCCCTTGTTGGGGAGTCATATATGCTCACAGAGACCCAAGAATCTCATGAAAATGTTCTTATTTGCCCTTTAATACGTTCTGTCCTGCATCACCTCAGACAGTAACCACAATGCTTAATTGCAACCTGTGGTGAAAGGGCTGAATTTCTGAGAGACACCTTTGCAGAGGAAAGGTCTAAACTTTCCCTATTCATGTATTATCTTTTTAAAAATGCATTTATTATATGTGTGTTTTAACCTTACTAGCAAGATGGTAGAGTGGTCTGTGGAGTTGGCAACATGAACTAAGATAAGGAACTGTTGGTATGAATACTGGTATTATTCTAAAGTAATTAAATAAACAGACTTGCAATAGAGAGTGGAAGCTGCACCGTATGTCTGGGAGTTTTTCTTAATGTAATAAGTTTCTGCCCAAACATGAAAAAAGCAGTGGGCAAGTTGTGTTCTCCACACAGTATTTGGTATTGATTTTCTTGTGAAGTGATATGGTTGCCCAGCACATTAACATCATGTGCAGATAGGAATTAATACAGATTATGAGTACAGCGTATTTGACTCTTATTTTCTCTTCCATGGACTGATTTGCTTTTTCATTTGTTTCTTCCAGGGCACTCCAGTTTTTGTGCATGCTGGGCCTTTTGCAAATATTGCCCATGGCAGCTCTTCAGTTTTGGCTGATAAAATTGCTCTAAAATTGGTTGGAAAAGAAGGTTTTGTAGGTGAGAACCGACTCATTTAATTTTAGCAGTGTTCCTTTGGAGCTGAAATAGTTTAGATTCAAATCCATGCCAAGGTATTAATTGCATTTTTATGTTTTATTTAGCTTTAGTTTCAGCGAGAAGATATTCCGTATTTGACTTGTTGATTCTGTTTTCCTTATCTGCATTTGCTGGATTAGATGTCCAGTCAGAAAAAGGCAACTCATTGCCTGGACAGGAGAGGAACTTTAGTATCTTAGGAGCACATTGGGGCATGGATTGCTGGTGCATTGAAACCTAGATTTCTTGCCTTTGTAGTCTCAGGGAGATGGTGCAGGGCTCAAACAGATTTGTTAAAGGAAGTCTTTAATAATATTCCAAAGCAATCCATATTGCAAAAAGTGTAATTACATTTCTGTCACTTCAAAAATGGTCAGCAGAGACTTAAGTTGCTTTACAGAAACATATTTTCTATTTGTAGGCTTGTAGCTCATTGGTCAGAAAGTGTTTTGTATACAGAAGGTATACAGATGTTGTATACAGACATCTCCAGCTGAGAAAAAGTCTTGTTTTGCTTTTGGGCAGGGTGGGGAGGGACCGTGCCATCTGACATAGACATACCAAAGTTAGCCGGCCGTGTTGTATGGATCACTGTAAGGCAGAAGTAGCCGTTTTTAATTTGGGCACTAGTTATTTAATGGACACTGCAGATCTTTTGAGCAAAAATTGTTTAGGAACTGGGGAAAGGACTCACACCCATGGCTTTTGTGCTAAAAAATAAAAAAGCTTATTAGATAGAATTAGCACTAATCAAATATAAGGCTGTTGAGATAGGAATAGCAAAGAGGTGGGGTAGGGTTGGTCCAGAGAAAAGGAGCCTACAGTTCAGACACTTTCTCTTGAGTTAATGATGAGCCATTCTATCTGCACTAACTTTGGTAAACTATAACTTTGTTTATACAAACTGTCATCTAAATAAATAGATTAAGCATAGGTCTGAACATAAAAATAAAGGATCGTGTCATACTATAAGGATCTATTTACACTGAAGAATGAAAATGAAATGAGTTGTAAATCAGTTGTCCTAAATCCAGTGCTAGCTTTGGTCATGGTAGACCTCTTGAATAAATTGCTTAAAGGTAAGTGAGCAGTTATGTAAATCCTGTTGTTTCAGAGGGTTTGCTGTAGTTGGAGCCTCATGGCCCAGTGGTTAAACTTTTGTACGGCAGCCAAAACTCTGCTCACGACCTGGTTAGCTAGCTTGTGGTTGACTCAGCTCACTGGGGGGGGGGGGGGGCGGCGCTAAGGGCAGATATGCTTAAAGTACTATGGGGTACTGCTTATATTATATAAGTGACCTCGCTGCCAGATGGGCGGTATAAAAAGCCAATAAATAAATAAATAAATAAATAAATAAGATAATAAGCATATATAGCATATATAGCATATAAACATGATGCTATCCATTCATAAAGGCATCTGTAAGTCTGCATATTCCTATAGCTCAGATGTAAACACTATGCATTCTAAATTGGCAGAGGTATTATTAGGTATGCAGAAAAAAACAACTCAAAATGAAAAAAAAATAAATGAAGAAAAGAAGTAAAAGACAGAAAAAATATCAGCCCTAATGGAGAAGTAACAACATTGGGAAGATAAATATGACATATAGGAAATAACAAAAGACAGCAACAAATTTAGGCCAGTATCCTCTTGAGTTTCCATTGAGTAGGAAGTCCCACCGGCTTGTGGGTCCAAGTGCTGCTGTTACACAAGCAAAAAGCAACCTTTCTTCTTAGTAATTGCCATTTGCCCGATGGCCTCACTGGCACCAATGGCCTAATCCTATATTTGTAGACTGATGAGGCTTTGTTCTCAGCAGTTATTCAGTTGGATGCCGGCTCAAGAAATCATGAAAGATTTAAAAGTCATAAAGTTAGAGTACAGTACATCATTCGTATAATAGAAATCATGGAAATCAAAACAATCAAGACTGTTAACACCTGTTCATTTAAGGTCAGTAAATGGGAAAATGAGATGAAGACCCGCTTATTGGCTGAAGACCATAACTGGTTTGAATGTAATGCAACATAATGATCTGAAGAAGAGCTTGCTGTTTGAAGCTATGGAGCCAAAAGTTGGGAGTTTGATTCCCCACTGTGCCTCCTTGACAGGGGCTGGACTCAGTGATCCATCAGGTCCTTGCCAGCTCTGCAGTTCTAAGATTAGTATTGTTCAGAAATGCCACTTCTGAAGCTGAAATAGCTGTGATGACATCCAGCCTCCAGTAGGAGAGAACTAGGTAGATGAAAAGCATAAGGCTGCAAAAGGTTATCCATGGTGTTTAGGACCTAGGAGATCCAGAGTTTCCAGAAAGAAATGGTAGCACTAAGTAGTCCATTTCCCAAAATATTTCCAGCAGGCATCAAGGGATAAATCTGTTTCTAGGCCAGGCCAGTTCTGCAGGTGTTCATTCAAAGATCCATTTCATCTTTTCTCTCCACATTAGACTGTGGATTGAAAGAAAGAAAAAGACTCATGAAAATACCATTTTTTCATATCTTCGTGCTTTTTAACATGCTCTTTACTAATCATAGGCTTCACTAATTTTTCATTCATTTGCTCCTGAAGTGTGTTTGTGTCTACATTTTAACTGAAAAATACACATCTAGGAATTACACACACATACACATTGTGATACATTCCTTGGGTCAAGGAATATGTAAAAGCTGAAGGATAATCGCCTTCTGATCTATTAGTGACCTGGGAAGTATGCATTAGCTGACTTAGTTTTTTTTTAAATGCATTTCAGTTGAAAATTTCAAGTATCTCTAGGTCTCCAGCTCCAGCATTGTAATGGTCTGTCCTGGTAGTTTAGCACAGTTTGCAAGGCTACAGAGTCTCTTGTGCTGTTCTAGGGAGAGAATTAGTAATGCAGTTACCCTTTCCTTATGTGCCCTAATTATGTTTCTGGTCTCCTTTGTGTCTCTTAACTGAGTCAAGGAGAGTCTTCCATTACTGGTTCCCAGTGACAGCATTGGACTGTCATGTTGACTGGCAGTACAGCATATATGGAAGAGATCAGGCTGGGGCTTTTCCTGGCACGGTTCCTCATATTTGTCTAGTAGGGATATCTCAGATAAGTGACTTTACACATGAAAACACAATGATAAAGTAATGTTGTTACCCTGTCAAGTATGCATTGGCCTTAAAATGCATATAAGTGCAGAGCTGTGTATAGCCTGGAACTGTGTTAACCGTCTGTGATTCTGGAATGGCTTGGAACTACAGGACAGTTATATAATAAATAAAGGGTAGGGGTAGATATACAGGTTTTAAAGACTACTGTACAATGGGTCATCGCCACTGAATAGCGAATGTGAGCACATATTCATGTCTTTTGTCTTTGTTCTTTGTCACAAAACATCAGTATAGATTTTTATATTTTTAATGAACATTCTATTGAAGAGATTTGTTGTTGCTTCCTACACGTATAACAAAAGCAGAATCAGAGTACTGTACTCCCAACTGCTGTAAGGTAGGCGGCTTTTCTGTTTTTGCACTTGCAGATAATTGGTGAGGCTTTGTGAATGTTCTAAGGTTTAGCATAGGTAAACTTTGATAACCTGTCAAAATAGTTTACTTTCTTTATACTGCACTAAAACCGTTCATCAGGCTAAAATGGACTAACAGTAATTGCTTGGCAAGCACAAGTGCAGCACTCCACAAAGTCGTATTTCAAGAATACTGTTATACACAGCCATCCTCAAAAGTGTATAACAGAAGGTTTATAAATTACATTACAAAAATAGAATAACGTGTGTGTTTAAAATAGGAAATGAATAATACTCAGCGTGCGTGTGCGCACACACACACACACACACACACACACACACACACACACACACACACAGAGAGAGAGAGAGAGAGAGAGAGAGAGAGAGAGAGAGCGCAAATTACTTTGCAGAATTTCTTGGGCAGTACTCCATTCACCCAAAAAGGGAGGAAATTCAAAATTCTTTACTTTAAATCACTTTAGGCAACAAAAGCACAAGCAATGTCTTAATATTTGCATTGTTCAGAGCTCTTAATGCCTATTCTTTTAAGCTTGACCTCACTGAAAATTTACCGTGCATTGACAGTTTCAGAGAGTGTTAGTTCTTTCCTCTATCTTATGTCATAACATCTCCTCTCTTTTGTAGCTACAAATCTTTGCATAGGTTTAGAAAACACAATCCCTTCTTAGTATGGTACTGCAACAAACAAAAAGAAAAAAGTTTTCCCTTCCCAGCTTTTGAATCTAATGTTAAATTTGTACAGTATTTTGGGGGGGGGGGGGTCATTTCCCAGCCTCCAACACCTCATGGATGCGAGAAATCGTGGAAAGCATGCCCTATAGATGTAGCATAGTCTCTGGTCCTTAACTGCAGGCTCCCCACTGCACTAGAGGCAATTTTTTAAATTTCTTCTGAGCTGAAAAAACTACTCAGTGATATGTGCACATGGTGAGGTGGAGAAGACTGCTATTTGCAGGTGGACATTTCTATGAAGCTTGGCAAGAATCATACGCTGGGTTGATGGACTACAACTGTGAGGCATCCGTGACAATCATAACAGATGTTAGCTGTCTTGTCTATTCCCCTTTCTGCCATATTGTCTAGCCATGGTATTTTCCTTTTCTGTGCCCTCTGTCTACAGCAGCCCTTGACATGAAAAGGGCCAAGAACCCATGCCCTTGACCTCAGGAGTGGGAAAAACTAGAAACACTGCACTTACTGGTGGCAGATACATATGGATATAAGTTAGAAATGTGAGAGGCAGGAGGAGAATGTAGCATAGAAGAGTAAAAAAAAGGTGTTGTTGCTGTACCTCCCTCTGACTTTTAGTCTTCTGTCAGAATGTAGGCATGATGTGGACTTTGCTATACAGACTGTTTTGGAGCCACGTACTGGAGGGGTGGGAGAGGCACAATTCCAAAGCAACAAAGGGGTAGGAAAAAAAGAACATACCAGATGTTATCAGAAGGAATTACTCATTCAGTCACTGGTTTCGTTTTCCTTATGCTGCTGCTTTGTCCCCTCCCCACAATAATGCAAGAGCAAACCTCTGCAAATAATTATCTCTTGTGGGAAATAATCTTTCCAATATAAAGGAGTATCATTTGGCAGCGCATCACATTTTTTTAAAAAGGAAGCCCCAGTGGACTAGATTCCCTCTATCCAGCTGTGTCTCTTCTCAAGCAAGACAATGGAGAAAGCTGGGTCATTACCTGATGTTAGAAGAATTAAGCTTGTGAATGCAGTTATGGTACACAGAGGCAAATGGGAATGAGGACCACAGTGTAATTTTTACCTCAGAAAAATCTAAGATCCATTAATATTCCTAGGTAATATTATCATTACTGTATAGGAATCAGCTTTCAAGAAAAAAGCTCCAGCAATCAGCAGACACTTGTATTAAAAGATACCAACTCCAAATCTTAGACTCCAAGTTATTTCATTGTAAAAACACCATACAAAATAAAGTATTCATATCTACACTGTCTATGGCTTTATGTTACCTAAATCTTTTTCCTGGTGTAGCAATAACAGTACAGTGGAAAATTTGAGGCAATATGAAATACAAAGCATAAATGCTGAATACAAAGCTCAGGTTTAGCAATGTTCACATACCCAACAGGGAGATGTGACTAATTGTACTTTCTTGACAAGATGTACTTTATCATTTTAAGGTGTTTCTTTGAGATGTTTTAAATGTATACCTTTTACTAGGAATTGGCAGAGTAAGGCTTTCAAGCTTTTGTTGGACTACAGCTCCCATCAACTTGAGCCAGTGGTGAAGAATGCTTGGATGTTGAATTCCAGAGACATCTGGTTGGCTACACTTTGTGTACACATTAGTCCCATCTGGGCATTCTGACTCACGGAAAGCAACAGTAGAGCTTCATCCACTGATCGGTCCAAAACATCAGGTCTCCTGTGGACTCCACCCCCTTCCAACTATATATTGAGCAGTGAGGTATGAAATGGGGCGCCTGTTCTACAGGAGGGGCTCCCCGTGTGTTTTAGAAGCCAGGTTATGGAAGGAATACAAGGTTGGAGCCTCCTGACTGCAGAGCCATTGCTGCTGCTATCACCACACCTAATAATGGCATGACTATGAAGTTCAAAATAGGGCTTTGATGCCCTGCAAGTATGCCCCCACTGCAAATTCAGAAGCTGGCTCTGCAGTTGACTGTTTTAAAAAAAAACCCAGTATCTTCAGAACACAGCCAGGTGGTGAGCCAGAGAGCTTTGGGATAGAGAGATACAGCTGGATGTTATCAGTGTATAGTTGTTGCTGTCATGCTGTGAGCATTAATTGGTCTACCCAAGGACAATGGGCAGAGATAAAGAAATAGGTTTCTGAGAACAAAGGGGTGACATCTTTCCTTGATAGCCACCTGCCTGACCTCTGCAAGCTGGAGATTTATACCAGGGAAGATCTCAACTGTCACAGAGATGCATAAGGAGAAAGAGCAGGCAGTCCTTAATCTACACAGCTTCGGACTATGCTTTGTAAGTCAAGAATATGACCTTGACTTTTGTCCAGTGGGCTTGATAGCTATAGTAAGAGCTAAGCTATGATAACTGGCATTTTTCATTCCACGGTTGAGTCTCCCGTGAGATAATTTTACAAAATTGCTGCTGCAGCAACAACTATAAACACTGCCTGCTGGCTTGCAAACATACATGCTGGATAAGCAAACCAGGCTAGGCGTAAAGAGGAAGAAGGCAGAGGTGTTCTGTTTCCACACCATACCAAGCAGGGGAGAAGAACCATTGTTCACCCCCAAACCCATTTTTTTTAGACTACAGTTCCCGTAATCTGTTAACCATTTGCTCTGGTGGTCCAGAGTTCTGGAAATTGACATGAAGAACAAGTGGAGGGTCCAAGTTTCACCAGACTTGATGTAATGTATTAGCAGATGCCAAGAGTTTTAGAGTTGAGGCTCTGTGTGCTCTGTTAGGTGGAAGATTTTTTCCTTAGTTTAGGTATTCATGCTGAAATTTGGGCATCAGTTTGCTTTTTTATATTTTGTTTTCCTGTATGTCTTTTACAAAACATTGAAGCCGACTGCTCCACAGATAATTGACACGGGCGTCTGCCCATCAGACATCTGCTAACAAACCTCAATGTAGCTTCATCTCTCATTGTAATTCATAGACCCAATGGAAGGCATTTCAGCAGATTTTTCCCTCAGTGCAAAATACAGCTAACACAGGGAAATTCTTTGTCTCCCACAGGCAAAAAAATAAAAAAATACAGGAGGTTAGTCTCTCAGTCTCTCTCTTTCTCTTCTTAGGAATTCATAAATCAAATCCAGCAACGCTGTCAAAGGCGCTGCTTCTCATAACTCACTTCTATCAGTTCACAAAGTGAGAGAGTTCTCCAGTTCTAATTGGAAATGTGGGAGAAGAGGAATAGTAGTAAACCCCCACCCACATCATTTTCTTTCATTTATCTTCATACAACAGAGATGAATGTAAGAAAATGCAGGCGAAAATCTTCCGTTCAGTTGTGGGAATGAAGCTATTGTTATTACAGAAGATTGGAACCAGGTTGAAATAGGAAGGTCATCTTCATGTGATGCCTCCTATGGGGCTCTTGAGGGGTCAACTTGGAAATGGGAGACCCTTCACCCTCCTCTTATCTTCTTTCATTTGCTTTCCCCTGACGTGGCTTCTTATTCCCACGCAATGGCTTTTGGGCTAATTTTCGATATAGTTGGGTACAACATATAATTTGACCCTCTCTGGTTTGCAGTTTCTATAGAACCACTACAGTATGTCAGATATAATGTCTGACTATGACACACGGGAATGGTGGCTCAGTGGACTAAGACTTCCGAAATCTGTTGGCTGCAAAGTCGGCAGCTCGGCGGTTCGAATCCTGGGTGCCACGCAGCAGAGCGAGCTCCCGCTGATAACCCCAGCTCCTGCCAACCTAGCCGTTCAAAAGCATGTAAATGCAAGTAAATAAATAGGCACCACCGTAAAAAGTGGAAAGGTAAAACAGTGTTTCCTTGCAGCCATGCCAGCCACGTGGCCATGGACTTGCACAACACTGGCTCTTTTGGCTTGAATATGGAGATGAGCACCGCCCCTAGAGTCAGACACTACTAGCACACATGTGCGGGGGGAACCTTTACCTTTTACCTTTGACACAGGAGACAGGGTTCAGGTTGCTGCTTCGTAACGGAAATTTGCCAGGAGAGAGCAGCTATGGTAACCCACTCTTTGAACAATTCATATACTTCAAAACACCTTTTAGGGTGCCCATATGGTGGAAACAACTGAATGGTAAAAAGTAATAACAGGTTCCCTTTCTCAAACTACAACCTAAAGCTACTAGCCAGGTGCCAACCAGAGCCTTACATTTGCATGAAGTTTTTTCTCCACATCCACGTGCTAGAATTAAAATAGTAAGAAATCTCAGTGAATGTAGAGAACAGAATCTCTCATTATACATAGTTACAGGCTATCATATGGATTCTGTATAGAAAATGGGCGTGTCCTTAGGTGGATTATATGACTATGGTTTACAGAGAGGGGATTAAATTGTTGAAGCAAGGAAAAATAAACCACTTTCAGTAGTCAGCAGCTTGGGGCAGTCTGGTTTTGGCTGGAGCCCAGATTTGCAGCATTGTGATAGACGGCTTGAAACTAGGTATATCATGGATGGTTGCACCAAATGACAGAGACATTGATCATTCTCTTTTGACACTCCCTTCAGTAACATGACATGTGTTGTTCCCTCCACTAACAGCGTTCAGAATGCACGCCACTATTCATGAAAACCAAGACTGCAGATATTTTGGCTCCTCCTCCTCTTTTCCAAATAATACTTTTAGCATTCTGATAATTAGATGTTGCGACCTTGTAAAGAAGGCCTTTCTGGAACTTGACAGTGATACTTCCAAATCCAGCGTTTAAATACATGACTATATTTATCAATCATGTT
Source organism: Phrynocephalus guinanensis (assembly GCA_037367245.1). Lineage (NCBI taxonomy): Eukaryota > Metazoa > Chordata > Lepidosauria > Squamata > Agamidae > Phrynocephalus > Phrynocephalus guinanensis. The sequence goes on along the minus strand of CM074733.1, from coordinate 101,856,388 downwards.
CCATCCCCACCAAAAATGTGCCTTTATCTTTTCTGTTCAGATTCAGATCTTGAAAGGGGATAAATGGCAGGCTTAAGACTTAGTGAAACCCATGCATATTAGAAGCAATTTTTAATTACAGGGACACACATTTTGGTTGGATCTATTTGATATGGTGACAGGAAAATGGAGAACTTCAATGGGGCAAATAATCCTTTCTGAATCACAACTTTTTTACATTTCAAAAAGTCTCCTCACCATATTTTGTAGCCCCCCTAATTCATAGTTTTAGACTCAGGGGTGTTAATATTTTCAAAATTAAAAGTTTGTAGAGGACTAGAAGTAGAAAAGTACATTCCTGGACCTCTGGAGGTTTAAATTAACATTTTTAGCACACTGAGCTGATAGTTATTTTAAGGCAAATAAGAAAGGATGTAATTATCTCGAGGATACTGTAGCCCTACAATACAGATGTACAGAAGTATGTTGTAATAGCAAGGTAATAAAAGTTTGAATAAAAATTATTTTGATGCCTCTGAATGTTTTTCTGCACTCCTGACTAACTGCATCCTCCACCTCCACTGATTCACTTAGAATCAGTAAATGTTTACCAAGTCCAGTGAAAGTATGCATGTTTTGCATGCAGAAACCAGAGGCCCCAAGTTCAATTTCCAGTTTAACAGAACATAAAAAGACTCTGCACTCATCATGTCTTACTACCTGCTGGTTCTGAAACTCTTCGCTTGACACTTTTAAATCTAATGAGAAAAGTAAAGCTGTCATGTTTCCATTTGATCCTTTTGGTTTTTCCTTCTGCAAATGGACCAAGGCACCATCTTCACTGTTGGGTGAACCCACTTATGTTAACTGATATCAGGAAGTGTCTTGTTTTCACACAACTGTCACTGGGCCAGAAGAACCCACTTATGTTAACTGATCTCAGGAATCTGCTGGCAGAAGGATCTGTGGATGCAGCTGCTTAGCTGGGCTAAGATCAGGCAGCAAGAGAGCCAGAAAATGGGGTGAGAGAGGAGATGAATAATGGCAGATCCAAATTTCTTGTGGCATGATGAAACTTGAGCTGAACATGATTGCACTGTATTTGATTTTGTTTTATTTCTCTTTCCGCCATGTAACAAAACAGAATGAGCGATATGCACTGCTCATTCTGTGAAGTACATTTTAAAAACTTTCTTTTTAAAAGAAAAAAATGACTATTTAACATTGATAGTTAAGTGTAAGATAATATTTTAAACTCAAGTTGTAGTAATTCCTCATTTAGTAGCTTTTTTCCATTAGTGGAAATCTTAATAAACTAGAGCAGGCCTGCACAACACATCGGCCGTGGGCAATCGGTAGCCCACAGGGCCATTTGAAGTTGCCTGCTAGGTCTCTGCCAGCCTATGGAGCAAGGGGGTGGGGCATTGCAGTGGCAGGTTTCCGAGAAAGAATGAAGGAAAGGAGGAGCCGAGGCATCAGGGAAGGAGGTGTGCATCAGAGCCGCTCCCGCCCAGCATGGATGGAGAGGGGCCCCACGAAGGCAGTGCCTCTGGACCAAGGAATGTACCTTTGTTTGGGGCTGGAGGGGGGAAATTAATAAGGAAGGGGGGGAAGACTTCTTCCCTGACACACCTGCCAGGAAGGAAAAAGCAGGGCCTCCCTCCTTCCATCTCCGCCCAGGAGGGTGGTTGATGGAGGAAGGGGAGAAAGAAAGCCGTTTGGGGAAGGGGGCTGGGGGCCGAGGAGGAGAAGGGGAGGAGGAAGGCTCGCTGGTGCCCTCCCCTCCCCTGCCCAGCCTCTCCCATCCCCAGCTCGATCCCACGGATCCGGGGCGGTGGTGGCTGGGTGTACCTGCTCGCACAGCACACGCTTTGTCCAGCTCCCGCTGATGCTACCTGGTGTGCTCCTTGGCAGCATCCACCTGCTTCTGTAGGCTACGGATCTTCCGGCGCACGGTGTCCAGTGACCTCAGGCCAGCCACCACGGGGAGGGGGGGGGCAAGGTGACACGTCCATGGCACCGGCAGCAGCAGGAAGGAAGGCAGGAAAGCGGGAGGGAGGGGGGAAAGCTCACAGGCAGGCAGGCAGGCAGGCAGGTGAATCCACAGCACACCAGCGCCCCCCTTCCGCCATCATTGGTTGCTGCTGCTGTTGCTAATTGGGAGCACTGGTGAAGTGCGCATACATACAACTGAAAGTAGACCACAGGGACGTTTGGGAGCTTGAAGAGTCCATCACAGGGGATGTTTAGGGGCTTTGGGTAGTCCATAGGCTGTTAAAAGTTGGACAGCCCTGAACTAGAATATTTTAATAATTTGAATAAATTAGTTAAATTTGAATTTAATGGCCATTTGCCATTTTCAAGCTTTGAAATAACAATATTTTGCCTATAATCAAAGGAAATTTCCATTTCCATTTCTCTTAAAATGTTCCAGGCTTCCGTCCTACCATTGAAAAATGGTAGGACGGTTTCTTTTATAACAATGTATTCTTTACTGAGATATCATGCAGAAGAAACATTTGTTCCTCCCTGGTTTGTGCCACTTAGCCACGGATCTTACTAATTTTTTTCATGTCCACTGCATCCCACTTCTCATCTCTAGTCCCACTCATAATAGAGGCCGATAAATTCCCAAAAGACATTTATGAAACAACAGCAGTAGATGAAAGTGACAATGGCAGAAAATATTTCACAGACAATGGCAGTGACACTTCAGCTAATAGTGGTAGTACTGTGCAGAAGGCGGCAATGACAGAAACAGTAATTCTGGTAAGACTAAGGGAGGAGGAGTTGCTATCTATATACACAGTGGCTGGTGTGTTAACAGCAAAGTTGTTTACACATGCTGCTCTCCAAATGTGGAATTGATGGCAGTTACATGCAGGCCGTTCTATTTGCCTAGAGAAGTAACTTTGATAATTATCATAGCTGTCTATATCCCACCTGATGCTAATGTCAGTATGGCACTTTCTAAGCTATATTACGTCATCTCCAGGCAGCAGAAAATCCACCCAGAGGGTCCTTTTGTTGTGGCAGGGGATTTTAACCAAGCCTGCCTAAAGACAGTTCTTCCTAAGTTTGAGCAGTATGTGAAACTTCCCACCAGAGGGAATAACATCTTAGATCGTGTGTATTCCAATTTGAAGCAGGCATACAGTGCAATCCCCCTCCCCCATCTAGGCTCATCTGACCATGTTTCACTCCTTCTATGCCCAAAGTGCATCCCTCTCAGGAAAAGAATCCAGCCAGTTATAAAAACAGTCAAAATCTGGCCAGAAGGTGCCCATAGTCAGCTCCACGTCTGCTTTGAGAGTACCGATTGGAGTGTGTGAACATCAAGATCTGCATATATACACTGATGCTGTACTCTCTTATATTAAAGTGTGCACTGACAATGTAACATCGGACAGGCGCATCAGAGTCTATGGTAACTGTAAACCCTGGATGACTGCCAAGGTAAAGTCACTCCTGAGAGCCCGGGATGCTGCCTTTAAGGCAAGGGATATACACATATAGAGAAGCAAGGTTTCCGAGAAAGAATGAACTTGAGAAAAGGCATCAAGGCGGCAAAACATCAATATAAGTGTAAGGTGGAGAGCTACTTAGTAAACAATAACACGAAGCAAGTGTGGCAGGGGCTGCAGCATCTTGTCAATTATAACGGAAATACTAGGAATACAGTCAAGGCTGATGCCTCATTGGCAGAGGAGTTGAACATCTTCTTCGCCCGCTACGATATAAGAAGATCAGGCACTGTAGCTTCTGCCTGCCAGCCTTCTAATTCTCAGCCACTCATTCTCCATGATCATCAGGTGAGAGCTGCATTGAGGTCTGTGAATCCCAGCAAAGCTCCAGGTCCAGACCGGGTGCTGGGGATAGTGGTTAAAAACTGTGCCGATCAACTAGCAGGGGTGCTGACAAGATTTTTAACATCTCCCTGCAAACAGTTTGTGTTCCATCATGCTTGAAAACAGCTACCGTCCCAGTCCCCAAGAAAACAGCAATTAACTGTTTCAATGACTACAGACCAATTGCATTAACATCAGTGGTAATGAAATGCTTCAAAAGACTGGTCCTCCAACATCTTAGGACATGCCTTCCACCGGACTTTGATAAACATCAGTTCACCTACAGAAGGAATAGGTCAAGAGATGATGCTACAGCCACTGCTTTTCATCTTGCAGCCAGTCCTCTGGAGAAACCTGGTAATTACGTCAGGATGCTGTTTATTGACTATAGCTCCGCTTTTAATACCATCCTTCCGAGCATCCTTATTAAAAAGCTGACTGACTTGGACCTTTCTTCTAGCATCTGTGACTGCATTAAAGACTTTCTGAGGGATCGGTCTCAAACAGTGAGGATCGGGCCTGTCACATCTACCTCGTTGAAGCTTAGCACTGGCTCCCCACAGGGCTGTGTGCTTAGTCCCTACCTGTATTCATTGTATACTTATGACTGTGTAGCATCTGACCCATCCACTGCAATTATTAAGTTTGCAGATAACACTACCATAATGGGTCTTATAACAGGTGGAGATGAATCAGTATATAGAGGGAGGTCCAAAAATTATCCTCATGGTGCCTAGAAAATAATTTGCACCTAAAACTAAGGAGATGGTGTTGGACTTCCGGAGGAAAAGAGAGGAACGTGTTCCACTGTACATCATGGGAGGCCGGGTGGAGAGAGTCTCCTTCAAATTCCTGGGAGTTCATTTCAGTGAAGATCTTACCTGGAAAATTAATACAACCCATGTGGCCATGAAGGCTCAACAGAGACTCCATTTCCTCAGGCTTTTGCAGAAGAACAATGTGAAACAACAATTGATGACCTCCTTCTACCGGTCTACAATAGAAAGTGTCCTTACGTACTGCATTACAGTCTGGTATGCTGGTTTGACAGCCGCGGATAGAAAGACTTTACAGAGGGTAGTGAACACAGCACAAAACATCATGGAATGTCCCCTGAGTCCACTGGATGATATCGCCAGGGACCGCTGTCTTAGGAGAGCAAGGAAAATCATCAGGGATGACTCACACCCTGGTCAGCACTTCTTTACTCTCCTACCCTCGGGTAGGAGATACAGAAGTATAGCAAGCTGTACCAACAGGCTAAAAAACAGTTTTTATCCGTGGGCTGTTCGACTGTTAAATGGGATGTGACAACTCGTGATAGACTCATGGGGCTGGCGAGTTGTGCAGCAAGCACACAGTGTGAAATCAGATTGAATGGCTTTTTAGTGGGATGGTGTTGGGGGGGGAGGGAGGGAGCTCAGCCAATTTCATTGTACACTGGTTGTACAATGACAATAAAGGTTATTATTATATTAATGCTGAATATTTCTTACCTTGAAATAACTGTGATGAGACAATCACAAAATGAAAGAAGAGATTGTGCTGAAAGGTGAGAGGCAGGTTAGAAAGCACTCATTCATCTGCGGGGGAAGGGGGGAAACAAAGGACAAGTATGAATCAGACTGTCATTAAGGAATAGAGATGGGCACGAAAGGAAAACGAAATGCTGTTTCATCATTTCGTTACGTAATGAATTACTTTGTTGCATAACAAAATAGTAGGACACGTTTTGTCACGAAACGAAATGAAATGCCATTTCGCCCCTCTAGAAATGAAACAATTCATCCTAGAGGAATCTATAGCAAGCGGGGCTCTAGCTCTTCCATGTAAGCCCTCCAAATTTGAAAAGGGTTGGGGGTCAGGGGTGCTGAGTTATTAAGCTCAAAGGGGGTGCCACTAGGAAATTTTTTCTAATTGATTGAATTGGGATTTGGAAGCCAAGCTGTGGCGGCGCTCATCTGCTCACCTGCGGGGGAGATACTGAGGTTTCCAGATTCAATTAGAAAGTTTTTTTCCCTAGGGGCCTCCCCTATGGAGCTCAGCCCCCTGACCCCCAAGCCTCTCCAAATTTCGGGGGCTTACCTAGAATCGCATGAGGAAGCTACCTGCCATTGTGGGGCCTCTAGGACCCAGGGGAATGTAGTGTTTCATTTTGTTTTGTAACAAAGCTACTGTAAAAAGTCATTACAAACAAAACAAAACCACTAAAGTAACAAAACAAAACACTATACAGTGGACCCTCATATAACAAACAGTTTGTATAACATAAAATCTGTACCACATAAAAAATTCCGGAGATAGGGAAAATTTGCTGAACACAATCGCCTATGGAGCGAATCTGTACAACATAAAAATGGCCACGATTAGGGATTTCTCTGTTTTCAATGGATTCCTATGGGAAATTTGTATAAAGGAAAATTTGCTCAACATAATTTCATTTGGAACGAATTAATTCCTTTATACAAGGTACCACTGTATTTCTAGATTAAAGCCAAAAGTATATCTATTGGCCAGTGTGCAAAGAGGTGAAAGTCAAATGCTATAGGGCACATAGAATTTGCAACATGAAACATGAGAAGTAAGAATCAAAGTAAACAATGCGGGAAGGCAAGGAATTGAGCATTTAAGACATGTTAGCGGTAACTCATTCATAGTATCACAAGTGGTGTGGGGCAACTTGGCAGCATGAAACAACAAAAGACAAGCATTCTCTTTGTTGTCCCTTCAGCTCTGGTCTATAAAGGAAGCCTTGAAAACACACCTCTTCTCTGCAGCTTTTATTCATGACTGGAGTTGACCCTAAAAGCAATTTACAAATGTTTTAAGGAAATAAATCGATATTGAACGATGATGTGCTTTGAGCAACATATAAATGCTACGTATTGCTTTTGCACAATGTCTTTTATTTTTTTGCTGAGACTTTGGGTCCAATGTTTTAGATATTGACTGAGTGGGATGTTGAAAAAGTGAATGGTTTCTGAATTTTTTGGGAATACCTGAAAAGACATGAGAGCACTATGTTCCATCATAAGTCCTTAAGGAGGGTCATGTTGTGCAGACAGCTAGTTCCTTCACCCTTCCACTGTAGTAGGAAAAAAGTGTCCTTTTGGATGAATCATGATCCATCCTGGTTTGTTTTGGCAGCTGCTTAATTTGGCCTCTGCTGCTTACAATAAGCCCTAGCCATTTGCATCTCCTCCAGATCACCTTGGGTCCATGAGGTTAAAGTTCATGTCTTTCAGTGACTTTGAACTCTTCCTTTCCATAGTTTCCTTGCTGACAGCTGCACCAGGACAGATACTGTTTACATCATGGAAGTAGATGGCAGCTAGCAATTCAGAATTTCCATTTCCTCTTGCATTGTTCTGGAATTTGACCTTGGCAGTCTCATGTCCTGAAACTTAGCCTAGTGTGCATGTTTCTTAGTAGGTTCTTCCAGCGTGTATGCTGTGTTTTTATTTAGATTTGTTGATAGTAAATGCTGACCGCACGAAGGGCCGTTTCATTAAAATCTGCCTCTGTTTACAAGGAATTTTAGTGTGAGGAAAATTTACTTTTCTGATCATAGTTTCATTTGTGGCCTTACTGACTGAAACATTCAGCTTTTTGTCCAGATGTATAGTTCTGTGCAAGGCTACTGTGGGACTGCTTTAAGCATAATAAACATATTTGCTGGTAGGTTTTTTTTAAAGACTGAGAAAACTGATAAGCTGCCTCAGCTGGAATGCTGTTTGTATGTTATAAAAGGAATTGTCTCATTACAGCATGTTGCATGTTAACAAATTAGAAAAAGCAGATAGTACGACCCATAAATCCTGCATCTTCCAAATAGTAGTTTCTTAACAAAACAAAAACAAAACAAAAAAACAGAGAGAGAGAAAGCCGCAGTAGAATTATGCGCAGGGGATCTAGTATCTATTTTAGTAGAGTAAAAATAAAAAATTAAAAGTTTCACCTTTGGTGTGACTTCCATTCTTCCTACTATACACAAGCTTCTTTCCCTCAACTTCTTTCCCTGGCTATATTCTCTGGATAGCTGTCCCTCCAAATTCAGCAATATTTGAAGAAAACAGCCCATCTGTTTTCTCCTTAGTTCTCTTCCGCAATGCATCTACATTTGAGAAAGGAGGAAAAAGAACTTTGGAAGGGGATTCAGAATTCACTCAGAAGCCACTATTTTCAGGTTTCTTTACACATTATATATTTACCGATAGTTGTATGTCTGTGGCATTTTAAGCGTGGCATTTGAATGTGATGAGAAAACTCAGAAAAGTGAGTTGTGCATAGACAACTCTAATCAGAGAGGTGGGACTGACCATGGGCTCTTGATTTGTACTCTAAAAGGTGCCCAGGATGACTGCCATACAATGGAACATTGAACTGCTGTTAACTTCTTTTATCCACCTCCTAATAGCCGAGGTTGGAGTGTAATAGATCAATCCGACATGCTGAGTGAGTTTCATGGCTCAGCAAAGAGTATGCATCTAGGGCTGTAGTTTTAGGCTAGTGGTGGCAAATCTTTGTCACTCCAGATGTTTTGGACCACAACTCCCACTGTCCTTTGTCATTGGCAATATAGACTTGGAATTCTGGGAATTGTGGTCCAAAACACCTGGAGTGACAAAGATTCACCACCACTGTTCTAGGCCTCCCTCCATTAAAATGTCCTTAGAGTATCTCCCGGTATGTCCTGCAGTAAATTTCTGGAGTATTTTAAACTACTGCCTTTAGACAGTCCTAAGGAGCACAGCTGCCACAAGTGGAAATCTGATCCACCAATTACTTTGGCTGCCACTGCTATCACTTCTTCTGGCTACTGAGAGAAAACTGTAAAGAAAAGCACTGGTGGTGGTGTGATGAATCCCCCAATGTTGCTTTTTTGGCCCAACTAGGACAATGTTGATCTGATTTCCCCCTGCTGCTCATTTCAAGTCTTGTCTCTCCCAGCTGCTGGTTGCGGATTTTTAAGGAAGTCTGGAGTTCCACAAAACAGCTGGAAGAGCTGCTGCAAGGGGAATATGTGCAGAGTACACGGGGAGCTCTGTCTGGCTCTCCCTGGCATATTAATGGTTGGGCTGCCCAGGGGAGACCCTGGGATTTGTGACAGTGGGAGGCAAGTTCAGCTGTTATTTGCCTTCTTTTGCACATGCTGCTCATTCTGCTGTGGTACTTTGAATTTCCCCTCCCTCCACTCAGATTGCTGACCACCCTTTAAAACCTTACAAATGGCAAATGAGATGCAAAGACCCATTATGCTGTCACTTCACTCCCCTGCAATCACCCCAGCATCAGAAATAACATCCTGATATGGTGCATTTTGCCTATTTACCTGATCCCTAATTGGAGTTCACATGGGGGGGGTAGTGTCTGACAATGCTCCACAACTTACTCCATTTTGTTTTGTTTTGTTTTTTCAAAAAAATCCTGCTGCATGAGGGTTAATGATGCCATTGAGTTTCTCTTACACACACTGAAATTTCTTTCATGCAAAGAAATGCTTTGGATTGTGATGATACTGATATGTGTCATTACTTCTCAGCTGTTTGTGCAACTCCCTTGTTTTGTCTGTCAGGGCCTTGACATGAATCAAGTTGTTGTTTTACGTATAATTACATAAATAACCTCCTTAATCGCATAATTGTTGAACTAGGATGAGCTTGAATCTTCCTTGCTGTGTTGGCCTCTGCTTGCTTATATTTTCATTGGCTTTCTGACTTGCAGGCAGGAAATAATACAAAAGTGATTGTGCTGAATATCTGAGCACAAACAGATTTCAAAGTACATGGTCTTGGCACAGCGCTGTATCTTTACATTTACTCTCTGTTTTATTTCCTTTGCAGTGGGTATCCTTCATCCCAGCAGCTTTTATACCGCATCCTGTTTCCTTCCTCTCTCCGTTCTGAGTGCCAGCACTCCTGATGCTGGATTTCTCCTACATCAGCCTTTAAAATGAGAAAGATTTCTCAAGTCTTTAAAAAAGTTTCCCCCCCCTCAAGAAATCATTCAATTTGCCTGAGAAATAGATTCCCTTTCATTGTTTCCTCTCTTTCAAGCAGAACCCTAGCCTTTTGTTTTCTAATCTATAGAAGTAAACGGGACAACTAATAAAAAGCTTTTGAATATTCAGATCAAGCAAATTTGGATTTAAATATAATTGGAACCATTATTTGGTAAATTCGAATATTTCTGAATCTAGATGCACATCCCTATTTAATATGCATTCCATTCACCAAGAGCAGATATGCTAAGGGCATCAGTAACTATAGGACCATTGTTTCACTTTCCCATGTGCAAGTGAAGTAATGCTCTAGTTCAGTGCTCCCCAACCTTTTTGTCCCCGCGGACCGGGAAATTTTTGATAATTTTTCTGTGGCCCGAAGCTGGGGGGGGGGTGGGGGGAGGGGGGGAGAATGCGAAAGGGGGGTCTGGCGGGGAGGCAAAAGGGGGGGTGAAAGCAAAAGCAGGAAGGATGGGAGGGAAGGAGGAGGGGGAGGCACGAGAGCGGCGGCGGCGGCACTCACCGGCTTGGGGGTTGGGCGTGCCACTCCCCCCCCACACACGGGCGGGGTGGGGGGGAACCCGGGGCTCCTGGGCAGGCGGGCCCCCGCCTCCTCCTCCGGCGCCGGGAGCCGCGTGCGGGTCTCGCTGCTGGTGCCCCCGCTTGCTCCTGCTGCCGCCGCCGCCGGGGGCCTCCTCCTCCGCCGGGGAAAGCGAGCGGGGCGCCAGCAGCGAGACCCGCGCGCGGCTCCTGGCCCCGGCGCCCCGCACGCAGCACCCGCCTGGCCGCGCCGGGAAGCGCCCTCGCGGCACCGACGAGCCGCCGCCGCCTCCTCCTGCTCCTGTTCCTCCTCCTCCTCCTCCCGCCGCCGCTGAAGGAGCAGCAGCAGCAGCCACACACCCCGCAATCGCCCCCCCGCCGCCGCAATCGCCCCCGTCCCGCTGCCGCCGCCGCCGCCACCCCTCCGCAATTGCTCTCGCTGCTGCTCCTTCGGCGGCGGCGGGAGGAGGAGGAGGAGGAGGAGGAAACAGAGCAGGAGCAGGAGGAGGCGGCGGCGGCTCGTCGGTGCCGCGAGGGCGCTTCCCGGCGCGGCCAGCCGGGTGCTGCGCGCGGGGCGCCGGGCCCAGGAGGGGAGGGGAGGGAGGGAGGCAAAAGCAAAGGCGGCGGCAGTGGCTCCTCCTGCGCTCCTCCACCCTTCCTCCTCCACCGGCCGCCCGCGGGAGAGAAGAGGAGGAGGAGGAGGGCGGCGGAGGAAAAGGGGAGGAGCCTCCCCAGGCGGCCCGGTGCCGACCGGTCCACGGGCCGGCACCGGTCCGCGGCCCGGGGGTTGGGGACCACCGCTCTAGTTGTTATAACAAAAGCTTTTAGCCTATATCGAGCACGAAATGCCTGATGTTCAAGCTCGATTCTACAAAGTGAGAAGAATTGAACAAGTCAGCAGTGTGATGCGGCGGCCAGGAAAGCCAGTGCGATTCTTGGTTGCATCAACAGAAGCATAGTGTCTAGATCAAGGGAAATGATGGTACCACTCTATTCTGCTCTGGTCAGACCCCACCTGGAGTACTGTGTCCAGTACTGTGCACCTCAATTTAAAAAGGATCTTGACAACCTCGAGTGGATACAGAAGAAGGCAACCAGGATGGTTGAAGATCTGAAAGAAATGTCTTATGAGGAACGGCTTAGGGAAGTGGGAATGTTTAGTCTTTCAAAAAGAAGTCTGAGGGGGGATATGATAGCTGTGTTTAAATACAGTATTTGAAAGGATGTCATATTGAAGAGGGAACAGGTTTGTTTTCCATGGCTTCAGAGACTAGGACTCAGGGCAATGGTTTCAAACTACAGTGGTACCTTGTATAAAGGAATTAATTCATTTCAAATGAAATTATGTTAAGCAAATTTTCCTTTATACAAATTCCCATAGGAATGCATTGAAAATGGAGTAATCCCATTTTTATGTTGTACAGATTCTCCCCATAGGCGATGATGTTAAGCAAAATTTCCCTATCTCCAGAATTTTTTATGTTGTACAGATTTTATGTTATACAAACTGTTTGTTATACAAGGGTCCACTGTATATGAAAAGGGATTCCTTTTGAACATTAGGAGGAACTTCATGATAGTTAGAGCTGTTCGGCAGTGGAATATGATGCCACGGAAGGTGGTGGAGTCTCCTTCTTTGGAGGTTTTTAAGCAGAGGCTGGATGGCCATCTGTCGGGAGTACTGTGATGGAGGTTCCTGCATGGCAGGGGGTTGGACTAGATGGCTCTTGAGGTCTCTTCCAACTCTATGACTCTATGATTCTATGATTCAAATTCAAGACCATATCGCAAATATCTGCTGGCTACTGGAAATATCAAATAGTTTTAGAAGATGATCAGTATATGCTTAGTAGATAACAGCAAAACCTTTGACTGTGTGCATCATGAGGAGCTATAGGTTGTTCTTAAAGAAGTGGGTGTGTCTCAGCACTTGATTATTGTGATGCATAACCTGTTTTCGAGAGACAGAATGGTTTTCTGTAAGCAAAGGTGTCAGACAATGGCACATTTTATCCCTTTACCTCAGTGGTGGCCAAACTTTAGCCCTCCAGATGTTTTGGACTACAACTCCCACAGTCCTTTGTCATTGGCCATACAGGCTTGGAATTCTGGGAGTTGTGGTCCAAAAGATCTAGAGGGCCAAAGTTTGGCCACTACTGCTTTACCTGTTCCATCTGTATATGGAACATATTATATGGAAAGCCAGAATAAATTCAGATGAAGGAAGAGTAAAAAGTGGTGTAAGAAACATCAGTTAGTTAAAAATATGCAGCTGACACTATCGAATCAGCAGAAAGCAGCAATTCTAAATGGGAGACTGCAGTCAAGAAATCAGACGAAAGCTGTTGCTGGAGACTAAGATCAAGACCATCTACATGCTCAGGATCTCCATCACGATGTATGGGTGTGAAAGGTGAAGAGTGAAGAAACCTGACAGGAAGAAATTTGAATTCTTTGAAATGTGGTTCTGGAGGATTGCTTAATGGATACCTGGGAACTGCCAGGAAAAACAAACGAGCAAGCTTAGAAGAAATCAAACGTGAAATGTCTCTGGAGGCACATATGAGGAAAGTTGAGGTTGTCATACTGTGGGCACATCACAAAAACGCAGGAATCTCCGGAAGAGTTTAAGACAGCAAGAAAAGAGGAGGACCAAATAGGAGATGGATTGACTCCCTAAAACAGGCATGTCCAAACTTTGGCCCTCCTGATGTTTTGGACCACAACTCCCCAGAATTCTAAGCTTAGATTGTCAATGGCAAAGGACTGTGAGACTGGGGGGTGGTGTCCAAAACATCTGGAGGGCTGAAGTTTGGACATGCCTGCCCTAAAAGAAGCTACAAGCAGGCATGTCCAAACTTCGGCCCTCCTGATGTTTTGGACCACAACTCCCAGAATTCTAAGTTTAGATTGCCAATGATAAAGGACTGTGGGAGTTGTGGTCCAAAACATCTGGAGGGCCAAAGTTTGGACATGCCTGAGCTACAGGCTTGAGATGACAATTGCTGAGCAGAGTGGTTAAGGGCAGGACATTTTGGAGGTCGGTCATTCACAGGCTCACCATAAACCGGAGGGAACTTGATGGCATGTAACAACAATTGTTATGTATAGATTGTCAAGTTAAATGTACTGTTTAGCTAAAGGGATTCTGCTTAAAAAAACCCCAACAAGCAGCAGGCTATCCAATAGTGGCAGCCGCCTTAGCTGTGGAAGAATGTAAAGCATTCCTCCCAATAAAAAGGCAAATTTTGTCCAGAGCACAGAGTTATGTCTTACATGAGGTTCTGCATGAAATAATAAATCACATTTTAAATATAATTATATATCATAATTACAACCTCACATATTTTTTCCTTAGGAATAATGTAGTAGTACTACCTTTCCCTGGTTTTGGTACTGCATACTCAATAACTAATGCAGGTTAGAATCGTCTTTCCGTGTATATGAGGGTGTATACTTGCATGGCTAAGAGACTGTGAATTCCCAATTCTTTAAATAGGCATATCCTTCTCTCTTCCATACATATTACGGAATAGTCAGATCTGGTCATTTATTTTAGTAGGTCTACTCTAAGTATGTTTAAGCCTGAATCCAATCCAGTATATGAGAACTGGATTGTTACCCACTGAAGGGAGAATGGAGAAAGCTGAAAGGGACTACTTCATACAGCACGTAAATTGTAGAATTCAATGCCACAGGATGTGTAGGTAACTGCCAAACTGGTTAGGCTTAAAGGGGGATGAGAAAAAATTATGGAAATTAGGACCACCAATGGCTATGTATTAGGATGGCTGCGTGTCACATCTAGGCTCCAAGGCAAGGTGCCCTTGTATGATAGCTCTGGAGCACACAAGTGGGATTATGCAGTTACATTCAGGCTCTGGTGAGCATAGGGTTCCCATAGATGAATGGTTGATCAATAGAACTAGACTGGTTTTTGCTTTGGGTTGTTTTTTTTTTTTGAGCAGCTTCCATGTGAATCATTTACACATGACCATCAGATAACTAGTGTTTCCTAGCGGGCTCCCATTGAAACGTTAAGCAGTAAAACCTTGCTTGTTCTCCTTTTATGAGGCAAGATTAGGAATGTTGAGGGTAGTGGGGCAGTTTGCATGAAGAGACCTTGATTATACTGTTTGTTCTCAAAAACGCTACATGAACTGAATAGCTTTGAAGATTCTGCATTCCCATAATTTTATTTATTGTTGCTGTTATGGAGGAATGTGAGAATAGTTGTATGTGAGAAGAACCGAATGGTTAGCCATGAGTAAATGTTCTCATTTATTTATTTATTTATTTATTTATTTATTTATTTATTTATTTATTTATTTATTTATACAGTTTATATGCTGCCCACTACCCAAAGGTCTCTGAGCAGCTCACAATCAAAAGAATTTAAAGTTAAAACATCAAAATGTCAATAAATAATTAAAACAATAATAAAAACATTACACTAAAAATTGCCATCAGGACCCACAGTCTATATTATGTCATTTAAAAAACCTCTGGAACAGGAAGGTTTTTACCCGGCACCAAAATGTCATCAATGTTGGCACCAGGCAGATCTCACTTGGGAGGGCATTCCATACTCTGGGGACAGCTGCCGAGAAGGCCCTGTGTCTACAAGTCACCCCTCTCACCTCCTTGAGGGATGGCTCTTTCAAACGGGCCCATGGCTCGATCTTAGTTGCTGGGTAGGTTCATATGGAACGAGGCGGTCCTTCGGGTATCTAGGTCCTAAGCCGTTTACGGCTTTATATGTCAAAATAAGTACTTTGAATTGAGCTCGGGCAACAAGTGGTAACCAATGCAGGTTACGCAGAATCGGCGTTATGTGATCCCTGGTGGCCCCACCACTTACCAGCCGTGCCACACGATTCTGAACCAGTTGCAATTGCCAAATTGTTTTCAAAGGCTGCCCTACGTAGAACACATTAACTTTACAAACATAAAGTAAAGGTTAATGAGGTTTGAAAACAAGGCAGGGAAGCAATCTAAGTGCTGAGGTTGTAAACATTCTCATTGTCTTCTAGAGAAATAAATGGGCTGCATGTCCCTATGAAGTGATATTGTGTTGTGCCAAGCATTTCTCTACTCACTCAAAGAAGAGGCACCTACATGCATGGAGCGTCGCTTGCGTGTATGTTGCGGGGTGGGGGTGTTGTCATGACAGTCAAATGAAAACTTTCCCGCAACTCTCTAATCCCACTTAACTTAAACTGATCCTTTATTCCTACTAGTAACTGAAGCCGGGTTTGGTGCTGATATTGGGATGGAGAAATTCTTCAACATCAAATGCAGAGCATCTGGCTTGGTGCCCAATGTGGTTGTGCTTGTTGCTACAGTGAGGGCTTTGAAGATGCATGGAGGTGGGCCAAGTGTAAGTTTCTGTACCTATCTAATAAAACAAATGATGGATCTTCAGAACTCCCTAAGGTTTTTGAAAGAAACCCCTTATCATTTGAAATATGTATAAACATTTTAATTTTAAAAATTGTTGGAATAGCTCTCCGTGCATTACAAGCCGATTAACAGAGCACTGTCTTTCATCATGCAGATGTGCCATGATCTCTAGAGATTACGTGGCTTAAGACATATTAAAGAGGATAGCTTTAAAATGATTAAACTTTAGAAATGGGAATTGACTCAGTTAACCATTTTCCCCTCCTTCCTCTTGGCTTTACCCTTGGACATTATTCTTTACACGGTAGGGGTTAAAACTGTGTGTGCTTCGTTCCCCATCCAGCCTGAACCACCATCCCCTGCTAGCTCTCCGGTGTCTGCTTCTCCTTCCCCCAGTTCCAGCCCCCCCCCCCCCGCTAAGCAGAGACAGACTCCAGCCAAAGTTAAACAGTTTTGAGCCCCATTAAGTTCAGTGGAAAAGCAATGGAATGCAGAAGTAAGTACTTGACTAGAAGTTGCCTTCTTGTTGTCTGGATCATGGCAGTACTCCGGACAGATTATTAAAACCAACTCTCTCTTGCTTCTCTTCTAAAGTTATTTTTGGTACTTTCCGCTCCCTCAGCTTGTCACCCAAGCATGCAGTCTGGCTTTCATCTTTGATACCTCACGCCCCCCATCCCTGCCTTTCTGAAATACAATTTCTTGCTAGAATCTGACAACCCCCTCCCCAACACCAATCTCCTCTATCACAGCTTGCCTTCTCACCAGTCGCTGCTGCTTATTTATAAGCATTTACTGATAGTTCTTCAGCCCTCTTTGGTCTGTGTAAAAATTTGCCTTCTGTATTGTTGGCTTGCTAAATGGATTCCCTTGCATTCATCCAGTGTTCCTTTCAGAACAACCTTCTCTGCTTTTGCACCCACCGCATACTCCCTTTTACCTTTTTACTCTCCATGCTTTTGATTTTCCCTGTTCATTTCTCTGTAAATTCCCCAAGAACTGGAGGAATAGCGTCATGCAAATTGTCATATTTTGTATTCATGGTGACCCCCCCCCGGTTCAAAATTCACATCTTGCACTCTGCATTCCCACTTTTTAAAAGCACCTGAAAAATAGTTTTTCTATGTTGCAAAATCGCTCTGTTACCTACAACATGAACCTAACCATGTTTACTCAGAAGTATAAAGTTCCATTGAACACAACGGCAGCAAATGCTATGTGAGTTTTTTTTTGTTTTTGTTTTTGAATTCTGGCCTGATATAATTTATTATTCCATTCCTGTCTTCCATCTGCAGAAACCTGGGGGCTTGGTAAAATCAATCTCTGATTTTGCACCAGACTATCATGCTCCTTTCACACAAGTGAGACTGGAGAAGGAATTTCTTTGATTCAAAACTCATGTAGGATTTTTCCTTCTAAATACAGTAGCTCTGAGCAGGCTGATCACAACCAACCACAGAAACGACAGAAACTCATTTGAGTTGCTTTTCTTTGTCAAAATGAGAAACCCCAGGAGAGCAAGAAAAGCAGCTAAGCCATACAGGGCGTTTATACACAACCCTTAAGCTCCGCCGCAAATGGCTGCAAGGTCCGGACCTTAAAAATGTTTACCCACCAGCTCCGGACTTTGCAGACAATTAAGTGCGACCCCGCCCACTTAGCGCGATCAAACTGCACTTTTCTTGTACCTGCTTTTTGGATGAGACAAGTATTTGATCCGGTGCAAGGATAGTGAGTGCGGGGCTCTCCTGGCTTCTGTTTGTTCTTTTTTTGCGCCCCGCCCCTTTAAGAGATCTGTATTATGCTGCCGGGAACAAAACGGAGGTAAGGGCATTCTTTTCTTTCTTTTTTCTCCCTCCCTCAGGCAGCCAGCAACCAGGAAGTGCGGAGGGGGGTGGGGACAGAGGAAGAGCAGGAACCCCTAAGATCTCTGGTCCGAATTTAAGTGGCCAGCGGATCTTAGGGGTTGTGTAAAAAGTAATGCTCTAGTTGTTATAACAAAAGCTTTTAGCCTATATCGAGCACGAAATGCCTGATGTTCAAGCTGGATTCTGCAAAGTGAGAAGAATTGAACATGAGTCAGCAGTGTGATGCGGCGGCCAGGAAAGCCAGTGCGATTCTTGGTTGCATCAACAGAAGCATAGTGTCTAGATCAAGGGAAGTGATGGTACCACTCTATTCTGCTCTGGTCAGACCCCACCTGGAGTACTGTGTCCAGTTGTGTGCGCCTCAGTTTAAAAAGGATGTTGACAAAAGGATGTTAAGTTCCAGTGTAAGTGAGTTTCACCCCCCTTTAACCCTGCTAGTTTAGGCTCCCTCCTCGGCTTTGCTAATGAGGGTACGTTAGCCATGTATGGCCTGCTGTTATTACTCAGGGTTTGTTTAGGTTTGTCTTGTTACTTTTTGAGTTCCACTCTGAAGAATTGCCTGAAACCATAGCAGATGTATACATGCATTGCAGAGTAATGATTTTTGAGCATCTGGGATTTGGCAGGGAAAATAATTTTAGAGCGAGAAGGTGAAAAGATGATGTGCTGATGGTTTTAATGGAGCAGGCAATTGGAAAGAGCTAGTCTCGTGAATCATCCGTCTTGCACTTCCCAGTGTGATTTTCTGATAACCCACCCTGTCCCACCCCTGCAACATGCTTCTTTCTTCTGCTCTCCACTTTCACAACCTCCCTGCTCTCTTGAACACGTGGTTGGCAAACTGCAACTCTTTTACTTGCCCTACCTTGATGCTGACTCATTTCCCCTCCTTTAGCTCTCAGGTGGCAGTAGAGGCAAAAGACTGCAGTGTGTGGATGTCCCCAGGAATTTTCCTGGGGGGAGAAATACCAAAGCTACATAGCTACATGTTAGCATAATACATGCATATAATGTTTGCCACTACCACACAGTATGTCTGTCTGCATACATAAAGCAATAAAGAGGTATCCCACGTGCCCCTCCCCCGGACACCCACAGAGCAGTGTCAGGTGGAAAGGCATGGATAGAGACATCAACTGGTAGTGAAAGCTATGGGCAGCCTGTCACCCTCTGCAGACTGCACTCATTCATTGGCACAAATCCTTGCATAGAGTACTTCAGTTCCATTGAACAGGATTTTCAGAATTCTTTTATAATTGTGTTTATGAGAGTTTTTTTAAAAAGTGCTTGGCATCCAAGCTGAAAAGACAGGCTTTCATCACATTAAAATGAAATGAAAATGTTCCTTGAACATGTTACTCTATTTTCTGACCCTATCCAAAATCTTTGGAATAGAGTATGAGGATTTTAGTATAACTCCAGAATGATATAACTTCAGTTTTTGGAATAGAAAATTAGTTAATTTCAATGTGTCTATTTTCAGAGATGTTGAAGATGCAGAACTTGAATCCAAAATTATTTGAACTTAGAGAATCCTAGGTGTTGCCAAAGCACATCATAATGGTAATTTGTTTACACAGATACATACTGTATATAGATAGATAGATAGATAGATAGATAGATAGATAGATAGATAGATAGATAGATAGATAGATAGATAGATAGATAGATTTCTAGGGTTACTTCTTCATTTAACGATATATGTAAGAATGCCAACTTTTCTACTTTTAGAAACCTGGCAAAAACACAATAGTTTAAAGGCTCTTTCTAATTGTGGAAGGATTTTTGGGGAGCATGTCTAATTCTGTAACTATTGTTTAACTGTATTTTTCGATTCTCAGGTAACAGCTGGTGCCCCTCTTAAGAAGGAATATACAGAAGAGGTAAGAACTATCTCTTTAAATTTTACTTCAAATTTCCTTTAAAAATCTATTCCATATAGTAACTGATTGGTTGTAGTGACAGCTTTGAATAGTTACAAGAGGACTGCTCCTCTCTCTTATTTAATATTGTATTGTTGTGAAACTAACAATACTTGATTTTGGCATGCTAATATTTTATTGTTTCTGTCGTGTGTGTTAGCCATCAAGTTGTAACTGAGTATCCTTGTTAGACTACAGAGCTACAATAAAAATGAGTTTACAAAAGGTATTTTTTTAAAAAAAAGCAAATGCAAAGTACCTGGCAGAGAAAATTCATTTTCATGCAGAAGAAAATAAACCTTAATGTGCTTAGTCCCCATGTCTCTTCCTTCAGCATTCTCAATGCTATAATTTGTTAAATCCAACATGGCTAATTTGTTGTTAACCCCTGCTCTGCTGCATCTTATTGAGTAGTTATGTTTGTTTAACCTTTTTTTTAATTACTTGATGGTTCGATGGAAATAGACTTCCTGCCCTTAAAAAATCATGAAAAAAGTTTATTTTATTTCTAAAAAATATTTATATTTAAAAATTCCCATTTCCTTTTCATTGTCTCTTCTTCTTCCTTCTGATATAGAATCTCAAGCTGGTATCTGATGGTTGTAGCAATTTACAGAAACAAATTGAAATTGCCCAGCAGTTTGGTGTTCCTGTGGTAGTTGCTCTGAATATTTTCAGGTAACATTGTCTGTCCTTTCTGTACCTGCGAACTAAGTCCATATATTAAACCTAGTTGTTGGAGCAAGATGTGGGCATGCTATCCCATATTTTGTCACCGGGTTCTGGTTGAATAAATATATTTTATGCTCCAGTTATTTCCTAGTCAACGAAGAATTGTGATTACTGCCAGTAACTCGACATCCCAGAAGGAACTGGAACTTTAAACTGGAACTTGGCTTGGGTCCTGAATACCTGTCGGAGCGTATCTCCCAGAGGTCATCTGAGGCTAGACCCACTCAGATGTCGCAGGCGCGCTCACTCCGGGTGCCCACTCCTAGGGAGGCACGGAGGTCTGCCACACGCGGCCGTGCCTTCTCTGTTGTGGGCCCCTCATTATGGAACCACCTTCCGAGTGAGCTGCACCTTGCACAGTCCCTGCCCGCCTTCAGAAAGACTTTAAAAACTCTGCTTTTCAGGGAGGCATATGGCGACCTGATTTAATTTAATTTAATTAAAAATTTTCCCTCCTTTTTTGCCAACCACCCTCTGATCCATCTTGATGTATTGTTTTTGTATTGTTCTTTTTTCAATCCTGTAAACCGCCCAGAGTTTCATATTGGAAGATGGGCGGTATAAAAATGAAATAAATAAATAAATAAATGCCACCTGGAGTAGGAACTGGCAAACCAGTCCAGTATTCCTGCCAAGAAAACTCCATCGACATGGGGTCACGAAGAGTCGGTCACAACTGCTAACGACACAACACACACACACATTCCTAAGTATCCATCCTGTTGTCAGGTCCACTGTGCAACCTACCAGATGCAGCACTTGTACTGCCTTATTGCCACCATACACCTTTTGTGATTTAGTCTCTCAAGACCACAGGATGCATGGGGATTCGTGTCCACACTATTGTGTCACATTAAACTACTTCTGCACGAAATGAATCACCTGAGGCAGCTTCCTTCCAGGAGAGGAATGTGGAAGAATAACAGCAACTGCCCCTCACTTGAGGCAAAAGCCACATTTCCATTGTAAGATGAAGGGGGAGCAACAGTTTCTGCTCCTCTCCCCGTCTGTAACCACCAGGCACCCCCAGCATGCAGCAGCTCAGCAGGGAACAAGCAAGGAGGCGTGAATTTCAGGAGGACCTGAATCATCCTGAAATGCCTGAACTCACCGGAGGCAAGTTCTTTCCTCTGGTGACATGCTTTCCTCCTTCTTTCCCCTTTGCTTTCAGCTTTGTTTTGAAATGGAGAGAGCTGAGTGACCCATCTTTGAGGCGGTATTTAGGTCCTGCCTGTCTGGGAAGTGCCATAGCACTATACAATGGTACCTCGGTTTAAGAATGCCTCGGTTAAAGGAAAACTCGATTTAAGAAAAGAAAGTATTGGAAACGGGGATGCCTCGGTTTAAGAAAAATTTAAATGGAATGTCCCTTGTTGCCTTTTTTAATGACCTCCAGAATGGATTGATTGGTTTTCAATGCATTCCTATGGAAAACCACATTTTGGTTTAAGATTTATTTTGTAATACAAAACAGCCCTGAGAACGAATTACCACCCTACTACTGCCGTTGCTGCTGCTGCTGCTGCTGCTGCTGCTACTACTACTACTACTACTACTACTACTACTACTTATTTATTTTATTTATTCATTTTTATACTGCCCATCTTCCCCAAAGAACTCTGGGCGGTTAACAAAATGGGAAAACAAACCCAATAAAGAAACAGTACATAATGAAAACAGAGGATAGAAAAATTAAAAAGAATATATCTATACTACTACTACTAAAATACTAAAATACTACTACTACTAAAATAATGTATGATATACTACTACTACTACTGCTGCTGCTGCTACTACTACTGCTGCTGCTGCTGCTACTACTACTACTACTACTACTACTACTAAGGAGGCCCCAGAAGGGTCCAGGAAACCCATTTGGGCATGGTGAAATGACATGCAAAACAACATCATCTGGACATCAGGAAAGTTCAAAAATCTACATTTAATGGGAAATTTAAAAGAAATACAAATGCTCCATCTGGAGGAGTCCTGTGTTGTTGTTTTTAAAGAAACGGATTTGTGAATGGAACAGAGTATCAGCTGCTGAAAATGTTGTGCTTTACCAGTTGACTTTGTGGGCCTCATTCCTTATTCCCTGATTAAATCTATTGTTTTGAGGGGGAGCTTACCATACTAATATTTGCATTCAAAAGTAGCAGCAAAGAGTATCTTAGAATTTCATGGCAGTTTGGTTATGGCCCAGAGTGGGGTTTAAACCTCTCCCTCTACTGTTTTTCCCTCTGATTTCCTACTGAGAAATCCTCCGCCACCCCCATCCTTTCACTCAAAGCTGCTTTGTTCAAGGGCAGCTTCTAGGGACAGTTTCCTAGAAGCTGTTTTGTTCAAGGGCAGAAATTAAGATAATTTTACATTGCAATGTCAGGTTCTGTCCGTCTGAAGAGAAGTCATACTGAGTTATGGATGGATCGTGTGTGACAATAGCATCTTTGGTTCTCCCTGAAACACAACTTGATTTCAGGCAGATAACCAACTGAAAGCAGCAGAGTTAAAACCCTTCTGAAATCTGTGTCTCTAATTTCAGGGACCCCTTCCTACAGGAAGAGTCTTCAGACAGAGTAAGGAATTAAGAAGATGGCCAGAAAATGAGACACACAACAATGTAATTATGAGGTGTAGCCCAGACTTCTTTAATTATAGAGTAGCTATTAGCTAGATCAGCAGTATAAAAGATCAATAAACAAACAAACTCTTTATCAAACCAGTGTCAGTTGTCATGGTCAGCTTTGGAGCTGTCGGCAGTGAATTGATCAGGAATTCTGTACCCATGTTACATTAACATAAATTATTTTGATGCCTCTTAATTGATTAACATATATTGTTTAGCATAAGCTTTACCAGACTGCAGTCCATTTCATTACATGCTTGCTTCTTCATCATATCCATCCATATCATGGAGTTCAGTTTGTTGAAGGCTTGAGCCAAATAACATTTATTTGATTTTAAGGTACCATAGGACCAAAATATGGCTACCTCTTTGAAAATTATGGTGTCTTTTTTACCTAGGCTAGGCCTTTTATCGAACAAGGCACTCAAAATGTTCCAAGTGAAAGATTTGTGTAGGCAGTCAATGGCCAGAATCCTGTTGGCACAGCTTTGCATGCATAAGGCTGATAGTGTCATCAGCCATGGCCTTTTATCTTGAATTAAAAGTTTCTCACCCATCCAGCTTCTGAGGCTTCCTTGACAAGCTTTGAAAATTTATGGCTTTTCAAATATTTTGAGGGCCCCAAAGTCTTCTCCAGGTTTCCAAGCTTGCCTGGGGAGCCTCAGAACCTGGAGATGATAGAAGAGAAACATGTAATTCAAGGGGCGGGGGAAGTCATAGCTGATGGCATCATCAATGTTACACACATGGAGCTGCACCAGCAGGATTCCAGACTATATTAAGAATTGTTTCTCCTAACCATCTGCTGCCATACAGGTATTAATACGGACAAAATCGCTTGTCCAGTATAGGAGTTATGAACAAAACCATCAATAAAATAACAAAATAACTGTTTTGGTGGCAGAACGGACACTCCGGCTGAAATTGACTTAGTTTGTGAGATTGCCAAAAAGTCCGGAGCATCGGATGCCGTCCCTTGTAATCACTGGTCGGAAGGAGGCAAAGGATCTATAGAATTGGCTCAGGCTGTAAGAAAAGCTGCAGATCAGCCAAATAGCTTCAGATACCTGTATGACCTGGAGGTAAGATTGAATAAAGTTAAAACTATGCCCAGAGAAACAGAACTCTTTTGCTGGTGGTGGGGAATCTTCCTAATATTATGTGGTTGTGACTTTCCAGTGCCCATTACACCTGATGGGATCATATGTTTGCTTGCATCTGTTGTCACATTTAAGTTAACTCTTATGTTGTCATTTTTGCAAAGGTTTTTTTAAGATCTCAAAGCTCTTTTGATTTTATATTTGCGACTATATGCTGAAATAGACGCGCCCCATTACATTGTTGAAAACTAATTAAATGGCAGACACTCTGAGGTTACATGTGGAAATAAAAAGAGGAAAAAACAAAGTTAAAAAAAATCGTTGAAGTTTTGAACTGTGTCCTGAGATCCAACCCAGAAGGTGATTGGTGACAATACATTGTTTTATTTATATAACTTAGAATGCTCTTTTTGTTTCACTCAGCTAATATAGGATACCAAAGCTGGATGGGCCTCTTGTGTCTTAATAAAGGACCCAAATGTCCAAGAAGCTCATTTTTGTGTAATTCATGTTTATTTGATAACTGCCAGAAGTCAGACTCTAAACACAAAGAATTCTGTGTCTGAAAAATAGTTACATAAAGATTTCATGTAAACTTCCATTTCCCTTTAACCCTTTGTTTTCTATCAAATAACCTCAGAAATGTTTCATCATTTGAAATAATTCCTTTTTTTTTTGGCCTTTTTCTTTTGATATTTATGGGGACTTCTTTTAGCTGCTGCCAGCCAGCAAGACTGTTCCAACAAGCCAAATTGGAAAATTTTTTTACCCCCACCCGCCAATTCCTTAGGGCAGTACTCCCCAACCTTTTTGTCCCCGCGGACCGGGAAATTTTTGAAAAATTTTCTGTGGCCCGAAGCTGGGGGTGGGGAGGGGGGAGGGGGGGAGAATGCAAAAGGGGGGGTCCGGCGGGGAGGCAAAAGGGGGGGGTGAAAGCAAAGGATGGGAGGGAAGGAGGAGGGGGAGGCACGAGAGCGGCGGCGGCGGCACTCACCGGCTTGGGGCGTGGGGCGTGCCACTCCCCACACACACACACACGGGCCGGGTGGGGGGGAACCCGGGGCTCCTGAGCAGGCGGGCCCCGCCTCCTTCTCCGGCGCCGGGAGCCGCGTGCGGGTCTCGCTGCTGGCGCCCCGCTTGCTCCTGCTGCCTCCGCCGCCGTGGGCCTCCTCCTCCGCCGGGGAAAGCGAGCGGGGCGCCAGCAGCAAGACCCGCGCGCGGCCCCTGGACCCGGCGCCCCGCGCGCGGCACCCACCCGGCCGCGCCGGGAAGTGCCCTCGAGGCACCGACAAGCCGCCGCCGCCTCCTCCTCCTGCTCCTGTTCCTCCTCCTCCTCCTCCTCCTCCTCCCGCCGCCGCCGCCGGAGGAGCAGCAGCAGCCACCCCCCCCCCGCAATCGCCCCCGTCCCGCCGCCGCCGCCACCACCCCTCCGCAATTGCCCTCGCTGCTGCTCCTTCGGCGGCGGCGAGAGGAGGAGGAGGAGGAGGAGGAACAGGAGCAGGAGGAGGCGGCGGCGGCGGCTCGTCGGTGCCTCGAGGGCACTTCCCGGCGCGGCCGGGCGGGTGCCGCGCGCGGGGCGCCGAGGCCAGGAGCCGCGCGCGGGTCTTGCTGCTGGCGCCCCGCTCGCTTTCCCTGGCGGAGGAGGAGGCCCACAGTGGCGGCGGCAGCAGGAGCAAGCGGGGCGCCAGCAGCGAGACCCGCACGCGGCTCCCGACGCCGGAGAAGGAGGCGGGGCCCGCCTGCCCAGGAGCCCCGGGTTCCCCCCCACCCCGCCCGTGTGTGTGGGGGGGGAGTGGCACGCCCGACGCCCCAAGCCGGTGAGTGCCGCCGCCGCCAACGCCGCCGCGTCCCTCCTGGCGGAGCCCAAGCGGCCGCCGCCGGGGCGCCAGCGTTTGGGGGCGGAGTCGCCGGCTGGCCGTCCCGGGAGGAGGGGAGGGGAGGGGAGGAGGGAGGCAAAGGCGGCGGCGGCGGCGGCTCCTCCTGCGCTCCTCCAGCCTTCCTCCTCCACCGGCCGGCCGCGGGAGAGAAGAGGAGGAGGAGGAGGGCGGCGGAGGAAAAGGGGAGGAGCCTCCCCGGCCTCCCCAGGCGGCCCGGTGTCGACCGGTCCGCGGACCGGGGGTTGGGGACCACCGCCTTAGGGCATTTCTCACCTTCTTTAGTGGTTGTTTGGTTGGCTTGAGTCTCTTTTCTTTCTTGGATTGTCTTTGCTGCTGCTTGGCTACTCTTTGATTATGACCGCGTAACACTGGGTTATGTACGTGGTTGTTAGTTGTGACTGGACACATCTTGGGGTGTTTCTCTCTTGTTATTCTGATGAGGATTTTTCCTTTTCATGCACTGTTGTCTGCTTTTAGATTAGATGAATTCTCACTTGTCTTGCCTCTACTCTTTTTAAGTCGTTTTTAAGGATTCTTTGGAGTGCCTGGAAACATGAATCTGAAACACAAAAAGGTCTTCTTTTTTATTAAAGGGCCCAAATAAAATGAAATATGAAAACGAAGGGGCACCCTGACTGAAGAAAAAAACAACAACAAAAGAAATACAACAATTCTCACTGTGCAAAATCCTTAATGTGTCCCGTTTCCTTTAAAAAATGAAAACAAATCCAGTGCCCTGTCTCAAACACCTATTTGATTATATTTACCTCTAACAGACCAGGTCCTGTTGAAAACTGGTTTTCCATTACACTGGAATCAGGCTAGTGTAATAATCCACATCTACAGACTTTCAAGCATGACGTTTACGTTCCGTTTACACATTTGATAAGTGAAAACCTTATCCTAGACCCCTTCTCTCACTCGGCACAACCAATATGGTTCTAATTAGCAGAATACTATGGATCAGCTGAAAGATTTGTGCTATTCCTCATCATGTTTCCAAGGTCAGAAGTAAATGTTCATACTTTTAATTTGTTCAGAAATGGAAGGCTGCCATCTCTGTGAATAGGTAGAACGTTACCATGGTGCTTGAGTAACTGAATCTGTGGTTTCAAAGATTTCTGCAGGGCTTTGTATAGAAATTGGAGACTTTTATCTCCCTTGGACCCCCTTTGGCTCCTTGCACACCTCCCAAGAAGCCATTCTGCACAGGGTACACTGGAAAAGGAGCCGTGGGTAAAAAATAGATTCACACACTGGGCAGTTCCCTGAGCTGTCTGGGTCATATAGTCCTGAGGGCACCTATTGGCAAGTAAGTCCTGTTTTACTCATTAGAATGCATGTGTTAAGTATTATAGGGCTGACCTGAATTCTAGATTGGACTATAAATGTTATTTTTTTCAATACAGAATTCTAAGAATTGTAGAAAAATTGTGTTGAGAGGAGCATATAAGGATCTCAAGTTTATGCCTCTGCTCAGTGCAGAAATCTAAGTTAAAGTGTATCTGACAGTGTATCTTGATGGCAAACAAAAATCCAATACATGATCGATATACTCTATATATCATGCACAATTTAGTACAGCATTAGGTATTAATAAATTTTCCAGAATATATGTCTTTCGGTGCACTTATTTCTGTGCAAGGTTTTAGCACAGGATGTGGGCAGAACCCTTGGGGAGATGAGGGCCACCACATGTCTATTGGACCCTTGCCCTACCTGGCTCATAAAAACTGCCAGAGAGTGTCTGGCAGACTGGTTAGGAAGAGTAAAGAATGCCTCCTTGCAATAGGGCAGGATTCCAGCATGCTTGAAGGAGGCAATAGTAAAATCACTGTTTAAAAAGACCTCTTTAGATCCAAAAATACTGAACAATTACTGACCGGTATCTACCATCCCATTCTTAGGGAAAATACTAGAGTGGGTTGTGGCCTCGCAGTTCTAGAGGTTTCTGGATGAGATAACCTACCTGGATCCAGCTCAATCTGGCTTCAGGACTGATTATGGGACTGAGACAGCACTGGTTGCCTTGGTAGTTGACCTATGCAGGGAAATAGATAGAGGATTTGTGTCTCTTTTGGTTTAACTGGACCTTTCAGCTGCTTTTGACAATATCGACCACAGCATCCTCCTGATTCGTCTCTCTGAAATGGGACTTGAGGGCACCGTCTTACAATGGGTTCAGTCCTTCGTTCAGGAGAGAATGCAGAAAGTGGTGTTAAGGGACTCAGGTTCAACACCACAGCCACTGACCTCTGGGGTCCCTCAGGGTCCTGTTCTGTCTCCTATGTTATTTAACATTTATATGAAACCACTAGTGGAAATTATCCAGAGTTTGGGGGTTAAGTGTCACCAGTATGTTGATGACACTCAGCTTTACCTCTTGTCACCTCCGGATTCCATGGAAGCTATTTCAACTTTTTATCTTAGGGCCTTTTCACACGACCCCTAAGATCCCCTGGTCCCTTAAATTCGGACCAAAGATCTTAGGGGTTCGTTGCCCTTCCTTCCTCCCCACCAGAGAAAGAGGGGAAAAATGCAGCTCACCTGGAGGAGCTTCCCGGAGCTCCGTTTCTCTTCCGTTTCTCTTCTGCTTGCTTTTTTCCCCTCCCACCTCTTCTCTTAAAGGGGCAGGAGGCAAAAAAAAAACACAAGCAGAAGCCAGGAGAGCCCCGCACTGACCAGATTAAATCCGGACCTGGGGATTTTCACCCACCTCAAGCAGGTACAAGAAAGTGCAGCTGGGTCGCACTTAGGTGGGCGGGGTCGCACTTAATTGTCTGCAAAGTCCGGACCTGGTGGGAAAACACTTGTAAGGTCCGGACCTTGCAGCCATTTCCTGCGGAGCTTAGGGGTCGTGTATAAAGGCACTTAGCTTCACTAATGAACTGGATAAGGAGGAACAAACTGAAACTAAACCCAGACAAGACAGAGGTGCTTCTAGTCAGTCAAAAGGGAGATCTCGGGATAGGGATGCAACCTGTACTGGATGGGATTTCCCCTCAATTGAAAAAAGGGGTGCGTAGCTTGGGGGTACTCCTGGACTCATCTTTGAGCCTAGATGCCCAGGTCACAGCTCTGGCCAGGAGTGCATATGCACAATTAAAACTAGTAGGCCAATTACACCTGTTTCTTGAGAAACCTGCTCTGGCCACATTGACACATGCGCTAGTGACCTCCCGGCTGGACTATTGTAATGTGTTGTATGTGGGGCTACCGATGAAAAGTCTTAGGAAACTTCAACGGGTCCAAAATGCAGCAGCCAGATTGCTGACTGGGGTGGGTTACAGTGATCACATTACACTCCTACTAAAGCAGTTCCACTGGCTGCCAATCAGCTATCGGGCACAATTCACATTGCTGACCTTAACCTACAAAGCACAAAATGGCCTGGGTCCAAGTTATCTCAAAGATCGAATCTCATGGTATGAACTGGCTTTGGTGTTAAGGTCATCAGGAGAGGCCTTTCTCTCCATTCCACCACCTTCACAGGTGCGTCTCAGAAGAACACATGAAAGGGCCTTCTCTGTTTCCGCTCCCAGACTTTGGAACTCTTGCTGGAGGCCAGGACTGCCTCGTCTCTGCTGTCTTTCCAGAAGCAGGCAAATACCTTCCTCTTCAGGCAAGCTTTCCCTGAATGAGGGACTATCTACTATGTGACTTTTATACGGACTACCATGCATGATTACATTGACTGATTTCATAAGAACACCAGTGTTTTCCATGTTAGTTTCCATCCCTCATAATGGATTTTTTTTGCATTTTCTTTGTAGCTTGAATGTTCCTTTTAATGTTCTAAGATGCCTCTTCTAAATCCCTGTTCTTAATTTAAATTATGTCTTACATGTTCTAGTATATTGTCCCTCATTATTGTAAGC
The DNA here is from genome assembly GCA_037367245.1 of Phrynocephalus guinanensis. Lineage (NCBI taxonomy): Eukaryota > Metazoa > Chordata > Lepidosauria > Squamata > Agamidae > Phrynocephalus > Phrynocephalus guinanensis. Next base: position 101,826,614 of record CM074733.1, on the reverse strand, counting down.
CACCTTGAGTCCTTTTCCAAGGAGAAAAGTGTGGTAAAATATTCTATATTATATATTTATAATAATAAAATGGCTGTAATCAACTACTTTTTTCAGCAAATCGAAAAAAGGATCCTCCTCACTAAGGGGTTCATTTTGCATTGCCGTCTTCCCTTGCTCTCTCTCTCTCTCTCTCTCTCTCTCTCTCTCTCTCTCTCTCTCTCTCTCTCTCTCTCTCTCTCTCTCTCTCTCTCTCTCTCTCTCTTATTTTTAAAGGAAAAAGAGCGCATTAGAGATGTACATAGCAAGAATTTTTGTTGATACTTGTAGAGACCAGAGGTTGGGACTTCAATTCTTAACATGCCTTTTGTGCGTAGGGCCAGCCTGTGTGGCCTTGAGCAAGCTGCACAGTTCCAGGATGTCCCCACATGCAGGTATAGCAGCCTGGTCAAAGTGAGGTGCCTGGTATTAAGTCCAACTGTGGTTTCTCACAGAAAGGTTGAGATGGAGGTAGTTGGTTTCCCTGAGATTTAAAAGTAGTCTCTGGGATATTTGGAACCAGGAAAAAAACCACAGCAAGAATGCATTCCACAGCAATTCTAGAGCCTTTGGCTAGCTGGGACAGGCTTAGTAGTACATTCGAGAGATCTGTGCCCAGGGCCCTTCCACATTATTAGTTCAAAGCATCTGATAGAGGTAAACAGCCTGAGAACATGGAAGCTTTATTGAACAGGGCTTCTCTAATTCTTCCAGCCAATCTACCATCTGACTGAACATGGACATTATTTTTAATTTCTGATAGTTCGTACAGTTGGATATACTGAGGAAAATGCCAGTTGGACAGAGTTTGATGTAGAGCTATTTTGTCATGACAGTTCCATTTATTCACTATATTAGTACGCAACTCCTCAGTGCGTTGGACTACAACTTCCATCCTAATAAACCAAAAAGTGATTCTTCTTATAAACCACCCCATACTACTTCAAGTAGTCGCTGGGCGAGTTACAGTTTAATTACATGCAGGCTACACATTGCTCCCCCACCCCGCAGGCTGGGTACTGATTTTACTGACCTTGGAAGGATGGAAGGCTGAGTCAACCATGAGCCTGTTACCTGGGATTGAACCCCAGGCCATGAGCACAGTTTTACCTGCAGTACGGGCATTTTAACCACTGTGCCACGAGGATGAATAGCTGGGGGTGGCTGGGTTATAGTTCAAGGCATCTGGGAAGAAAGTGTCTAGAGGGGGCATTGTTCTGCTGGGATATTTCTTTGCCCAACTTTTCAATCTGCCTGGGAACTGCTGATTTTATTTATTTGTGTTTTTAAAGTAAGGGAATGGAGAAGGAGATGGGGAGAGAAAGATGATTGCCTAGATTGAAGACTCTTGGGAGACACATGTAATCCAATCTTAGCTTTCCAAAGAGGACTTACTATAAGTATACAGTTAAGAAACAAGCACATATTAAGCATTTATTTATTTTCAGAGCTCTCCAAAGTATTGCTAGACATTTTAGCTTAGCTCCTTTTCCCTGAACAGCAGTTGCTCTATTTGAAGAAGGAAAACATTTACTGCTATTTAGTGAATATATAGGACAGGGTTAATAAATGCTTTTTTTTGTCATTAGACAGCTCATATTGTGCCGCTATCCTGCCTTTATTTTTTTTAAAATTATTTATATACAAAATACAAAATACACATTAAAAGATTAAAATAAGACTAAACGACAGTGCTCCCCTCCACCAGTGAGGCCTTTTAAACAATATTATCCCTTTTTATCCTCCCTTTCAGAACTGAATTGGTCGTTGCACTGGAACTTTACCCTTATTTCTTACAAACACATATTCAATAAATCTACCCCTTATATCATTAAAAATCTCTTTTTACTATCCCTTCTTAATCTTTAAATTACCCATCAATATGTCATTTAAGGCAATATTCCAAACTTCATTATACTGTTCGTTCACGCATAATTCATAATTTCCCTTCCAATTCCTAGCTATAATTAATCTAGCCGCTGTCAAGAGTTTAGTAATCAACTCTCTAGTTTTACAGTCATTATCTGTCTTAACAAATATTGACAATAAAGCAATTTCTGAATTGGGCTCTATATACCTTTCAGATATATCACAATTCTTTAAAACTAGATCTCCAAAATTTTTGTACCTTTTCACATTCCCACCACATATGTACCAACATCCTTTCCACATTTCCAACAAATCTTAGAAAAATTACCATTTATTTTATTCAATTTCACTGGTGTCAAATACCATCTTAAACTTTTTTTAAAAAAAATTATTCTCACTGACATAAATCTAAGTATTCTCGTTCTCCATATTTTAGACCAATCTTCCTCTTCTATTTCTTTTTTAAAATCTTGCTCCCACTAAATGCTTGAACAATAAATTAATAAATGCTTAAACATTTCCTATACTCAAGTAAATTCAGTCCTAAATTAGCAGTTAAATGTCCAGCATGGTAAGCAGTGCCATGTGAAAAAGGAACAGTCTACTGACTGGAAACCAAGAGAGATGTGGGACCTGGGATTCAAACCGCCGAGTTGCCGACTTTGCAGTCAACAGTTTCGGAGCCTTAGTCCGCTAAGCCCCCACGCCCGTCCTTCAAGGGCAATGCCCTCTTTCAAATCATGTACCAAAAGTCCAAATATGGCAAAAGATGTGATTTGCCAGGAAATCATTCTTAGATGTAAAGTTCTTGGCAACATTATATTTCCCAAACAGTCTTCTTAGATGAGGCAGGAAGCAGCAGGGCTATTGCTAAAGTTGCCTCTGAAGTCAAGGATTGGGTTTCACACCCCAGCCCTTCATACAAAGGGACATAGGCCATGCACACCCACCCACACCTCCTCGCCATTTGGCACTTTGAGGCATGTAGTTCTTAATACACATAGCACTCCTGTGGCACTGCTTAAAATCTTGCCTGGAAAAAAAATTATTACGGTCTCTGATCCTCCCTGCAATGAATCTAAGAAGTCCTGCGTGCCCACTCCCAAATGTTTTGTTCTTAACAAAATAGAATGCTTAATGATTTATTAAACCAAAACTTGTCATTCTAGCCAAACTGGCAAACAACAGTCCCAGGAAACCATAAGCCTCCTTTGCACTTCGCTTTTGGAGGAGTTTGCTCAGGCTGTAGCTACAGGTGCCAATGAAGCAAGCAAAGTGATTTGTCAAGCCAGGGAGTGTTCAGTTATGATCAACACATGACTTGAAGAAGGAATATGTGTACACACTGTTTATTCCTGAGACTACAAATTCCGGTGACATCTGGATGCCGCCCATGAGTAAGAGAACAAGGATTGTGTATATATGTTGAAATGTACTCAGTTTTAAAATGAGTATGCATCGTGCCTTGATTATGTGTTGGTGCTCAGGGATTTTTGCTAAAGCCTTTTAACAAATTTGATGTAGTGTTGAACATGATGGGGTAACATGCAGCTGAAGAACTATTCAGATTGCTCTATTCCTTCAGTATTTATGGACCTTGAAGGGATATCATTAGATGGTGCACATACCATGTCAATCATGTGATGTCTCTACGGTCCCTGTGGCATCCAGTTCATTCTCTGTGAACTAACTGGATGCAAGTACAGTACATGCATTTCAAATACAAGTCTTTTGAAAGTCACTGAAGGAATAAGTGTGTGCATGTAGATAACAAAATCGAGAGAAAGACACAAGATCAGCCTGTGCTAAAAAAAAAAAAAAAAACAACTTCAGATAGATTTGGACACATAGAAATAGAAGTTAGGAGGGAATGAAACACAAGGTTGTTGTTTTTCCATAAGAAGCTCAGTTTTTAAAAACATGAAGGAATATAAATTCCAATAAATAACATCCAATTACTAGAATCAGATTATCTTTCCCAGCTTCAAAGTGTTACAACTCCTCATGTTTTTCCCTCCCCTCACAATAACTTCCAATATCTTGTGTTAGGCCAGAGGTCTCTGTGACCTCCAAAACTTTAGTTTAACTAACAAGCATCAAAAGCTGAGATTGGATGCTATTAGAACTGTAGATAATATATACATTTATTTGGGTATTTGTTACATTGGTGTGCTTTTCATAAGGATATCCTTCTACGCTACTGCATGAAGGTCTTGGATTTTTATAGGGCTTCTCAGTAATGGCCATAATGGTGTGACCAAAACTCTCTTGCTCCATACAGCACGCCTCTTCAAATCATAATTGTACAAAGCACGGGCCAGCCTCGCTGCTTCTCATCTCTGAGGAATTACATTTATCACCGTCGCCCATGAATACAGTGGAGCATATGACAGCCTCTGCCATGTGAGATTCCCCCCCCCCAGACCAAATCTGGTTATGTTTTTGCCTTGAAAAACAACATGCTTGAAAGCTTGCTTTGTCCGCTGGGTACTCCTCCCACCTCACATGGCAGCATGGCACTTCTCGTATTTGTTTTTATTAAATATCTTCCATTCCATTCATGTCCTCAGGCTGAGGTGAGATGTAGCTCACACCTGGGGAGATGAAACTCAATCTCTTTTAGCCACAGGTGGAGATGTGGATTCACTGAGGTGTTTAACTTGAGTGTTCATGTTCCTCCAAATATCTTGAAACCAAATCTCTCTAAAGAGGCTGTAGGGAGCACCCTGTTGTACACAGAGACTATGATTTCTTTTTTTAAAAGTATGGAATTGCAAACAGATTTATGAAAAGGCAATGGGAAAGTAACAGCATAAAAGAAATGAAGTCCAAAATGTGCATAGTCAGCTGCTATTGTAGCACCATCCCATACCAATCCCAAAGCACCTTGAACTAGGCAGTGTGTGTTGGTAGAATTCCTCACAGTAGTTGTGAGGAAGATAGGGATGGCTGCATTTAGCCAAGGGAAGGTTATTTATCATTTCTGCCAGTGTATATAACAATGAAGAAAATCTGGTTCTAAAGCTTAAGGCTATTGAACAGGTTTTTTTAAAAAAAGTAATTAAGACAGATCCTTACGCCCATCTGCATGATCTGAACAATAAAATGACAGAATGGTTTATTTAATTCTTTTTGCTTTAACCAAGAACTGTTTAGGAGGTGATCCTGAAAGTAGCAGTTATGTTATGAGACTGTTGGCCATTTTACTCCTGACACAAATCTGATGAACAGGAGACATATCGTAGGACCGCCGTATCCGTGGGGTATCAGTTCCAGGGTTCCTGTGGATAGAAAAATCTGCAGATGAGAGCAAGTGCTCTTATCTGAGGATAATAGTGGCAACAGGGGTGGGGTGGTGCTGTGGTGAAAGCGTTTGCCCCTGACATGCCTTAAACAGTGGCTGCTGGCAGTGGCAGAAAGGAGGGGGGGGAGAAGACTTACCAATGCCAAGCCCTCTTCGCCACTGCCAGTGGCCAGCCACCTTCTTCACCGCCAGGCTCAGCGGCCAGCCTGTGGGCGGTGGTGGCAGCGAGGAGGGGCTGGCATTGATAAGATCCCCCCCCTCACCACTGCTGCCAGCCAGCTGGGCTTGGTGGCAGTGGCAGCGAGGAAGGGGGGGGGAAGAAAACTTACCAATGCTGAGCCCTCCTCACTGCACATTGGCCACCCTCCGGAGGGGTGGGGTGGGGAATTAAAAGGACCCACCTGGCCAACTGGTGTTTGAACTTCCCACTCAGGTCCTGGGCAGAGGGCTGGAAGTTTGAGCTTGAGCAGGAAGTTTAAAACTTCTGGTCCTCCACCCGGGACCCAAGCGGGAAGTTCAAAGGCCGGTTGGCCAGGCAGGTCCTCTTAAGTCCCCACCCCACCCCTCTGGAGGGCAGCTGGAGGGCGTTGGCGTTGGCACGGAGGGTTCGGCATCAGCAAGTTTTCTTTTTTTATTTCTTTTCCCTCCAAGCCGCTGGACTCGTACCTCCTCTGCACCTGCTGATCACCAACCGCGGATAACTGAAACCGCTGTTGGTGAATCAGCAGATGTGGGGGTTGTACTGCACAAACATGAAGTGTAGAAAGACAGATAAGAGGCTGTTGAAATAACATTCATGTTGTCACCTTGGATTAGCAGGTTGTGGCGATCATGATTTATTTACTTTGTGCCAAAGTCTGGATTTTATTCTGTTTGCGCTCAAGGGTTACCAGTCTGCCAATGACCAGCACTAAAAATCCTTTCTCTTTATCGTTATGTCCATCTGCAGTTCTGCTGATGACAGAATCACATAAATATGTAACCATCCATGCAGACTCAGCCAACATTCCTTCTGCATACTTTTAATTTCACTTCTTTTTTATCAATAATAAGGTTTGCTTTTGGCTTGTGTGGTTGAACAACCACAGCAAGATGCAACTTTTTGCTGAGCCAACTTAATTCTTAGACACATAAGAATGGTATTCCTCAATACAACTTTGCAGTGACTTGCATATACAGTACAGACAAAGAGAATTTCTACAATGATTAGTACAAAGTGAGAGGAAGACAACAAAAGAGGAAGAACAAGAGAGCTCTTCAACAAAATAAAAATAAAGAGAAATTTAGACCTAGAGTCGCAAAGAGAAAAAAGCACGTGAACCTTCTGGAATTTCTTGGTGTTCTGCGTTAATGTGTCATATAATAGGATCTGATCTTCCTCTAAGTCAAGTGTATTGACAAATAATATGCCTAAAATAATAAAACAAAAAACCCTCTGACCCTTCATGTCGTTATTGGACATACTAATTCAACATTTAAGATGCTAGTGGGAAACGTCAGTGAAACCTTGAGTTGAGCTTGAAAAATCAAGTTGGAGCAGCTTCCTTCTTGGTGTCCTGCCTATTTGTTCAGTGCTTTGCATACTATAGACTCATGAACAGAGATATTAGTTAGTTCCAATGATGCCTTCAATTTTTTGGCAGTCACTGAGGGTTGTTTTTTTACCTCACTGATGACTCTTCATTGTGCTTCTGGGGTCATTTCATCTTTGACTGGGCGCCCATTTCTTGATAGGGTAGCCACAGTCCCAAAGTGTCTCATTTCATAGATTGTTTGCCTAACTATAGACTAGTGAATTTCTGAAGTCTTTGAAATCATTTTGTAACCTTTTCCAGCTTTATGCAAATCCAGAATTCTTGATTGTAGATCCTCTGAAAACTCTTTTTTTGGTTCGGCATGGCTCACATAAGCATATTCTTCGTGTGTGGAGCATGAGTGTTGTTGTTTTTTTGCCAGTCAACATAACTGTAGCTCTAATCCACACCTCCAAACTTATTTTCTTAACAAGACTCCAGGTATGCTAACATCTGACTCCAATTGGCTTTTTGAGCTCAACTGAAGGTTTCAGTTACTTTTTTTACTAGCAATGTTGAATGTTGAATGAGAGTGTTTAGTTAAGATATAAAATATCAGAATATTTTTGTGTTATTATTTTAGGCAGATTATATTTGTCAATACACTTGACTTAGAAGAAGATCAGATCACACTGTATGACACATTACTGCAGAACACCGTAAAATTACAAAAGGTTTGGATACTTGTTCTTGCAACTGCATATACATTTTGTTTTTCATTTTTGTTGTACACCACTCAGAATAGCAATTTGCTAAATGAGTGAAATATAAATTAGATTAAATTGATAAATGCTTTTAAAAACTATAACCCAAAAGCCCTTTTCCCCAACTTTCCAAATTTGTCACATTCAAAGAGCGGATAATTTGTGAGCTATCTGCCAAGTTTGATACTGATTTGAAATCTAGGTTCAAAGTTATATGTTTGATCTGGGTTTCCCCATTAATCCCTTATAGAATTTTGATTTGATCTGCTGTACAATAAGACCATTCTCATGCAGTGATAATCCATCAAGAATTCAAGAAAGGTTTTGCCTCCAGCCCCCATTTCTAGCAAATCTCTCATGTGCAGAGCAAACTTGTGGTTGGTGGGAACTCACTTCAAGTACTTACACGTGTGACGTTGGGGAGAAAAAAGACTGAGGGGTCTCAGGAAGACTCTATTTCAGAAGCATGTGATACTGAAATCACCTCCTGCCTTTTAAACCAGTTGTCTGAATGGTTGCTGGAACTAATTGTGATGTTGTTAGCAATTCCTGTTAGGAACATGCAATCAAAAAGTTCCAGTAAGTCAATAACCTGGAAGCATTTCCAATAGGGTGCAAAGGGATGCTTGTGTGGCTGAGTGCATGCCCTGCAAGAAGATGCTCAGACATGGAGCGGACTTGAGCCACTTCTACAATAGTAGAGTTCTCAGCCACCTGAAAACTCAGTGCAGGCTCTGCACACTTGTTGTTTGGAACAATCACTGGGAAGGTATCGGGGGACACAAAGAAATCCTTTAATTTTAATTTTAATCCTTTGGTCTGTTTTTGTTTTCTTTAAATGGAAAATAAGGACTCTGGAGTGTTTATATTGTAACAGAGTTCTGCCCTCTGGGAATCTGAATTTCTAAAATTCCAAATTCCAGATCTCGAGGGCTGTAATTTCAGATTCAAATTCAGAATCTGAATTTTGTTGTTAGTGTGCTTCCCCTTTTTATTGTATTATTTTTGTCCTCAAATCAAGAGATGATTGCAGTTTGGGGTTTAACACCATGAGTGACATTGTGTGTATGACTGGTTTTGCCCTTATTGTTTATAATGTAATGAAGGGGGTAAATGCATGCATACTTTCAGTGGCTGCCTGGCTGCTCGAATGAGCTTGTTTCAACACTCTGTATACATGGCAAGAAGGAGATAGATCATTCTCAACATCTCCAGTCTCAGTCAGGCTACGTGCTTTATAGTAAATCTCAAAGGGATCTGTTGTTCTTCAGAGTAGCACCAGAGCTCCCGTGCAGAGCAAACTTGTGGCACAGGAAAAAGTGTAATTTGATTCTTGCCTGTCATGTTTAATGTAAACCTATATTGATTGTTTCATGCTATGGTTTGCCTGGAACTCTTTCACTGGGAGAAATTCCCTGATATTCTACAGCAAATAATTCATGCAACATTGCATAGTCCCCACCGTTTCCTAAATTAAGGGATTAAGAGTGAGAATATATGTTGCCCATCTCTTTGAAAGTTACATCAAACTACATAAAGTAATAGCTTTTCTACGTTTAACCTTGGCTGTTGTGCATCCCAATGAACTAGACCCAATACTTCTCTCTCTTTCTCTCTTTCTCTCTCTCTCTCTCTCTCTTTCTCTCTCCCTCCCTCCCTCCCTCCCTCCCTCCCTCTTACACACAACCATATTTCTTAGGAGTTATGCTATTGCATATAACAGGGCTGTCCAACTATGAACAGGCCAAGGTCTACTTTTTCCAGATGAAAGTTCCTGGGGGCTACTACACAAAAACCTCTACTTATGAATTTTATATGTTCCGAGTATATGCTCATAAATTTAAAAAAAGTGCAAGTAGAGCAGCAGTTTCCCATAGGAACACATTGAAAACCAATTAATCCTTTCTGGAAGGAACATATTTCAATGCATTCCTATGATAAGGCTGACCATGCACATGCTTCCCTTACACCCGCTCAAGCCGGTGTGGATGGGTGAAAGGGAGGCGCGTACATGCTTGCGCAGCTCACCCCTTTCGCTTGCTCGGGCTGCTGGAAGACTTTTTTTAAAAAGGTGCACTTTCCCTCCCAAACCGCCCAGGGCCTGACTTGAGTCTACTTCTCCTCCTGTTTTCCCCCTTCTCCCTTCCAGCCCCCTCGCTGCCACTGCTGCTGCTGCCCATAGCTCTCACTCACCTCTGCCATGTTTGCTGTGCAGCTGGAATGGGCCAAGCCAGCAGCGGGGCAATCACATCGCCACCGTGGCGCAAGGAGGAGGGAATGGCTCCGAAGGGGAGCAGGACAAGCAGCAGGTCACAGTCTCTGTGAGGCAGCTGTGGCAGTGGGGGGAGGAGGAGGAGGAGGAGGATGGAAGCATGGGAGGAAGGAATTATCCAGGGGGGAGAAGAGGGGGATGTCATCACGCAAAGGAGGTGGGCACACCTATGACCCCGCCCTTCGCTGTCCCCTCCACTCCTCTTCCTCCACTCTGCACCAACAACTCAATTGGTCATGAGACAGTGGTGTACTGATCTTCTGGCCAGTAGGGAGAGCAGGAGACTGTGCCATGGCCCTTGAACTGCCCCGCTCAGCTGAGAGAGTGGGCTGGCAGACCCAGAACTTTGCTGAGGCAGTGTTAGTCCTTGGGGTGGGGGAGGTAGAGGTGGAGAACTTATCCCCTCACATTTTTATTGATGGCTGACGGGCTACTTTTGAACCCTTCACGGGCTACTGTGAAGAGGGATGGAATCCTAATGTGAAACTGGCAGTGGTCCTTTCCACTGGATCACGAGGAAATTCTGTGTTGAGTGGCTAAACTTCTGACTGCAGACTCATTGAAAGGTAGACGTATATTTTTACACATATGCATACATAGAAAGCAATTTTTCCAAAAACGTAATATCTGTATCTTGATGAGGACATAAGATATACTGTCATGTTGTAATCAGTAAAGTCTGATTCCAATTACTGGGTCATATGTTTAGTATTGTACAATTGTGTGATCGTTTAAATGAATTGGCTTTTCGCCACTGCACACACTGTATCTTGTGATTTTTAATAAGCGGTACTTTGCAAATTAAACTGAAATAAAGTTTATTTTCTCCCCCTGGACTCTTTATAGTCAGCAAAGAAGGTTGTCTTAACAAAGTGATCCATTTGTAAATATTTGGAGCAGGGACATTCTCTTTGGCTTTGTTGCATTTACTTTCTCCATATCTGTTGCTCAAAGTAATTGTCAAAAACCTGATATATTTTAAAACCGAGTCATTAATCATCAGATTTGACTTCCTGAAAGGGACAATCATATGTCAGAATTGACTTCATGACACATAATTGTCATTATAAATTGTGCAGATGAAATAAATTTGTAATCAATTATTTATTTTTAGCTTCTATATTTTCCGTCTTCTGACCAGTGTGCAAAACAAGCAGCCATTCAAGGTACTGAAAGCTTCCTTGCTACCACCCAAAAAACAAGGGTGAAACTCTGTATTCTGGGGTTTCATTGGGGGGTTGTTTTTTTTTTTGTTTTTGCTTTTTTGTAAAGCATAACTAAGGATAAGGACTAGAAATGTGCTTATATTAAAATGCAACATAAGATTTTTCCAGAGCACTGAATTTAGTGTCTGGTTGCAAATATTACTGTATATTTGTACCATGACTTTATAGTATATCAATGCTGTAATAATTGATTTCATTTATTTATTTTTATTTATTTAATTTGAATGTTTTACATGGCCTTTCTCCTTGGAAAAGGACCCAAGGCAGATTACAATAAGAATATAAGAACATAAGAAGAGCCATTCTGGATCAGGCCAAAGGCCTATCTAGTCCAGCTTCCTGTATCTCACAGTGCCCCACCAGATGTGTCTGGGAGCGCACGAGACTAGATATCTGTCTCCTGATACCACTCCCCTGCATCTGGTCCTTGAGGTACCCTGGTTTTAAGCTTGGAGATGATACATCTCCCTCATGGTTTGTAACCTGTGATGGACTTTTCCTCGAGGAATCTGTCCAATCCCCTTTTGAAGGCATCCAGGCCAGATGCCATAATGACATCCTGTGGCAGGGAGTTCCACAAACTAACAACACGCTGGGTGAAAAAATATTTTCTTTTGTCTGTTCTTACTCTCCCAGCCCTCAATTTGAGTGGATGTCCCCTAGTTCTGGTACTTTGTGAGAGGGAGAAGAGTGTCCCTCTGTCCACTTTACTCATACCCTGCATTATTTTGTACGTTTCAGTCATCTCCCGCCTCAGGCGCCTTTTTTCCAGACTAAAGGGCTCCAAATGTTTTAGCCTTTACTCATAAGGGAGGTGCCCCAGCCCAGTAGTCATTATAGTCGCTCTCTTCTGCACCTTTTCCGGTTCCACTATGTCTTTTTTGAGATGCGGAGACCAGAATTGTACACAATACTCCAGGTGGGGCCTTACTATAGTTTTGTATAATGGCGTTATAATGTTGGCTGTTTTACTTTTAATCTTCTTTTTGATAATCCCTAGCATGGAATTGGCCTTCTTCACCGCTGCCACACATTGGGTAGACACCTTCATGGAGCTGTCCACCAACACACCAAGATCTCTTTCCTGATCTGTCACGGATAGCTCAGAGCCCATGAGTTGATAGATAAAGTTTGGATTTTTTGCCCCACTATGCATTACTTTACATTTGGCTACATTGAAACATATTTGCCATTTCGCAGCCCATTCCCCCAGTTTGGAGAGATCCTTCTGGAGCTCTTCACAATCTTCCCTGGTTTTTACCACATGGAAAAGTTTCGTGTCATCCGCAAACTTGGCCACCTCACTGCTTATCTCTGTCTCCCCATCATTTATGAGGAATGAAAGTTGTTCCTGTTTAAATATGTGTTTGATAACAAGATTAAATCTCCAAGAAGATAATCTCAAAGCCCTCTATTAGATCTTTAATAAGAATTATTATTATTTTATTTTCCTCTTTCTGGTTATTGTATTAATCATCCTGACCTTTTTAGGTTTCCTTCAAGTTGGAAGTCCATATAAATTCAGATATGGTCTTTTGTATCTCAGACAGTTGTTATATATTCAAATAGCATTTGAGAAAAAAATAATCCTGTGCAGAGGACTGTATAAACCCAGTGCATTTTAACTTGCATCCTTCAATGTGCTGTGCACCCTTGATCATTGCCTCAAATCAAGTTGAGACAAAAGGTTCTTCTCTTGTGTCTTCTCTTACTTGTGTATACTGTCTTCTTTCCTGAAAAAGCAAAAACAAATCAGACGTAGCATAAGAGATTTGATCTCATGGGAGAAGATCTCTCCTTCCATATGAACAGGATGCCAGAACAAATTGTGTTTCTTATATTTTGTTGCTCCATTGTTTGTTTTTAAATAATCCACTAGCTTTTTGGGGGGGAGGTCTGTTCTTATTGGGAGTTTTTTGAATTGCCACATGAAAGGCTGAAAGATACAGGCAGTATTCCTCCTAACCTTGCTACCACAGGTCTATGCTTATACAATTTTACGGATTGCTTCTTCTTTTGTCATCTGTTTAACCCATTTTATCAGCATGAAATACTGTTCCATAACTGGAAACAGCAGGGATATTCGCAGGGAACTGATAGCTTTTCAGGAAGGTGTATTAAAATTTGTTGGTGTTCAAATTGCTATCCTGGTCTGTGAAGATTCTCGGTCATCCAGGTGAATTTATCTGGAAGTTGAGTCATGGCAAGTGATCCCAAAAAAATTACTGACCTCAGTCATGCAAATGGTAGGCTTTTCTTCCCCAATTGATTTTAGGGGATCCCTTGAAATTTTGAAAAGTTAGGGTTTCTGGGGGCAGAGATATTAAGCTCCAAAGGAGGTGGGGGTGCTTCATGGAAGGAGTCGGTGTCTCCGGCATGCTTTACCATTATAAGGTTAATTGGCAGCTTCCCCTCAGCGCACCAATCCACACTCCTTCAATTAAGTTTCTCCCCCTGCAGCCCCTTTGGAGTTCAATAACTCCATTTCCTGTACCCCAAACCTCTCCAAATTCGGCTGCTTCGAGGGGAGAGCTTGAGCAATCGCCACTGTAATTTCCATGCTGCTAGCTGCCTGGGATCACTATTTTCAAGCACATAACATTGCAATTGTAAATGTTTTTTTTCTGGGGGGCACCCCCTTTGAAGTTGAATAACCCAGCCCCCTGAACCCCAAATCTCTCCAAATTTGGAGGGCTTAAAAGGGAGAGTCCAAGGACCCAGGGCAAAGTGGCATTATTGTGCACGATGCCATTGTATATATATATATACAAAACATCATTGCACACCACATAAAAGTGGCATTATTGTGCACGATGCCATTGTATATATATATATACAAAACATCATTGCACACCACATAAAAGTGGCATTATTGTGCACGATGCCATTGTATATATATATATACAAAACATCATTGCACACCACATAAAAGTGGCATTATTGTGCACGATGCCATTGTATATATATATACAAAACATCATTGCACACCACATAAAAGTGGCATTATTGTGCACGATGCCATTGTATATATATATATACAAAACATCATTGCACACCACATAAAAGTGGCATTATTGTGCACGATGCCATATATATATATATATACAAAACATCATTGCACACCACATAAAAGTGGCATTATTGTGCACGATGCCATTGTATATATATATATACAAAACATCATTGCACACCACATAAAAGTGGCATTATTGTGCACGATGCCATTGTATATATATATATACAAAACATCATTGCACACCACATAAAAGTGGCATTATTGTGCACGATGCCATTGTATATATATATATATACAAAACATCATTGCACACCACATAAAAGTGGCATTATTGTGCACGATGCCATTGTATATATATATACAAAACATCATTGCACACCACATAAAAGTGGCATTATTGTGCACGATGCCATTGTATATATATATATACAAAACATCATTGCACACCACATAAAAGTGGCATTATTGTGCACGAAACATCAAACAAAATATTTGGGTGTCACACAGCCAAACACCTCACCCAATATATTTAACCAAACCAAGCATAGTGTTTTAGCCACTATTCTTTATGACACTAAACGTTTTGGTCCTAGACTTACTACTATTTATAAACAAGTCTATACATGCAAGCCTCTAACACTCCAGTGAAATACGCCTACAAAACAAAATGTAAACAGAGCCGGTATCAGGGTAGCCCCTAAGACGCCAAGCTTCGCCACATCCACACGGACATGCAGCAGTAATTAACATTTAACAATGAGCCAAGCTCGATTAAGCTATGATCAATTAGAGTCGGCAAATCTCTGTGCCAGCCGCCGCGGTTATACAGAAGACTCAAAATAGCAGAACCGGCAAAAAAATGACTAAAATCCACTTTAAGCCTATCAAATAAGAAAAACACAAAATCGAACCGTCAAACAGCACCTACAATAAACCCAAAACAATCTTATACTAAGGACATTTGACTCATAAAAACCAGGAAACAAACTGGGATTAGATACCCCACTATGCCTGGAAATAAACACCACTCTGCCAAAAAAGTACAAATAAAACTCAAAACTTAAAAGACCTGGCGGTGTCCAAAACCAACCTAGAGGAGCTTGTTACATAATCGATAATCCACGTTTAACCTTACCTGCTCTGGCGAATCCAGCTTGTATACCGCCGTCGACAGCCCATTTTCCAAAAAATAGAGCAACTTAAGCCCCCCTTAAAACGACAGGTCAAGGTGCAGCCTATGAGAAGGCCAATAATGGGCTACACTACTGAACATAACAAAAACTCCACTGAAACACAGTTGCATGAAGAAGAATTTAGCAGTAAGAAGAATAAGAGCGTTCTACTGAACCAGGACATTGAACACGCACACACCGCCCGTCACCCTCACCATATATCCTATAGGAGAGGAAAGTCGTAACATGGTAAGCGTACCAGAAGGTGTGCTTGGAAGCAAAAAGTAGCTTACCACAAAGCACCCGACTTACAAACGGAGGACGTCCTACACACCTTTTTGAGCAAAACTTTAGCCCAACCAACACCACAAAATAACACACACCTACACCAAAACATTTTAAAAGACTAGTAGCTGAGAGCAAACCTCAAATTTGACGCAATAGAGATTAGTACTGTGAAGGAAAATTGAAAGACCAATATATATCAAGCACAAAAAAGCAGAGATAAAACCACATACCTCTTGCATCATTGTCCAGCCAGTCTAATTCAGACAAGAAGTTCCCTAGCCTGACACCCCGAATGTAAGTGAGCTATTCTCAAGCAGTTTAATAGAACCAACTCATTTCTGTTACAAAAGAATGAGAAGACTCGAGAATAGAGGCGAAAAACCAAACGAACTTACCGATAGCTGGTTGCCTGAATAATGAATTTAAGTTCAACCTTGGGCTGTAATTATAAAAGCATAATAAACACTTTCGCCCAAGATATAGTCAATAAAGGTACAGCTCTATTGATTCGGGCTACAACCCAAAATGGAGAGAAAGACACAAATATATTCGACCAGTTGGCCTTAAAACAGCCACCACTAAATATTACGTCACAGTAACACCGCCTTAAATACAAAAACACAAACCAACCTCCCACTTTCCAACCAGGCCACTCTATAAAACTATAGAAGAAACCCTGCTAGAACGAGTAACATGAAAATTTTCTCTAAGATAAAAGCCCAACAATTCAGAAAATATGAAAAATAGTTCATCAACCATAGAATAAACTGTAGCCCCGACACAGGATTATTCTCAGAAGACATAAGTTTTCAAAAGGAACTCGGCAACCAGCCTTTCCAACTGTTTACCAAAAACATAGCCATTACAGATCACAAAAGAACAAACGAACCTACAATCAGCAACAGAGCAAGCAAACCACACACCCCCAGCAGTATTTATAGAAGGACTTCAACTGAGATCACGCTTTGCTTCAAGAAGAAAGAAGCCAGAACACCAGCCTGAAGATGACGAGTGAGACCTCGTCGAAACGTCGCCAAAACAACCAGATTTCTACACGGGAAGAAACCCGAATCCACCCTAACATGCATACCTATACCCGTGAAAATCTACGAAAACAAATATCCGACCTCTACGGGGAGGAAACCTTCCAGCTGACCAGAACCTACGAGAAACTAGAAGTCCGAAGAGCCACCATCTTATGTGACATTGCATTCCTACGCAACTGCCGAGATAAAAATGTGATCCCCACAAGCTTCCAACTGAAATTCCACTCAAAAACCCCATCCAGCGAAAGGATCCTGAAAAGAACAGAACTAGCCCTAATCAGAAACGAACTACACAAGAAAAGATACCTACTAGATCAAACCAACAGAGACCTACTCACTCTCCACCTCAAACTCAGCAACAAAATCCACCCAACACTCTGGAACAAATCCAAGCAACTCGCCGCCTGGAGAGTTGAAACAGAGACCTCCCACAAGACAGACACACACACCAACAAACTCCACAAACTGGAAAAAAACGCCAGAAGCCCAACCCCCCACAGCAGCCCATGAAACAAACAGTTCACAACATATCAGACAGGACACTCACCATCGCAGAGACCAAAGTCCTGTCCAAAGGATTCAACTTTGCAGTCGCCCCCAGACACATCCCCACTGAAAACATCATATGCGGAGTGGAAGCCAGCCTAACCAAAATCAACCCAGATGAAGCCAACAAAATCAGACTCGAAGTCACCAATATCCTCTGCTCCAGCAAACCACCCAGAAGCAATTTACACAAAGAAGAACAAAAAGCCCTCACCAACCTGAGGAAAGACAACAACATAATCATTCTCCCAGCAGACAAAGGCAATGCCACAGTGGTGATGAACACATCTGACTACCAAGCCAAACTATCCAACCTACTACAAGACCCTGCTTACATACCTTTGAACACAGACCCCACCACCTACCTGGAAAAAACCACCAAAGCCAAAATAAAAGCCTCACCCTTAAGTGAAGAAATCAAGCCAAGCATCATCCCCAGAGAGAAATCTTCCAGATGCCCCAAGCTCTACGGCCTCCCCAAGATTCACAAAGAAGGAACACCTCTCAGACCCATAGTCAGCTCCATAGGCTCACCCCTACAAAACCTCGCCAAATTTCTTGCCAAACAACTCCAGCCCTATGCAGAATCCATCTCTTCATACGTACAAAACTCGTTCCACTTCATAGAAATTATAAAGAAACAAGACCTACAACCCAATGACCTACTCGTGAGCTTCGATGTTGTTTCGCTCTTCACACAAGTGCCCATTCAAGAAGCCTTGACAGCTATCCACAACAAATACAACCCCCCCAAGCACATCCTAGATCTGACCAACCACTGCCTAACCAACACATACTTCATCCACAATGGACAAAGATACAAACAGATAGAAGGAGCACCCATGGGATCACCCCTCTCACCGGTCATCGCAAACCTATATATGGAACACTTTTGAAACCAACGCGTTACAGAAGTCCGAACATAAACCCAAACTCTGGCTCAGATATGTTGACGACACCTTTGTTATCTGGCCACATGGGAAAGACAAACTGAACAACTTCCTCACACATCTCAACAGCCTACACCCCAAAATACAATTCACTATGGAAATAGAAGCCAACAACCAACTTCCCTTCCTGGACGTCCTAATCTACAAAAAACCCGACGGCTCCTTAGGACATACCATCTACCGGAAAAAAACACATACAAACCGCTACTTAAATGCTCAATCACACCACCACCCTGCACAGATCAACTCCGTAGCAAAAACCCTCATCTCCAGAACCAAACGCCTCGCTGACAAAGACCACCTAAAAACTGAATTACACACCCTCTCGAATGCTTTAATTGCGAACGGATTCCAAAAAAACACCATCACCAAACTAATCCAAAAAGAAACACCCCCCAAGAACCAAGAAACAGAAGAGAACAACGGCACTGCCCTCCTCCCTTACATCAAAGGCACCACAGACAAAATAAGCAAAATTCTCCACAAACACAATATCAAGACAGCCTTTTGCACCGAACAAAAAATAGCCAACATTTTAAGAAACCCCAAAGACAAGATTGAGCTAGAAAACCAAGGAGTCTACGAAATACCATGCAAAGTCTGCCCAGCCACATACATCGGACAGACAAACAGGAGAATAAGCGCACGCATCGCAGAACACAAGAACGCAGTCAAAAAAGAAGAAAAATCTTCCTCTCTCTTCCAGCACATAAAAAACAACAGGTCATGAAATTGATTTTAAAAGAACCAAACTCATCTCCAAAACTGAACACTTCAACAGTCGAATAATCATGGAAGCCATTGAAATAGAGAAACACCCAAACAACATGAATAAACGTGATGACACCTCCCGCTTGCCTGACATCTGGAAACTAGCCCTGGTCAACAGACGAGCCTCTGTCACAAAGACTGACACCAGGTCCAAAAGGACACAAGATGCCACCACCTTCCATCCACACCAAACACAAACCCAGACCCTTCCCACAGATGAAACGAAACCACCATCCAATAACAAAACCACGACTGCACCATCTACCGCTACTCCCCACTCCAGCCACCACATGGAGCACACTTACACACGCCAAAAAAACTTTGAGAGACCACAGACACGCAGCCAGACCAAAATGAATTCACAAGACACAAGACCCCACTCCACCAAAGCCCAGGATGCTGCCAGAACACCCATCACCAAGGTCGTTAAGAAACAAAAGGCTAATAGACACACATCCAGCACCTCACCCACACAGGATGTCTCTAAACAGCCATCTAACCCACCAGCAGTTAAGCCCTTAACGATCGCCTCAGCCACACAGCAAATCACAAAACAAACGAACCTACAATCAGCAACAGAGCAAGCAAACCACACCCCCCCCAGCAGTATTTATAGAAGGACTTCAACTGAGATCACGCTTTGCTTCAAGAAGAAAGAAGCCAGAACACCAGCCTGAAGATGACGAGTGAGACCTCGTCGAAACGTCGCCAAAACAACCAGATTTCTACACGGGAAGAAACCCGAATATATATATATATATATATATATATATCACAGTGTGCTCAGTGAAGAGCCAGGTGTTTTGGGCCCTTCTAAAAGCCGACAGTGACTCAGCCTGCCTAATCTCTGGAGGCAGTTTGTTCCACTGTGCCGGGCCCACCACAGAGAAGCGTCGAAGCCCTACGGGCCTCTCTCGGTGTAACCAGTCGGAGAGAAAGGAGGACGAGGCTCTGGTTGGTCGGGACAAGATAGACCTCTGGGAGATCCGCCAGATAGACAGGTCCCAAGCCATGGAGGGTTTTGTAAACCAAAACCACTACCTTGAACCTTATCTGGGAAGCAACGGGCAACCAGTGCAGGTGAGCCAGAATGGGAGATGATACGGGCATACCTGCTTGCACCTACCACCAGCCTGGCTGCTGCATTCTGCACCCGCTGCAAGCACCGGACAAGGGTCAAGGGCAACCCCATGTAGAGGGCGTTGCAGTAGTCGATCCGCGAGATCACCAACGCCTGCACAACCGTCCAAAGAGCGTCCACGTCTAGGTACGGGCGAATCTGGGCGATTAGTCTAAGCTGGTAAAAGGCTGCCCTGGACACAGCTGTCACCTGGGCTTCCAGGGACAAAGCTGGGTCCAGGACAATGCCCAGGCTCCTCATTCGATCCGCCAGCTGAAGGGTTCCATTATAGCTGAAAATAAGAATGCATTCTGAGTTCCAGTTTTGGGGGAAGAGGTTACATATAGACATAAATAAATGTTTGTGTGTTAATTTTATATCAGATTTTTGTAATCCACAATACTTACAGTGATTAAAGTAAAAAATTATGTGTTCACTATACAGTATATCATATGTGCTGGAATAAATATCCTGTTATTATATAGTGCAACCATTGTCACAAGAACTGCACCCAGTGATCTCTATTGGCATGTTAAATAAAGTAAAATATAAAAGAATATAGTAGAATGCTGTTTCCAAGCAGTATTCATGAATGTTCCCTTAAGCAGTCTTGCTTCTTTGTTTTGAATGCATGTTTTTCAACTTTAATGGAAAGTGTGAGGTTATCACATTTCCTACCCACCCCTCTCAGTTGGGTAAAAAGGAGCACAATAGTGGGGATTCTTCCTGAAATAGATAATGATCAAGTTAAGCCCTGTCATTTTCCTGGAAAGCAATGTGTTTCTGTGGCACCTTTAATTTAAGGGACCTTCTGAGTGCTTTACAGGCATAAGTGCAACAATCAAAGCTAGTGTTCCATAAACCAGTTACAATTTGATCAATGTGCCATTGATTATAATGGGCTCCTGCTGTGAAATTCCCCTCTGCTCTAAGGATCAGCCTTCCACTATAGCAGTGATGGCAAACCTTTTAGAGACCGAGTGCCCAAACTGTGATTCAAAACCCACTTTTTTTTTTTCGCAAAGTGCCAATATGGCAATTTAGCCTGAATACAGGAGTACCGCGGGTTACAAATGCTTCAGATGCTACCCGTCGGGAAAGCGAGGATCAAAGAGCAGGCTTTTGAATTTCCCGCAGCAACAGCACTCTCTCTGTGGCCACGAGAAATTCGAAAACCTGCCCTTCGCTCCTCACTTTCCCAAAGAGTATCTTTCCCAAAGAGTATCTTTCCCAAAGAGAATCTTCACAGACGTTTTCCCAAAGAGTAGCACCCCATTCACCCCATTCACCCTAGGCAGAGAAGCGGATGGGGAGCTACACTGTCAGGAAAGCCAGGGGGAGTGGCAGCAGCTTATGGGCTCATTCATAGCCCCAATTTACTCTCCAGCCATGCTGCTCTATGCATCCCAAAAGCGGCATGGCTGGAGAATAAATTGGGGCTATGAAGGAGGCCACAAATCACTGCCTTCCCTTCACCCGGCTCTCCTCACAGAGCCATTTCAATACTGCCAAATTGGCTCCATGAAGAGAGTAGGGTGAAGGGGAAGCAGCGGTTTGTGGGCTCCTTCGCAGCCCCAGTTTACTGTCCCACCACACCACTTTTGGGATGCCCAGAGCGGCATGGCTAGAGAGTAAACGGGGGCTACAAAGGACCCCACAAACCGCTGTGTCCCTTCGCCTGGCTTTCTGTACAGAGAAGAGTGGTATGCTCCGAGCAGAGGGGGAAGTGCCGTGGCTGTGAGGGGACCATGTTGCATGCCCACAGGAAGGGCTCCATATGCCACCTTTGGCACCCGTGCCATAGGTTCACCAACACTGCACTATAGCTTCATCTTAAACATGAAATGAAACATAGCCAAGGTAGCTGCTTTTATACAGAGAGCTTACTTGGGGTTAGCTCTCACATGGGTGGCAGCAAAAAGCAAGGATGTCTCTGTCCCTTGTGTTTTCTTTTCTGAGCAGGAAATGTATGCCTTTTCATTTCTCCTCTACTTCTTCCCAGGATTCAGTGCAATTAATAATAATGCTTCAAAACAAATCATTTGGCAGCAGCCACTCATCATTTTTATTTTCTAAGAATGCTTCTGGAGCCGATATCAAACCCAGAGGCGTACTGCACATAAACAAAATTGAATGTTGGACAGTGATGTTTTGCTCTGCTGTGTGCTTCTTGGTCTTTTACAGTAGATGTATTTATTTGGTTGTTTATTTTAAAGAATACTGTATGTTTTAAAAATAAGGAGGGGCAGGCAAAGAAATTATCCATGGGCATATGAGCGCCTGCTGCTATCCATATGAAGCTTCTGCAGATATCCAAACAGAGTTTGAAATACTTCAGTCTCCTGGAATCCCACATTGTTTGGGAGGTTCTGAGAGCTATTGTCCAAAAATGTGACTTTTCTAGCTCCATGCACAATTTTCATTTCCAGCCACTATTAATTTTCAAGGATGACTTGCAGAGATCTTGTTTGTACCACATCAAGAGATCAGCAACTGCCTCCTCACTTTCAAAAATCTGGGCAATGTATAGCATTTAACCAGGAGCTTAGGAAGACTCCTGAATGTCACGTAGACTATAAAGTGAGTGTTGGATCGCAACATTATCCATGTTTCAGAAAGAAAGATACGAGGCCTGTGAAACTATGCTTTGCTGTTGGGTTGTAAATGATGCAAAAGCACATAAGTAATTCCTGACAGAATCCTTTTGATTTGAACTAGGTCTGAACCATTGGACACGTCAGTGCCTTTGGGTGCTGCAGAACATTTTTCTTTCAGTTCTGAGTAAGCAAAACTGACCTCTGCAAATGTGCAGCTTATATAAGAACTTCTGCATATATGGCTTCCAGAGACACTTGAAATGTACACTATTAAGCCCTGTTGCCTTTGCCCCAACTATTTCTCTCCATACCGAACTGAGGGTATGAGAAGTTACTTTTTAGCACAGCAAGTGCTTTAGTGGTTATTGTCACTTTGCATTGTTTGGTCAGGAGGACGTAGATAACTCGCTGTTAAAGCTGCTCTGGAAAACAGTCAAGCAAATTTACAACTTAAGAAAGAACTTCCAAGACTCTTGGCAATGTAGGTTAACATTGTGTCATCCTCTTTGTTCCCACAGCTTCCCATCTCTGAAAAAATAAGAATCATAGCTCAGAAAATCTATGGCGCTCAGGATATAGAGCTGTCTCCTGGAGCACAGTCCCAAGTTGACCGTTACAGTCAACAGGTAAAAAAAAATGCTTTGTTGAGAGTCCATCGTCGTTATTTTAGTAATTCTGTCTAAACAACGAGATTTGTTACATTTTTAAAACTTGACAAGTTTGGTTTAGCATAAGCTTTTATGGACTCCAGCTACTGCTTCAGTTGTGGGCTGCAGTCCAAAAAATAAAAATAAAAATAAAACACCTTGTCAGATACCATTTGTGAGTCTTCTAAGTGGTAGAATACTGTTTTTGTTGCAAAAGAAGAGACGAATGTGGCAATTTAGTTCTTTAAGTTTGTTTGATTATTCGATGGGCCCTCTGTGGGAAGAAAAGGTCAGTCCATACAGCCTATGCCCATGCAGAAGCCTCAGGTGCACATACAAAATCACACATTAATAAAGGGCCAGTTAACCCTTAAGCAAATCAAGTCACTTGTTTCATTTGGCAGATGCCAGGGAAGTCTCCTGAAGTCTGTACCTCTTCCTTCTGTTTAAGGGTAGAGTGGTTTGCACATCAAAATATATCCTGGATCCCCTAAACTAGCCTCTGGTCTGAGGAGACACCACCCTAAGGCCAGTGCTGCAGCAAGATTCAGCTGCCACTCTAGATAGCCTGTGGTGGGTGGTAAAGGGGTCTCGTCTTGGCTTTACCTCAGGCAGCAATAATACAGTTGGCACTGGATTCATATATATATAATTGTTGCTTCCAACCCACCCCCAATCCCAAAGAAAGACACATAGGCTCAAGAATTATTCCCATACAACAGCCATTAATGTCAGGGATGGGCAACGTCCTCAAGGGCATTATTAAGATTTGCCTGTAGGCTCCCAAATCGCCTGGCAAAGGCCTCCAAAGAGTGGGCTTTAAAAATCCCCCCAAGAGTTTCTCTTTAGGAGAACTGGGTTTTTGCTTTATTAGGGAGCTCCGCCAAGCTCACCAACACCACTTCCAGATTCAGATTCCCTCCCTCCCCCGCTTGTTTTCTGGGCCATTTGGGGGCTTGTGCAGGCAGCCTGTGGCAGTTTATGGAGGTTGAAAGGTGACTCCCATCTCCACCAAAGGTACCCACTCCTTCTTGGTATGTTACAGGATGCAATGGGATGCTTTGTTACAGGATCTTATGGGAAGGTGTTGTGTTCACAAACCTTGATCACAGTCTGCTTCTTTTTGTTTGTGTTCTGTCAGGGATTTGGAAACTTGCCCATCTGTATGGCAAAAACTCACCTGTCTCTTTCTCACATGCCTGATTGGAAAGGGGTCCCCACCGGCTTCGTTCTGCCTATTAGTGACGTGAGGGCCAGTATTGGAGCTGGCTTTATATATCCACTGGTGGGAACGGTGAGTAGTGTTTTACTGCGTGTGAAATATGTGCCAGTAGATTTGGGGGTTTTTGACATAATGTGAAAAAATATAGGCCAAGTCAGGACTGTATATGTTGCATAGTAAACCTTATAAGGTGTTATGTAAAGAATTTTCCCAGTCTGTCGCCCCCTCAAATGTGTTGCCCACCCCCACCCCCACAGAGGGTCATATGATCCCCACTGAGAATGGCTATTTTAGACATTGTTGCATGTTTAGTGAGAGTTAGGATCATCAACTGCCACATACACAATGTCATTCAACTCACAACAAACCAAGCAGGCTTTGTTAATGGATGTGGCATGATTGACACAGTGCACTCTGCCCATTTCCTGCTAGAAAAGCACAGAGAAACGCAAAACCCACTCAAGTCACCTTCATCGATCTTGAAAAACCATTTGATTGTGTGCCACATGACTTCATCAGGTATGTGCTGTATATATGAAGAGTGCCAGAAGAGCTTGTTCAATGGGTGAAACTCTTCTGCAAGAATCCAAAGAGTCACGTCCTGATTATAGCTGGAACATTGAAAGACTTTCACATCACCACCATTATCCATCATGGCTAGGTGTTCTTACCACTGCTGTTCATCACAGTGATGGATGTCATTGCCATTGACCTGCAAAGACCTCTGCCATGGTCACTCCTTCATGCAGATGACATTCTTGCATCTGATAGCAAGGCAGTCCTTGAGCAGCAAGTGCAAGCTTGGAGTGACCATCTTGCAATGTATGGCCTCCACCTCAACATTAAAAAGAAAACTGAATATTTACAGAACAGTTATTCGACCAGTTGCCTTCTACATTGCCCAATGTAAGCCGATAATGAAAGAAACAAAGCATTGCCTTGGTGTCATGGAAACTAAGAGTGGCATTGTTCCAGCTGCTGCTAGGATGATAAAAGCCCAGCTATGATGTATGACCATGCCCTGTGCGCTGAGACCAACACACTGAAGGGCCTTTCAAAGTTGCATTGGCTTGATACACTGTGCAACCATGTGAAGACCCCTCACCTACACCCGGACCAAGATGGTGGCCAAGAAAAATGGCATCCCCAATCCAGAACAGCAGACCCCTTCACCACATGGGAAAAATACTAAGGAAGAAGACGAGAGTTACTGTAGGGGACATTGTGATGGAGTAGGACTTAGGAAACTTGGGTTCAAATCCTCACTTGGCCACTCCTCATTGAGTGGTAGCAATCACTCTTTGAATATCTTACATTCCTTCGAAACCCTATTAGGGTCTTCATAAATCAGATGGGCTAGGCAACATATAATACAAGAGATGCTACACAAGTTACTCTGGAAAATAATCTGTTAGAGGCAGAATAGATATTCCTGAACTAATGGAGATCAAAAGTAAAAAAAGCATTGGACTATGATACAGTACAAGAGAACTGGGGTGAAAGCCCCAATTGACCCTGAGGCTCACTGAGTTACTGTGGGTATTTGGCCTGTCCTCACAGAGCCATTGTGGGAATAAAGTAGAGAGGGGTACAGTAGTCCCCCACCACATTGCAGTTCATATATTGTGGTCCTGGTACAGTATATCACAGAATTTCTTGTGGAGAGAAGCAGGAGTGGGTAAGTCACTGAGGTGTTGGGACAGTGAAAGCCATACAGCACGGCTTTCATCCCCTCAGCACTTGCACTTACCCACTCCCACTGGGCAGGTCGTTGAGGCATCCACATATCACAGATTTTCCTTTATCGTGGGTGGTTAGGAACCTAACTAAATGGGGAAGTACTGTACATCAGTGTATGTTCATTGGATAAAAAGCAAAACATACTACATGTGACAAACAGACAAATGACCATGCATCTCTGTCACACTCTCCACAAGAATATGAATTTACATAGGGGTTAGACCCACACATTTATTTGTTCAAAACGTGATTCGAGAATGGCAATCCCCCCCCCATGAACCCAACGAGACAATATTTGCTCAAATGGCAGCCCTGCCCCCAGTAATACTTTGGGGGAAGTTTTAAAAGGAATTTTGTCATAGCCCGTGATGATCAGCTGTGAAGTTACACACGTACACACCCCTATATATCTCCTGCCATGAATAAATTTTCTTATGTAGATATCCTCTAGATGGGACCCAACCAAGAACTGACCGTCGGAATAAGAAGGGAGTGTTCTTGTGGTATTCATTCGTCATGCCATCCTCCTAGAATGCCGTCTTCTTTGCTCACGTTAACCACACATTAGGCAGTAACTGAAAGTATTCAGCTTATTGTTCAGCTTGGACCAGTGAAAGGGCACAAGGAAGGAAGTGATTACTGACTAGATGTGTTTTTTTGGAATTCAGGAAATTCTGTCATGGGGACTCTTTGGCCTTGAAGCATACTTTCTATGTATATGACCAGGAAACATTCCTTTCACCACAAGTGCAGTAAACTTTTAGTATTTCCTAAGAGGGAGATAATCCATAATGTGACTTCAGCCCTTTTGTGCCTTCTCGGGAAGCTGGTTAATATCTTATGGAATGTTATGACTAAAGCTGAGTGACTCCTAGATTGATTGAAATACTGGAGATATTGGTCTAAGTTGAAAAGTATTAGTTACTGTTTAGCTCAATGAGCCCTTGAAAATTGTTGTACAGTATTTACTTGCTCTTATAAAGCAAGAAACTTGAGTTATAGCTGCAGTTTTTTTTTAAAAAAAGGATTTTTTCTCATTATGCAAAAGTATACAAAACGATTACTTGTTAGGTATTTAGGAGTGCGGGGAATCAGAATGATACAAGCCTGGGCCACAAAATACACCTACATGCCTTGTATAATTTTCAAAAAGGGTTAGAGTATTTACAGTCAAAGCAGGAAAAGAAGTTGTATCTAGTTATATTGCAGCTACACTGTGACAGACATATTCCTATGTTATTAGAATTAATTAGAAGTAACTGTAAATGGTTCTTTCTAAGTCTAGGACATTATTTGGCCAAGTATGTCCTGCCTGTAGAGGGACACAATGCATTTCTTAAGGGATCTATGGAATAGATTGCAACAATATACATTTGTATATTCTTGCAATATGTGATTTTACAACATCTTCAGGCAGTCGGAAATCTTTTAAATAAGATATTGCCTTTATAGAACACAAGTTGTGCTGTATTAGAGAACCCTTTGTCAAGAGCGAAATAGTGGTCTATATTCTCTGAAAATAAGTCTTTTTGTCACATGTGACTCTGAACAACAGACTATGGAGTATGTTCACAGGTGGACTGCTGACATCATGGCTTGGCTATACACAGAGCAGGCAGGAAGGCTTGTTGAGTGTGTTTAGGAAACTGTTGAGGTCATTGCTGAGTTATGTTTGAGTGGAGAATTACTGGATACTCTAATGCTTGTGAATAGACTCATCCCCACCCAAAAGCTATTGAAACATTTGTAGTTTCCCACATATCAGTTAATCAGCCTTAGTGATGGTGTTGTATTCCACACAGTTCCTAAGAATGCAATGCTGGCTTCCTCCAGAGGCAGCAGCAGTTAAGATGCAATACATTTTTATTTATTTATTATTTATTTATTTTTAAAACAGGGCAGTTAACAAAGAATAGCATACTACTACTACTACTACTACTAATAATAATAATAATAATAATAATAATAATAATAATAATAATAATAATAATAATAATAATAATAATAATAATAATAATAATAATTTGAGAAGAATATAACTGTGTTGTGCCAGAATCACTTTTATTAATTCCTGAATTTGGTTTTAATTAAGTAGACAAATTAACACCAGTGTCCCTTTTCTAAACATATCATTATTAAATAGAAATATTTCACCCCAATTCCTTTTTATCATTTATCTGAAATAGAAATGAAAGTCAAAACAAGTACCGGGATATTAAAAATGTTGTCTTCACTGACTCCCATTTTCCTGGGTGGCCCTTAAAAGTACTGTAATTAAAAAAAACCTTATCCTTGGTAAGGAGTTGTTGACGGTCAACATAAATCACAATGCAAGATATGTGTTTCTACTCAACAGTAAGATGCATTGGTTTCAATGGTGCTTGCTCCTAGATAAGTAGGTACAGGACTGTAATTTAATTATAGAGATTTGGGTTTTTGTGGGTTTTGTTTTGGTTTGAAGAACAGGATGCATGTACATATTTTTTAAAAAGCAAACAGGGACTGTTTGTTTTCCTGTTGAGGATCATAGAGTTAAGAGAGGGTTCTAGGTTTTGGAGGAGGAATTGTCCAATAGTTATGGTTTCCTTGCTTATCTGATGATCTTCTCTGGAGTCCCTGAATACATGTGCAATTTTAGCTCTAACCACATGCATTATTTCTTTGCCTCACCTTCCATATTGGTATCATGCTAGTTACATCTCTCCCATATTGCTCCTCTTATGACTGACCCATCTTTAACATCCCGCCTTTCTCTCACTATGATCTCTAAGCCACTTTCTATGGTAGTCCCTATTCCAGGTACTGGCCACTATCTAGAGAAGTGGATCTACCTACAAAATCTCACATTGGAGCATACATGTTTGTTTTCAAGGTGCCATAATGTGTCTGTGAAGGTTCTCAGTCATCCAGGTGAGCTTATCTGGAAGTTGAGTCATGGCAACTGGACTTCATTTCTTGAGAGATTGAAATGTTTCGCTGGTCATCCAAACAGCTTTGTCAGTCTGAGGAAAGCTAGGTGCGAGTCTTCCATTTTATATTTTACTTTGACCTCATGTCACCCTGGTCTGAAATAGGCTCATAAGATTAACAATGGCCTGAGCAGGCTCCTTAGGTGGACAATAGCCTCAATTGGCCATTAGGTGAACAATGGCCTAAGGTGCTGAAACCTGTAAAGTATGGGTCCTTAGCTATGGCCTTGGTGGCAGAGGTGTAAAGTAATCTTGATTTGTCTAGGGATTGTTGTAATCACTGCCTGATAAGTAGCAAATAGACTGTGCCTGAGTCCCCCATCTCTGTTAAAAGAAGGGTTTTCAAGGCTAACATGAATGGCTTCCCTGACCCCTCTCTCAAACCACCTATCTTCTCTGTCTTATATGTGTATATCCTCATCTTTGAATGAGTGCCCTTTGTCCTTCAAGTGAAGGTGTACTGCTGATTCTGGTCCTGAGCTGTTGCCCCTCCTATGTTGGGCCATCTTCCTGTTTAATGGTTGTTCAGTTTCTCCAGTGTAGAGGTCTGCAAACTCCTCACTGCATTGGACTGCATATACTATATTGCTCCTTTTGTGACTGACAAAGCTGTTTGGATGAGCAGCGAAACGTTTCAGTCTCTGAAGAAAAGAAGTGCTGATGCCATCACTCAACTTCCAGATAAGGTGCCACAATGATTTTATTTTTATTTTTGCTTTTATTGATCTGAATATTACCTCATCCAGACCTACATAGTAACAGGAAGGGCTATGTGCCCTCAGACTCTGGGGTGTGCTAAATGATATTCAAGCAAAACATGAAACACAGGAACTTAATCCATGAACACCCAATAAAACTAACATCAGCAGAAATTCCCTTCCAGAGGAATTCTGTTCATTGGATGCAAAGAAATTTCTATTCATGGTATAGCATGGGAATGCCATGCTGAGGCCAAAAAGATGACAGCAAGGAATCAGACCTTCTTGGTGGTGGCCCCTAACTTTCAAACAAGTTTCTAATTGAGGTATACCATGTTTGTTTCCTCATGAAATTCAGGAAATTAGTCAAATCAGAATTATATAAAGCTGCCCTTATTAACTTATCCCCAGATAATGTTAATAATAATTTTTAATTTTTCTTTCTTGTTCTCTCTTTTTTCTTGTTTTGATTTTAGATCTGTATCAGTGAACCCCCATACTGATGGCATTGTTTTATGAGTCACGTGAGATTCTGAGTTTTATTTGTAAACTGCCCAGAGTAGTGTGTTCGCTAAAGGGGCGGTATAAAAGTTAAACAGGATGGTAGTTTTTACTGGTTCTTCCCCTACCTGTACTTCATTTTGCCCCAAGAAATGGAATTCAGAGAAGTGTGTGACCCTTCAGTCAGGAGGTGGCACAGAAAATTGAAATGTTAAACCTAAACCTTACATCCATATACAGTATGATTAGCTACGATCCCATCCATTGTAATGTATCTTTTTTGTTAGACAATGAAATGGGAAACAGCTATTTCAACCATCAACTGTTAGGTGTAGCTGAAACCTTCTTTTTGACACTAAAAGCAGTGATGTCCAGGTGATCCAGCTAGAGTCTTATCCTGTTAAGAGACACTCTTCTGCATTCTTCCATTCACAATGTATGCTTTTTCTTCTCCATAGGTTTAGCCTAGCCTCTTCTAGCTTAATATTTAGAACTGGAGATGTATGCAAAAAAAAAAAACACTTTTCCTCAGTTTTAGCTGATGTCTAAGAAGGTTGGTATCCATGAGGTGCATGGGGTGGGTACTGTTTTACCTTATTTCATTCACAATTTGCTAGCCCCTCTCAATGTTACTTTTAGAAGAGTAATGCCAGCCAAATGATAGACTTTTTCATTGGGGGGGGGCAAGTTTCAGGCAGCCAGTAATAATCATTAAGAGCTACGTCCACTTGTTTGGCATGTGCTCATTAATGCCATACAGCTCTAGCATATTCTTCTGTAATGTAGTACAGGGACGAAGCTCTTCATGTTGTTTGTGGGTATGCACCCTAGTCTGATCCAGCCAATTTTCTAAGTATGCTATTTCTGGCAACAACTTTCTATTTGGTGTTTAGTCAGTGTTTTTTGTAGGCCAGGGTTCGATCCAGAGTGATGTCCAAATACTTTGGGATGGAGTAATGTTCCAAAATCTTGCCTTCTCAACTAACGCAGAACCTCCTCTCTGTCTCTGTTATTTAAATGGAGGGCACACTTAGTGCCCAGTACTGCTGCTCTTACTAGTTTTATTTACCTTTCTTGTCCTTCCTCTGCATTTTTCACCTAAAAAGAAAGGGGGGAGGGACCAAGAGCTGCTTGTTATTGAAAGTTTTTAAAAAGAACACCTTCTCCCCCTTTCATTTCTTTGAAGATTTCCCAACATTTATTTATGGTTGATTTGTCCTTAAAAGGTGTCCTGACTGTGGAGCAAAAATTCTTCAAGGTGACAGATATTCTAAATGTCTTGATTGCCTTGGTGAACAACAACACTTCATCGATGTTCCCACTAATTTTCCAGCACTGAGTGGAAACCCTGCCTCGTGCATACAAACTTCTGGCCACTACTGGAACCAAATGGGCTGCAACATTAACTGCTGGTATGCAGCATTGATACAGCGCTGCTCAGCTGCATACCTGCACAGTTTAGAAGGAACGTTGCTGCCCTGTGCCTCATTTATCTATTTTACATTCAACCTCAAGAGAATGCTCTACTATGTAGAACCGTGAAGAGCACCAGAACAATAAGCATTATTTGAGGGAGATTTTAGATTCTGCAATCCTCCTTTCTCCCAATCTTCCAACAGTGAGAGAAATCTCAGAACTCAGAAGGTCACAATTTCTGCAGAGTCAACTGACATGGTGGACAAAGTGAAAAAATGTAAAGATGTGAACTCCTTTCAAACACAATGAAGCAGATATAAGTACAACTGCCTTGGGAACAACCTTGCTCAAACAGAACTGTTTGTGTGCTCTGGTCCCCTAACGAAAGGTAGAAACATATAAATTACCTGGAACTTTTGATAGCCTTTTTAAGGCAGTTAAGGCATTTCTGCTTTTGCTGATGAGCTCTGTTGTCCAGCTTGCAACTGACAACATGACAGCAATATATTACTTGAACAAGCAGGGAGGAATGCATTTGATGTCTCTTCCGTCTTCAATCACAGGCCTTTGGGAATGATGCATCATATATCATATTTACACAATAGCAATCCACACGAGGAGAAATTCCAACCACACAGCAGATTTTCCAAGGAGAAAAATGTTTCAGTCACATGAGTGGGAGTTGTCATCCATTGTTGCTAAATGATAATCACTGGGGTACCCCACATATAGGTGTATCTGCAATGAGAAAAATAAACAAACATACATTGTTTTGCTCTTGGGCAGGAAGAGGCTTTCAATCCCAGGGAGATGTGTTCATGATACCCTGGAAGCTTTCCTACTATACATGATTCTACCAGTTCCACCAACCAGGGAGGCATTGTGAGTGACACACACTTAATGGGTTTTTGGAGGGCCTGCTGAAGTGTGGCCTTCACCACACATAGCCCTTTTCCATCTCATGAGCCTATTCAGACCAGGGTGAAGTGAAAGTAACATGATGGATAAATTACAGGTCTCCTAAAAACCTTCCTCAGACTGAAGTAGTGACTTGCATTAGTGAAACATTTCAACAACAAAAAAGTCCAGTTGCCATGACCCAACTTCCAGATGACTGAGTGGAATAAGACACATGTTTTCTCATGTGAAAAAGTATTCTAGAAAACTAGTTTATGAATACAGTATTAATGGTGTAGGTTCCTTCACTTTGTAAAGTCTGTCCCAGCAGAGATGGTGCCTGTCTTCTTAAATATGATGATGTGGTTTGTATTGCTTTCAAAAAGACTGGGACTTTCAGTATCCTCCTTGAAGGTTCTTTTAGCAGCTCTTGTTTCTAAACAATTTATAGATGGACAATCTATCTTCAAAGTGCTTTTGTTCACTCTATTCTTATTATGAAGAACATCATAAAGAAAAGAGCCCAGTGAATGTTTTTCCAGTCATTTACATGTGGAATATGCTGTGGCCCTTGTCTTTACTGCTCTCAAGCTCATGAGTTCTCCATTTGAGCTTATGCTACAATAGATTTAAGACTTCTTGCTAAGTAACCTGTGTTTCTTGTGGTGCTAACGTTGGCTAGGAGAACCAGTGAATTGTGTGCCCTACGGTTTCATAAGGACAAAGCGCCACTGTTTCAAGACTTTTCTATCATTCCATATGTCACAACTTACAGTCTTATTGTCGTTTTATCAAAACCCACAGTCACCATTGGAGAGATTTTTGCATAATTAAGATGTTAGCAGAACATGTCCATTTTATGCATCCAGGACAAAATAATCCAGAAAGATTACTTGACTTTTTGTTTGCTCTCAGGGACCTTGTAAAGTATTCTTGTCTCATTAACTAATTGGCTAATTTGATTCAACCGGCAATCAAAATTACTCGAGTTCCATTACCTGACAAGCCAAAAAGTCATCATGCAAAAGCAGAAGTTGCTACATAGTCTCAGCTACTGACATTTATTAAGCATTATAGACTAGACCTTTGGGCCTGGAGAGATGTGTCTTTAAAAAACAATGGTTTTGTCATCAGTGATACCATGACACTCAGTGTCCCGTACAGCTGCTTATTAATCAGACAGGTGTATGAATCATTGCTCACTTATAATAGGCCTTCACCTTCCCGCATGTCATGTTTTTCCTTTGTGGCTTTTTGCTGGACAGGTTGGGACTGATGTGGAAATGAGGGGCATATGTCATAGGCAAGGAAGGAGGAGAAAGTTCTGGGTGTGCAGGTTGTAGAAGATTCCAGTGGTGTTCTACACTAGTGCCCTAACCCACTCAGTATCCTGTGCATCTCCTGAGTCCTAGGGCAACACTCTTCCCACTGCACTAGACTGGTTTTCTGACATATCTTAAGATAGTCATAGTAGGGATGAAATGAAAAGAGTAGGGCTTGACAGAGAATCAAAGATAATAGCATAGACCTAAACTTAGGTCAGTTGATGGCAGAAGCAACAGAGGGAAACTGAGGCATAATCTGCAGCTGAGAGTATTGTACGGTACGTTTATTTCCATCCTTCCGAGGTTGGTAAATTGAGTACCCAGCTTGCTGGAGGGGGGGGGAGAGAGCAATGTGTAGCCTGCAAAATTAAACTGTAAATCGGCCAGACTACTTGAAGTGGTATGGGCCAGTATATAAGCTGAACACTTTTTTGCTTTATTTCTTCAAATCAATGATGCCAGCAAGATCTGTGAGTTGGGGTTTGTGGGGTGTCCTTTTTTCTTCTTCTTGGCACCTTAGCTGCTGCAAAACCTTCTGTGAATGATGTACTGTGAGTTTCTGCAATGGTGAGCAGATTCGAAAAAATGGAGGAGAACATCTATAATCAGAGAAGTAGCATAATTAGTTGCTCTTTGATGTGTGAAAAACATTCTCATAATAATCCTGAAGCACAAGAGCAAAGTCGACTATATTTCAAAATAATTGCATTATAAAGGTCACGTGCTAAATTTAATAGGTCAACAGTATTCTCATTTCCTGCTTTGCATTCCTGCCTTCTTTCAGTTGATTCTGACAATTGGTTCTAATTATATAATGTGTTAGCATAGCATTCATGTTTATTGTTTAATCTCCATGTGTACTGTACTACTCAGTGTGGGTTTTGGGGTTGTTGGTTTTTTTTTTGCGTATGTGGAGTTTTATTATATTGCATTGTAGTGGATGAGGGGGAAATCCATAGCTAGCTTGCAGCATTTTATAATATAATCACATATTCCCCCTTGTAGCTGTTTTGGCAGCTGGAGGTAGTTTAATTCTGATAAGTTTGACATAAAGAATGGAATGTGTTCCTACTTGGAGGCCAGAAATATAGGGGGAAAGTTTAAAGAAAAATGATACAATGAGACACTACCACTTTGGATGCCATGGGGTTGGTTCTTTGGGTGTCTTTTTAAATTTTAAAATTCTTATTCACTGACTTACTGTGTTCAAAAGCATGCATGCTATGTTCTGTTAGCTGAACAGAAAAAATGATTTTGAAATAAAATGTCAGTGGAGAAAAAGAGAGCACTAAAAATTGATACATATATATTGTACATTCAGATGTCAGGAATTGTCCAGAAAGAAAAATATAATGTATAGAGGGGGAGCATTTATGTGTACAACTACTTGTTCTGGTGAACTGCTGTTGGATTTTTAAACTTACATGTGCAAAATGGTACAAAATGATACTTCTCTGTGCTCACAAGGCCCAAATGAAATTTTCAAATGCAATCTGCAGAACTGAACTGTAGAACAATTTGGCAGAGTAATACACAATACTGAAGAAGAAGAAGAAGAAGAAGAAGAAGAAGAAGAAGAAGAAGAAGAAGAAGAGAAGAAGACGACGACAAAGGCACATTTATAAGGCTAGAAACATGCATTTCAGATAGCCTGTAATCAGCAGGGAGAGGACTGAGGCAGTCTTTTCAGATTTGTGAAACAGACAAGCTAATTTGTATTTCCCCATAAATGAAAAGCATTCTTAATATATCACTCAGAAACTTTTTTTGTTAAGAATTTACATCTTCTAATCATGAGCTATCTGAATCATCTGTTTCTGGCCTCAGAGAGATGATTCACTGCATTTCCCTTTTGTGCGTGCACATTTAAGGTTAGATATTTCAGCAATCTAAATGGTGTACTAAAGACATATACAGAAGGAAGGGTGGCAGACTCTATGAAGAAGAAGGCTATGATGAAGAACCTGCAATTCTAGAAAGTGACTCTGAAAGCATAAAGAAGTAAATCACCAGGGGTAGATGAAATGCTGATAGGACTGTTTTAAGCCACAGAAAATG
Organism: Phrynocephalus guinanensis; assembly: GCA_037367245.1. Lineage (NCBI taxonomy): Eukaryota > Metazoa > Chordata > Lepidosauria > Squamata > Agamidae > Phrynocephalus > Phrynocephalus guinanensis. The sequence goes on along the minus strand of CM074733.1, from coordinate 101,790,668 downwards.
AATTTGTCACAATCCTAACAAGAATATGTCAACAAATATGGGAAACAAAACAAGGGCCCACTGATAGGAATACTCAATTCCAGTTCCATCTTACTAGCATAACAGAGCAGTGACTTGAAACCAACTGATAGGGGAACTGAAGGAAGAAGATGCCAAAAGAGGACTGCAGTTGAATGTTAAGAAGAAAATGACTACAGAACAAACTAGTCAAATTCAACATTAACAATATATTTCAATAAGCGTGACCTCCAAGAAATTCCTATGCTATATCCTATGTCCTGTGCTAAAATAAGGCCTATTCTCTAGTTCAGGCATGTCCAAACTTCGGCCCTCCAGATGTTTTGGACCTCAACTCCCACAGTTCTTTGCCATTGGAAATACAGGCTTGGAATTCTGGGAGTTGTGGTCCAAAACATCAGGAGGGCCGAAGTTTGGACATGCCTGCCCTAGTTCAAAGAACATTTGTCAACAGGTACTCAATTTCCAACTTTACTCCAGACCATTGTTACTAGTCCTAGTGCTCTCCTAGCACTGTGAAGTCCAACTATACCCTCACAGTAATCCTCATGGGCCTTAGCTTAGGATACTATCTGGAGTATATTAGCCTTAAAACCTGAAGTCTGGTATACACATAATGAGTTGTCAACTGTTGGATATTAAAGGATCAAAAGAGGAAATGACAGTCAACAAACAGGCTCAGGTAATTAAGCCCATAAAAAAGGTAAAGGTTTCCCCCCCTGCACACGCGTGCTAGTCGATTCCGACTCTAGGGGTGGTGCTCATCTCCGTATTCAGGCCAAAGAGCCAGTGTTGTGCAAGTCCATGGCCATGTGGCCGGCATGGCTGCAAGGAAACACTGTTTTACATTCCCACTTTTTACGGCGGTACCTATTTATTTACTTGCATTGACATGCTTTCGAACTGCTAGGTTTGCAGGAGCTAGGGTTATCAGCGGGAGCTCGCTCCACTGCATGACACCCGGGATTCAAACCACTGAGCTGCTGACTTTGTAGCCGACAGTTTTCGGAAGCCTTAGTCCACTGAGCCACCACGCCCCTTAATTAAGCCCATAGGGCTACTGATATATTTGTCTCTTCAGTTGTGGGGAGTGATTTCAGGAAGTGCGAACTGACAGTTTTCCTGGCAAGAGGAAAACCTTATGTGGGTACCTGTATGTATGGACACAAACTATAAATATCATTAATGGTATTTTATGTTATAATTTGGAGGACAAAGGGAAAAGTGCTGCTGCTGCTGCTGTTATTGTTGTTGTTGTCATATGCTGTCAAGTTGCTTCCAACATTATGAATCAATGAACTCCAAAAGAAATCTGGCCTGGCCTCGGACGATTTGTCCAACTATCGCCCAATTGCCAATGTTCCTTTTTTGGGCAAGGTCATCAAGAAGGTTGCCGCCATCCGCCTCCAGATGTTTCTGGAGGAGGATCGTGTCCTGGATCCTTTCCAGTCTGGGTTCAGGCCATGTCAGGGGACTGAGACTGCCTTAGTCGCGCTGCAAGATGACCTTCTCAGGGGAGCTGACAGGGGTTGCTCTACCTTGTTGTTCCTCCTGGACTTGTCAGCAGCCTTTGACACCGTCGACCACTGGGTAATATGGTAATATGCTGGGACGGCTTTCCGAGGTAGGGATTGGAGGCACAGCTTTCACCTTCCCTGATGGCTGTCCCCAGCGTGTTAACCGGGGGAAAGAGTTGTCGGCTCCTTGGATGCTCCCTTGTGGGCTGCCCCAGGGGTCAGCAATCTCCCCCATGCTCTTTAACATCTATATGAGGCTGCTGGCTGAGGTCATTAGAGGATTTAGAGTTTCCTGTAATCAGTATGCTGATGACACGCAGCTCTATCTCTCCTTTACCACCTCTGCAGCGGAAGTGGTGCAGACCCTCAACTCCTGCCTGGAAGTAGTCATGGAATGGGCTAGGGCAAGCAGGCTCAAGCTGAACCCAGAGAAGATCGAGGTTCTGTTCTTCGGGGCATCCTCTAATGGGTACAGTGGCCCCCTCCCCAGACTGGAGGGTATTACCCTTCAGTTGGCGGGTAGAGTGAGGAATCTGGGTGTGGCCTTGGACTCGACCTCTCCAGAGTGCATGGAGCCTGTTTAAAACAATGGTAGTAGACTCCCAGCACAAATACATACCACAAAGAAAGAAGAGCTCATCTAAGTCCAAGAGGGCACTGGCATTGTTAACAAGTGGAGTTAGAGAGGCTCTAAAGAGCAAAGAGAGATCTTTCCGTAAATGGAAATCCTCCCCAAATGAGGAAAATAAAAAGAAACACAAACTCTGGCAAAAGAAATGTAAGAAGATGATAAGAGAGGCAAAGAAAAACTTTGAGGAATGTGTGGCTCGCAATATAAGGGGGGGGAGCTTCTTTAAATATGTTAGAAGTAGAAAACCTGCCAGAGAACCAGTTGGCCCTCTGGATGGTGAGGTAGGAAAAGGGGAGGTAAAGGAGGACTTGGAAATTGCAGAGAAATTAAATGAGTTCTTTGCATCTGTCTTCACGATAGAAGACCTTGGGAAGCCCCACTTGACTAAAGAATTAAATCAAATACAGGTTAAAAGAGAGGATTTTTTAGGTTTGATTGATAAATTGATGATGGCATCCACCCAAGGGTTATTAAGGAACTGAGAAATGAAATTGCAGATCTCTTAATGGTAATATGCAACTTGGGTCTTAAAATGGCCACGGTACCGGAAGAATGGAGGATAGCAGATGTCACACCAATTTTTTTAAAAAGGAAGGAGGGGGACCCAGGAAACTACAGGCCAGTTAACCTTACATCTGTCCCAGGGAAGATGATGGAATGCCTCATCCAAGAGAAAATCTTAAAACACATAGAAGAACAAACCTTGCTGAGGGAAAATCAGCATGGCTTCTGTAAGGGTAAGTATTGCCTGACAAACCTTTTAGAATTCTTTGAAAAGGTCAACAGACATGTGGATTTGGCTGAACCGGTGGATATTGTCTGTCTGGATTTTCAGAAGGCTTTTGCCACAGTCCCTCACCAAAGGCTGCTGAGAAAATTGCACAGTCAGGGGATAAGAGGGCAGGTCCTCTTATGGATTGAGAAATGGTTGAGATCCAGGAAACAAAGAGTAGGTGTCAATGGGCAATTTTCACAATGGAGTGGCATGCCCCAGGGATCTGTCCTGGGACCGGTGTTTTTCAGTCTGTTCATAAATGTCCCGGAGACAGGCATAAGCCGTGAGGTGGCCAAGTTTGCGGATGACAGGAAACTTTTCAGTGTGGTAAAAACCAGAGAAGATTGAAGAGCTCCAGAAGGATCTCTCCAAACTTGGGGAATGGGCTGCCAAATGGCAAATGTGTTTCAATGTAGCCAAATGTAAAGTAATGCATATTGGGGCAAAAAAACCAAAACTTTATCTATCAATTCATGGGCTCTGAGCTATCCGTGACAGATTAGGAAAGAGATCTTGGTATGCTATGGACAGCTCAATGAAGGTGTCTACCCAATGTATGGCAGCGGTGAAGAAGGCCAAATCCATGCTAGGGATTATCAAAAAGGGGGATTGAAAATAAAACAGCCAACATTATAATGCCATTGTACAAAACAATAGTAAGGCCGCACCTGGAGTATTGTGTACAATTCTGGTCACCGCATCTCAAAAAAGACATAGTGCAACTGGAAAGGGTGCAGAAGAGAGTGACTAAAAGGATTACTGGGCTGGAGGACCTCTCTTATGAGGAAAGGCTAAAACATTTGGGGCTCTTTAGTCTGGAAAAAAGGTGCCTGAGGGAGGATATGACTGAGACGTACAAAATATGATTGAGACGTACATTGGTAGTCTCAGGCTGGACTATTACAATGCTCTCTACGTGGGGCTGCCCTTGAGTCTGATGCGGAGACTCCAGCTGACACAGAACACGGTGGCCAGATTGCTGACTGGGACTAGAAAATACGATCATATATCCCCAGCGCTGGCTGCCCTGCACTGACTTCCAGTTCGGTTCCGCATCGACTTCAATGTTTTAACTATGACATACAAAGCCCTAAATAGTTTAGGACCTCGCTTCTTGTCAGAGTGCCTTCTCCCTTTGAAAACCGCCCATAATAACCCGATCCTCCCAGGCTAGGCATCTGAGGCAACTATCAACACGAGAGGCCCAAAAGGAAAAAACAAGAAATAGGGCCTTTTCTGCTGTTGCCCCTCGCCTGTGGAATAACCTTCCACCAGACATCTGCCTGGCCCCCTCTTTGGCTGCCTTTAAAAAACTATTAGAAACTTGGTTATTTAAGCAGGCATTCCCCAAAATATAATTCCAACTCAGTGTTCACCCATTAAGTCTTGATTTTAACTGATTAGCCTGCCAATAATAGTATATTGTTTTATGTCACTTTAATATTATTTTTATTTTGTTTTTGTTTTATTGTGTTACTATTTATGATTTTTATTGTATAAATTGTTTGAATGTATTAATTGTTGTAAACCACCCAGAGTGACCTTGCTGCCAGATGGGCGATATAAAAATCCAATAAATAAATAAATAAATAAATAAATAAATAAATGCAGGACATTAGTAAAGTGGATAGAGGGATGCTCTTCTCCCTCTGACAAAATACCAGAACTAGGGGACATCCACTCAGATTGAGGGTTGGGAGAGTGAGAACAGACAAAAAATTTTTTTTACCCAGTGTGTTATTAGTCCGTGTAACTCCCTGCCTCATGATGTGGTGATGGCATCTGGCCTGGATGCCTTCAAAAGGGGATTGGACAGATTCCTGGAGGAAAAGTCCATCACAAGTTCAAACCATGATGGAGATGTGTAATCTTCAGGCTTAAAACCAGGGTACTTCAAGGGCCAGATGTAGGCAAATGGTATCAAGAGACAGATATCTAGTTTCATGCAGTTCCAGACACATTTGGTGTGGCTACCGTGAGATACAAGAAGCTGGACTAGATGGGCCTTTGGCCTGATTCAGCATGGCTCTTCTTATGTTCTTATGTTCTTTTTTCCTATCTCTTTGGCATTTTAATTACATTCCTTAGCTGACATATTAAAATAAAGCCTAATGCATGACTGGAATTCAGAAGCTGTTGTTTACCCCCAGTATCCACTGAGAAGAAACAACAAAGTAGAATCCAAATTACATCAGGAATAGATGTGTCTAAACTCAAGTTATCCAAAATGCAGGAATGTACCTATTGAAAAGCAAAACAGAGTACAAAAGGTCAAAATTTGGTTTCTAGGGAGCAACTTTATTTGTGAAAGACAGAAGTCATGAGATGCTGAAAGAAGAGGTAATTAGATGTTTACAGCATATATGTAACTAGAGATCACATTCTAACTTGTCAGTTGATTTTAATTTGCTTGAAACATTAGATAGTGTGTTATTGTGCCCAATTTTGGTCATTGTAGTTTTTAAAGAAAAAAAAGGCTAAAATGGTTTTAAGAGATAGCAACTAAGATGAGATGGGGTGTAGAGTGCACAGCTTTGAGGTTATGTTTCTGCTAGAGGAAAGAATGTTAAAGGGAATTAGAACAGGGAATTCCAGATTTCTGTACTAAAAGTCCCTAGTTATCTATCCCATGTGGTTCTTTGGTACATTCTAAACTCCTCCTAATGTCACATCTCTTTCTGTTGGATTTTTGCAATGCAGCTTCTGCAGAAAATTTCTTGTACTTATCTTTAACATGTTCTTCCTGAATTTAGGAGTGAAATTATCCCAAGTTCCTTTTGTATTTCTTACTTCAGCTAAGTACAGGCCATTTTGCTGTTGTGTGCTAATTTCTGATCCAAATTTACTCTTGTGCTGCTCTTCCTCTATTTTAGTTAAGTCATAGTTTAGCAAAACAATGGATAATACTGTGAGGTACTTGTTCCCCTCTGTTCCGCACTGACTAGGCCTCATATTGAGTACTGTCTCCATTTCTAAACACTGTGCTTGAGGAAGGATAGAGACAAATTGGAACGAGTTCACTTTCACTATACAGTTGGATTGTTTTTCAGCTGCACACTTGGATATCTCTGTGGTTTGTTATTATTCTTTTTACTTGTTTGGTAATGTCACTTTGATATCTGGTTTTACTGTATCTGGGTTCCATGCATGCTAGCTGCGTTGGCACAGATTGCAAGAAAAAACTGGCCTGCATCTGCCAAATGTCCACTTGCGTTCTCCCATTAGCATGTTTATATCAATAAAGCACTAAGTTTGTTATTGCCTAATGTAATGTTATTTGTTCCTCCCAACAAGGAACTCCCTCCCACAGGAGGTCAGGCTGCCCCAATATTTGTTCTTTTTCTGTAAGTAAGCACAGACCTTTCTTGGTGACTGGCAAGCTTTCCCTCAGTGACTGCCTGTCCGAGAGGGGTTTTGATATGAATTGTGATGCATTGCTGCTTTAAATGTGGTTTTAATGTGGTTTTAATAATTCTATTCTTTACCATTTCATAGAGAGGTATTTGTTTATTCTTTTAAAAGATGCGTATACTTGCTGCATTTCATTTTAAATATTGTCACTTAACGATGTAAGCTACCTTTCTTTTAGGAGAAATGCAGCATAAAATATTTTAAATCAGTTGGGATCCATAGGACAAAAATAAATTCCTGATTATCTCTTAACTTGAAGTTCTGTCCTATCTAAATTTGCCAAACAGTTTAGGTTCAATTTTGTATTTTACAAACTCTTACAAATGTTTCAGAGCATCTTCCCTGTAACTATCAGTTGGCACAACTTCCAAGGAATTTTGCTTTTCTTCCATTGTAGAGTCAGAATTCCAAGATAGTCTTTATCTTTTACTAGGGATGTAAATGGAGTTCTCACTGTGTTAGTTGTTGGCAATATTGAGGCATACACATCTGATGTCCCGTACATGACCTCCAGCAATTTAATATCCACTGAAATTACTTTAATTTAACTTGATGACATTTACTGTTGTTCTCAGCTTGGCAACTGCAATAAACCTAAATTGGGATATTGAAACTTCAGTTCACGAGTACCAGCTGACACTTCTTTGCTGGGTTTGCCATACTGAATATTAAAAAAGACTGCTGTCCAGCCTGTAGGTCAGCAGTACATGCAGTATGATGCACAAACTGAGAAGATGAGAACTGCTAGTTATGTTTTTGCAACTGAAAAAATGTGTTATATTACAATAAATGCTCCTACTTTTCCCAAACCCCGTTCATCCTTTAAAAAAACTTTTCAGCCTACCTTTTTTTAAAAGATATGTTAAAGAAGAGCATAAAATTGGTCTAGCTGTGACTTGCGAGATAAAACTTGCATTCATACAGTTACTCTTTAGGCATTTATAGTAAAATGATATAAGTGATGTTTCTTAAATCAATATGACTGAGTATATTTAATTAGAGGTGTTCGCTGCCTAAATACAAATTAAAAGAAGATGGATTAAAGAATATGACCAAAATCCAGTGGTGTATGTCCCTGATGGATCTTGCTACTTCTGTCAGAACTGGAAAGCCAGCCATCCTCTTGAAGCCCCATGCAACCCAAAACTGTAAATCAGGGAGGCGAATGGGTCTGTGTTGCACCTCTTCTTTGGGCACCAGAGAAGGCTGCAGGAGTAGGGGAATGAAAGAAAGCCCCAGCTCTCATAGCGTTGGATAACAACCTATAGTCCTAGATATTCAGCGGTGTTGTGACAATTTGGAATGGAATTTGATATTTACTACAAAGTTGTCATTTCAGAATCCATAATAATCCTTTCGATGTTATATCTTCTTTCATGCATTTTGCATATCTTCTCTGGGAGCTTGCAACATTGGAATTACAAATATTTATTTGTTAAAAATAGACCCTCCTCCTCCTCCTCCTCCTCCTTAGCATTTTTCCACATGTATGGGGTCCACTCTTTGGATGTTGAAACAATTAAGTCTTTAGGGTGCAGGCTGGCATTTTGCATGTCCTTATTGACAGTGTCCTGCCACCTCTGTTTTGGTTGCCCATGTGGCCACCAAAACAGAGGTTTTGGTTCAGTTTTCAGGTGGTAAGCAGTTTTGGTAATGGTGGAAGGTGCCGCTGTGGGAACATGCCCATACCACCAAAGCCAGCTTTCTCTCATCACCTCTGTAACTATACCTTTCAAGGAGTTAGAAGTGGGTGAATGGACTTTTCCTAGCCAGCTCACGTATTAAGCTGATGATGCCTTGCCCTACTTTTGCATTTATTTGAACTGTAAACTGTATTTTTGTACCTTTTAACTTTATTATTTTTTTATTAAATATTTTAATATTTTACCAAGGCATGGTTCTTGGGAAGAAGTGAGTAGCTAAAGAAAGTACCTTAGGCAGAAAGGGTATATTGGTAATTTTGGATAATTGAATCCTGCAATACTTTGCAGGATTGGCATTCAGTTTCAAAGTATGAATAGAATAGAATGGAATGGAATGGAATAGCACAGCACTCTATTGCCATTGTACAAATACAATGAAATTATAAAGTGCCATCACTCACCCCCTATATAAAATTCCAAAACATAAGCCTACCATCAAAAACAAACATCTATATACATACTCCTACATTCTCTCAGCCAGCATCACTTGTACCTATTATAAAACTCTTAAGACATAAAACCAAACATACAAACACACAACCCTACACTCTCTCACAGAACTTCATTTGTACCCAACACATGAAAAAACTACAAATTAAAAACCTCTCCATGCCATTACTGCTGCTCTCTAGGTCAAGGAATGCTGTTTGCAATGGCTGGGTTGTCTCTCAGTGTTTCTCTCTGAGGTAATGAGTTACAAAGAAAGTATCAGTTGTTCTGCATCCTTTAACAAAGCCGCATTGGTTGATTGTAAGTTGGACAATGTTGCGAATGCACTACTCCAGAATTTTTTCAAAGACCAAATGCCTACAGCATTGGAGCACTTACCACCTCTCGAGGTAATTGGTTCCATTGCCCTACTGCTCTAATAGTTAGGAAGTTTTTTCTGATGTTCAAACAAAATCTGGCTTCCTGTAACTTCATAGTGTGGGACAGGAGGCAGATTTGGCAATAGCTGATCCAGTCGGCTGGGTCATCCTTGTTCTTGAATATAGGCATGCTTATATTCATTGACCAATTATTTTTGGTACACAACTGCTATTCATTATAGCATTGAAGAATTCTGGCAGCCAAGGTATCCGTGATCCGTGGGCAGATCATTGTGTCCGCGAGTGGGGGGGGCAAGCTTCATATTCTTCGTATTGTCTACTGCATTGGTGACGTCTCAGTCAGTGATGGACAGAATTGGTCCATAGGGTGGTGTGCCTTCTGAGATTGGTGGATTCGGAAATTCAGTGTTAGAGAGCTTGTTGAAATTATCTCACCATTGTTGCAGGATTTCCTGCTTGCCTTGGAATCTTTTCCCATCCTTATCCTTTTTGCACATATAGTGCTTGATGTCTTCAGCAGCCTTCTTTTGTGCTTTGGCCAACCAGTAAATGTTGTTCTCTCCTTCTCACATATCCAGGCAATTGTCTAGATCTTATTAGTGTTTCATCTTGGCTTTGGCAGCGGCCCTTTTAGTTACTTCTTTGGCAGCCATAGTTCTGTCTAGTTTCATTGGACATATCCGCTTGCCATTTCTTACAGACTTTTTTTCTTTTGCACTTTCTTCTGCACTTGTTCTGTCCACAGCCATGCCTCATTTTCAATATAATGGCAGCTTGATTTCATGATGTCAAGGATTTCCCTGGTGGTGGTGCTAACAGACTGACAAAAATGCTGGGTGGGAATATGATTTTTCTGACCATCAGTTCTTTGTGATTCTGTAGCTTCCACCATTTGATCTTTTCCAGACCCATGGTGCCATCCATTTGTTTATGGCATTTTATCTTTAGATCTGTAATGAGTGGCCTGTGTTGTGGGGCAAGGAGGTCAGAGGGGATAATTTTTAAAAAATTAAAGAAGTTACAGATATAAAATTAAACATAGACTTTAACCTCCAATGAGCGGTCACCACATATGAAAAAATATACATCATCATCATAAAGGAAGTGTGAGCAGGGCCCCTCAATTATTTAGAGCAGAAACCCAAAAGAAACGTAGTTTTTCATTGCTTCTACTGTACTGGGTTCCACCTAATAAGTTATTCCTTCTATGAGATGCTGCTGTCAAAAGGCTAAGTTAGTTAATTTTTATTAGCTTCCATTTAATTGAATTTTGAGAGGGAGCTCTGATTACAAATGTGGTACAGAGAAAACAGAAAAGGAATGCATTACACAGCTATCCAAACAGATGTATTAGTTCCAATCCTCCCTTCCACTGTGCAGGAATATATAGCTATCTGTTCTGTAAAGGGAGATAAATATACTCATTGCAGTATGTTGACTCAAGAAAGTATGTGACCAGCCTCTACAAGAGGCTCAAGTTTTCTATATGCTACACATCCCATGAGTAGAAGCCAGCCTGCTTTCTTTCAGAAATGTTGCTAGAGAACCAAAATAACACATTGTATTGTGATCCCTGGGATCATTTGTATAGTACAGTGGACCCTTGTATAACAAACAGCTTGTGTAACATAAAATTTGTACAACATAAAAATTCCGGAGATAGGGGAAATTTGCTTAACATAATCACCTATGGGGGAAATCCATACAACATAAAAATGGGATTACTCCGTTTCAATGAATTCCTATGGGAATTTGTATAAAGGAAAATTTGCTTAACACAATTCCATTTGGAACGAATTAATTCCTTTATACAAGGTACCACTAGATGGAATCGAGTTTTTTTTTTTAAAGACTCAGTGTCCTGAATTGTTTTTGCATAGCCATGGACAATTTGGCTTCTTACATTAGTGAGATCTTTATAAAATACATAATTTGAAGTAGATGTCAAGTTATCTGAAGCTGGGTCATGTGGTAGCATGCGTTTTCAGCTGCAGTACACTAACAAAAGCATTTCATGGAACGGGAGACATACTGGGAGGGATGACTGAGATAATTTGATGGAAGCTGAAACATCTGTTTGGATGTCTTGTTGCTAGTTTTCAGACAAAAATGATCAACCTTGACATACACCATCATCATCATCATATATAATTTTTTATTGCGTGGCTCACAGGGCCATTGCAAAGTGCATGAAGTAAAAACAGTACAATAAAAATATCAATAAAATAACAATACAAATAGACAAAAAGGGGGCTGAGGGTACAGAAACCTAGATGTCAATTTGACTATTAGAAGTAGTTAAAGCAACTTTCATTTTAATAAGTAAAGAACAGAACCTTGCCATTCGAAACGTAACAAATTTATCTCTATCACAGAGTAAGATTTTGAGCTTTTCTTCGTCAGCTCTACCAGGATATTTTTCTAAGATGAATTTCAAAAGTCTTTCACGATGGATTCCAAATAGTGGGCAATAAAGCACAACATGTACCAAGTTCTCGATGGATTTATTATCACAAGAGCAGACTCTCTTATGGTATGGGGATTGTGTATAACGGCCCTTTAGATTGGCAAGTGGTAGCATATCAAAACGAGCCCGAGTAAATGCTTTTCTATGTTCAAAGTTCGTTAAATCAGCAAAATAAGATGGGCGATTTAGAGGCTTAGGTGTAATGTTCTTATAAAAAGGGCTGTTTTTAGAGTGCTAAGCGAACCTATATCTTGACATACACATGTCTGCCCATCCACAAAAACAGCATAAACAGATTCAGTCATAATTAGTACAGTATATAGCATGTTTTGTAGTCTGGAGAAATCTCCATAATATTGAGGGAAGCTGAACAGCTAAGAACCGATAGCTCAAGCTGCATGGTGATCCAAGGGCAAACCAACATTGCAGAAAGTAGAACATTATAAGAAGAAAAACTTTAAGTGCTAAAAATGGTTGATTGTCACAGCACAAAGGTTTCCATTTCTCCCATTGTTTACAAATTTCCCAATTGGTTTTGGAGCAGAGAGATGGTCATCTGGAGGTAAGCATAGTTTATTTGCCAATATAATTGCTCAGGCATGAAGGAATGCTATCCATTACGTGCAATTTGGCTCTCCTGTAATCTTCCTATGAATATGGTATACTGCATATTATTTCAAGCTCTCTCTTTCTCCATATTATTTCAAGCTCTCTCTCTTCTTTTTGTGTGTGTAAAAAGCTAGTGCATAATTCCATTCACAGTTTGGGAATTCCAAAGTATGCTAACACTGCATTCAATCCCACATAATTAACTTTATATGGAAGGATAATATAAAGCACACTCCTAAGTTGTCCTCTGTGCTTTTGAAATGTTTGATACGTTGTCAGAAGTGATGTACTTTAGTTTCAGATCCTTTTGCCATAAATTCATCTGCCATCTCTTTTCTAGCTCAGACTCTCTTATTCGTATCCTCAGCCACATCTCTCATCTCCCCATTCACCAAAACCTCAGAAGACACGGGGCAGAGGGAAAATGAAGGCTCTTAATTGTGCTGTATATGACACAGGCATCCTAGCTGGCATCAAAACCACTTCAGCTGTACAGCTGGATCCCAAAAAATCTAATAACTAAACCAGCAAATGTGTCTAACCCAGATGAAAGGAATCCCTGAAAATATGTAATTTAGCCTATTCTTTACACAACATGCCATTTTCAGGAGATTGACCCATAATATTATAGAGCATGATATGTTCTTAAATGAAAAGTCACTGAAGTATCTGGGCTTAAAAGTGATTGGATATCATGTAAATGGCGTTCGTGAGAATAACTTCTAAATTTATTGACATTCTTTTTATGCCTGAACTTTTCATATCCAGAGTGAAGGGTGACGATCTATTTGGCAAATTTAATGACAAAGGGGGCTAAACAAAATGGAGGAAGAATAATGGCCTCTCTCTGGAATCTGCTATCTAAATCACATTGTATAGTGAGAAACCTGGGCCTGAGTGAAAACTAAATGTCATATTTCTAGGGAGCTTTCAAGTTTGAAATAGCATTTATTGTTGCTCTATCTTTATACTTTACTTTTCCCCAGGGAATATGTTTTATCCTCATGGCAATCTGGTGAAGAAGGGACAGATTCTGAAACACTGCCCTTTAGTTGCAATTTCTAAAGCTTATCATCTAACTCATAGTTCAAAATTAAAAGAAACTGGAAACATCAAATGGAACACAATGTGAAGAGACAAGTCTCAGAATAAAGAAAAATAAACTTTATTTACTTAAAGAGCTCAACATATTTTAGCATATTAAGCTGATACAGTAATCCCTCGTTTATCGTGGGGGTCAGGGACACGACCTTTCCTGTGATAAAGAAAAATCCACTATATGTGGATGCTGGGTTGGGTCAGGACTGGGGGGGGGGGTCTGTCCGGGGCCTCCTACACTTACCTGAGGCCTGATGCTGCCCTGAATGTGCCTTTGATGGGCTTCTCAGGCTTGTCAAAGGCCCAGAAGTGGTTTCAGGCAATCCTGAAGTTTTTCGGAAGTCACTTCTAGTTTGCTGGAAACCACTTCTGGGGTTTCCAACAGGCCCGGGAAGCCCATCAGAGGCCAGGCCAGGGGTAACTGCAGGAGGCCTCAAATCGGTCCATACAGCCTACCCAGGGGGCCTTGCCTTTCATATACTGCGGTCCCACAATATACCATGGTATATGAACTGCGAAATGATAGGGGATGACTGTACATCATTTTTTTAAAATCTTGAGATATGAATATATTATTTTTATCTGGATTTTTAAGCTAAACAAAATCCAGTTTTCTATACTTTAAGATTTTTTCTCTTTTTCATGTTGAGTAAGCCATGGTTCAGCAAGACAGACCCAGGCAGAAAGGCGCTGCCATAACCCTTGAGAGCAAAATGTATTTCCCTTTCTCCTCTTTCTATACACCAGGAAGTAAAACAAAACCCCTTTGTTCTTCCTTTCTCTGATTCCAAGGCAGGGACAGGGGCTAGCTATCAATTTTAATCAGTTTCTTAACACGCCAGATTCCAACTGTTCTGAAGCTGGTTTCTTAAACTAGTAAGTTTTTACAATCCATGATGAAGTTGGTCCAGATGGTAGGTCATCTCCTAACTCCAGCAAAATTAGTTCAACTGTGGTTTAGTGTGGCGCAAGAAGTAGTCCACCAAATTGTTCAGGCCAGGGATACCTGCAAATATGGTGGCCCAGATTAAGAGCCTCTACTTTGTCAAAGGCTACAGGTGGAGTGGAGAGAAATTGGATTTTCCATCTTCAAACCTAATTATATCCACTATGTCATACCACTCCTCAGCTTGGATTTTTAATCTAATTATATTTATTTGATTTAATTTTTAGTTCAAATTGTTGTTGTCGTTCAATCGTATCCAACTCTTCATGTCCCCATGGACCAGAGCTCGCCAGGCCCTTCTGTCTTCCACTGCCTCCCAGAGTTTGGTCAAATCCCTATTTGTTGCATCAATGGCACCGTCCAACCATCTTATGCTCTGCCGTCCCTTTTTCCTTTTGCCTGCAATCTTTCCCAGCATCAGGGACTTCTCCAAGGAATCCTCTGTCCTCATGAAGTGGGCAAAGTACTCGAGCCTCAGCTTAAAAACCTGTCCTTCCAGTGAACACCTGGGGTTGATTTCTTTCAGGATGGATAGGTTTAATCTCCTTGCAGTCCAGGGGACTCTCAAGACTCTCCACCAGCACCACAGCTCAAAGACAAGTCCCTTAACACAGAAATAGGACAGTTTGCACCAGATCTTGATGATCTGCAATTTCATTCAGCTCCATCTAGCATAGCTAATGGTGAAGGATGGCAGGAGTTCCAGCCCAGCAACATTTCAAGGGCCACAACTTAGCCATTCCTATTCAATAGATTTTTTCCGAGGCATATTTCAGATACATTGTGTAAAAAGCTTTTGTGGGCACAAGCCTTCTTCCTCACACAGATGAACTACTATCTCACATACCTAACAGACACAGAGGGGGAAATGATAACAGTGTAACAGTCACAAATTGTAATTCAAGTATTTCTTCTGGAAGTTGAGTCATGGCAACTGGACTTCTTTTCTTGAGAGACTGCAACGTTTTGCTGCTCATCCAAACAGCTTCAGCAGTCTGACAAAGCTGTTTGGCTGAGCAACGAAACGTTTCAGTCTCTCAAGAAAAGAAGTCCAGTTGCCATGACTCAACTTCCAGATAAACTCACCTGGATGACTGAGAATCTTCACAGTCATGTATTTCTTGTACATTTGGCTCTCATGGTTTAGAGGAGAAATAAAATCCTATATGGGTGAGAGAATCTTTCAATTGAGAACACACACATTAATGTTTCTGTTTGCTATAAAACCCTTTTTCATCTGTTAAACAATACATATTTTAGACACATGAAGTGATAATCTTTTAGATCTATATATTTCCCACAGGCTACATATTCTGATTAGAGCTGCTTATATTCTCTAAATTTAATAACAACAAAACAACAGAACAACAACAATGATGATGATCTTTCAAGTTAATTCTGATTTAAGATGACTCTTTTTAAGGGTTTTCTAGGTACTCAGAAGTGGTTTACCATTCCCTTATTTTGGGGGCACCCTGGGACTGCGCAGCTTGCCCAAGGCACATAGGCTGGTTATTCTCCCTGGAGGCACAATGAGGAATCAAACTCCCAGTCTGTTTAACTCACTGAGCAATTTACCATCTGCCTCTAAACAAAAGTTGCACCCTAAAATATGATTTTCTGTACTTCTATAATTTTATTTATTTATGTATTAGGTTTTTATACTGCCCATCTGGCAGCGAGGTCACTCTGGGCGGTTTAGAACAATTAACACATTCAAACAATTCATACAATAAAACCATAAAATAGCAACACAACAAGATAAAAACAAAAATAAAAATAATATTAAAGTGACATAAAACAATATATTATTATTGGCAGGCTAATCAGTTAGAAAATCAAGATTTAATGGGTGAGCAGTGAAATTGCATTATATTTGAGGGAATGCCTGCTTAAATAACCAAGTTTTTAATAGTTTTTTTTAAAGGCAGCCAAAAAGGGGGCCAGGCAGATGTCTGGTGGAAGGTTATTCCACAGGCGAGGGGCAACGGCAGAAAAGGCACTATTTCTTATTTTTTTTCCTTTCGGGCCTCTTGTGGTGTTAGTTGCCTCAAACGCCTAGCCTGGGAGGATTGGGTATTATGGGCGGTTTTCAAAGGGAGAAGGTGCTTGATACAGATAATTATATCAGAATATTTATTTGTGTTGATCATTAAATTGTTGCCATGTCTGTATTAGAGGAGATGCTTGCTAAAATGCTTGGTCTAAAGATACTTTATCTGCAAGTGTTTATATTCAGAAAGGTACTAAGTAGATATGGGCTTTTCGTTTTGAAAATGGACAGCTTCTGAAACAAAATGTGGGAGCCCAACTGGCATTGAATGAAATCAACCAATCCCTTACCTTGCACTGGAGTCACACGGGACTAAACTCTAATGAGGAAGAAGCCTCCAACATCATCTTTCCTTCTCCCTGGTGCTGTCCAATCAGGAGCTATGCAGGTAAATGCATCATCCCACCTCCCTATCTGATTGGCCAGCACCAAGGAGAAGGGAAAATTATGTTGAAGGCTTCTTCCTCTTTGAGGTTTAGCCCCACATGAGCCTGGTTGATTTCATTCCTCTGGCTTTGAATGTCAGCTGAGCTCTCACATTTTGTTTTGGAAGCTGATCACTTCCGAAATGAAAAGCCCATCTCTAGTTCTAAGGATAAATACATTTGTATTTTTCTGTCTGCTAGAGTCATGGAAGCAATACATTTGGGGTGTACTATTCATTTATTTTGGATACCAAAGCTGGAATCCTCGAGTAATTTAAGTGAAGGTACCAGCAGGTATGCATGCAAGTGTTTTAACTTGCAGAATTCTGCCTGGAAAAATCTTGGTGATTTCTGAGATTTGGAGCCTAAAATATACATGCATGCAGCCATGAGGGTTTAAATTTCAATTGACTAGTATTTTTCTATGTATAAGACTATTTTTTGTCTAAAAGACTATTTTTGACTAAAGATTGAGGATTATTTTATACATGGAAGGAAGCTGAGGAGAAAACCATGTGTTTTGTGAAACTGTAATTTTGTAAATGTAGGTGTCGTATTATACATGGGACACCTATACATATACATGGAGATATGCTTCGGGTCAGGGGATTGATCAGGTAAGAAGAACTAGGGGCAGGCAGTTGGTGCCTGTCCCCTGTTCTGATCCCCTGACCCACCGCAACATGCCAGGCAGCCATCCCATCCATACCTCTGACCTGTCCTGTCTGCTGATTAACTCCAGGTTGGTCCATAATAAGATTCCTGTCATCCACAACCTGATCATGGATGAGCGGGCTGACCGGGCATGTCTTACCAAGACCTGAGTGGGCAATGAGGGTGGGGCCTCCCTTGCGTAGTTGTGCCCTCCCAGGTTTCGTGTTCAGCATTTGGGCAGGTTGAAGGATCAGGGGTTTAGAGGGAATCTCTTTCAATCAGCAAATCCACAGCATTGCTGAGTCCAGGGTTGGAATGGCTTCACTTATTGGTGGGACAGTGGGGCAAGTTTGGGATAGTGCTGGTGTAACAATGCTCCCTGCAACCCTTCACTGTCTCTGCCAGAGCTCTCTAAGTTCATCTCAGCGGCACTGTTGAGGCCCCCCTGCCTTTTGGTGGTTGGTGACTTCAACATGCATGTTGGGTTGGACTGGATCGAGCTGCTTTGGATGTCATGGCCTCCATGAACCTGTCCCAACATGTTATCAGTCCCACCCATAGTGCTGGGCACACCCTGAACCTGGTATTTTTCTCCACGGCTGCGGACTTCAATGTGAGGGTTGGGAATTTGCATTCCCGGCCTGTGTCATGGTCAGATCATCATTTGCTGACCCTTTCCCTGTCAGTCGCTGCCGCACCCGTGGAGAAGCTGGTCATTCAATTTGGGCCCACCCCCCAGAGGCTTCTAGATCCTATTCAGTTCTCCGAGGCCCTCAGGGGCATTCCGGACAGTCTGGCTGATGACTTAGTTGATGCCTTAAAAACATGACTTTTTTTAAAGATCATTTCTGTGATCACTAATTGGAATTGTAATTGTAATTGCATTTGTTTTGTCACCTTTGTTGTTTGTCCTGTCCTCTTGCGGCTGCTGGATGTACTTATTTAGTTATCTATATTATTACTGTTTTAATTTATTTATTTTTCTTACTTATGTTATATATTGACTTATTTGTTTGTTCATTTGCCCTTGTTCACCGTCCAGAGTTCCCTTTGGGGAAAGTCAGTGTGGTCAATAAGTATAATAAATAAATAAATAAATAAATAAATAAATAAATAAATAAATAAATAAATCTTATAGACGAAAAAATATCATAGTTAATATTGCACCTTTATGCCTAAAAGAAATACTTATGATGTAATAAAGTAAAACACTCTTTCTTTCTGTAGTGCCCCAGTACTCACATGCATTTCTTTAGCTGGTCTTGAGGAACAATTTTTACAATTATACTGTACTTTTAATCGTTTTGTTTTTATTGCTTTAAAAGGTAAAGTCAAAATGTTGCCATCTTTAGTCAAAAAGTGCCTTCGATCAAATGAGCTACAGCTGGTAAAATATAGGTCACTGTTAACTTGTACACCTGCCAGCCGTTTACAGGGAGTTAAGTTTTTAGGAGGTGCCCTGAACATTCTAGGATGCCTCTTGTGGGAAAAGACTGCCGCAGTCTGATGGTAACACTTTCCTCAGTTGTACTGCAGAATTTCTTAAACTCTTGAGCTGCATATTATTTGAGTTCTCTCTCATGATTGGAGAAATTTAATTTACTTGAGGTCACTGATGAGAGGGAGTAATGGTTGGCAAGCTGAACTCAAGATAATGACTAGCTGCTGTGTAGGTATGCCCTTGGTTAAACAGTGGAGTCGTAGAAAAGCTTCTTTGCCAAAAAAGTTTAACTAGAAATTAACTTCTTTTGAGTTAGGAAAAGTGGGTTCATTGTCCTTTGGATTTGTTTGTTTGATCTTGGATCAGCTTAGTATAATTTGTCTAGTATAATTTCTTGAGTTGATCTTGGATCGGCTTAGTATAATTTCTTTAGAAGTATTCATTGGCATCCTTCAGTCTCGAAAGACTATGGTATCATGCTTGGAGTAGAGATCCTAAAGCAACACCTAGTGTGGCTAAATAGACCAATCCAGGAATGGCAGTCTCTACCGCACTGGGGGCAGATATATTCTGTTTCTTGCCCAGTCCTCAGGTTTCGTTGTTTCCGTGCCTGCCTCTTTTCCTCTGCCTGTTGGACAAATCCATCTTTAAATTTATGTAGACCATGCTGTATCTCCTGCCTCCAGACAGTGCGATCAGAGGTCAGGGTTTCCCATCTGTTGAGGTCCATTCCCAAGTCCTTCAGGTCCCTCTTACAGATATCCTTATGCCGCAGCTGTGGTCTCCCTCTGGGGTGCTTTCCCTGTGCTAGTTCTCCATACAGAAGTATATAAAGCACATATATCCAATGAGGTTTGAACATCTGAACCCAAGATGAAAATATGTTATCCCAACTAACTTGACTGACTCAAGGGACAGTTTCAATCATAACATATTGATCAGCATTGTTAATTAGATTGGTGCTGGGGTTTTATTCACCTCTGCAGCCCAGGAATGTAAACAAAACAAAGAGGTGTTGTTAGGTTTCCTCCTAGGGACAGACGTTTGCCATCACTGACTGTTGTAAGCATCTGAAATTCACCTCCATTTCATCAAATACATAAATTTAATGCTGGCAGTAGTATTTTATTACTTAGTTTGTAACTGGATAGGATTTTGCACATGGAAGGGGAGTGAAATCAGCAGAATCCCATCAGCACCTCTGAGATCCCTGGCTTGCAAGTTTTTCTACCTTGAGGTTGGATCTGCCCAGACCAGCCTCCCTGCTTCCTCTCTGATTATAATAAAAAAGCTGCAGTTCAGATATATGCCAATATGGAGCCAGATGAGCTCTCTTTCCCCTTTACTCTTGGTAGTTTTGTTTTTTAATGCTTAAAAACACAGATGTGAAGACCAAAAGACTCTTCTGTCACAGAGCACATTGCCCTCAAACCAAGCAAAATGTACAAAGTAATTTAAGAATGTGACAAATGTATTTGTCCTTGATTTTTAAAAGAGGTGTGTTAATTATATCAAGACATTCTGTCTAAGAATAATGGGGTTGGTGGAAAGCTTTGTTTTTTTTAAAAAAAAGTTTATGTTTTTCACCTAAAACCCTGTGTTTTGTGCAAAACATATAACTTTTCTTTGTAAAAAAGTAACAACATATCCCATGTTTGACATGGGTGAAAGTTCAAAATGTTTCATTGCTATCTCTGAGAAGTAAATGAGCAAAGGTTTGGGTCACAGAGAGTCGGTCGTGACTGTAATGACACAACTTACACACACAGTGTGGGTTGTGTACTGTATACAGTGTGGTTTGATGATCAGAGGACCTTGCAGATCAACCTAATAACCTTGTGGCATTTTCCCCAAATGATTCATGGCAATAGACTTGAACTAGACAGGAATACAGTGTTAATTCCCTACTGAGCATATTGGCCATTGATCTGTTGATCTGTTTGGTTCTAATCTGGGTGTACAGATGTTACCCAATTCATGAAGCCTTAAATTCCCTTCCCCTAGGAAACGTTTATTGTTATTTCCAATTAAGTTTTGAAAGACCAGGAGAAGTTGCCTGTGCATCAGTCTTGTGCCATTGGCTCTGCTGGACTGGAGGACTCTTCTGCCAATTTTAGTCTAAATAAGTTTTTTTTCACAGTTCTGCCTCATTTTGTGGAATAATTGATAGTAATCTTTCTCTGGACAGTCCAGTGAGGTACATGTCTGCTGATTTTATTTAAGAACAGAAGAGCTGCGTTGGAAGATTACTTGACCACCCAATGAGAACTGGGAGGGATTTAAACCTCAATCTCCAAGGTGCTTTTTCCACACACTGGATGGAATTACACTGGCTTTTAGTTCCTTCTTCAACTGTTCTGTTTAAGTAATTCTGTTTGGTTTATATTTAATTTATATTTTATTAGACAAGCAGGGGAGTAATTTTATAGAGGTTGTATTTGTGTTAAAACTGAATGTTTGTAATGAGGAATTGTAATTTGGGGGGAACAAGTAGTTTTCATCATGTTGATCGACTTAAATGAATGAGAGAGTTGAGAAGTTTTTTTCATCCATCATTGTACAACTGGAGATTTACACTTTAATAACAGAAAAACTATATCAAGATCCCAAAACTTGGCTAAAATTTAACGCACACTTCACATATTGCCAAACTCTTACACAATTGGTTTGATTGCTACATATTGGTTGTCCTGACTAACAATCCTGCTTACTATACTGGTCCCACCATATAAAACTAATTATTTTCATGAGGACCTTTTAGCAACAGAATTTCCTCAATTAGCAGGCCTGAAGAATCAGACATCCGAGTAGGTGCATGTTGACTAATCACTCTATCTTTATCACACTGCATCTTCCTATGCTGCCATGCCTAAGGGCAGAAGGAGGAATTCCTAACTGTGTCCCTCACAGATGATAACTCCCATAATCTCATAGCACAGGCCATATGGCCTAGGGATGTAAGTTTGATGGCCAGAACATTTAGAAAATCGAAGGCGCTAAACATTTACTGGGATAAAGCTATAGATCAGGGGTGTCCAAACTTTTTGCAAGGAGGACCAGATTTGGTGAGGTGAAAATGTGTGGGGGCCGACTATTCAGCCACATTTTGCCCCAGGCTGGACTTTGGACAAACTTCTAGGACATGCAAGGAGGTGGGGAGGACACTGCAGCAACGGAGCTGGGGGCAGTTAAGCTGGGCAGGTAGGCTGAGGGGGTTGGACATAGGCAGGGAGGGCAGGCAAACTGTAAAACTGCAAGCTGATATCTCCATCCAGTATGGGGAGGGGCCAGCTGGTGGGGATGCATGACAGGCTGAGCCCGAGGGCGGGGGAAAAGAGACTGTGGGCCACTCAAAATTTGAAAATGGGCCACATTTGGCCCCTGGGCCTGACTTTGGACATGCCTGCTATAGATGTTCTGGAAACACCAGATCTCCAGATACCTGGAGATGTTTCTACCTTTTCTTTCAGGTAGCTATCTATGTTGCTTCAGATAAACTGGGGAAGGACCATAGGCAAGGCCAAGAAAAAATCATGTTGATCTTTTTCTCTTCTGGGTTTGAGCAGGAGAGTTGTTCATAGTGGCTCATCCCTTATTTCCTCTCTGTAGAATAATGGTTCCCCACCTTTTTCAAGTTATAACCCCTTTTTATCATAGCCAAGTAACCTGCAACACTCCCCTTGTTATATTTGCCTAAATAGGACATTTTTTTGTTCCTCAACATTGTGGCACTGCTGACGTTGCTCACCCTCCTCCTGCTTCCATTGACTCCACGGTCACCACAACAAAACTGTTGAAGGAACAGCCTGGAGAAAGCAAAGGGTAGCTTCCGAGAGGGGCCAGGGAATGTCAGGGCCTCATGGCACCCCAGAAGTGGGCAAAACTTCATGCAAAGAGGATCCCCCTCAGAAACTGGCCCCAAGCTTTCCTTGCACCCACTGCAGCAGAGAAAGGCCATTTGTTTTTGTATCCCCTGCCTGGACCTTGAGCCTGTTCAGGCCACGGTCCACCTAATGCGCCTATTTAGACCAAGGTGATGTGAAATCAAGGCGAACTATAAATTAGAGGCTCAGACTGACAAAGCTGCTTTGATGAGTACCGAAATGTTTCAATCTCACAAGCAAAGAAATCCAGTTGCCATGACTCAACTTCCAGATAATCTCACCTGGATGACTCAGAATCATCACAGACTCCTTCCTGGACATTTTTTTGTGTTTGGGGTGGTGGTGGTTCTTTTTCCTTTTCTTCCCCAGAAGTGACATATCATAGCTAAAATCCCTAAAGTGATATAACTTACCTATTTCCACCTGCCATCCGTGGTAACACAAGCATATGACCTAAATGCCACGTTCCCACAACAGCAAGAGGAGAGAGGGAGGGACTGGTGGCCGGGAAAGAAGAGGATAAACATAAACAAACAAAAAGGAGACATCAAATTTATACAGCAAGAGCATCCATTCTGCTGCAGCTACAATTTAGAAGGTCCACTCTCTGGGCAGGACAGAAGAGCAGTCCACAACAGGAATGAGAAGCTGGCAGGGAAAGAAAGATGCACTGACATTGGAAGGGATTGTTCACAGCAGTTCTGTCATTGATCATATTGCTAAATACACCTGCAACAAAAAAGCACTAATGTAGAAGAGAAATGCAAAGGATGGAGTATGCATCAGGGCATTTCACATTCGTTTTACATGCTACTTTTGGATTGGTCTCAGAAACCAGAGCAATCAAGTGTGCATATAGTAGATATTTAGATATCACATTCCCAAATGATACGCTTGACTATGATACAACCCATCTCGTTCCCCTTGTTATTTCTTGAGCCACAGAAGAATGTTGCTATCATATTTTTAGTGACTAAGCTTTTGCTTAAGTTAAACAAAGTATCAATCAGCATCTGTTGCCTACTAGCAAAAGCTCTCTCTCTCTGAAAAACAGCCAAGACATTAGGAAACTGGTTATAAGTATAAACATTAAAAGTAATGATATAACTGGCCTGCCTGCAGCATTCCAGATGCAGAAAGAGACTGTTTCCATGAAACAATCTGTGATTGTGACATTCTGCCTCTTAACATATGGATAAAAATTAGTCAAATCTGAATATATCTTAATAAATCCATATTATTAAATGTAAAGTGCCTAAAATTGTGATTAAGCCATTTCCATAAACTGTGTTTGGTCTGTTTCCAATGCATTCCTATGGGAAATTTGTACAAAGGAAAATTTCCTTAACAGAATTTCATTTTAATGAATTAATTCCTTTATACAAGGTACCACTTGTGTATATATTTTGCATTTAGTATTTGAATTGTTTTTCAGAAAGAGTACTGTCCTAAAGTCTAAAAATATTAAGAGTTTTCCATCTTGCCTGCTCTAGGCATCTGTTTTTCCAGTCAGAGTTCCTAGTATTCTCCCCCCCCTCTTTTTTCTCTTTTTTTGCTGGAATAAGAGACTTGTCAATGTCACCTACACTAATCAGTTCAGGATAACATTGAACTATGGAAACGTGGCATAAATTTCCCTTAATTTCTTCAAGCTAAACTATATTACTAAATATCTATTTTCTGTTCTGCCTCTCTTCTGTATACCCCACGCACCCCATTTACTCCTGAATGCACCAACCCATGGCAATGAAAGGATCCTATCTCAAAGTAGTTACATCAATGAATGAATGAAAACTTATAAATGCTTATATGAAGAACAGTGAGTATACAAAGTCAGCTGTAGTATGGAAAATGCCAGTGCATCTTCACAGTCCATTTTGGAGTAAGGGTCACCAGAAGGTTAGAGGAGGCATCTTCAATGAGGAAACCATAACTCTGTGACCTGCTTGGCTGTGATGGGATAAAAGCAAATGGGCTGAGTTCCATTTTACAGTAACTGTAACTGTATGCAAGTGTAATAATCAGTATTCATGAAAGCAGCTAAGTCTTCGTGTCATTTCCTAAATCTCTGATAGCATGTGGGAGCAATGTAAGGTGCTTTTCTACATTGTACTACAGAACAATATGTGGAGTTGCTGTGCTTTATTTGTAGAGTGTGCGTCAAATACCTTCCTTCAGAGTGGTACATGGACTTCTCTGAGTCCTGTGTGAAAAGGTCTCCTCAGAAGCAACCCTGTTCTCCCCACTCCCCCTCAGGAGACTTTCCCTCCATCAGTCTCCTCAGCTGTCACTTCTCCAAGATTGCCTTCCCTCTTTCAGGCCTTCCCTCTGGGCTGAATGCCATAGACCAGTGGTGGCAAACCTTTGGCACTCCAGATGTTTTGGACCACAGCTCCCAGAATTCCAAGACTTCACTGCCAAGGGCAAAGGACTGTGGGAGCTGTGGTTCAAAACATCAGGAGTGCCAAAGATTTGCCACCACTGCCATAGACTGATTCAGAGATAGTAAACTGAGAAAGGGTTAAAATATCAATAGGAAGCTAAAAGGAGAAATAATGGTAAAAATAATAATCTGATTATATGGTAAGGGAGATTAACCATTAGTGGATTTTTAAAAATAAATTTGCAAAGGTACATTATATTGCTACACTGAGAAGCCTTACCAAAGCCTCTCTTTTTTGCCATTAGAGATTAACTACAAAATCAAACCTCAAATTTAAATATCTATCACTGCATCTGTTACTTAACTGGAATTTGTTTAGATGCTTGTTTCCTAGTATTTATTTATTATTCACATCTTGCCATTACCCCAGAGGGTTCAAGGTAGTGCACGTGACCTCACTGTTTCCTAAAAACAGCCCTGTGGGGTAGCCAAGACTCAGAGAAAAAGATATGGCCCAAAGTGAGTTTCAAGGGGTCCTGGAACCTCGATTTGCTGAAATAGTTGAGCTCTGATGTTCCTGGGAAGTTTGCTCTGACATGCAGCCTCCATAGCTTAAGAAAAAATACCACCATAGCACTGACTTAGTTCTGGAGAAACAATACTGTAAAAACACAAATATAAGTCAACCACGTTCATTACAAATAAATTGAATTGATGGGCCTGCTTCCTTTAGCAAATTTCCACAGTGATTCATTAATTGATGCTCTCACTATAAGGATTTGCCTAGATACTGGTATTTCCCTCTCCCCTGTAAAGAGTGGGAATAAAGATTTGGAAATAGAAAATAGAAGGGCCAGAGCCCCTCTCCCTTGTGCTGCTGCCCTCTTCTGATGCAGGCCCCATCACAATTACATGTATTCTTTTTAAAAATTACAGGAGATCCAGTTGCATATTTCCTGCTATCTCACCTAGTTATGCTATAAGAAGAGTCTTCAGTGTTATGTAGTGTTGTTTCCCTTGTGATATGTGGCTTGGCTGACTTAATGCAAAATCCATTCTTCTGGTATTGCTATTTATCTTTGCTTTCTGTTCATGGCATGTTCAGTCTGAATTAATGATGGGGAGGGGGGATTCCTATCACTGGTTCTGCTTTGAGACTGGAGACTTAGAGCCTTTTCACACGACCCCTAAGATCCGCTGGCCACTTAAATTCGGACCAGAGATCTTGGGGGTTCATTGCTCTTCCTGTGTTCCCACCCCCTCCGCACTTCCTTGCTCCTGTCTGCCTGAGGGGAGGGAGAAAAAAAGAGAGGAAAAAATGCAGGCTCACCTCCATCTGCCGGTCGAAGCCTCCCTGAGCCCCGTCTTCGTCCTGATTCCTGTCTCTTAAAGGGGCGGGGGGGGCAAAACAACAACAAACAGAAGCCAGGAGAGCCTGGCACTCTCTACGTTACATCCGCATCAGGGATTTTTCACCCCCGGAGAGCAGGTACCTGAAAAGTGCGCTGGGACGCACTTAAGTGGGCGTGGTCGCACTTATTTTTCTGTAAACTCCGGAGCTGGTGGGGAAACAATTTTAAGCTCCGGAGCTGGGAGCCATTTGCCGCGGAGTTTAGGGGTCGTGTGAAAAGGCCCTTAGTCTTTAGGAAAAAAGGAAGCAATTGATACAATATAGACTGTGGGGCCTCTGATGACAATTTTAGTGTAATGATTTTAGTGTAAGGTTTTTATTGTTGTTTTGATTATTTATTGATATTCTGTTTTTAACTGTTTTAATTCTTTTGATTGTAAGCCGCCCAGAGACCTTTCGGTAGTGGGCGGCATATAAATAAATAAATAAATAAATAAATAAATAAATAAATAAATAAACCCACCCCTTCAAAATGAGCACCTAAGCCAATTTAGAATAATGATAAGTAAGGCCCCATGGCAGGAGAAGCTAACAAGAAAAGACATCCAATATGAATGTTTTTTTTTAAGAAAATTCAAAAGGCACAACTACAAATAATTTCAACAAGGAAAAAGGTGGAGTATAACCCAAAATTTTAAAAAAATGTGGCTTCACAAAAAGCTCAGAGAGTGTCTGGGAAAAAAAAAGATGCACATAGGAAGTGTAGGCCAGGGTTCAAAGGAAGAATGTAGATATATAGCAAATAATTGCAGGAATGGGATAAGGAAATGCAACCAAAAAAGCATTCTCTGAGCACATGAGTAACAAAAGGCAGAGAAAAGAAACAGTAGCTGAGATACTCAGCAGAGACAGAAAAAATAATAAGAAAAGATAAAAAGGCAGAAGTATTCAATTTTTGCTTTAGCCTAGTTTTTAACCAAAAGACAACCTATGACTCTCGAGGCAAATATGATACACTTTCAAAGGGGACAAGAATTCCATTTTAGATTAAGAAGTAAATAATCATGGAATAACTTATTACTTTGAACATCTTCAGTTCTCCAGGGCATGATGAACTGCACCCAAAAGCTTTGAAGGAACTGGCTAAAGAATTCTCAGAACCAGTGGCTATTACTTCCTTGAAGTCATGGAGGAAAGTGCCATAGGATTGGAAGGCTAATGTTGTCTCTATCTTCAAAAGGGCAAAAAGGAGGAACTTGGGAACTACTGACAAGTCAGCTTGAAACTACCCAGGGGAAATTCTAGAGCAGATCATAAAGCAGTCACCCTGCAAGCACCTTGAAAATAATGCAGTAATGACTCTTTTTGGTGAGGTATTGTCTGCTCCTGAATTGGTATTTTTGGGGTAGGAGGAACCACATAGTCTTTTTATGATCCCCATTCTCCAGCACTATGGAGAATACCCCTTGAATGACCGCCCATGGCAAATGCTGGAGAACAACATGGATTTTTGGCACCAAGTACTGCATGCCAAAGAAAACATCCACTTAGTATGCCAGATGGGTGGCATAAATGAATAAATGAATAAATAAATAAATAAATAAATAATCTGACTGTGATTTTACTAAAAGTATATTTCCCTGTTAAACTAAATTTTAATCCCAACTCTCTGAGAGAGGCCTGCCACATGACTGTGTTGCCTTCAAAAGAAAGCAAGGGGGGGGGGAAGAAAAAGGGATGCAAATTGTTTGACCATTCTTTTTTGAAGTGATGGGAGATAAACAATAACCCTGCCATGAAATTTTGGGGCTCAAATAAATATTTTTTCTAAACTATACACATGATTTAATGTATTTCACGGCTGGGATCTGATAGTTGTTGTGATACACATGATTGCTGTGCACAGCCTGAGGAAGATAAATTATCATGGAAAGCTAATTTTCCAATTGATTATTTTTAGTGGCCAAATAATGATATTGCCTGCTCCTGTAGTAATAACGAGAAACCAACATGAATTAGTCAATGGCTTGGATGAGAGGGTGCAGGAAATGCTTACCAGATTTCCAGATGGCACAACAGTGGATGGAATAGCTGTAGAAAACAAAATTCAAAAAGATCTGAATAGGCTCAAGTTCTGGGCTGAAAATAACAGAGTGCAAAATTCTACACCTGCGGGGGTGATGGAGGTGGGGGATCAAACGCATAATTACAAGGTGGGAGATGCTTAACTAGTAATACCAGAAATGAAAAGAATCTTGGAATTGTTGTAGATCACAAACTGAATATGAGGCAGCAGTGCCATGTAGCTGCAAAAGAGGCAATGTTATTTTAGGCCTCATTAACTGAGGTATAGTCTCCCAAGCCCTTGAAATACTATTTCCCCTCTATTTGGCTCTGATTAGGCCTCATCTTAAGTACTGTGCCTAGTTCTGGACACTACACTTTAAGGAAAATTCAGACAAACTGGAACAAGAGGGGGGCAATGATGAGGAGGAATTTGAAAACTAAGCCCTAGAAGAAAAGACTTGAAAGAATTGGATATATTTAGCTTTGGAAAGGGTGACTGAGGGCAGATATGACTGCACTTTTCAAATACTTGAAAAATAGTCATACAGAGGAAGAGCAGGATCTATTTTTCGTCATTCCAGAATGGAGGATATATAATAACGGGCTCAAGTTACAGGAAGCCAGATTTCATTTGATGATCAAGAAAAACCTCCTAGTTCTTAGAGAAGTATGACAATGGAGCCAATTGCCTTGGGAGGTGATGAGCCCTCCAACACTGGAGGCATCCAAGAGTAAATGAGACAATCATCTGTTAGATATACTTTGGTTTGCATTCTTGCATTGAGCATGGGGTTGGGCTCAGTGGCCATGTAGATTCCTTGCAACCTCATTATTCTATGATTTTTATGATTCCTTTTGGTGCAGTTTGTCATTGGGTGTGGAGGAGGTGGCCCTATAAGATCAAGAGGAATGCCGAGAGATTTGCTGGATACCTAGAAGGGTCCACCAATGCCCTTACAGCCTCTTCTGACTCTGCTGCCCTATTTTTCCCCATCACCAACTCCACCTCTTGTGAGAGCTGCATATCAGTTCGTTTCTCTCTTCTTTGCCTTCTCCTGCTTACTTGGTAGCAGCAGGCAAAGAGAAGGAGAAGCCACCACCTAATGTACCACCAGCTATCTTTTGGCATAGGACTCAATCATGACTGGACCTTCTTGTGGATGCAGCTCTCTTTTCTTATCTGTTGTTATCACAATATCTATCTTGTCCATTCCATAGGGAAGACAGAAACTGCCGAACATTTAAAGTTATTCAGTAAATAGTTTCAACTGTAGTACTGTAACGTACTTCAGATTTTGCCAGACTCAGGCTGTATACTGAAACACACAGACATTCCTGGAAATCTTACAATTGTCCTCAAGCTGGGCTTAATTGCTGTTTCACCACTCACTTTTTTGGAGCAAGTAAAATTAGGAAGGGAACATTTACAGGGGAGCATGAGTGCAAATGATTAGGTACCTCCTTTGGTTAGTGAGATTCCTGTGTTTGGAGAAAAAGCTGACCAAGTTGTAGAAAGCTTCTGTTTTCATATTATTTACTGTTACCTCTTGGTGGGAACACCAT
Organism: Phrynocephalus guinanensis; assembly: GCA_037367245.1. NCBI lineage: Eukaryota > Metazoa > Chordata > Lepidosauria > Squamata > Agamidae > Phrynocephalus > Phrynocephalus guinanensis. The sequence goes on along the minus strand of CM074733.1, from coordinate 101,760,842 downwards.
GTACTCTGCAGTATCTGAGCTCAGATAATTAGTGCTAGATAATTGTTTTAATTTAGGGGGTTAGCAACAGGAATAGAATAAACTGATCGTCCATGGAATTTTGTTTCTGCTGACTGAGGAGCTGTTTTAGAGTGAAAATGCATTTGTGAAGTATCGTTACAACTTCGCATGTACTAAACAGTATCTTGGCACTGAACACCCACCTTCAGAAATGAGTTAGCTGGAAGAAACTGAATGCAGGTTTGCATTAATATAATATTTACCAAGAAAGCTTCAATTCCTTCTAGGTAGCTTTTTATTTTCCTAGTTTCTGTATTTTATACTTCTTGAAATGTGGAAATTTTCCAAAAAAAAAAAAAAACCTTGAACCACCGACCTCTCTACACAATTGTCTTGATTTCTTTTTCCAGGGCTTCTTTTGTCCAAGCAATCTGTGGTACAAATTATTGTGTTTAGGGTTTAGTGTTGAGCAAAACAGAGTGGAGTAGCAGATGGTCTGACTCTTTTCTTTTCAATGCATGTGAAGTTATGAGTCCATGAAGAACAATATGGGCTTTCACTTCATCATGGGTATATAGGCACAGTGTGGCTATCAGTTTACAGTTGCAGGACCATAACTTCTAGTATATTCTTCCCACAGATGAGCACTATGCCAGGATTGCCTACAAGGCCATGCTTCTATGATATTGACCTCGACACTGAAACGGAACAAGTTCAAGGATTGTTTTAAACCAAAGTACGAAGAAGCATCATAGTATCCGGTGAGTAGTTGTTCATGTTGTTACAAAAAAATGATCCCCTTCCACTTTTTCCCATGGTCCTCACAGTCTCGATAATTAAAAACCCAGTGTGAAAACATCAAACACATTGTCTCTTTCCTTTCCTGACATCACATGGCTTTTCTTCATTATGCAGACACATTTTCAGCAAAGATGTGTACCAAATTCAATTCATCTAATGCAGTGGTTCTCAACCTGTGGGTCCCCAGATGTTCATGGACTGCAACTCCCAGAAATCCCTTCCAGTACATTGAGTGGTAGAGGCTTCTGGGAGTTGCAGTCCAGGAACATCTGGGGACCCACAGGTTGAGAACCACTGATCTAATGATAACAAATTTTCTTACCAAGTATAAGCATATGTGCTTATCGTGCCCTGTGGTTGAATGCTCATATCTGATTCAGTACCCACTAACTTGAAAGTGAAGAGGCCATCCAAGATGAAGGCAATAGTTTCACTGAGGTGGGCACGAACTGCCCATTTGGCAGTTTGTCCCAGTTCATTTGTTAGCCAAACAGGTTATTAGGTGCTTCTAAGCTCTGTTTCCTATGGCAGGTGCCCATTCAGAGGCACTGACTAGAGGAGGCATGGCAGGGGAGCCAGTCCACTGCTTTCAAGTGGGTGCCTGCTGGAGGGAGTGAGGCTTCGAAGCACCAAACAACTGTTCAACCAATAACTGCCACAAACTGCCAAACTGGTGGTTTGTGCCCACCTCCGGTTTCCACATACTTTGGGGGGTTCCCAGGATATGCCGATATTTGACAGTTAATACAGGGATATAAAGTTTTTAAATTGTATTTTAAAAATAAAAATCACTCAATCCATATATTCTCAAAGCAATATAATCAAAGCAAACCATATATAATCAAAGCAATCATGGGTTTATTCATAATTTCCACAAGCAGCTCTCAATTTCACCAAGAGAGAGGAAAACAGATTAAGACACAGGCAGTAGAGATGGGCACGACTAGGGAAAATGACGTTTTCGAGTTGTCGTGTGTCGGAGGCAGTCCGTTTCGGCTCGTTTCCGTTTTTCGCGAAATTTCGCAAAAATTAGTCGGTTCGTTTTTTTCGTTTTTTCGTTGTCGTTAGTACTGGTTTGGGGGGGTAGCGGGCTCCTGGAGGGAGCTGCAGGAGTCAGCCAGAGCCACAAGTGACAGACTGGCAGACTCTTTGCATCCGCTGTGTCTCACATACTTGCATGTAGTGCAATGCAAGTAGATCTGGCTTAGGGTTAAGACAGGTTAGCGCAAGGGCTAGGGTTAGGCTAGTTACGGGTGAGGTTAGGGTGAGTATTGGGGTGCACCTCTGGGTGCCTCTCTGACCCACTTAGAAGGACAGTGTACTGGCGTATGGGTTAGGCTTAGGCTTAGGGTTCGGGTTTGGGCTACGATTAGTGGGCTGTTTATGCCCGATTGGCACATCCCAGAAGTCTCTGTGGTCAACCTGGCCAAGTGGCCATGCGATTGGTGGAAAATTTGCATGGTCCACTCCCATGGGCGAATGTGCAGGTGTAAAAAAATAAAATAAAATAAAATAAAATAAAATCAACGGAGACTTTTTTTTTGCAAGAAAAACCCACTGCTGCTACTGTAAAAATTCAAGCATTTAAAATAGCTAATTTCCGCATGTTTCTGTGGTGCTTTGGTGGGGTTTTGGGCAACGATTTCAAAAAAAATATTGCGGTCGCCATTTTGGATCCCCCGCACTGCATGGCAAATGGATGCGCCCTCCCAGCCTGGTACCAGCAGTGCAGCAGTAGCAATGGCCAAGGAGAGGGGGGGCGGGGAAACCCCCCCCCAAATAAAACACCCTTCTGGCCTGGTAGGTGCCCTCAGACAGTTTTCGCCTACTTTTAGGGCCGGGAATCGGTTTTTTTTTTAACTTTTAAAAACTTTTTTCTGTGCCGCTTGGCATTGCGCGATCGCCGTGATGCAAGTAATGAGCACGACAAATCAGACCAAATTGTTCGTTCGTCGGTTCGAGCTCGAATTCTGGTGGAGTAATTCCCGTTACCATTTCCGTAGAGTAACGGATACGAGTAACGGAAACGGAAACGGGAATACCGCTAAGTCGTGCCCATCTCTAACAGGCAGACTAAAATTTGGGCAGAGTGTGCTAGTCTATTCGTTCTATCTGGGTATACCCTTCTTTCCTCACCATGCCAAGTGCATCCTTCCTGAAGCTGCATGGTAAGTGGAAGAGGGCTATTAGTGTGTTAGTTACTTCTTTGGCTGAAAGTTGTTGAGGCCTGTAATAATTGTTGCAGTCTAGAAAAATGGAGGACTGGATGGAAGTGGAAGGTGTTTGGCTATACTTCTCAATGCTTTGAATATTCTGGAGGAGTACATGAAGCTAAGCAAACATGAACATCGTTTGAGCTTAAGAAATAATGATGCCCATCCTGTCTCCACACTATCTAGAAATGTATTATGTTCTCCATTCTTACCTTTCCATGTGACCAGGGGCTAGACTTTCCTGGGGCTCCATTTGTTTTAGTGGGGGGAAGGCAACTTTTCTCTCCATATTATAATCCTGGTACTTCAGGATTCATAGAGGCTCCAAGAAAGCATGTTATTTAAATTTCTGGAGGACATGATGGTAGGCAAAGAGTGCATGCACATTTGATATCCTGTTTCCCTGAAAATAAGACCTCCCCAAAAAATAAGCCATAGCAGGATTTCTATGCATTTGTTAAATATAAGCCCTATCCTGGTAATAAAGACCTAGTGATGGGCGTGGCTATGGTTGTGTGCAGGGCTGACATTCAAGCATATTATACTTAATAAAATAAACCCCTGAAAATAAGCCCTAGTGTGTCTTCTTGAGAAAAAATAAATATAAGACAGTGTCTTATTTTCGGGAAAACATGGTATATATACATGCTTTGATTCATTCACTTTTAGCAGCATCCTCTTGTCTGTATGTCACTGGGTGCAATGCCTTCTATGTAACTGATTTTACGAACAGGGTCTGGTTTCAGGAACATAGTAAAGATTCTACAGACAAAAAATGCTGGGCAGAACACTAGCTGTGGGATCAGGACTGCCAGCAGTGATCTAGCAGCAAGATATTTTTATTGAAGGATTCCGCCCCCCGCCCTGCCCCATCTCAAGTCTCCCAAAGGCTTCCCCTGGGCAAAACGAAACCCTAGAGAGCCTCTGAACCCAAGGAGAGAGAATAGGAAGCTTTCAATTAATTTCAGTTAAATAGTACCATTAAAGAAATATTAAAATCATCTTGCTTCAGTGTTACAAAGTTGCACAAGCACTGTGTTTCCCAGACAATTCCAACATGCATTTGATAAATGCTTTTATACATCCTTTACAAAATGCTTCCTTATTTTAAAAAGTCACCAAGGATGAAGTCCTAGAGTCAAATGCAAATCAACCACTAATTTTAATGACTTTGAAATGCACACAGAGTGCTTTAAGTATTGGGAAAACAGTTATTTGAGAGACTCCAGGAAGTTGCATCTAGAAGTGTGCTATTGATTACTTCATCTAAGCCTCCATCACTGATCACGATCAACTGACCTACATTACCTCATTACCAACATTCCCAGACCCGAATGTAAGTTCTCTCTTTCAAGCAGCCTTTCACAAACTGAATGGCTGCAAGTACCTGTCAGTATATTCCTTCATTTGTCTACCATGGGCCTAAACCATGGCTCTGTTTTTAAGCTCTGTGGAAAAGAAAGGTGTATGGATCAATGGAAGGTGAATGCAGCTTATAGCCAAATTAAAAAAAACATAGCAAGAATGTCTGTTCCCTACAGGCTTATGTACTAATTAAAATATTTTGTGAAAGATGCTTGGACTTGGTGGAATATCAGGCAAAGAGAACATCCACAACCAAACTCTGTATTTAAAAATGTGACTTTCTGAGGATGCTGATAGTCAGAAGTAGTAAGTAGATACTGTATAAGGAACAAGGGGTTAACCAGAGAGAGAGAGAGAGAGTTTGAGTTAAGTCCTAACCAGTCCTATGAACCTGAGTCTTGTATTGATGAAGAATTGGTGATTTCAGCCATTCTTCCTCTTCCCATCCTCCTCCTCCACTCCAGGAATCAGGCTGTCAATTCTGCATCAATTTAAAGTTCACAAGTAATCAACAGAGAAGAGGTTCTGTTTTGGCCTATAGTTCCCAGAACACCACAGCCAATATAGCCAGTTGGAAGTGGTGGCCTGTAACAGAAACTTGTCCAAGCACAGGATCCTTTTCAGCAAAGTTTTTTTTAAAATGGGAATACTGATGTACAGATCCTTGCTGAATTCCTCATCCTTACCATTTTAAAGACTATTATATTTTAATGTAAGCTTTTGTGGACGCGTCCACTTCTTCGGACATCTAGTAGCAGAAGAAGTGGGTGTGTCCATGAAAGCTTCCATTAAAATATGATAGTCTTTAAGGTGCCAGATGTTTTTGTCTTTTGTTTTGTTCTGTTTGATTTTTGCTTGGAATTCTTGCACAGACACCTCTTCCAAAACTTGAACTCCATGAGACACCTTGAAAGAGATTTCGGAAGCCTAACAATATTTCTTGTTCTCTAGCCAAAAAGGAGAAAAAAGGGTGTTGTTTTCATTTAAGTTCTCTCTAAATAATTTGCTTAACAGAAACAACCTGGTGTAGTGGATAGAATATTAGACTGTGAATCAGGAGAACTGCATTTATATAGCGGGACCAGAGTATATGAACCACGAATGGGCAGGGGACTACTGCAGTAGCCATCCTAGTTTTGCAGATATCACCCTCACAACTAAATCAAGATTAGCCAAATATCTTGTGAATCATCTTACCTGCAACGGTAAAACAAGTGAGGGTTGATACCTCTATGATTAGTTTCAAGTCTGGGTGCAGTGTTTATAGGAGAAAAATACACTGGTATTTTATAAAATATAATAATGTTATTCCTTGATCAAATTTAACAGATACTGTAAAGCTTAATTCAGTGCGTATAGACTGGGGGTGGGGTCTGTATTTTGTAAAACTGCACTACATCATATGGGATGGATTAAATGGTTTGCTTTATTTGTCCTCCCAGACAAAATAATTCTAATAAATTGCTGCCATTACAGATAGTTCACCATCAGATGTCTTTTTTTTTAAAAAAAAGAGAGCTAATATAGCCTTTCTCCTTAAATTCATAAGATAATTCCCTTTAATTTCATCTCTTTCTCCCCCCCTTTTCCCAGACTTCTGAAAAGACCAATGGCATTTTCCATGTTTCCTGAAGTATGAGACAAGCATGGATTTGAAGAATACTGCAACATATCTCTGGATGAATACTGAATTAACCTAATGGGTGGGGGGGGAGACACCCTTGTCACCAAACCTTTTCTATCATGATTTATCAAAGAACAACAAAAGCGTGGATACATTTTAAAATGCAATGTAAAAGAATGTTTTCTAAAATAGGTAGTTGCTTGCATGTTGCTTACAATCATTTGGGTGTTGGGAGAGGTGATATGAAAAATGAGATGAAAAACCTGGAAGGGTAAAAGCTACTAACTAGTTGAGCTGGGGAGCAAAATTGGTCCCCTAATCCGGTGGTCCCCAACCCCCGGGCCGCGGACCGGTGCCGGTCCGTGGACCGGTCGGCACCGGGGAGGGGCCGCCTGGGGAAGCCGGGGAGGCTCCTCCCCTTTTTCCTCCGCCGCCCTGGCCTCCTCCTCCTCCTCCTCGCCCTCTCTCCCGCGGGCGGCCGGTGGAGGAGGAAGGCTGGAGGAGCGCAGGAGGAGCTGCCGCCTTTGCCTTTGCCTCCCTCCTCTGCCTGCCGCCGCCACTGGCGGTGGCGGCGGCGCATCCTCCTCCTCCTCCTCGCCCTCCTCCACCACCACCACCAGCAGCAGCTACGGCGGCAGCGGCACATCCTCCTCCTCCGCCGCCGCCCTCCTCCTCCTCCTCTTCTCTCCCACGGGCAGCCAATGGAAGAAGAAGGCTGGAGGGCGCGCGGGGGCCAGCGGGGAGGAGGGGGCGCGCGCGGGAGGCACGAGGAACGGGGGAGGGACGAGGGAAGCCCCCGGCAGGCCCAGCTGGAGGAGAGGAGAGGAGAGGAGAGGAGAGGAGAGGAGAGGCCGGGGTGGGGGGCCGGGAGCTGGAACACCGCCGCCGCCACCACCGCTCCACTGGGAGAGGGAGAAGGAAGGAAGGAGCGGCCGCTCCCGCCCCCCGCCCCCCCACACACACACAGAGAGAGAGAGAGAGAGAGGCCGGGGCCCCCGAGCCCCCTTCCCAACCGGAGTGTGCTCCCCTTCCACACACTACTGAAGACAAATTTAGGGGTGGAGGGTGGCTGCAGGGTGGAGAAACACCTCCTTGCATGAGAGCAATGCTCCAGCACAGGGGTTCTCAACCTGTGGGTCTTCAGATGTTCCTGGACTGCAACTCCCAGAAGTCTCCACCACTCGCTGTGCTGGAAGGGGTTTCTGGGAGTTGCAGTCCAGGAACATCTGGGGACCCACAGGTTGAGAACCACTGCTCTAGCAGAACAATGGATTACACACATCTGAATGAACCAGATTTGGCATTATTGTTTGTAACAATAATTTTACATTTAAGCCAACAATCACAAATCCATTAAAAAACACACACAAAAAAACAAAATCTGATAGCAACTTTCCAGTAATGGACCTACTGGTCAAATTTTGTGTTATCTTGTTTAGCTATTGACCTTTACTCGTTTTATATCATGACTTCTGGTTTGCATCTAATGTTAAACCAGTGGCCTGTGAAACTGGAACTGAATTGTGAGATGTTCCTCCTTGTGACTTCCTGGGAAAAGAGTGGAGGTGGAATTGCCTGAACCTCTTCTTATCCACATGGCACTAAACCTCATCTGAGAACAAAATGGCAAACATATAGCTCTCCACATGTTCTGCCATTAATCCCACCATCCTTGACCACAAGGCCGATATTCATTAGAGTGGATGGGAGTTGTAGTCCAACAACATCTGAAGGACCACTAGTGCTCCACCCTGTTATCTCTTTACATGCAAAAATGTACCTAGAATGCTCTAAGTCTATATTATTTTTGGTTACTGTTTTATTTGTAACATCTGTACTTTCTATTATTGTAAACTGCCCAGTGTAGCCTTTGGGCTAAATGACGTGGTTTACAAATACAATCAATCAATTGATCAGTCAATCAATTTCCTTGGAGTAAGCTGCCTAGATGCCCTAAGCACATCTGATCTTGCCTGATTTCGGAAGCTAAGCAGGGTCAGCCCTGGTTAGTACTTGGATGGGAGACCACCAGGGAATACCAGGTGCTGTAGGCAGGGCCGGCGCATCCATTAAGGCGAACTAGGCAGTTGCCTATGGCGCCAAAATGGACAGAGGGTGCCAAAATGGAGAGGGGCGCCACCCCCCCACCGCCACCGCTGGCTAGCCTGCTGCCCCCCACCACCGCCCACCCACTCCCGTCGCCAGCCCGCCCGCGCCTCCCCCTGCTGCCCCTGCAGCCACCCGCCTGCCACCCCGCCCCGCGCCTCCCCCTGCTGCCGCCGCCCGCCCATGGCCCCCCTGCCCGCCCCGCCCCCCCCCGCCGCCCCCCCTGCCCCCCCCCCACACCGCCTAGGGCGCAAAAAAACCTAGCGCCGGCCCTGGCTGTAGGCACCTGGAGTAGGAACTGGCAAACCACTCCAATATTCCTGCCAAGAAAACTCCACCGATATGGGGTCACGAAGGGCTGGTCATGACTGTAATGACACACACAAAAAACCCTCATCAAACACAAAGGGACACTTTCTGGTACTCCAAGCAACCAAACTTCTAGCAATATTAGTTTGCAAAAAAGAAGAAGAAGAAGAAGAAGAAGAAGAAGAAGAAGAAGAAGAAGAAGAAGAAGAAGAAGAAGAAGAAGAAGAAGAAGAAGAGGAGGAGGAGGAGGAGGAGGAGGAGGAGACTCTTGTGTTTTTTGTGAACCACACTCTCTTCATGTGCCTCAGATGAAATACTGTATGGCTGCAGTTCACAAAAACATAATCAAGATAAACCATCTTCGTCTTTATGATCCCACAGAAATCTTTGTTTATAGCAAGCACTGCACAGCTAAACTAAAACACTCTTGATTTGGCAGGGAAATACACTGACAGCTCAACCAGTTCATTTATACTGTAGTTGGTTAGCTCAAAAACTACCATTATATCTAGGTTTTTTTAATATTATACTAGCTTTCTTAAAGTACAATATTTGCAAGGAAAACTCAACAAAAACTGGAATTAGCTCATGTGTCTTCCACCTTGCTGTGAATTTTCAGAGTTTATTATTTTATTTTAGAAGAATAAATCCTGGTGAATAGGGAGGGGAGCATAGGGCTGAAAGGCAAGTTACCAAGGTATAAGCATTCAGAGATGAGAAAGTGTCTGCTGTAATGTACCTGGATAGATACACAAAGTGGAGTTGCAATTCATTCATGTAACAAATCAGTTAAATTCAAATATTTCGACAAGTGTAGTCCTAATAGTAACTCTCAGATCAGTAATCCGAAGGTCACCACATGGCATACATACATATTTAAGTGTGTGTGAGTTGAGGTGCATTTGCAAGTGTGTGGGTTTTTCCCCTCAAGGAAATGCTTAAATATTTATTCACAAAGTAAACCCTTTTCATTCAAAAAGGATATGTGGAAGACATTAACTTGTATGAGCTGTCATATAATAAAAGGCTTGGCAAAAAAGAGGAATTAGAAGCTTGAGAGCTTTAAAATGCAGGCAAAAATGGAATCATGTGCAATACAAACATAGGACAAAATGTTCACCAAATAATATAATTGATAGGAGCTTTTAAAATTGCTGTACACAACTCTCAACAGTTAGTTGTAAACCATTTCCAACTTCCCAACTTTCTCTACTGCTTATACTTTGTCTTAGAAATGGCCATTAGGAGACTCCCTGTTTCTAGACCAAGATTCTTAACAGGACACAAAACTGGTCAAGGGTTAAGATCACAAGAGGAAATATGACACTGCCAATGCTCTGAGGGTGTCTACATCAACTCTACACTTCCCCTTTTCTCCTTCATGTCCTACAAAAGGAAACATCTTCAGAGCTCCTTACCTTTTTATCATGTGACCATAAGCATTGAGAATCTCTATTTTTCTGGCATGTATGCCTCTGAAATGCGACCACCCAAAATAATGTAGTACTTCTTACAGATTCACAATATTCCTTTGATATGAGAGAAGTCTGGAAAGGTAACTTTTTGGGTTGCAATTTCTAGAATCCAGTAGTTTGAAATAGCAATGTCTTTAGTCCCTGGAGATGTGCAGAAACATATTTGCATGTGGGAACTGTAGTGTTCAGGGACAGATTGGAAAATAGCTTAACTCCCACATTGCAAGGTTTTATGAACTCATTAAGTCAGGGTGTGAATGACAAGAGAAGCAGCACTATTCTATCTTGCTCCAGAGTTGTTGCTTTCTTCTATCATTTATATCAATTCTAGGATTGATATTTGAGCAATGGCAGTCAATTTAGCAATATAATGGAGGCATATGATGGATTTTGGTTCAAATTAAATGTATTTGTTTTTCAAGAAGGAGCAAAAAGAGGAAACGTGATTCTCCAGATGTTTTTCCACTAGAAGATCCATCAGCTATAGCCCTCATAGCCAAGGGTGTATGACGATGGGAATTGTAGTCTAACAACATCTGGAAGATCACCCAATGTTTTCTTTCATGCTTTAAGTAAGGTGTCACAAGATGGGTGCTTTTATTAAGAGGTTGCCCAGGTCTGACCAAGAAAAATACCCCTCAGTTCACCTTCCTGTCCCCTCCTGCAGCTGCTGCTCTGTTTGACAACTATAAAAAGCCAATCCAAGCAAAGTTTCCCCCTTCCCCAATCACTGATAAAATCTAACACAGTGACCTTAAACTTTCAAAAAGGAAATTTCCCAAAGATGAGGAAACTAGTAAAAAAAAGAAGCTGAAAGGGAAAATTGAGAGAGTCCAAACACTCCAAGAGGCATGGAGGCTGTTCACAAAAACAATAAAAGAGGACCAATTGGAATGCATACCCAAAAGGAAAAAGGGCACTGCCAGATTCAAGAGGACTCCGATGTGACTTACAGGAGCTGTTCGGGAAGTGATCAAAAGTAGAGATGGGCACGACTTGAAAAAAAATTTTTTCGAGTTGTCGTTAGTCGGGCCGGTTCCGTTTCGGCTCGTTTCCGTTTTTCGCGAAAATTTGCAAAAATTAGTCGGTTCGTTTTTTCGTTTTTTCGTTGTCGTTAGTACTGGTTTGGGGAGGGGGTAGCGGGCTCCTGGAGGGAGCTGCAGGAGTCAGCCAGAGCCACAAGTGACGGACTGGCAGACTCTTTGCACCCGCTGTGTTTCACGTACTTGCATGTAGTGCAATGCAAGTAGATCTGGCTTAGGGTTAAGACGGGTTAGCGCAACGGCTAGGGTTAGGCTAGTTATGGGTGAGGTTAGGGTGAGTATTGGGGTGCACCTCTGGGTGCCTCTCTGACCCACTTAGAAGGACAGTGTACTGGCGTATGGGTTAGGCTTAGGGTTCGGGTTTGGGCTACGATTAGTGGGCTGTTTATGCCCGATTGGCACATCCCAGAAGTCTCTGTGGTCAACCTGGCCAAGTGGCCATGCGATTGGTGGAAAATTTGCATGGTCTACTCCCATGGGCGAGCCCATCATTGCGAATGCGCAGGTGTAAAAAAAATAAAATAAAATAAAATAAAATAAAATCAACGGAGACTTTTTTTGCAAGAAAAACCCACTGCTGCTACTGTAAAAATTCAAGCATTTAAAATAGCTAATTTTCGCATGTTTCCGTGGTGCTTTGGTGGGGTTTTGGGCAACGATTTCAAAAAAAATATTGCGGTCGCCATTTTGGATCCCCCCCCCACCGCATGGCAAATGGATGCGCCCTCCCAACCTGGTACAGTCAGCAAAACCTGGCCATGCGATTGGTGGAATGGCTCCAAAACTTTGCATGGTCCACTCCCATGGGCGAGCCCATCATTGCGAATGCGCAGGTGTAAAAAAATAAAATAAAATAAAATAAAATAAAATAAAATCAACGGAGACTTTTTTTGCAAGAAAAACCCACTGCTGCTACTTGTAAAAATTCAAGCATTTAAAATAGCTAATTTCCGCATGTTTCTGTGGTGCTTTGGTGGGGTTTTGGGCAACGATTTCAAAAAAAATATTGCGGTCGCCATTTTGGATCCCCCGCACTGCATGGCAAATGGATGCGCCCTCCCAGCCTGGTACCAGCAGCGCAGCAGTAGCAACAGCCAAGGAGAGGGGGGCGGGGAAACCCCCCCCCCCAAATAAAACACCCTTCTGGCCTGGTAGGTGCCCTCAGACAGTTTTCGCCTACTTTTAGGGCCGGGAATCGGGGTTTTTTTTAACTTTTAAAAACTTTTTTTCTGTGCCGCTTGGCATTGCGCGATGCAAGTAACGAGCACGACAAATCAGACCAAATTGTTCGTTCGTCGGTTCGAGCTCGAAGTCTGGCGGAGTAATTCCCGTTTCCGTTTCCGTAGAGTAACGGATACGAGTAACGGAAACGGAAACGGGAATACCGCTAAGTCGTTCCCATCTCTAATCAAAAGCAATAAACGTTCATTTAAAAGATGGAAGGCAAAAACATAAATTCTGGCAGAATAAATGCAAGGCAACAATCAGGAAAGCAAAGCAAGTCTTGGAGGAGATTATAGCTAAAAACACTCAAAGAAATAACAAGGACTTCTTTAAGTACATTAGAAGTAAGAACCCAACTAGGAAGGCCATTGGACCATTAGATGATAATGGAAGGCAACGGATTATTAAAGAAGAAAGAAAGATTGCTGAGAGACTCAATGCATTATTTGCTTCAGTATTCATTGAAGAAGACAGAGACCACATGCCCAAAATAGAGCCTATGTCCATAGGGAGGGAAACTGAAGAATTAAGCCAGATAGAAAATAAAACAGGGAGGAGGTTCTTGCATGTCTTGTTAAACTAAATGCTAACAAATCACCAGGACCAAATGGTATCCATCCACGAGTTCTCAAGGAACTTAAAGATGAAATTGCTGAGGTCCTAGCCAAAATATATAATCTTTCCCTCAAATCAGGCATTGTGCCTGATGACTGGAAGGTAGCAAATGTAACACAAATCTTCAAAAAAGGATCCAGAGGTGATCCAGGAAATTACTGAAGATAAAATTTATAGGTACATAGAAGAGAAGGCGTTGTTGAAGGAGAGCCAGCATGGCTTCTGCAAGGGCAAATCATACCTAACTAATCTGTTTGAATTCTTTGAGTGTCAACAAGCATGTGGAGATCCAGTTTACATTGTTTATCTGGAATTTCAGAAGGCTTTTGACAAGGTCCCACACCAAAGGCTCTTGAATAAACTTGCCCGACATGGAATAAAGGAAAAGGTCTTGTCCTGGATCAGCAACTGGCTATGGGACAGGAAACAGAGGTTAGCACTAAATGGACATTTCTCCAAGTGGAGGGAGGTAAAGAGTGGAGTCCCCCAAGGTTCAGTACTGGCACCTCTGCTTTTCAACCTCTTCATAAATGATCTAGAAGTAGGAGTAAGTAGCGAGGTTGCCAAATTTGCCAACGACACTTAGGGCCTTTTTACACGACCCCTAAGATCCGCTGGCCACTTAAATTCGGACCAGAGATCTTAGGGGTTCGTCGCTCTTCCTCTGTCCCCACCCCCCTCCGCACTTCCTGGTTGCTGGCTGTGTGAGGGAGGGAGAAAAAAGAAAGAAAAGAATGCCGGCTTACCCTCGTTCTGTTCCCGGCAGCATTCAGATCTCTTAAAGGGGCGGGGGGCAGAAAAACAACAAACAGAAGCCAGGAGAGCCCCGCACTCACTATCCTTACACCGGATCAAATATTTGTCACATCCAAAAAGCAGGTACCTGAAACCTGCGCTGGGACGCGCTAAAGTGGGTGGGGTCGCACTTAATTTCCTGTTAACTCCGGAGCTGGTGGGTAAACATTTTTAATCTCCGGAGCTGGGAGCCATTTGCCCCGGAGTTTAGGGGTCGTGTATAAACGCCCTAAATTATACAGGGTAGTAAAAACTTGAGAGAGATTGTGAGGAGCTCCAGAGGGATCTCTTGATGCTGGGGGAGTGGGCAAACCAGTGGCAAATGAGCTTCAGTATTAGCAAGTGCAGAGTGATGCACATTGGGGCAAAAAAAACCAATTACATTTATAAACTGATGGAGTCTGAACTCAATGCAACAAACCATGAAAGGGACCTTGGTGTTCTGGTGGACAGCTCAATAAGGGGGGGGGGGCAACCCAGTGTGCCGCAGCAGTGAAAAAAGCAAACTCAATGCTAGGGATCATTAGGAAGATATAGAAAATAAGTCAGCAAGTGTCATTTTGCCTCTTTATTAATCTATGGCAGGGGTCCTCAAACTACGGCCTGGAGGCTGGATGCGCCCCTGAGTCTGGCACCTGGGACCAATTGCAGAGTGATGCACCCCCCCTACCCCCTGCTTCGCAAGCAAGTCAGCCTCCACAGCTGCTTCTATTGCTGAGGTAGTTCAAAGCGGTGGGCTTTGTCGCTTCCCCCACTCCCCCCACCTACCACTCAGATGATCAGCATGCTTGCTAGTGAAGCAGTTCAAAGTGGGAGGGCCATGGCAAGGTCCCCACTCCCCCACCCACTGCCCAGATGGTTGGGGCACTGGCCGCAGCCAAGTGGGGCAATTTACAATGGAGGGCTGCGGCAAGGTCTCCCACTCCCTCCATGGCCCGGAGGCCCCACCCCTGCTCCTCCTCCACCCTGCCTGCCTGCCTTCCTTGTGTGGCCGCCACCTGTGTTATTGTGGTTGTAAGGAACGAGCTGGAGCAGCCACGGCAGTGGACCGACAGAGAGAGATGGACGGTGGGTGACCAAGGGGGAAACAGAGCTACACCTTCCTTACCATCTAAGGCTGCAACAGCTGGACCTCTTCACTCCTGAACAACAGCATCTTAAGAGGTGATCTGATTGAAGTTTATAAAATCATACACGGTGTGTACAAAGTAGAAAAGGAAAAAAAACTGTTTTCCCTATCACACAGCACTAGAACTAGGGGACACTCCATGAACCTTTTGGATGCTAGATCTCAAACAATTAAGAGAAAGTACTTTTTCACCCAGAGGATCACTGGTCTATGGAACTCCCTGCCAGAAGAAGTGGTGACAGCTCTCAGCCTTGACAGCTTTAAGAAAGGATTGGACAAGTTGATGGAGAACAAGGGTATCAATGGCTATCATTATGGATGCCTAAGGACAACCTCTGGGTTGGTGAGATGGGCAGGATACCTCTCAATGCCATTTGCAGGGAGTTGTAAGCAGGTGAAGACATCTGCTTGGGATTTCCCTGAACCAAATGGTGAACCACTGTGTGAATCAGAATGCTGGACTGGATGGGCTGTGGCCTGTTCCAGCAAGGCTTATGTTCTTCTGTATCCATAGGCTTGATCTACCACCATTTTCCTATGGAAGTAGACCAGGACTCCATACTAAATTTGATACCTTGGGAACAAAGTTCTGGGTGCCCAGTTTGTCACAGCCGTGGTTAACAGTTTGATCACCAATAGCTACACTGATTGTATGGATTTATAGCTTGCTTAACAGTTAAATTAGACTATTAAGTTCTGCATTCATATAGAAAAGGGTTGTTATTTATTCTTCTTTAGCTCCTTAGGAGCTATGCTCTAATCATTTCCAGTTACAGACATAGATCATTGGCTAAATGTTTGATAGGTACTTGTCAGTTTTCTAAACTAGCCAGTTACATTGATCAAAGATAACAAAGAGAAACCAATGTAAAATTAACAGCAAACTTGGGGAGTTCATTGGAACATAATCAATCCTTTTGCAGTTAATAAGATCAAGGCTACAATCTGTTGCTCAGTTTTGAATTTTTGATAGGAATCTCTTTTTTGCTACACAGTAGAAATAGAGACATCCACAGAGAAGAGATACAGGTTTCCCAGAATCCACTCCTTTCTCATTAACTGGCATTTAAAGTCTTAATAACTCTCTCTAAGACATCTGTAGGAGAAAGAATTTAAAAAATGGATTTGCTTACCGTTGCTTGAAATGACAGGTTTGTATATGTCCTTTCCTTTCCTGCACACATACTTAGCGACCAAGTGAACAGATCGACAGCAAACAAACTGCCACCAACATAAAAAGAGAGGGAAAGGAGGCACTCAGCAAAGAGGCTGAACTCTCTTTGAATTCAAATGTTGGAATGAATGATTGGCTAATGTTGGATAGATAAGCATACACCCCAGCCCAGATGGTAGTAAATAAAAGCCCAACACAACCTATAAATGCAGGGACACAGAGAACACTTGACAGTTTAGCCATATAGATCCCACAGACCAGATTAAGCCTGATCAATAGTATATGATATTTAGTTATAAGACTGATTGATAATATATAAGCAAAATACGATGCTAAGGTATTTGCATTCAAATATTCACCCATCATCTCCATGGCCTGACTGCAAATTCCAGGCATCCATGAGAAGTGTTTCTCTATGTATTCAGCTGTCCATTAAGAGCCCCCCCCCAATGAAAGCTAGCCACACAAGCAAGCAAGAGCTCTTGTGTGTACAGCTGAATGTGTCTGAAAGCCACAGTGTCACATTCTCCATTTTCGTAGGTCATGAAAAGGAACAATGAAGGCAAGCTGAATCACCTCCCTATATTTTACCATGAATGGACTGACGGAGAAGGTATGAGCAGGGCTTCTTTACTGGCAAGAATATCTCAGTCATTGTTAGTGTAATTGCTGGTTCCTCATTTCTACATTTGCTCCCCTTTGAAAGCAATCTGGCAGCCTCTCAGAAATAGAAAAAGAGGCATGTGTTGATATGGGCCCATGTGCACTCATACACATTTGAAATAGCAAAAGGGGACCAAAAACTCCTCCCCTCACAAATCATTATTACAGAATACAAATCTGAACTACTGTAGAAGCCAAAGAAGAGCCCTTTCTTGGTACTGTCATTCACCAAGTAACTGCATAGGAACTTTCAAGCTTTTGCATGAACACAAAGTATTCACATGCATCTTTGGCAAGGATGCTTCCAGTCCAAAAAGCAGTTATAAATTTGCACATCAAAACTTGCAGAAACCTGTATGTACATGATCTGCCATCGTTCAAAGGGAGTTCCAGCACTTTTCATGAATGCCTCTTAGGCTGCTATATCACCTGGGGGAAGATCCGGTGATTCTGAAAGTCTGGGTTTTCCTCTTCCTGGGTCACGTGATGGAAGATGTGGAATCTCCGTTCCCACGGACAAGGAAGTAAAAAAAGAAAAGGCCAGCTGAGCAGTGCTGGTGGGGGGGGGAATAAAAAAATTTAAAAAATTAAAAAGCACCTGACCAGCCAGAGGACCAGCTGAGCAGTGCTGGGGGGGGGGGTATTTAAAAAAAACACGCCGAAAGTCAGCTAGCTGGCACCGGGGGGGGGGGGTTATATTTTTTTTAAAACTGCCCGACCAGCCAGACGACCAGCTGAGCAGCGGGGGGAGGGGGAGAATAATAATCAAAAGAAAATTTTTAAAAGCGCCTGACCAGCTGGAGGACCCATTGAGCAGTCCTGGGGGGGGGGGGGAATAAAATTTTTTTAAAAGTGCCGAAAGCCAGCCGGCTGGTGGTGGGAGAAGGAATAAAAATAAAAAAAGATTTCTAAAACCACCCGACCAGCCAGAGGACCAGCTGAGCAGCGGGGGGGAGGGAGAATTAAAAAATCAAAAGAAATTTTAAAAATGCACCAAAAGCCTGCTGGCTGGCACTGGGTGGGGGAAATAAAAATAAATTAAATATTAAAAAAGCACCTGACCAGCCAGAGGACCAGCTGAGCAGTGCTTGGGGGGGGTTTAAAAAAACAAAACAGCACCGACCAGCCCCAGGAACAGCCGGTTGGTGCTATGAAAAACAAAAAACAAAAATAAAATAAAATAAAATAAAACTGGATTGTCTAAGCACTCCCACGACGTATGGCTCTAAAAATGAGCTTTTTTAACAGAGGCAAAAAATTCCCAGCTTCTCTGGTAGCTATTGGAAAACTCGCTAAACAGGGCGTTACTGGGTTTTCTTTTTCTTTTTTAAAGCCCATTGGCCATGAGGACAAGATTTTTGGACACGGTTTATCTTGAAATTTGATCTGGATTTTTAAGGATGTGTGATAGAGCCCTTAGATTGCACTGGATCCTCTGGAATAATGGAAGGCAAACACTGGGTACAAACACAGCACTGAAAAAATTGCATAACTCACTACCATTTATATAATGAGAAAAGTTTGACTTATGATCAAATGATACATTGAATGATGTGTTCATCAGCAGGCAGAAAGCATTGACGGCCACAGAGAGCATTCTAGATTATCTTTGTTTGTGATTGGCCATTAGGGGGTAACATGGTTGTCTCCAGTTTTATTTCTTGAACACAACAGTCTGTTGGAATCATGACTCTAGAATATTTACGCAATTTCAGCTTCTAGTTATATGTTGTCTATAAGATACAGTCGAGGCAAACTGTTATGAAACACTGACCCTTGCCAGACAGAAGTGTATCTTTGGGGCAATTTAGATTTGAGAACAGGAAAAAAATATTCTCTTCAGCATTCCTAGAGTGATACTACCTTTCTAACTTCAGACTCCAGGGTTGAAATTCTCCTCATTTTAAGCACTTAATTGCAACCTTGTCAAGAGAGCAGAATGGCAACACAGAACTAAACATAACCCACAAGATGTTTGGTTCTGCATCCCAGAGCCTAGCAAACCTACCAGTTTTTTTTGTCTGATCTTGAGAAATCTTCCATAATGTCCGGCCAAAGTACAGTTATACATAAACAAATTGCAAGCGAATATAAACCAAACTTGCACACAATGGGAGAGGCTTGGGTAAGTGATTAGAGACTGTCTGCTCTCTCAGGGTATCTGGTAAACACTGTCTCATCAACAATTTCCCTGTTCAACCTCTTCTGTGGTAGATTAGTGACCCATGGATACCTTACCAACCTAGGGAGAAGTGACAAGTGGGGCAGTTCAGGATGCTGCTCTGAGACTGATACAAAACATCTTTATTTAGTTGGAGGAGGGAGTACAGGTGATGTTCAACAAATCCCACCAAACAGAGCATAGCCAATACTGTACTTCAGAAGACAAAAAATGAAGATCATTAACAGACTAAAGTTGTAGGCTAAAATAACTAAAGGTGTTTCAACAGGAATAAATGCATGTTCTCCATTCAGACAATAAACATAAGATGCACAAATATGGGATAGGTGGTGTCTTATCTGGCAGTAGCATGTGTGGAAAGAACTAAGGATTTTAATAGACAATAAGCTAAATGTGAGCCAACAATGTGGTGCTGCGTCAAAAAAAAGTTAACACAATTCTGAACTCTGGAGAGTCCAGATCACGAGAAGTAGAAGTGCCACTCTCTTTTTTTTTTTTTTTTCTTTTTTTTTCCTTTCCTTTCCTTTCCTTTTCTTTTCTTTTCTTTCTTTTTTTTTTGTCAAGGCTCACTTGGAATCTTGGGCCAAGTTCTGGGCACCATACTGTAGTTAAGAAAGGTTTGGATAAAATGGACTGGGTCTAAAGGATGACAACCATAGATAATCTTAGAATCATCTCAGAACTGCAGAGCTGGGAGGAACTCTGTGGATCATTGAGTTCAGCCTTTTGTCCAGGAGGCACAATGGGGAATCAATTTCCCAACCTCTAGCTCTACAGGTAGATACCTAAACCAACCATGATGGTAAAGGATGTGGGCTTAGACTAAGTAGGAGAAAACTGACAAGCGATACAATGTCTCAAGTGTGTCATATGGAAGAGGTTTGTTTTTTGCACCTCCAGAAGTTAGAACCTGAAGGAATGGATTCAAATTATAAGAGAAGGGGCAAGGACTCTCCTTGATTTTAAACAGAAGCTGAATGGTCATTTTCCAGGGATGTGTTAGTTGTGGGGCTTCTGTATTGCCAGAGGGTCGAGCTACATGACTAAAAATTCATCTATGGCTTTCAATGCCTGTTCCAGAAGTGAATTACAGTTATACCATTTGACTTTGGGTACTAATTCTCGCAAGTACTGAAGAAATATACGTAAATCTCTGACACTAATATCCCGTCACACAATTGTTTATTTTACTATGGTAAACAACTCTTTGCATAGATGTCTTTAGCTACCAGTATTTTAAAACTCTTGCAACACAGAACAACATCCCAAATGTAAACAAAAATAAAAAATTGCTTGAAATAATGCAAGAATTGTCCCGGTCACCAAAGAGGTGATGTCCAACATAATAAACATCTCATGCTGCTCTTACCAGCTTCTACCTCAAGCTGCCCGAAGTCTTGAATAATGTCTTCATGAAGCAGTAATAATAATGAGTATAAAATGAAAAGCTGTACAATAAAGCCCATGTATTTAACTGACACATGGGCTTTAAACCTAGAAGTCACTTTAAAAATATATATATGCCGCAGACTGAATTCCTATAGGCTCATATTGTTGTTTTGTGCCATCAAGCCACTTCTGACTAATGGCAAAACGAAATGGCTTTTCAAGGAACATTAGAGACTCTGGGATTGGTTTACCATTGCCAGGCTCAGTTAGTTTCCATTGCCAAGCAGGGGTTTAAATCCAGGTTCCCTGAACCTGTTTTGACTGTTGTTTCTCCTGAATCTGTATATAAATCAATTAACAGACTGGCATAATTACACAGTACATCTGATTGGTGCTGGGATTACTGGAAGACGTGTCTTCCAAACTGCTGCAACTTGAAATGCAAGTATCCCCTCTGTTTGAAGTCAGAAATGTATTTTAGTAATCCCACCTCCACATGTACACACCCTGTTCCCATGCACTCGGGAATTAGAAAACCTACAGTGCAGCAAATACTCATGACTCTGCGCAGCTGATTTTTCTAATTAGAAGCCAAACTGGATAAATCTAATTTGATTAGCTGGCAAATCCTATTTTTCAAGAAAGCTCTTGTTTTTCCATCTTCACTTAAAAAGAAAAAAGAAAAACATACGCAAAGCAAGCTCAGCTTATCAAGTTCGGCAACCAAGAGTATGACAAACAAGCTTCTCAATGGGGATTGGGAATCAGGGTAGTTTTGAAAAATTCTGACAGAAAAATGCAGCAGCGTGACAATTTTGTTAAGCCAATTTATAGTAAACAAAGTGGGATGGAAAATGTGAGGGGGTGCAAACATACAGGTCAAGCTCAGTCAGATATTAGGAGGTTTCAGCATAAATGTTAGAGAAAATGTTTGGAAGGTGTTCCACAGATGGTACCTTGCCCTGGAAAGATGGCAAAAAATGTGTTGGGGACTAGTAACTCTTGTTGGAAGTGTGGTAAACTACCTGGGATTTTTTTTCAGGTATGGTAGACACGCGACAAAGTTAAAAACTTTTAGATACAGACAAGGCATATGGCGCCAGAAATTATACAATAGAAAGTTGCCCTCAAACCAGAAATGTTTCTGTTGAATATAATGGCAGGAATCACTGAAAAAAATTAGGTATATATTGATTCATATATGTATAGCCGCGAGGCTGACATAGGTTCAAAAATGGAAAGATCAGGAGAATCCCGAAATAGAGGAGCTAATTAAGAAATACTGGGTATTGCAGAGATGGATAGTCTCTCAGAAGCACTACGTGAGAAGCCAAGAGAATATGTTAAAGAGAGTTCGAGAATGTTCTATGTTTGGACTCAGAAATTATTATAAATAGATATTATATCATTGATTAATATTAGTACAGTGACACAACAAACCACAAGATAGTACTGTATATTTTATGTTTAGAACTTTGTTTTCTCCTCACTTTATTTTTTTTTTAAATTACACACACACACACAGCCCACAGCTTTTGACTAACAACCACACCAGTCTCTCTCTTTTCCTTCACTTCATCCGATCATTCATATTTGGTGACTTAAAAACAATTGTTTCTACAAACTAAAATCTTCATCTTCAGGCTTTATAAAAAATAAATAAATCTCTCTCAGTGTTGGGTCTCATTGCTGAATGTCTGGCTGTGGTATTCTGCAGATCAATGGGTTACTAGGAAGATACATATCAAAGGGCAAAAGAGCACAGTGTCCGTGTGTGTGTCCGTGTGTGTGTGTGTGTGTGTCCGTGTGTGTGTGTCCGTCCGTGTCCGTGTCCGTGTCCGTGTCCGTGTCCGTGTGTGTGTGTGTGTGTGTGTGTGTGTGTGTGTGTGTGTGTGTGTGTGTGTGTGTGTGTGTGTGTGTGTGTGTGTGTGTGTGTGTGTGTGTGGATGGAATAAGCATACAGGATAGTACCTGGGAGGGGGTAGTACCCAGATCCAAAGGCTGATCTCAGAATTAAGGACAGAAAAAATGCAACATGGACCAGTTAATAAAGCTGGTTATCAGCTCTACGGGCACATCTTATGGCAATTTTTGGGAACAATCCAGTAGGGTTTTTGGAGGTGGGTCCCTCTAAGGTAGGAGCGTTCCCTCCTCCTCTGCTCCATGTTTGAGGATTTTAGCCTTTATGCTTCCATATGCAGTGTGGAAGTGAGCATGACCATCTCTCAGTTCCAACCTTGGTATCATGGAGAGTGCTTTCAAGCAACTTGAACAGCATCTGCACTATCTGGCGATACGGAACACTGCCCCCCCCCCCAGTGTTCCATATCGCCAAACTGTTTTACTTCCCAGGACAAAAGTCTGACTTCTAATGGAAGACAAGGGGTTTTGGCTTTTACTTGTCACAAGTGGTCCAGAATATATGCTTTATCATCAGGTAACAGCAGTGGCACAGTTCAGATGGCTTATACTGATTAATTGTAGCCATATGCTTAAACTGAAATCAAGAGTTCAGCCAATTAATCACTGACTAATTGATTAATGCCTTCAGCCATAATTTTATCTCATGTCTTTTAGGGTTTGTTTTTTTGCTAACATAACAAAAGGTCATAACCTTTCCCATGGAAAGTTAGATTATAAATAAATGTAATCCATATGCTACGTTTGCATTCATATGGAGAAATCAGACTCAGATGTTTACTTGATCATCATTTATGGTCAGCAAGATCCTATTTAATATCACTGGCATCTCTCCCCTTTTGCCCTAAGTGGCTGATGTGAACTGAAGATGCACCTCCTTATCCACAACAATGCAATGCTCATCAAAATATAACTGAATATCATGGTTGCTCCTATTGGCATATAAAGTGTTCTGCTTAATGTTCTGCTTATATACCGCCCCATACCACTTCTAGTAGTCTCTGGGTGGTTTACAGTTTAATTATGCAGGCTACACATTGCCCCCTCCCCAGCAAGCTGGGTACTCAATTTACCGACCTTGGAAGGATGGAAGGATGAGTCAACCATGAGCCGGCTACTGGGGACTGAACCCCAGGTCGTGAGTACAGTTTTACAGGCATTTAACCACTGTGCCACGAGGCTCTTACTAATACTGTATGTGATATTACACTCTGGGACAAGTGGTTGAATTTGGAAATTGTTATTTCTTGGACTTCAGATCTTAGGAACACCCACCCCCACACACACACACATCAAGTACAGAGCATTCTGGAACTAAAAAGTGGTGTTGGATCCATCCGCTCTCCCCCCACCCCCGCCCTCCCCCTGGCCAACTTTCAAAGTAATATTCTCAGTACAGAGGACTACACTGGATTATTTACAAACAAAAATTACACAATAAAAACCCTAGGACAATGATGACGAACAACAACAACAACAACAACAAACAACAACAACTACTACTACTACTACTACTACTACTACTACTACTACTACTACTACTACTACTACTACTACAAAGGTTTTTGTGGCACCTTCAAAACTAACAGACATATGGTAGTGCCAGGTTTTGGGGATTACAGTTCATTTCTTCAAGCATATGTGCTATATTTAGGCCACACGTTCACATACCATGTGCAATTTTGTGGGGAAAGCAACAGTGTGAAATCAGGTTCAGAAGATTACAATTGTATTATTAAAACTGGTGATGGTCTTTCCACGTGTCAAATACCTACACATTCTGGCAACAGGTGGATTAGTTATCTAATGCTAAACATCTGTAGACTAATACACAATAACTAGGCTTTTGCCTTTGAAGTGCCAAAGCAATGGAAAAAACACTTTGTTATACACAAAACTATAGTAAAAACCATCTGCTGTATCTTTCACCGCTGCAAGACCCCGCATATAGGAGAGCCTTTGCTTTGGCCCAGTGTCCAGTTATCCAATCAATGGTTTTGGAAGGGAGGTATAGGAAGCTGTCCTATGAGGACAATGCTGTCTATGCCCCCAAGGGGAGGGATAATTGATGGCACACATGTTTTTCGACTGCCCCCTCCATCACCTACATGGGGAAAAATTATTTTGCCTTGCTTAGATAGACTAACAGCAGATGCAAATGAGACAGGCTTGGAAATACTTTTAAATGATGAACATTATCATTATCAAACAAACAGTCAAATTCTGTCTGTATCTAATTAAATATCATTCCAAGAAGAGGGGGTAGCTAATTAATCAGGAAGGTTTTTTAGTTGTTCATTGTTATGGTCTTACACTATATTAGGATTGTATTTATTTTAAGTGTAATATTTACCACTGCATTTATTTATTTTATGGTTTTTTATCACAAATAAAGTAATTAATTCAAAAACTATCTGATAATATATAAAGGGGAGAATTCTAATGCTGATTTACACTTGCATAAGGGAAACAATAACTTGTAGCAGAAAATTGCTCCTTTATAATAATCAGACATGCCACCAAAGAACACAACCAATGCTTCATTAATGAGTACTAATTTGCTACTGAGGCTAATGAAATCTCTTAGGGCCTTTTCACACGACCCCTAAGATCCGCTGGCCACTTAAATTCGGACCAGAGATCTTAGGGGTTTGTCGCCGTTCCTGCGTTCCCACCCCCTCCGCACTCCTGGCTGCTGGCTGCGTGAGGGGAGGGAGAAAAAAAGGGAGAAAAGAATGCCGCTCACCTCCGTTCTGCCATCTTGCTTTGCTTCCGGCACTGCATTCAGATCTCTTAAAGGGGCAAGGAGAGCCCGGCAGTCACTACTGTTATATCCGCATCAGGAATTTTCACCCTCCGAGAGCAGGTACATGAAAAGTGCACTGGGACGCGCTTAGGTGGGCGTGGTCGCACTTAATTATCTGTAAACTCCGGAGCTGGTGGGGAAACAATTTTAAGCTCCGGAGCTGGGAGCCATTTGCCCCGGAGTTTAGGGGTCGTGTATAAACGCCCTAAATTATATGTGCAAATCAGGAATAGAATTCTGGCCAAGTGTGCTAAGAAGCTCCAGGTTTTATTTAGGCACCTGATTACAAACTGGGATTTATGATTATATATTTATTGGATTAGTGCTTCTGTTTTCCCATTATAATTATGTGGGAATCATGAGAAGAAATGTACAGTATCTCCTGAGCTGAGAACCTGAATGAGGCTTGACAATGTTCCTTCTTCTGAGTAACAAAGAAGGGTGGATTGGGAGGGATAGTAACCAGATCCAAAGGTCGATCTCAGACTTGACAGACAGATAAATGCAATACATTTACATCTATTTATTGCAAACTGACATGTTCTTATCCCTGCAAATCAGGACAGCATACATGGCCTTGCCCCATCTTTTATCTCCACAGCCATTTACAACCCTCGTTGCTTAAGGAGGTCACATTTTATTAGGACAATCCTGAAAGTTACTGTGTGTTTCTTGCAAGAGAACATCAAAATGTCATGCAATAACAAAATTCTTCTTCATAATACTGGCTAAGAATTCCTTTCATAATGTTAAGGACCATAATCCTTGTAGACTCCAGAAAAAGTTAGGACAGTGGTGTCACCTATGCTTATGAGGAAAAATGATTCCTGTTGTCTGGCTAAATTTTAAATGGAAAACAGGATTATTATTTTCTGAACAAAGAGGTAACAGGAAATTATTCCTCCTCCCCCCCTCCCCAGTAAGACTGGTTTCTATTCCAGATGATTAAGCAGTTTTGGAAAATAATTATACCAATTGTGCTTGTTTGTAGAAAATATCCTTAATGAACTTCTTAATGAACTGCCCTCTGTGCTTTAGTCCACAACTTGTAACACAAACAACTCCAACCCTGCAAAGTATTTTTTTTTAAATCAGATATGTGCAGTCCACAGACTGTTTAAACAACAGTATTGTTTGAAGAAGCTAAGGAGATATGTCTGTGTTTGTTTCTTCAGTCATGAGAATTTTGCAGCAGTTTATCTGGTATCCTTAAATAGAAAAGTACTGGGTAAAACAAGCTGCCCTAATTTTATACCAACTCACATTTTTCTTTACAAAGCCTACCCTAGCTGCAATAATTCAGAGAACGAAACAAAGCAGATTAATGAAACAGGAAGCCCATGTATTTCAGTTTGATTCAGATGAGAGCGGGATTGGCATATAATGTTTTGGGGTTTTTTTTCAAATTAGAGATCCTCTGGAAATATGGAACAATCTCAAACTTTAAAAATCAAGTATGAGCAAGAGGCACATTTGTGCTTACAACTTTTGCCCAATTCATATAACTTTCCAGACAAGGAGAAGGAACTGGCAAGCCACTCCAGTATTCCTGCCAAGAAAAATCCATGGACATGGAGTCACAAAGAGTCGGTAACGACTATAATGACACAACACACACACACACAGCTTTTTTTTTTACATCATTACAGCCATTATTTGGCATCATGGGTACAAGCCTTACATATCCTAGGAAGTTATTTTAATTTTTAAAATGCATCTTTGTGTGACTGCTTTCAACATGGGGTGAACGTGTTGTGTGAATTGTCATATTGCTACCCAAGATAGAATAAATCATATTATGGTTTATAGAGCTGATCTTTTAAATTCTCAAAGGAATGACTGTACAAAGTAAATGCTTAATTTAATTATCTTCAAATGTTAATTTTAGGAAAGTGTCTTGGGGGAGAAGGAAGACCTGCCAACTTTTCCTCCTTCACCATTGATTCCAAGCTTGAGGTGTTTTGAATCTCAGTTCATCGCATATATGACCCATTGGTCATACCAATGAATGCCTGGAAGCTGAAGAATTGAAATCTAAAATATATGTCGAGCAAAAGCAGATAACAACTGTCGCACACCAAACTGTTGCTAATTTTTCTTTATCAATAATATAAATCAGGAATGGGCTTTATATTCCTACATATTCCTACATGGCAACTTCCATATTTCTTTGCCATTGCTTTTGTTAGCTACTGTGCAGCAAATGTAGACTATTAACCTATGGAGGGCTATACTTTGCCTATTTTTCAGCCAAATTCAGCCAGAAGGATTAGTTGGTGCATCAGGGTCACAATAATAAGCTTGTTAGTACATATTCCTTTCTCTGCCTACCTTTAAGATGAAATCTAAATTTTGTGGTAGAATGTCTGTCTGAAGATACCGACAAGTTTGCCCCCAAAATGGAGATGACCCATTTCTAACACATCTCTTTATTTCATATTTTTATGGAGTAAAAATTCACTGTTTATATTTGTCAGTGTTTAAATTATGCATCTTAAACCTGAACTGACTCTTAATGGTTCCATTACATCTTGGCTTGACTGCATTGTGAAATGATAAATTATTTGCTTACTAGGAATAGTCTGCATATTTTGCCTTTGCTCATTTTGGTATCCTGCTTTCTGCTAGATTTTACTATGCAACATCAGTGAAACCAGTAATTGCAGGCATATCCTGGGATCCTCTCATCAATCCAATTCAAGCTGACCTGGGCTGTTGCTTGACATACTAAGTGGGCCTTAAAAGCACACCAGATTGTTCCTATTGATGGGTACAGTTGAGTCAGGCCTTTTTGTTTTCTGAGTTGGTCAGAATGCATTAATAAGTTGTATTATATTTTAATTGACCCAGAAATGAACTTGGGCCCTCTGGGACTAGAAGACATTAAAGAGATATGCATTTGGAGGCGGCTAGGGAAACTATAATATCACACAGAGAGAAATAAGGGAAACATGAGTTGTGGTGGGAATGAGACAAATACCCTTGTTGACATGCACCTAATTCTGTAACAGTCCATGGGGGCAGGTATGGGATACCTTTAGCTTGCATAATATTGCTAGGCTCTAATTCTCATCAACACCATCCAAGATAGCCAAAAGTGGGACATAATGAGACTTGTAGCTAAAGCAGCTCCGGAGGAGTAAAGCTTCCCCACCCCATCTTAGACGTTATCTTCGTCCAATTCCATTTTAGAAAGTTTTTAATTTTCATTGCCTGTATAGAAAGGGGCGTTGCCCCTCCCTAGTTCCAATGAAGCCACTGCCTTTTACATCAGATGTCTCTGCAATTATAACATCATTGGCTTCCCTAATCTGCTCAGTGTTAGGCTGTGGGCCAGGCTCCTGTTACTTTCTGCTGTCACAGAACAGTGTGTTCTATGCTGTGCGTGGTCAAATACTGTGCCGCAATCCATCCAAAAAAATATTTCATTTATAATAGCCATCACGAGACAGCTCTCCTCACCCTTTACTCATGGCTTTCAAATCAATGGTGGTAATTCAGTCATTCAGTAGTAAATTGGACTTAGAGTAGGCTCATTGAATCAGTGGAATTTAAGAAGAGTTGACTCACCAAATCACTACTGATTTAGTTATGTCTTAATACTGGATCATATGGTTGTTTTTTCCCTACAGGAGAATACAAACTGTCTGCAGACAAAAAGGCAGTCTTAAAGCAGAGGAGAAAAATTGTTTGGAATCAGCTTTTGCTCATGAACAGACCTGAGTACCTATAAGTATTTACATATCATCGCTTCGAAAATTACTTGTGACAAGTAATTAGTTCCTGCTATTGTTTCAAGGAAGGCCTGGAAAGTAATGTATTCTCGAAGGCTTACACGGCTGCGATCTGATAGCTGTTATGAGTTTTTCAGGCTGTTTGGCTGTGTTCTGGAAGTTTTTTTCCTGATGTTTCGCCAGATTCTGTGGCTGGCATCTTCAGAGGGCAAGGATGTCAGGGAACTAGGAACAGCCTGAAAAACTCACAACAGCCTTGAAAGTAGTTCGTAAGTAACCATTACAATCTTAAAGTTAACTCTTTACCTCCCCATTTCTCAGAAGTGCAACCCAAATCAATTTCTCAGTTCCAACTAATTTAATATCAAAATCCTAACTCAACAAGGGCTGACTGTAGAGGGTAATACATAAGTAGAAGCTTCTTCTACATATCTGGCAGTTGAGTCATGGCAACTGGACTTCTTGTCTTGACAGATTAAAATGTTTCGCTGCTCATCCAAACAGCTTCGTCAGTCTTCTTCTACACACTTATTCTTCTACTTCTTCTTCAGACAAAAACCCCTTTATGATGGTAGAAATCCTCTTCTGCCAGGAAATCCTTCACCTTGTGGTATAGATCTCAGAGATTGTAGGCATAGGATCTGCCAGTAAAGCCGCTCTGCTGTCTAAAGAGCCAAAGACAGCTAGCACAAGGTTCAAGGAATGCACTGTATATAACTACTTTTTGTTTCTATAAATCTCATTCAGGGTTTTTTTTCTAAACTACACAACATTTGTAGACTATTTGTTATTTTTCACTCCAATTAGGGTATTTTTAGTCACTACCCAAATATTAGCTTTTGTATCTTTTTCATGATCTGCCAACAATTCATGGCTCCTTCCTAATGTGCAAATGTGGCATTAGCTACTGGAAAACCAAGCCTTCCTGAGACTTCTCCACCCAATTAAGGGTGCTGTTCCAATTAGTTTGGTGTTCCATTGTTATGCATGAATTCAGATTTGCCACATTACCATGCTCCAAAGTAGGACATGAAAGCTTGCTTGGAGTAAGCTTCCTGACTATGCCAAATAACCAGTCAGAGTTGTCTATGTACAAGTGGCTGAAATCCTGTTTGCACAACTGAATGTAATGTAACCAGCAGGGGACAATTTTGGGAAATGAAACATTTCCTACTTCTGTTCTGTGGCTCCCATGGCTCCTGTGTAATTCCCTTAATCATGTGGGATGGAAAAAGGAAGTACTGGGGTACAGAAAATCACATTGGAATGACAAAACCACTAGTGGTGATTTTCAGTAATTAAATATTTCTTCCTCACATCCCCTGGCTTCTGCAGCTTCCACTAGATTAAAGGTATTATGCAGGATACGTGATAGCTGTGGGATAGAGGAAAGAAGTGTTTAATATCCAAAATTGCTCCTAGCTGGTGATGTTATCAACTTTCCATAAGCATAGCTGTAAAACAGGATTCGAGCCAATGTCTCCAAGACAGATTGGAGTGACAGCCCTGAATATCTTCATCCTCTTTCACTATCATCTTCTGTTCACCTCGGAGGACTGTATTTCCCAGGAGGTGAACTTGTAAGAACTGATAATTCTCCTCTGCCCTTTGTCTTCATCTAAATTCTAAAATGAGGTGAGGGAGATTATTCATAAAGTCTAATTCATATTGGTACATTTCTTAGAAATGATTATTTATTTCAAATATTTTGTCACTAGTGACAAAATATATTCTTCATAAAAGTACCCAAGGAGGCTTGCATACTTAAAAGACAACATTTAAAAGCCAAAAACAGCAAGTGTAGAAATAGTAAAAAAAGAATTAAAGAAGTATTATAATAAAATGGTTTAAAAAAATCAATCTTTGGATACATTTAAAACAGAGCACAAAATCTGTTTTCAAGCCCTTCTCAAATGACTAGTCACTAAGGAAAAGTCTGTCTGAAGAGAAAGGTCTTTGCCAGCTTGCAGAAGGACGGCAAAGATGGGGCCAGGCTAGCTTCCTGTGGGAGGGAGTTCCAGAGCCTGGAGCAGCAATAGAAAAGGCCCTTTCCCATGTCCCCACCAAGCACTCCTGTGATGGTGGTGGGGCTCAAGAATGCCCAGGCAGCCTCACAGAGGGAGATGCAGTCTCTTGGGTAGCTGGGACCAACCAAAGCCATTTAGGGCTTTATTGGTTAAAATCAGCACTTTGAACAGATTTTCTGAACAACTTCTTTAACCCTGTTTGGAGCAAAAATCCCTCCATTTGGGGATGAGCTGCTTCAGGATGCAAAAGGAGTCTGTTGCAATAGGAAATGTACCATATCTGTCCTCCTCCTTCAAAAATAAATGGTCAACAGCTGTTGGTAACAATGAAACAAGACCCTTAAGCCTTATAACTCTGGGAAATGTTTTCCCCCCCCTGTGAGACAGGAAATCTACTGAAAGATTATAAACAGTATATTAAAGCCTAGGACTATAACTTTTTCATATATGCAGGTTACAAGGGTTTAGTATTCTATGAAAACTGTGAACACAACCCAGCAAAGGGTAAGCAATTAATTTTAGTGACAAAATCAAGAACACTGCCTTAGAAATGAGTATGAGCTGAAAGTGCTTAAGTTTGCCAGGCTCATATTAAGTGTGGCCCATGATATTTTACTATATGACACCCAAGGATACTTATTTTGCCTTCTGGGACATAAAAATCCACACACACTTTCCCCCCACCTCCTCCCAGTGCAACAATAACAAAGTAAATTACTTTTTCATGACATTCAAATCTGCTGCCTGAAATGTTGATCTCCCTCTCTTTACTAGATAAATCAATCTAGTGTCGTATATCTGTTGAGTTCGCAAACGGAGCCTTCATCTTTTTCTCTCTCTTAAGAATTGCAAGAAGAAATGGCTATAAGGTATTCTTGCAGTGAGAACTTTGCGTTTTTGCTTCCACCTCTGATAAAATCAGCTCAAGTCTTCTCAGTTCCCATTTCCTCAGTTCAAATTATTTATTTATTTATTTATTTTATTTTATATAGATTGTATGCTGCCCACTACCCAAAGGTCTTTTACTAGATGTCTTTAATACAAATGTTTCAGCATTACAAATGCTAAAGGGAAATCAAAGCTATTGTGTGGGTGTTGCTCTACCCCATGACAGACTCATGGCTTTTTACTCCATAGTCACTCTGGAATCACACAAATACACTCAGTTTGGTCCATTTTTGCACATGTTTATGAAGGCAATACACACACTCCTAATTAGCATTAACACTTTGAGTTCTGCCATGTTTGCTCTTGCTTTCTCCCTCTCTCCTTTCCCCTGCTTCTTCCCATCTGGTTGTCCGTCCAGACATGTGTGGCTATTGCCAGTAGACTGGATGAAATTATGTTTCAGAAATTTTTCCAAATTAGCAGGACGATATAATAAAATAGTTTAGGAAATTATTGCATCTCCATTGCAGTAAGGTATCATTGAGGGGCACAATTTAGGAAAGAGGGGGCAAAGGGAGCTATCAAGTTTGTTTCAGAATACATTCAGTTGTTCCTCAGAAGCATTTAATGTGATCCATTCAGTGCAGTCTAGGACTTAGGAGATGTGGGTTCAAGTCTACCAGCGGGTAGATACGTGGTAAAATAGATTGCAGTCCCAAGATTTTTGGCTATATTTAAGAATGAATTGTCATAAATGAGTGAAGGCAAGAGTATTTGTTTGATCTGTGTTTGTTATATGTTGTCAGGTCAGAACCAACTTTTATCAACTCTGAAAGGGTTTTCATAATTAGTATTAGTGAGGTGGGGGTACAACTTGTAAAACAATTCCTTTAATACTAATTCTGAAAACTCTTTCAGTGTTGATACAAGTTGGTTCTGACTTGACAACATATAACAAACATACAGTACATCAAACAAATATTCTTGCATTCACTCATTTATGACCATTCATTCTTAAATATAGCCAAAAATCTTAGTGCTGCAAATTTTACCACATATCTAAATTCATATTTATATTTATTTCATACTTACTGTATAACTTTCATATGTATAGCTTAAACATTTAGTATTTTTAACAAGGGTTGTGGGTTGTTCTGAAGTAAATGGGGGTGCCTTGGCACTTAGTTCTGATATGTAACTTGCATTGTGGACAAGAAGCTAGCATAAGGACTACGGAAAGATAGAATGATGTCCAATAGGTAATGGTGTCAAACAAGGATGCATTTTATCTCCATATCTGTTCAGTCTGCATACAGAACATATCATATTTAAAGCTGGAGTAGATTCAGACAAACGAAGAATGAAAATTGGTGGAAGAAACATCAATAATTTAAGATATGCAGATAGCAGCCTCTTAGTAACAGAAAGCAGCAATGACTTGAAGCAACTGTCAAGGAAAGTAAGGGAAGAAAGTGCCAAAGCAGGATTGCAGTTGATGATTAAGAAAAAAATCAAGACTACAGAAGACCTACATAACTTTAACAATGACAATAAAGAAATTGAAATGGTGAAGATTTTGTATACCTTGGTTCATCCATCAAATGGAGACTGCAGCAAAGAAATCAGAGGACTGAGACTTGGAAGGCCACGTGAAAGCTGTACAGTGAAGGAAGTTGAAAATAAAAATAATTGATTCATTTGAAATGGGGTGCTGGAGGAGAGCTTTGCAGATATCCTGGACTGCCACAATGACAATCAAGTGGGTCCTCAATCAAATCCAGCCTGAACTATCTCTGGAGACACATAGGTTGAAACTGAGGGCACATATTTTGGGATCATCATGAGAAGCCATGATTCGCATGAGAAGACAATAATGCTGGCAAAAGTGAAAGGCAGCAGGAAAAGAAGACAAAATATGAGATGGGCTGACTCCCTAAAGCAGGCATGTCCAAACTTCAGCCCTCCTGATGTTTTGGACCACAACTCACAGAATTCCAAGCCTGTATTTCCAATGGCAAAGGACTGTGGGAGTTGTGGTCCAAAACATCTGAAGGGCTGAAGTTTGGACACCCCTGCCCTAAAGGAACCACAGACCTCAGAGCTGACCAGTGAAGTAGAGAACAGGACACTGAGAATTAATAGGGTCACCATAAGTCAGAAGTGACTTAACAACACATAACAAAATTTTCTTTACAAACATGTTTCTATAGTCATGTGAGTTGATAATACAGTGACAACACATTTTTTCCTGTCAGACATATGCAATGAATCAAGCACAGTAGCAGAGGTACTCCCAATACTCACTCCCAGGACCCAATACCATCCCATTTGTTAACAAACACTATTACTATAGCTTGGCTCCAAACCAATGTGGTCCTTAGATCTCATTAAAATCATTTATCATGTCTCTTTGATTGATTTCATTTAGACTTAAGTGCAACTGACTTGATCTGGCCCCAATAGTTTAACAGTCTTTTAGGGACTGAGGACCTTCTACTGGATTCCCTCCTGCAGACATTTACACTATAACTAGAAAGAGGAAATTACAGTAGAGAGTCGCATACAATTAGAACGTCAAATACTTTACACGATAAGCAGGAAAGTTATGGAGTATATTCGTGCTTAGCTAATGTGTTTTAGAAAGAACATTGCTTTTTTTATCTGGAATATGGGGTCCTCCTCTCAAATATGTTTTTCTCGACTAGAAAAAATATAACAAGTGGAAAGAGATACATGGAGAGATAATTGATTATCCTTCTAATTGCTTTATTTCCCAATATTTTTATATAAGTCTAGAAAAGACTCTCAAAGTCTATAACAGTGAACAAGCTCATGATCATTCTGGTTTTTTACATTGTGTTTGCTTTTTTACAGCACTACTCAGCAAGCCCAGGAAAATAAATGTTTATGGACTTAGAAATATTGTATCTTTCAGTTCCATACTCCAGTGAGAGTCACACGGAACACTCTGAACACTGATTTTTTTTCTATCTTCATTCCTTTTCTTTAACTGGCAAGGCCAGAGCAAAAACAAAGGCTCAGTGTGTTTAGACAAGGGCAAACAAGATGTCACCTTTTATCCTTGAAGTCTCTTCCCTGCAGTCCTTTATCTCTGGTGTTAGTGGTTTTCATATGACTCATATCTTCACTCATGCAGAGCACAATCCACCAAGATGATCCCCTATCTACAAATTAAATTAATACAAGAAGCCCTGGGCATAATTTTGGTGTAAGAACAATACAGCCTTAGCATATTTGTGAATTCTCATTTCTTATTCCACCAAAAGTTTGTATTTTGAGAACCATCCAGTAACATTCTTCCACTGATGTTTCCATCCATATGGGAGCAGCCCTGACTATCTTGTTGTATCACTGCTTCTCTTGTGCTACTGAGTATTTTAACAACATAAATATCCACTCAAATAAATGAAAGACTGACCTAAGATAATCTACTACTGCTTGAGGCAAAAACCTAGAAGGTACTCCACTCCCATCCCATATCATGCATAACCTGACGAGATTATCAATGGAATTTCTTTTCCAAACTGTTGATGGGAAAATGTCTTTCATCAAACAACAAGCTAACTTAGTGAGTAGAGTGTGGCTGGTCAAGTAGCATGCACTGCTTTCTTCTAAGCAGGGTCAGCGGTGCTTAGTACTTGGATGGGAGATCACCAGGGAATACCAGGTGCTGTAGGCACTTGGAGGAGGAACTGGCAAGCCACTCCAGTATTCCTGCCAAAAAAACTCCATGGATATGGGGTCACGAAGAGTCAGTCACGACTATAACAACACCACACACACACACACACACACACACACACACACACACACACACACACACACACACACACACACACACACACACACACACACACACACACACAACCTCCTACTAGCCCTAATAGCTTGCCACCCAAGGCAACTGTCTTTGTTTGTCCCAGTACATGTCCAGCCCTGACTGAGAGAGTCATTGGTGCAACTGATGGGAGGTCTCTCCTCTTAATTGAAAGAGAATTCAAGCCAATTCAGACAAAATGCCAATATGCAAGATGTAGCCATGTGGCTCTAAATACGTTTATTATGCCTAATGCAGTCTGCATAACCCACATTTTCTTGTCCACTGTAAGCCTAACAAACACTGCTACCTTCATCACTACTGCACAGTGAGAGGCAGAGTAATTTAAGTCAAGTCTCACCAAGGTTTACCCCAAGGAGGTGCTTTCAGAATAAGACTTATTCCGCGCTGTATGGTATTCACAGAGTTAAGGAACTGTAGATTTGGACTGTAAGTCATCAAGTTCAACACCAGATGAAACAAGAAATTCATAGCTAAAACATCCATGGCAGTTGTCCATCCAGTCTTTGTTTAAAAAGTTCCAGCAAAGGAAAATCGATCACCTTTTGCAATTATTTATTCCATTGTTAGGTCATACTGTTAGCCTATTGTTCTTAAAATTTAGTTAAAATCTCCTTTCTTCTGATCCAAATACATGAATTCAGGTCTTGCCCTTTGGAGACACACACAAAATAAACTTGCTCCATATTTCACATGAAAGCCTTAAGCACTGGAAAACGGCTATCAAATTACAGGTGAAACTCGAAAAATTAGAATATCGTGCAAATGTTCATTTATTTCAGTAAGTCAACTCAAAGGGTGAAACTAATATATGAGACAGACTCATTACATTCAAAGCTATAATTGTGATTATTCTGGCGCACACCTTATGAAAACCCCAAATTCACAATCTCAGAAAATTAGAATAGTGTGAAAAGATTCAATATTCTAGGCTCAAAGTGTCCCACTCTAATCAGCTAATGAATCTGTAACACCTGCAAAGGGTTCCTGAGCCTTTAAATGGTCTCTCAGGCTGGTTCACTAGGAATCACAATCATGGGAAAGACTGGTGACCTGACAGTTGTGCAGAAAACCATCAGTGACAACCTCCAAAAGGAGGGAAAGCCCCAAAGGTACAGATTGCAAAAGAAGATGGATGTGCCCAAAGTGCTGTATCAAAGCACATCAATAGAAAGTTATGTGGAACAGAAAAGTGTGGAAGAAAAAGGTGCACAAGCAGCAGGGATGACCGCAGCCTGGAGAGGAATGTCTGGAAAAGGGCATTCAAAACTGTTGGGAACTTTCACAAGGAGTGGACGGAGGCTGCAGCTAGTGCATCAAGAGCCACCACACACAGACGGATTCTGGACATGGGCTTCAAAATCATATTCCTCTTGTCAAGCTGCTCCTGAACACTGTTGCTCAGTGGTCCAAAGTCCTCTTGTCTGATGAGAGCAACTTTTGCATCTCATTTGGGAACCAAGGACCCAGAGTCTGGAGGAAGAATGGAGAGGCACACCATGCACAATGCTTAAAGTCCAGTGTGAAGTTTCCACAGTCTGTGTTGATTTGGGGAGCCATGTCATCTGCTGGTGTTGGTTCACTGTGCTTCATTGAGTCCAGGGTCAACGAAGCCATCTACCAGGAGATTTTGGAGCACTTCATGCTTCCTTCTGCAGACAAGCTTTATGGTGATGCTGACTTCATTTTCCAGCAGGACTTGGCACCTGCCCACATTGCCAAAAGTACCAAAACCTGGTTCAATGACCATGGGATTACTGTGCTTGATTGGCCAGCAAACTCACCTGACCTGAACCCCATAGAGAATCTATGGGGAATTGCCAAGAGAAAGATGAGGGACATGAGATTGAACAATGCAGCGGAGCTGAATCGAAGCATCCTGGCCTTCCATAGCACCTCAGCAGTGCCACAGGCTGATAGCATCCATTCTATTCCACATCAAGGCAGTAATTGATGCAAAAGGGGCCTAAACCAAGTACTGAGTGTATATGCATGCTTATACTTTTCAGAGGTCCGATAGTCTTCTATTTCCAATCCTTGTGTTATTGATGTAATGTAACCAGGCAGTACATTTGATTGAGGAGACGCCTACCTCAAGTCGTAGACCTGCTACAGAAAGACATTTTGGCAATCCAAGAATAGACCTTAAAAACCTTGCAAGGATACTCTCAATGTTTGTATGGAAGCCCAGTATCCATACTGGGATTCCATATAACAGCTGAGGTAGGACCTTGGATCTGAATATCTGGATAGCAGCTGGTATAAATTGCCTGCCCTTCGTAAAGAAGAAATGGGTAATGGTCTGCTCAGGTTCTCAATATCTTTGTTTAACTACAGCACCAAGAACAGGAAACCAGATTCCAGCCAAGATCCGAAAACAGCAGAATAGGATAGCACTCCTCCCCCTCTTGATCTTACATTATAATTCTGTGATGTAATCTAGAATTATATAGTTTCTTTTGCTACTGCATCATGTTGCTGAGTCATGTTTAACTTGTGGCCCACTACGATTCCTAAACGGATAATTGCACATGTACTCCTTGCTACTGATGCATGCAACCTAAATTTATGCATCTATTTTTCCTACCAAAGCCTGGAATTTATTTGTTTTACCTGATGAAGCTTATTTTGTTTGTTTTGTCCAGTCTGCCAGGGCACCTTGAATCTTGTTTCTGTCTCCATAGTATTAACTGCCTCTCTCACTTTGGCATTATTGATGAATTGTATTAGTTTCTCCTCTACTTTACCATCTTACTAGTTGACTGGTTGGTAGTTGCCTGGATTTTCTCCTTTATCCTTTTAAAAAACCACTCTGTATCTCACTGCGAAGAATTTGCACATCACTTTGCAGGCAAAACTGAATAGATCCAGGCTACCTTGGATGCTGCTATTGATGCAGAGCCTGTAAATAAAATGCCCCACCCTGCTTGTCCTGTATTAATGGGTGACTTTCAGCTCCTACAGTCAGATGATGTGGTCAGGACCCTTGGGGAGATGAGGGCCACCACATGTCTGCTGGATCCTTGCCCCTCATGGACCATAAAAGCTGCCAGAGAAGATGGTTAGGAAGAGTAGTGAAAGCCTCCTTACAACAGGGCAGGATTCCAGCAGGCCTACAGGAGGCAATAGTAAAACCACTGTTAAAAAGCCCTTCTTAGATCCAACAGTACTAAACAATTACTGACCAGTATCGAATATCCCATTCTTCAGTAAAGTCCTGGAATGGGTTGTGGCTTCACAACTCCAGAGGTTTCTGGATGAGATAAACTACCTGGATCCATTTCAATCTGGCTTCAGGCCTGGCTATGGGATAGAGACAGCACTGGTTGCTTTAGTAGATGACTTACCAGGGTAATGGATAGGGGATCTGTGTCCCTTTTTGGTTTTACAAG
This sequence comes from Phrynocephalus guinanensis, assembly GCA_037367245.1. NCBI lineage: Eukaryota > Metazoa > Chordata > Lepidosauria > Squamata > Agamidae > Phrynocephalus > Phrynocephalus guinanensis. Next base: position 101,722,109 of record CM074733.1, on the reverse strand, counting down.
ACCTCTCAGCTGCTTTTAACACTATAGACCATGGCATCCTCCTGACATGAATCTCTGAAATGGGAATCGGGGGTACTATATTAAAGTGGCTCCGATCACTCCTGCAGGAAAGAATGCAGAAAGTGGGGAGAATGGTGGCATAGAAATAAAGTTTGTTGTTGTTGTTGTTGTTGTTAATTCAACACTTCAGCCACTGACCTGTGGAGTCCACCAGGGCTCTGTTTTGTCTCCTATGTTATTTAACATCTATATGAAACCACTGGGGGAGATCATCAGGACTTTGGGGGTTGGATGCTCAGGTCACAGGGCATGTATACCCAGGTCACAAGCCAGGATGCCCAGCTGTGGCCAGGAGTGCATTTGCAAAATTAAATCTAGTACGACAGTTACACCCATTTCTTGAGAAACCTGCTCTGGCCATGGTGACACATGCTAATGTGCTCTATGTGGGACTACCAACGAAAAGTTTCAGGAAACTTCAATGGGTACAAAATGCAGCAGCCAGATTGCTAACTGGGGAAGGGTACAGTGATCACATTACACTCGTTTTAAGCAACTCCACTGGTTGCCAATCACCTATCGGGCACAAGTCAAAGTATTGACCTTAACCTACAAAGCACTGTATGACCTGGGTCCTAGCTACCTCAAAGATTGAATCTCACAGTATGTACCGGCTCAGGTGTTAAGGTCATCAAGAGAGAACCTTCTCTCCATCCCACCACCCTCACAATTACGTCTTGTGGGAACACATGAAAGGGCCTTCTTGGCTGCTGCGCCCAGACTCTAGAACTCCCTCCCACTAGAGGCCAGGACTGCCCCATCTATGGTGTCTTTCCGGAAACAGGCAAAGACTTCTCTGTTCAGGCAAACTTTCCCTGAATGATGGACTACCTATTATGTGACTTTTTAAAGAATCTACCATACATGATGACATAGACTTTGTGTTTATAGATTTTGTGATTGCATTGACAATATGTTTTCAATGTTAGTTTTCCTCACGCCTAACTTTACACTCTCTTTTTTAAATGTTTTGTTCTCTCGTAGCTTTAATGTAATGTTGTCTTTTAACGCTGTGAGAGATCCCTCAATTCCCTGCTCTCAATAACTTGAATATGTCTTAATTGTATTGGACCTTCATGTTTAATGTTAGAGATTTTAGTATTCAGACACATTTGACATTAGATGTTCTTTATCTTATAAAATTAAGTGCAGGCAGACACTAGAGTGATATGAAAACAAAAGAACAAAGTGGACTTGCATCCACAAAGGACATGAAGAATGGGTTTTGTTGGTAAACAGATACCAGTGTGTTTTGAGCAATATAAATCAAATACAGTAATATGAATCAGTTCCTTGATTGGTGGCAGTTGGTTATTAGAACCTCTTACACTTGAGTCCTAACAGGCATGTGGAACTTTCCATAGATGTTTATTTAATAGACTGTTGAAATGATTGCATCTTTGTTTAAGAAATGCCATTTAGACACTTTTAAAGGTAAAGGTAAAGGTAAAGGTTCCCCCCGCACATGCGTGCCAGTTGTGTCCAACTCTAGGGGCAGTGATCATCTCCGTTTTCAAGCCAAAGAGCCAGTGCTGTGCAAGTCCATGGCCATGTAGCCACCATGACTGCAAGGAAACACTGTTTTACCTTCCCACTTTTGTGGTACCTATTTATCTACTTAAATTTACATGCTTTTGAACCGCTGGGGACCCCTTTACATTTATTTAATTGCCACAAAAAATTCCTTCATTACAAAACAGAAACCACTGGATATGTTACTGACTGAGAGCTGCACTTAATTTAACTTGGAAATCTCAAGTGCATCTTCATGTTGGGAACAATGTAGGAAACCACAAGGTCTGATGTTAATTAAAAATTACATCTGTTAATGTGTCCACAATAATAAAATGCACGTGAATTTTGTTTCATAAGTTAGTATGCTACTATTATTTGGTAACAAAAATATTGTCAGCTTCTGAGAACTGTTCGTGTACAAAGGACCCAGCTGAATACACTTGACATCAATACAAGACCAATCTCACTCTAAGCAACTGAGCTTGTCTACACCAGTATGTTTTTTTTTTCCTCAGGAGTGTTACTTTAATGTCTAACATGGCTCATTGTATTTGTCCAGGACCATGTGAAGAGAATTTCCATATCAGTAACAGCTGTTGCCAGGAATGTGCTGTCCTGGGGCTGAAACTTCCTGCCTGACCTAAAATAAAATTATGCAATGTATAATGAAAGGGTACACAGGCAGCAAGGGTACACAAAGATACTGTACGTTGGCAACAAGGGGCTGATATGCACACTTGTACAGTTTCTTCATACCTCCCTTCTCAAACAATAACTTGCATGTGTGAATAAACCACCATAGGCCAAAACCACAGAAAGAAATTCCATACACATGAGAGTCAAAAGCTACATAGCGCTCAGGTCAAAGAGGATGGCCACCCATTAATTTAATCCCCTCTAGAAAAAAATAGTATTATTTTGGCTCTGGATAGGTAGTTATCCTTTTCTGCAAAGGATTGTTTTCATTTGAGAGCAATCACAGAAAAAGCATGTGTGTTATCTCTCTGTGTAAACAATAATGTATTAAAGAACAGAAAGATACGAAGGAGGTGCTTAATCAGGAGTGGAGTTTAAATTAAAACAATATATCTGCCACTCAGCCAGGCATTTTAGCCAAAACTGCATGCGAAATTGTATGTGACTCCTACTTCCTTTTTGAAGGCAATTGCTCACATGGAAGTCCAACTCAAGGTATTTTGCCACTCATTCCCTATTGATAAGACTGGAAAGTTAATACTTCTTCAACAGAAGGTTACGGGGCATGTCTTCCCTTGTACTTTAGGGCAGCAGGCTAGTTCAGTGAACATAAGATGCATTCTCCAAGATGCAGCAAAAGATCTATCTCTCCAGTCTTCCCTTCCTCCAGTCCTGGTTTGTCTGTGTTCATTGTAAAAACATGTAGTCCCAGAATCACATCCAGGCTGCTTTGTTAACATTCTTTCCTGTAAAGTTTCTGGTCTCCACAGAAGATTATGCAATTCTTTTAAAAGTGTGTGTGTGTGTGTGTGTGTGTGTGTGTGTGTGTGTGTGTGTGTGTGTGTGTGTGTGCGTGCGCGCACACACACACACACACACACACACACACACACACACACACACACACAACGCATACATAGGCACAAGTTCCCCACTGGAACTTCTCTTCTGGAGTCATCTTTTTGTTTTTTGTCCTTTCCAGAAGGCTAACTGACTATAAAATAAATGATAGTATCTGACTCTCCGAATGTGGGTAGCCAATTTGTCATTTCATTTCCTAAGACCATCTTAAATTCTTTTGGAAAATATGTAGAAAAGCCAACTCTATGCTGGATCTAACCTTCTGAAACTTTTATTTTGTTTTTGTTTTGAAATAACTGTAGGCTTCCAGCTAGACATCTAGCTAAGAACTGAATTAGGAAGCATGACAGCACTCAAGTCCAACCCCCTGAAACAAGGTGAAAAAAAAGACAAGAGAAACATATTTTGTAGATGAACAACAACAAAAATAGGAAGTTTTAATTTTTATTTGTTCATCTATTTGCATTTGTGTGCACATGTGTGCTGTTGGCATTGGGAATACCAAGATAAGCCTTATATTATTTGGATGGTGGGGAAACTAGAGAACTTCAGTTACCAGCCAGATGTTTTGCTGGAAACAAACAAGGTCAAATATAGCTCCTACACAGGGGCCTAATGTGGTATACAATGTTAAAAATAAACAGTATAAAATGTAAAGGCAGTGAACTATTACAATTACAAGGAGTTTTAAAAATATGATTTTGAAAACAAACAGATAAAAGCAGTGCTAAAACACATTAAATACAGTAGAAATACAACAGTCCCTTTTAAGATCCACCCACCCCCACCTTAGACAGCCAATCACTAAACTAATTCTACTTAGAAATGTCTCAACTATAAAACCTTGGTAGCCTCAAGAAGGGAGATGTGGTCTTTGAAATAGCTTGGGCCCAAGACTTTTAGAGCTTTATAGGTCAAAATCAGCACTTGGAATTGTGCCAGGGAAAGAACTGGCAGCCACTGGAACTGCTATAACAGGGGTGGGGTGATCCCCATAAACAGCCCCAGTTAACCATCTGGCTGCGCCATTTTGGACTCACTGAATTTTGCAAACATTTTCCAAAGGCAACCCCACATAGGTTGGAAACGGCATACAGGACTCCCTGATGCATCTAGTGAAGAGGAATCATCCCCCTTTGCTCTCCCATGGGGGAAAGGCCATAATCAATAAAATATAAATTGGGGAAAACCTCTATAGTAAATCCACACATGATAACATGGATAAAGGGAGACAGCCAAGTTTCGATAAAGGGATAAAGGGAGACAAGCCAAAATTTCGTTGTTCCTGCAAGGGGGCAATGACAATAAAGATTCCTATTCCTATTCCTAAGCTCCAGAATTTCTCACTTTAAAAAGCAAGCTGTGACACAGTATCACAAAGCTTGGAATGGCAGAAAAAGAAATCATAGTGTCTCTCTCTCACTCACACACCCACATACACACTCACTCACTCACTCACTCACCCACCCAAATGAAACAGACTTCTATTTCATCATGGGGCTTCAGCATAGTATATCTTTGTACTTATCTATGGGCGTTTATACACGACCCCTAAACTGCGCTGCAAATGGCTCCCAGCTCCGGAGCTTAGAAATGTTTTCCCACCAGCTCCGGAGTTTGGAGACAATTATGTGCGACCCCGCCCACTTTAGTGCGACCCAGCGCATTTTTCATGTACCTGCTCTCTGCAGGTGAAAAAAATTTGATGCGGATAAGAGTGCCGGGCTCTCCTGGCTTGTCTGTTGTTTTTTTGCCTCCCGCCCCTTTAAGAGCTCCTTGAGACGGAACCAGGAAGTAACGGGGGGCTCGTGGCAAGTTCGACCGGCACCGGCAGGTTAGTAAAGGCTTCTTTTGTCCTTTTTTTCCCTCCCCCCCTCACGCCGACAGGAGCAGGAAGTGCTGAGGGGTGGGGACGGAGGAACAGAAACGAACCCCCAAGATCTCTGGTCCGAATTTAAGGGACCAGCGGATCTTAGGGGTCATGTGAAAAAGCCCTATGAGTACTTTCTCTACAAGAGTTCAGGCAGGACTAATGCATGCCATGTGCAGTTGAGCAGAGAACCTGGCTCTCTACAGAGGATATAATTACAGTAGTAGACCTGTAAAAAATGAAAACAATTTTGCTCCAAGCTGTCAGTATGACAGATTTAACCTTGCTATACAATCTGATTCTTCTGTGCCACTGAGTTGCTGAGACTATGGAAGGCAAGTCTTGTTACCATGCTGCAGCTTCTTTTTTCCTCCTCTCCTCCCCCCCCCCCCCAGACTTTCCCTACAGCTGGTCCTGAAACTTGGGCATCCAACATGGTCCACAAACTGGCAATAGTCCCTTCATTGGCATCCCTATTTGGGACAGCTGCATCCTCTGTCCAGGTGTGCTCTTCCTTTCTATGAGAATTTGACAGCCAGATTTGCTGCAGGAGTGCTGCCAAGCAGCTGGAATGTATTTCCTTGCTGTTCTGCCTTTGGATAGAAGTGGCCTCTCAGAATACCTGCTTGGATTATCCTTCTCAATTTTTCAGTTTCTGTTGTTGAAACCATAGTTCATCTCCTCCTCCATTCTGTTATGCTCTACTTGGCATATAGCCACTCAATTCATCCTAAGAAGTCAGGTCACAGCACTACTCCCCAAATATTCTCCACTCAGGAGATACGAGTTCAAATCCCACCTGCATTAACTACATCTACTGAGAAGGACTTTAACATCTCACTCCCCATGCCGGGGAAGTAAGATGAAATCATGGAGAAGGCACCTATATTTATAAAACAAAGCATTTTAGGAGGTATAGCTTATAAAACAATCCAGGAGCCCCATCCCTCATTTCCTGCAACCACTCCACCCAAGCCTGCTAATTTGTACCAACTGCATGTGGTGTCATGGGCAGCCGAGTAGATTCTGTAAGATCAAGGCTGAATTATATCTGGTTTGTTAAAAATGCATGGCGACAACTGACCACACCTTGGGTGACAACAAAGCTTTACAATAGCAAAACCCTTATGTTCTAGAAGTCCTGTTTCCCTAATGCTGAGCAGTAGAGCACAATTTATATCCAAGGTGAGGGACACACAAGGTCTTTCAGATGTTGCTAGACAGAGATTCCCATTAGGCTTGCTAACATAGCCACTAGCCAGTGTTGAAGTATGATTGGAATGCTATAGTCCAGCAACACCTGAGCGCCACAATCTCCCATTCACACTGATGTTGCAGTAAAAATTAAAAAATAAAAGGGTTACCTAAGGATCAAAGCATGTTTCTGTTTACAATCTGTGAACTTCTCTGAACATTTGATAGGAATACTATTATAATAAGTGTGAGAAGAATTTTTTAAAAATGGTCCTTGGTCAAGAATTCAAAGGTAAATACTCAGCTCATCCTTCTTTCTTTCTTGTTGCAACTAGAAAGTTGCCTGCAATCTGAAAATGATTTGCATAATAAGTATTAGCTAGCAGATTATTTCCAACAAATTTCTTTTAAGAAATAGCAACAATTGTATGTGGGAGGGATGTTGCTCAAAATGTCAGAACCTCTACAATATAGCTTTAGTGAAATTCTCTGAAATAGATGACCTGATGAAACATTTGTCTACACCAGCATCAATTCCTCCACTAATTTGGCATCTTTCTTTTGTAGCACTTGTAGAGGGCAGGTATGTTTATATTGGCATTTTCCTTGACTGTTTGTAAACCCTAATACCACTGCATGAATCAGCCAGTATTGCTCTTTGGGAGTGAGTTCATTCCTACTTATATCTCCTATTGTTAGGACAGACTTCAGATCTCAGAATACTGTCATTTAAATTTGGAAATTCCCCCCTAGGCAGATTAGCTAGAAACATTCCTTTTAGTGACATTGTAGATGATAAGTATCACTATCAATGCAAATAAGGGAGCTTCTCTGCTGAAGAATTCCAGCTCATGAACAGAATGAACAGACATGTTCATTCCTCACTGATTAGCTCTTAAACGACTCTTAAGAAGCCAGAGGTTCCATGAAGTACAGCTCTCCAGATGCCTCATCTTGTAATTGTCTATATACTGTATTCCATAGGCAACTAGCTGAGGAGCAGTTTCCAAACACCCCTCCCAAAAAAAAGATTATTTTATTGATATGGTCAGAAAGAAACCGACCTTTCAAATCTTCTGGCTACAAGACTGTAAGATTTGAGGCTTTACACTGTAATTACTTTATAGATACCTTAACAGCATCCATAGTACATTTGATGCCGTAGATAGAAGTCAGAAGATCAGGGCTCAAATCCCTGTCCAGCCTTAGGGGAAAGGGTGGCAGTATTAAAATATGCCTTGAGCATCTCACATGTCTATCAAGAATCACAATAAGTGAAAAATGACACAACAAGCCATAACACACAATAAAGGGCCCTTGATTCACAAATAAGTTGTCAAAGGAAAAGCTTGGAATGTTAAATTTTTAAAATAATTGATTTGCTATCAGCTTAGGTCCAATATCATATTGGCACTTTTCTCTCTTCCTCCCACCTCCATTTTCACCGGTGCCTGAAAGTTATTTGTAGAAGTTGTGGGGTGCAATATAAGAGGCTGCAGAGTGAATCTGGAATCTCTAGTATTTCGCCACTCCAAAATTCCTGCCAAGAAAACTCCATGGACATGGGGTCACGAAGAGTTGGTCACGACTGTAACAACACGACAGCAAGCATTTACTCAACCACTAGCTTGCTGCAGAAACTAAAAAGGTTGTTTTTTGTGATGGGGGGGTTATAGTTCCTAGGTCTCCACAGCCATTATGGCTATTTTCCTACTCACTGGACTATAACACTACAGAAAGCATTTCTGAAAGATGGCCATCCAACATCTGTTTAAAAACTTCTGATGGCAAAGAGTCCAACACCATTTGAGGTAGTCCATTTCACTATTGATCAGCTATAAACATCAGGAAGTTCTTCCCAATATTTAGTCTACATTAGTTTCTTGTAATTAGATCTTAGGGCCTTTTTACACGACCCCTAAGATCCGCTGGTCCCTTAAATTTGGACTAGAGATCTTGAGGGTTCGTTGCTGTTCCTCCATCCCCACCCGCTCCGCACTTCTTTGTTCTGTCTGCATGAGGGGGGGAGGAAAAAAAAGCCTTAGACAGAGACAAAAGAATAAAAGGCTTACCTCCGGTGCTGGTGGAAGTTGCTCCGACCTCGACCTCCGTTTGCTTCCTGGTTCCTCTTTAAGGGGCGGAGGCAAAAGAAAAACAACAGAAAGAAGCGAGGAGAGCTCAGGCAGTCTCCGCATCAAAAATTTTCACCATCAAAGAGCAGGTACAAGAAAACTGCTGTTTGGTCGCGCAAAAGTGGGCGGGGTCGCACTTAATTGTCCGCAAACTCCGGAGTTGGTGGGTAAACATTTTTAAAGTCCGGAGCTTGCAGCCATTTGCGGCGGAGCTTAGGGGTCGTGTATAAACGCCCTTAGAGATTAGAACAAAAATCAGATTTTAAAAAATTGTTCTCTCCATCCTACCACATTATCTTGAAAAATCTCTTTATGAAAGGGGAAGTCGTTCTAAGAACAGTTTTGAATGATTTGCTTAATTTCCAGTGCATTAAACAGAAAATTATAATTCCTTTGGAAAATTTCCTTGCAGCATATTTTAACTCTACTCAATATTTGAAGGTACTGTCATGCAACACAGTTTCCCAATGTTAGTTATCTCTTATCTGGGAAATATGTTTGAATAAACTTGCAGTACTGGCCAGTTATGGAATGATAAATCCACTGCAAATTTGCTCTTGTGCTGCCTGCACAATGACTCCATTTTCACCTCCAGCAATAAAAATCTGTTAACCGGTGTCAACTAAGCTCCCTGACAAAAGCTTTTTCTGCCATACAGAATGAGTCTGACACCCTCCATAAGAGTGGCAGTGCGGGGAGAGGCAGTACTGAAAGATTATCTTTCTACCATTTATTCTAGGAATACTTTTCAAAGAGACATGTGCCTGTTGATTACAATGTCAAAGAGTTTGCCCTGATCCCCTTTTGCTTTTTGATGGTAGTAGCATGCCATGGTTAGCAATACGCATATAAAACACCTGCATGTCTTCCCAGACTCCATCTCTCATCACTACTGACAAAGCCAAGATAGCTGGGGATGAAGAAGAATGGGGGCCAACAACAACTAGAGGCCAACAAGTTGTTCAGCTCCCTAAAATGTTAATGAACATCAGGCATCATATTTAGAGAAGGAGGGAAACCAAGCCACCCATTTATATGCTAGCATGGCCTCGAAGTTTCCTTTCATTATCTATTCTTTCTTTCAAAAAAAGTTATTGAAGGAATGTAGAAATAAGATAGTGTTGTCATTCTTGTTAGCATTCAGACTTTTTCAATATATAAAACCATGTCTTGAAAAAGTTACCTTGGGAATGTGGTTGAACTGGTTTGCTAATTTTTCCATTAGGGCAACATTCTATTTCTCCATGCATGTGAAAAAAAACTTACAAATCCCCTTACAGTTTGTGGCAATTTCCAAATGTGCTGCCATACAGAAAAAGATAATTAACTGTTTATGAATTAACTGTACATTATTGTCTGAAAATAAGGGCAGAAAGTCTAAATCTGATGACACTGGGTTTTTGGGGGTTGCAATTCATTCTATTTCTTTAAACAAATATCTGGACCAGAACAACTGGAATGGTGAGCACCTCCACCACATACGGAAGTACCAATATTCCCACATTTTTTCCAACATGTCGAACTAACTTTTTAATAGATGTAACTTAAATTGAGTTGCATAAAGTATCATTTGTGCAGAAATTTAATAGAATCCTCCTTAAATTTAGATATTGATCTTAATTTTAACAGTTCCTCCCCAGATCATTAAGGAAGGAGGTCCATGGTGATGAAGCAGGAAATGTTATTTTGCCAGTCTTTCCAAATGAGGTGTTGAAGCAAACCTTACTTCTACAATCAGGCAATGAGATTCTGCACATACACACACACTGTTACAAATGGAACAAAAGCAGTTGTGATGGGTGTGTGAGGGTGGAAAAGCCTTGTGCAGATGAGGCCAGGGGCATATGTGCCTGCACATGCCTTACAGGGAACCTTGCTTACCACTAACCAATTTGGAAAGTTCTTTTTGCTGAGGATGATCTCTCCTTCACTTTTCCGATTTGAGGAAAACAAGTTAAGGAGCTGTGTAGCCATCACAAAAACGAAATACAAAAGTAGAACAGGTGATACTCTTCCTGTTAAGTTTGCTTCCGTTTTTGTTGTTTTCTCTTCCTTCCTGACGGAGACCACGTGGTCACTACAGAGGAACGTTCTTCCTCTGTAGTGGGAAAGACAAGTCCATCCTTTCCTTTTTTACCCTTTTATTGTTCTGATTATAATTGAAGATACACAACTGTAAGAAAAAACGCTTTTCTACTTCAGCTACTGGTAAAGTGAGGGCTAGTCACTGTGAATAACAAAAGGACTGGGTGAAAGGCTGGACTTTTTGCTGTTCTCCATGTTTCTCCTGTGTTGCAGCTGATTTCTTTTTGTACTTTAAGCTCTGCTAACTAAAAAGGAATTAAAATCATCAGGACTGAGCATGCCCGATGATCCCTTCCATTATCCCAATCAGCTATGCAAATCCTATATGAAAATGAATAGAATTCTGTGTCTTCTCTCTCCTTTCCATCTGACTTCAAGCAAGCTGTTTCAGCCCTAGCATGCTGTCAGTAATGGACTGGACAAGGGCAAACAAACTGGCATTTAATGCATAGAGACACACTTTGTCAGCTGAAAAACAAATCAGGGAGTTAGAATTCAATCTGTGCTGGATGGGGTAACAATCCCACTGAGAACTCACTTTTGCAGCTGTAATGTAGTATCGTGGATTCAGCCCTAAGTTTGAATTTTGGTTTCAACAATAGCCAGAACTGCATTTGCACAGTAAAAGCTAATGCACCAGATACACCATTTCCTAGAGAGTTCTGATTCTGTTGCAATGACACAAATCTGCTGCTATATGTCAGAAGAAGTGGACATGTCCATGACACGTTACATTAAAATATGAACATTAGTCTTTAAGGTGCCACATGTTTTGTGTCTTTTGTATCTGTTGTTTTGTTTTGTTTTTATTTGATTTTTGCCTGGAAATCTTAATTGCCTTGCATTCCATTAGGATTGTTTTAACACAATTTCTATAGGGCTGACTTTGAAGAGGCATTCAAAGACATCTAAACTTCACCACTTGCTAGTACACAGGCCCATTTCAAACTGCTGATTAATTATGATTTCTAAATTCTTACATGATTTGGGTCCAGGCTATATGAAGGACAATAGTGTTCCATATCAGCTTCCCCAGATTTTAAGATGTTAAAGGGGGGGGTCTTCTCTTTATCCCACCACCCTGACAGGCATGTTTGATGAAAAAGGGAGAGAGGGTTTTTGTGGTGATGTCAGACTGGGGAAAGACCTCCCTCATCAGGTCTTTTGGCCTCCTCTTTGCTACCCTTTTACTTTATGCAGGCATTTAAAATTAAATCTGACAGCTTACGATGGAGTTTTACAGCTTGTGTGTGTGTGTGTGTGTGTGTGTGTGTGTGTGTGTGTGTGTGTGTGTGTGTGTGTGTGTGTGTTTTAAAATGCTTTTAAATAGTTCTTAAATACCTTTTTAATGTCATTTTTTATTGTTTATTTTGCAATTTGCCACAGTTTTAAGTGGATCTACTTTTTACTCATTTGTGAATTGCCTGGAACAAAGTTGGCATAGAAGCGACATTATTAACCACCATCATCACCATTATTATCATCATCATTATTTTATTTTATTTATTGCTGTTTTTTACCAGTGCATAAATCAGTTTTAACCAGTTTGTACAAAAATTTTCAGAAATTCCCCTGGGCTTTCCTGGCAATGGCAAATGGAAACATATACTTTGCAGTCATGGTGAGCAGCTTCATGTAACATGTAACATATGCTATATTCAAAACCAAAAAAGGAGTGGAAAAAGAGGGCACAAAATAGCATGGCAATACAAAGTAATAAGCAATTTCTTAAATCTCCTTCAAACCATGTTGACAAGTCTGAACTGCACTAGTCTCCCCATAATTATTTAAAATGCACTATGTGATAAATTAAAAATGCAAAATCATATAGTGAATATTCTTAGCAAACTGGAATAACTTGATCTGTTTCATCTAACAAGCGACAAATGACAGCAATCACTGCACAAAGAAACCTTTAAAGTCAAGCATTACAAACAAAATAATAAACATGAAATAAATGGGTATTGTGTATATTTTATTCACACACATACCATGTACCGTATAGTATATTATATTCAAACAAATATGAAATGCACAAATTCAAGTAAACTTTAGTCAAAAGTTAAGTCTTAATGAATCTACAGTGATGTCTTCTAAAGCTTATTTTACGTGACATGAATATTCTAAAATTTCAATGCTGATATATTTCTTGTAGCTACATAGGTGGCAAAGGGCTGGTTCATTGTAAAGCCAAAATATATGAATTTCAGCTTTCTCCCATTTTGACAATTTTCTCGGATTTAACAGGTTTAATAACCTGTGGGATCACAACCACACTGGCTAGATTTTATCTGTCATGGGGTTTATTTCCTATCTATGGTACATTTGTTGCCATTTTGGCTGGTATAGTAAAGTGACAACAAATTATTTGAGTGTCATCATCAGTGGCTGTACATCTCTTTGCTGTATGCCTTTGAGAAACTGATCAGACTTACAGACATGTAAGACCAGGAAGATGACTTTGAGATTACAAACATCACCAGCATATATGTACATGTCAGAATAAGTAGTTAACCTTCCATGTTGGTCCCTGCCACAAGATGTGGTGATGGCATCTAGCCTGGATGCCTTCAAAAGGGGATTGGACAGATTCCTGGAGGAGAAGACCATCACAGGTTACAAACCATGATGTGTAATCTCCAGGCTTAAAACCGGGTACTTCAAGGACCAGATGCAGGGGAGTGGTATTAAGAGACAAATATCTAGTCTCGTGCGCTCACTGACAAGTTGGTGAGGCCACTGTGAGATATATAAAGCTGGACTAGATGGGCCTTGGGCCTGATCCAGCATGGCTCTTCTTATTTTCTTATACTCTTATATATTGGAATAGCGTATCCATTTCTGACAGAAATATAGCCAATAATTATAGCCCTACAAATATTGCAGTTACCATCTATGCAACCTAAATTCAGTAAGTATAATTATATCTGTTTTCTCATCCATGACATCTAATTATCACATCATTCATATATAGTTGGATCATACTGCTATTCAGCTGTATCTTATTCCGGCAGAAATCCTGTTGCACATCTCGGCCTATGAAATGAGAATGACATCACTGGCAGTGGCACAGACTAACACAGCTATCTTTCACAGCTACACACATTCCAAACTCCTGCCATAAGCCACAATACCAATCATAGATGGGAAAGGAAGGCATTTTCCTTACCTATTCTTTAACAATTTTATTATCTTTTTAGTGGCAATGTAATCAGTTTTGTTCAGTTATTGTTAACAATTTACCTTGATTTTCTTTTAAAATGGCATAATATTTATCCACATCATCTATTTGAAAATCCTGTTTTGCTAAGGTAGTATATAAATCTTGAAAATAAACAAATAACCCCACAAAGAAGTTACAGGCATGCACTAGTTGGAGAAAATGTAAACAGGTTGCAGATTTTACAGAAATGGGTGATGGATTAAAACCTATAGAAAGTCACACAGAAATGAATCTGCTAGTCTTAAAACTGGCACTATATTTAAGTTTATTTGCTTTTGATATACCGGTGCACGCACACACACCCAGACAATCTCATGCATATTGTTAATTACAGGTTAGCATTGTTATAAATTATTTGCAGGGTTATTTTTAAAAGGCAATTGGCAGCACCATTGTAATTACTGAAATGACCCATCAGGTAAAGCTGAACAAGGATGTATGGCTGGCTGAGACACAAACATGCTGGAATTGTGCACAACATTCTGCAAACTCCTATCAGGTTACCATGGTTATGTGCTGACCATGTAGCCATCTTTCATCATACTGTCTTCTAAACAAACAACAACAACAATGGGGTGTTGTTGGCCAAGGCAACATAGGTTGGCTATCCTAATAGGAGGCCCAATGGGGAGAACTGTGCTCTGCATCCAGGCCAGGTGTCTAAACCACTGAGTTATCCAGCCAGCTTCCATACTGTAGGAACGTGGTGCTTTAAACTGAGGTGTAATACTGTAATATCTGATCTAGACTAAAAAGTCTCAACAGTGGCACATACAAAGGCTAAGCAAAATGTCCTGAGTTTGCTTATTGCTTCATTATGCCATGCCATACAAACTGCAGTAGATCAGAAAAGGACACACCTTCTTCTCCTCATTTGTTCTGGAATTGTTTTTGCTCTGTTGGCACTTTCCCCACCCTTCTCTCACCCCCTGTGCCTGTGTACATCTTCCGTAGACTCTTCCTTTTTTCCCCATTTCCTTTTTTGTTTGTTTCCTTTTTTGTCCTTTAGACATTTACTGCTCTTAAAATATTTTTTCCCAAAACTACACAGATGTCAATGAGCAGTATCATAAAGACCTCCCTCCAATGTACCCTCTAATTTTCATCCCTGCTGCACTGGCTTGTTCTGTGCATGGATGTGTGTGACTTTTGCATGCACTATACACTGCCTCCCCAGCAACCCGGGTATTCGATTTAGCATCTTGAGAAGGATAGAAGGCTGAGTGAACCTTGAGTCAACTACCTGGGGTTGAACCCTGGGTTATACTGGCTGTAGTATAGCAGTTTAATCACTATGCCATAAGGCTCAGAATTGACTTGATAGCACATATTTATTAATTAAGGGGAATTAATTCATATAGGTGGGACTCTAATTTAAGGGAAGAAGAAGGCTGTTTGTGTCATTATACCATTTTTATTAGTCCAGGCTAAAAAAACCCATGTTCAAGTCTGTTCAGTTCTAGATAGTATGATGCTTATATCCTCAAACCCACAAAGTATTACTCATTTAATATTTTATTGAGAATATTTATACCTTGTCTCCTTTGTTCTTGCAACAGCTCATAGCAGAATGTAAAATGCACACAAAACTGACTATAAAAATCATTACAGAGCATTATTATATACATTTCAACAGCAACTGCCTCTAATAAAAACTCCTACCATCTCCTAAACATCTTACTGATATGATGGCTCTTTTTCTATCTTAGATAGGCTGTCAGGCTCATAGTATGGTCCAGTTTTCAAAGAAGTAACCATGTTAGTTTGTGCAACCATGTCAATTAAGAACAAAGAAGCAAAATAAATAAAAACAAAAATAAAAACAAGTGTTGTAGCACCTTGTGACTTGTATTTGACTGTAAACTTTTATTTTGAAATACAATAAGGTTCCACAGAGTTGACTGATTGATGGGTTGGTTGGTTAGTTGGCTTTATTGTTTTGCTATATTTTGCATTTTTGGCCACTTTTGATGATCTCATGCAATTTCTCTGTGGTTTTTGCTCCCCAAATTTGTGAATCACCAGAAAAGCCTTGCTTCTTCAGGAGGATATAATAATAATGGCGTAATTAGTAGGACGAGGAAAAGCACAATCCTACTTTGTGAATTCTGGACCATCCTTCAATTTCTCCTTAACTGAGAGACATTAAAGCCGTTGCTTTCTAAAATAACCAGAGTATTTTGACTAAAGCTACCCTTCAAGAACACAACAGTGTTTTTCCTACATACACACATACACACCTTTATTTCTTGTTCAATAAGCTGCTTTGCTTCTATGCAAAGAAAGCATGCTTCTCAGAAATTTTCTGCAAATTATAATGCAACTCAGAACACAAGGTAATGTGAACCCCAAAGTACCTGTCTGACTGCAAACAAGTCTGTTGCCTGGTTTCTAGCATGGGAATAATTACTGTATAAGAAGAAACAGAATACTGTATTGCGATCATGAGAAGATCATATGAGCACTCATTCTTTGTAATTAAGAGTGGTTTTGGTCAAGGTTTTGAATCTGTAGTGCACGTCAAAGCAGAAAAACAAAAGTTGGGTTATAAAAAGATAATGACTTGATTTGGCAACTCATGGTAAATATATAAAGGTCTCAGAATCACCCATTTGATTCCAAAGAGAAGAGAAGATCTTAATTCAATTGCTGAGTTTAATATTTTTGGCCCTGATTAAGTCAGATGATAGCTCCATTTGTTATTCTTATTCATGTGTATCTTTACATATCAAGTAATATTGACTATAACAGTGATGGTGAATCATTTAGAGACCCAGTGCCCAAACTATGATTCAAAACCTGTTAATTTTTTTGCAAAGTGCCAAGGCAGCAATCTAACCTGAATACAGGTGGCTGTGAAGGGAGCGATGTTGGGTGCCCACAGAAAGGGCTCCGAGTGCCACCTTTGGCACCCATGCCATAGGTTCGCCAACACTGGACTATAATGTTCCTAAAACTGGGAGCAGTTCAGACACTACTGCAGTACTCTGCACTCTCAAAGAGGTCTGCCCAGATACCATCAGTGCATTTATTTAGGAATAGTTTTCAAATAAGTAGCCATGCTAGTCTGTGGAAACATATTGAGGAAAAAAGGTTCCCCTTGCATATGCCTGCTAGTCGTGTCTGACTCTAAGAGCGGTGCTCATATCCGTATTCAAGCCAAAGAGCCAGTGTTGTGCAAGTCCATGGCCATGGCTGTAAGGAAACACTGTTTTACCTTCCCACTTTTTATGGCAGTACCTATTTATCTACTTGCATTTACATGCTTTCAAACTGCTAGGTTGACAGGAGCTGGGGTTAACAGTGGGAGCTCGCTCCGCTGTGTGGCACCTGGAATTTGAACCGCTGAGCTGCTGACTTTGTAGTCAACAGTTTCGGAACCTTAGTACGCTGAGCCACCAACGCCCCTATTGAAAAAAAAAAACCCAAACATTAAAATGTTGTGCCACTGTAACAAATTTTATTTTTCAATGTGACCTTTTGTAGATACATCCAGTGCTTCAGAAAAAAATTTAAGAGCTATAATGATATATAGTATTAAAGATTTTAAAAATGAATGAATTACTAAATTTAAAAATTAATATATTTATAAAATAAATAAAATAATAAAAATTAGATCAATAAACATTAACCTTTGATTTTTCGATTTTAAAAAGTGCCTGCTAAAATAAGGAATACAAACTCATGGTGTACCTTAAATTTGTTATTAGTATAACCACAGCTTGCACTGGGATTGTGAATGCATATCAAAATATGCTTATATCTAATTAACAAATTCTTTCATAAACTCACTTCAAACAGTGTACAGTGGCCAGGAGGTCAACCCAAGATTTTTCCTGTTGCAGTTGCCCTAAGCAAATTACCATAAATAATTCCTCTCACCTGGAATCAGTTTGTGTAGTAACCTAATCACATAAGAATGTAAGAGTAAGGCACTAGTTGACACCATGAATCCATTAGTCTGGCATCTTGTGTCAGGTGTTTTGGCTATATAGGGCAAAAGGGCAATTTCCCCTCCCCATTTGCTCCTGAGCAAGTGCTATTCAATGTCCTCTGGCTGGCCCTGCCTCCCAGCAACTGATAGTATTCAGAAATATAATGCATCAAAGATACCTCTCCCCAGGATGCATAGATACTATTGTACTTGAAAAATTGAACTAGAATATAATTGCATCATTTATTATTTATTTAAAATAATTATATGTCATCCATCTTCTAAAGGATCCAAGGCAGATTACAGTATTGAGCAACCAAGTTAAAAATAACAATAAATTACCATAATACAGTATTTTTAAAAAATTAAACAGATATATTAAGGTCACAGGTAAAAGCAGTATTAAGAACTCAAGTAAAATGACAGAACAGGAAAATATTTTTTTAGGTCAACCAGTAAAGGAAAGCCTGCTTGAGTAGAAAGATTTTTGCTTCTGGAAGAACAGCAAAGATGGGGCCAGTCTGGCCTCTCATGGGAGGGAATTCCAGAGTCTGAGAAGAGCAACAGAAAAGGCTTTCTTCAGTGCCCTCACAAAATATGCTTGTGAGGATCGAGGGTCTGAGAGAAAGGCTCCCTCCTAATTTATTTATTTATTTATTTTAGATTTATATACCACAGCCATCTAGCCCAAAGTCTACTCTGGGCGGATTACAAAGTGAAGAACACAAATTATAAAACACATACAGTAAATATATACAAACCAAATGCAAACAAAGTACAAAACAACAAAATTAACCATAATCAATGTAACTATGATAAAAATTATAACCCTGGGTGGGCCAGCCCTTTGCTCTTTCCAGGCATAGCCCTGGTCTGACAGGGTGGCTTCTTTGCCTCCAAACAGAGCCAATGAGAAGTTTTGCTTCGTGGGGCGGCCGTGGCGCATCGTGGAGAGCAGCCTGAACAAAACCATCTGCAATGGGATCATGGCGGGTGTGCTTTGCCACATCATGACCAAGCCTGGCATGACAGAGACTGCCCTGCACCACCACAACCTGGGTGTCCGGCAGCCAGTGGCACTTTTGGAGATCCTGCAGGTGCGTGTTGGGCATTCTGGGCTGCCAGGGAAAGGTGACACCACCAGCAGGTTGCCACCCACCTTGCTGGTGCTGGCCATCCTCCCAAAAGTGAGAACCTGTAAGGCACTAGGCCCTAAAAAAGACCAGGGGATCTGGCTTTTTTTTGTCACTCTCCCTAATGATCTCAATACCCAGGTTGACACATAAAGGAAGATATGGTCTTTTAAACAGCTTGAGCACAAGCCATTTAGGGCTTTATAGGCTAAAATTTGCACTTTGAAATTGTGCCCCAAAACAGACTGGAGACCACTGGAGCTGCTGTAAAAGGAAAGTTATATGTTCCTTGTAAGCAGCCCGTGTTAACAATCTGCCTGCAGTATTTTGGACACACTGGAGTTTCTGAACACTTTTCCACTGCAACCCCACACAGGGCACATAACAGTAATGCAGCCAAGATGAAACTAAGGCATGTGTCACTGTAGCCAAATAAGACATTTCAAGGAAGGGGCACAGTTCAACCTCTCCCAGTGGTTCCATTTACATGTTAAACAGCATAGGAGACAAAACAGAACAGAAACTGGGTGCCAAACAGGAATCCCCCAGAAGTATTAAAACTACAGTATATATGTTCCTGGTCACATGAGGGAAAAGTTCTTAAGTTAATTCCTCGTTAGATCACAACCTTTTTTCCAGGCACTCAATCCATAGTCACGACAGAATCATTTTCCTGACTAGCATGTAACTGAGGTTTATTTTTCACTCCAAGAAGGTGGTGTCATTTTGTACCTCTTTTGTATTGGTGCATTCCTTCCTGGAATTTAGGTTAATTTAGTTTTTTAGTTTTATCTATGATTTTTATACCATGCACTTATGCAAAGGCAACTCAAGGCGGTGAACAACAATAAACATAAACAAAGAATAAAATTCAAAGAAAAAGCAATACAGTAGGACCCCTGTATCCACTGATTCATTATCCTCTGATTCAGTTATTCACGGATGGCAGAGGGAAAAAAATCAAATAATTCAGCAGCCACAAAGCAAGCTACTGTCATAAACGAAGCAAGCTACTGTCACAAACAGCAGCCGTAAAGCAAGCTACCACGTGTTTATTGGCGCCTGTTTGCCCTGTGTGAGCCGCTTAGAGTTCCGCATGGAAGATAAGCGGGGTACAAATACAATAATAAATAAATAAATAAATACTGTCACAAAACAGCAGCTGTAACGCAAGTCACAAAACAGCAGTTTTAGGGATGTTTGGTGTTCTCTCTTATCCACGGTTTTCATTATCCACAGGAAGGTCTGGAACCAATCCCCAGCGGATACCGGGGTCACACACACACACACACACACACACACACACACACACACACCTCCACTGATTCAGTTAGCCTACTCGGGTGCAACTCACCACAATAAGCAACAAGAGTTCACTCGTGGTGTGACATTCAACAATTCCAAACTTTCCAAGGAAATGTAGTAAACCTAGTATTGACTGTGAATACTAACACATGTAAGCCATGACAGCCTTGCCAATGATATTAGGGGAGTTATGATTATCTTTCCTGCAATGACCAAGTGGCAGTACTGGTTTGATTCAGCCCACTATCATTGCGATGGACAGGCCCATCTATTCCCCCACTGGACGCTCTGGTGGAAGGGGCGAACATTCTAGTTCCAATTGGTGGCAGTTGAGGAACAGCAGGAGTTGGTGGGCAAGCCAGTACGTTTGAAGGAAAACAGGAGCAAGCAGCTGAGTTTTGTTTTTCTCTCAGTGGTATTTTAACTATTATTTACGACGTGGTAAGTTGGCTGTTAAGCATAACAGACTGTCTACTTTATGTTTTAGGTTATGTTGATTCCTAAAGCTATTTATTTGGAAGTTCATTCTGCGCCTTTCACATTTACAGCAAAGTATAGCAGCTTCTTTAGTTCCCCATGTTTTAATGTTAGTTTTACTTGTGTCTTAAGAGGGACATCACAAGGAGCTGAAAGATTGGGTTTTTTAAAAAAAAATCCAGAAAATATGGGTGTTGAATAACTGGAACATGATTATTTATAAAACCAGGTGCTATTCTTCTCATATTATCCTTTCTTGCATCGCAGGACAGGTCATGCGTGGTAACTTGGTTTGACCTTGAAGGATAGAAAGGCAGGATGCTGAACCTTGAACCTGATTCCTATAAGGGTTCTTGAAGTGTTGATTAGTGGTATTCTGTTTCTGACAACAAGCTGGGATGCTCACTAGTAAGCAGCAACACAGTATATTGATGGGTGCATTTTATCTTGAAGTGGATTACTTCCCACGTGGGAAATCCACAGAGTGCTTATCCAACACCATCATCTGCAGGCACTATCTCAATGGAACTATAATCCGTCTTGCAGATTAATTTTGCAGCTACTGAAAGTGAGACATAAATCAGTGCCCCACCCAGGAGGTTGCGTTGCTGTTTTTGAGAGGGGACTTCAGTTAGAAAGTCTGACTTATGAACTGTGCCTTTTTCAAAATAACAATTTGTTCAGCCAGACAATAATAGTTAACCTTGACAAAATACTACTGATATAGTATAATTTGTAAGGTAGACAGACAACCCGTGAAAAGAGAACTGTGCCACTCCAAGACTAGAGAAAACAGAAGCATAACATGATAATGGAGGATTAGATGGAGCATCCAATAAAGATTTTAGAGAAAACATTTGATAACTCTTCAGTTAAAAAGGGATGTGAGAATTCATTGTTCTTACCTCTCTTTCTGATTTAATATATAAACTTAAACAAATCACATTGCAGAAATAATAGAGCTATTTTCCTCCAGATTCTACATGCTTTACTTGGAAAGCAATCTCATTCATTGCGGTGGCATCTGCTTGTAAATAGGATTAAAGCTGTATATCAGTGATCCAATTACCTCTTCTTGTTTTCTACAAGTATAACTGTTTTACCAATGATTTATGCGATAACTTTGCATTTTGCAATTCCACCTACCAAGATACAATCCCAACATGCCTTCACAGGAAGACTCGCAGTGTCAATATTAGCTTCCACAATAATAATAATAATAATAATAATAATAATAATAATAATAATAATAATAATAATAATAATAATAATAATAATAATAATAATAATTTATCTTCTTATATATACGGTATAAATAAAAATGTAAATGTCCTTTTTTTTCAAAATCTTAACACTCCAAAAGTCCTTCACTGATTGGTTTGAAATTTTGACACAACACTGAATTTACATATGTGCGTGTTTTTATATACGTACTATTATATAGATGTTACACCTGCACCACTTTTGGGACGTAAAAGCAACACACACTGTACTAAATAAGTCAAAATGGAAAGCAAGCCTTGCTGTGGTGAGTTCCTGGGGCTGTATGTTGGGAAAGGCTGCACAGTGCTCTCTCTCTCTCTCTCTCTCTCTCTCTCTCTCTCTCTCTCTCTCTCTCTCTCTCTCTCTCTCTCTCTCTCTCTGTGTGTGTGTGTGTGTGTGTGTGTGTGTGTGTGTGTGTGTGCTCCATCACCATCAGGCAATAAAAAGCAATAACAAGAGGGACAAAAATAACTCCCCACCTTGAGGGCCGGCTTCTTGGACAAGAGACAAAAATCTAAGGCAATGGGGAACAGAGCTCTCATGGATCAGCAGGGAGGGAGGGATGTTGTGGCAGGAAGCCAGCAGTCCTGACCTGGCAGCGAGGGGTGAGCAGTGGCAGTGGAGGCTGATGGCACTGAGCCCCAACACATGGCTCCTTTCTTCCCTTGCCCAGTCAACCTCCCATTTTTCCAAGCCCATTAAATGCACAGGCTTGCCAAAGGGAGCCCAGGCTGGCTGTGGCAGGCAAAGGAGGTGAGGGGGAACCAGAGGATGCAGGGGCAAGTGCCTCCTCCTAGCTGCCATTCCCTGCCACAGCCAGCCTGGGCTCCCTTTGGCAAGCCCCATGACTTGCACCGCGCATTTCCTGGGCTTGGAAAAGTGGGAGGTTGGCTGGATGAGGGAAGAAAGGAGCCATGAGCCTGGGGGCTCTCAATTAATGACCAAAGTGGCAGAAGTAACAATCTTGACAGGACCTTTCAAAACTGAAGATGTCCTCATTCCTCGCATTCATATGATTCCAACGGATGTGTCATTTCATTTTAAGAGATTGCAATTCCCAATTTGATTGGCATTTGCAATCACCATCAATAAAGTTCAGGGCCAATCTTTAGAATTCTGAAGTCTAAATCTAGAGACGGATTGCTTCTCACATGGACAATTATTTGTCGCATGTTCTAGAGTCGGCAAACCACACAATCTCTATATCTACACAGACAATGAAACCACAAAAATATTGTATACCCACAAGCATTGTGAAATTAAACATACTGAAAACCTGTGCTGTCTCTTTTCTTTCTTTTCAAGCAGCTCCGTGGTGCAGTGGTTAAATGCCTGTACTGCAGGTTAAACTGTGCTCACGACTTGGGGTTCAATCCCAGGTAGCTGGCTCATGGTTGACTCAGCCTTCCATGTCTTTTTTTTTAACATTATTTTTTTATTAATTTTTGAGAAACTAATAAGTAATACATACAGAATAATACGTAATTACGTCACTTTTTTTGCATCCCCCCTCCCCAACACCTCCCCAACCCCTGGAACCGAAGAACAAATTATTTTCCATTCTTTCCTACAAGCTCTTTAGTACATTCCACCAATGTCTTTGGCTTCCTCTTAAACCTCCTTACTTTCTTCATAGCTTAAGCCAATCCTTCAGTTTTTTACCTTTCTCCCATATTTCTTTGGATACTTTTTCTTCCCTAATCCATCTAAAATAACTATACCACTTTTCTTTTTCGTAATTTCCCAATCTTCCCATTTTTAATCTTGCCAATATGTCTGATTGTATTGTTTCAAGAAGATATAGATTCCAATTATCCTCATTCCATTTAGTGGAATCTTTCCATCCCCATGCGATCACTGCATGTGCCGCTATTAGCATTGCTTTCAATAAATATTGGTCTACGGCCCTTAATTTTTCACAATCCAATATACCCATAAATAATAAACTTCCATTAATTTCTAATTTAACTTTGAACCAATTTTCTATTTTCCTAAGGATTATATTCCAAAATGATTTAACTTTAACGCATTCCCACCAACGGTGGGAATACCAACCTGGTTCATTGTTACAATGCCAACAATTTGGTTTAAATCCTTTAATCATGTATGCAAGTTGTGTCGGTGTTCTATACCATTTGAATATAACTTTCCTTTCTAATTCTCTAAATTTCACCAATTTTATTTCTCTAATACCTTTCATCATTTTCCTTATATCGTCATCTGTTAATATCATTTCCTTGCTCCATTTATTTTGCAATGCTTTAAACAAAAAATCTTTATCTGTAACCATAAGTTTATATATTTGACCTGTCAATCCTTTTCCCTTTAATTCTAAAATTTTATGAATTTTCCCAAACCTCTTTTCCTCTTGTATGGGGCCTTCAGTTTGTAAATATAACTTAACCCTATTATATAACCCTAACAGATTCAACCAATATTTCCCCCCACAGCATTAACTAATTCCTGAAAAGGAATTCTTATGCAAATTCTTAATACAGTAATACCCTTTACACGCTAACTTTTTCCATAAACCTTCCTCGAATGAGTCTCCCTCCTTTCTTAGACTTTCCAAAGGTTTACCCTGTACAAATCCTCCTTTCCATTTAGCTTGCCATTTTCCCCATATCTTAAAGGCCACCTTTCTAGGGCCACATGTTGTCTTAAGAATACTTTGCTCCCTATCTGTATAGATACCAAACTTGCCAATTCCATTATTTATTTCATCCTCAATTCTTACCCACTTATTTTTGTTTCTTCCATCGAGTTCCAGTAGATATTTCAATTGAAATGATTCATAGTAAAATTCCAACCGCGGCAGACCCCATCCCAGATCCTCTTATGGCATATAAATCAATCTTTGGACTTCCTTTGCCTTCTTTCCCCCAAATACCCAAGTTCTTAATTCCTTATCCCATCCTCTTAAGACATTTTTTGGAATCCATATAGGTAGCACTTGAAAAAGATACAATATTTTAGGGACTATAAATGTCTTAATTGTTCTAATTCTGTTCATAAGTCCTAATACTCTGTTCTTCCATTCCCCCAGTTGCTTTTGTATCTTTTTCCATACCATCTTAAAATTTGTTACTCTTAGTTTATTTAAGTTTTTAGTTATGATAACTCCCAAATATTTAAGTTTTTTTGTCCCTATTGTCATTCCCGTTAATTTCCTTATTTCCTCTTGTTCCCTATATTTAACATTGTAAAACATTATTTCTGATTTTTTAATATTCACGCCTAATCCTGTACATTTTCTAAAGTCTTCTAATATAGTCATGATTTCCTTCAATCCCTCCAATGGGTTCCATAAAACTATTAAGACATCATCGGCAAAAAGGTTCACTTTTACTTCTTCCTTCTCCAATTTATATCCTTGTATCCTTACCGCATTTCTAATTTTGTCCGCCAAAGGCTCCATTGCTAGGATAAATAACAACGGAGATAAGGGACACCCCTGCTTAACCCCTCTTTGTATTAAGATTTCATTTGTCCAGCCTTCCATGTCGGTAAAATGAGTACCCAGCTTTTGGGGGGAGTGCAATGTGTAGCCTGCATACTGTAATTAAAAACTGTAAACTGCCCAGAGACTACTTGAAGTGGCATGAGGTGGTATATAAACAGAACACTTTGCTTTGCTTTTTCCATTTAACCGGACTAAGCCACAGCAATGCATGGCCAGGTACAGATAATAATAATAATAATAATAATAATAATAATAATAATAATAATAATAATAATAATAATAATAATAATAATAATAATAATATCATCATCATCATCATCATCATCAGTTGTAGTAGCAGTACTGTATTTTGTTCCTAAAAGCAAAGCAAAAGGTGTGCTGCTAATATACCACCCTATAGTGCTTACAGCTCTCTCTCAGCACTTTATAATTCAATTTTGGATGCTACCCATTCACCCACACTCATTCAGTGAGCCAGGTATTCAATTTACCAACCTCAGAAGATTGGATGGAAGGTTGAGTCAATGCTGAATCTGCTAGTCCATCAGGAGTAAACTCAGGTGGTTAGCAGATTCTTGACTACAGTACTGTAGTTTAACCACTGCATCACAAAGATCTATTATTATGATGATGATACATTTTTCTCCTCATACTAATTTCAGCAACTGGAGTTGTCCCAAAATCTTTGATTACCAATTTAAAATAAATGCCAGTAGATACTAATTTGATCCCTGAAATAAAATTAAAAATTGATGTTGCGAACATGTGCTCCCAGCTGCAAACTCTTAGGACTCGCTAATAGACTGGTGAATATGATTGTTATTTGGAGATAACTGACTTTTGTTCATTCAAAGTTCTGTAGCAATAAATACCAAAATGAAGTTTTACTATGCAAGAAAGACATATGATGAGTTCCAAGGGGGCACAGGGGCCCTTGAGCAGTGCAGGTGAACCAATCCTCTCTACCGGAGTAACATGCTGCCAAGTGTGGCCCTAAATGGATTTTTTTATTTCAAGATAATGAAAAATTAGGTCCCTTTCGGTAACTGTTGAACTAAACTTGGAAAGGCTGTATTCCAAAACTGCCTGCTATCTTCTCAAACATATTGTAACATGACATACCAACTCTCAGAGGGTACACAGACTGCATTTCACCAATCATTACTACAGGGGAAAGGAAGCTGAATTCATTCTCTATTGAGACAGACAATCCCACTTTCCCTGTTCATCCCGCATCCCCCCCACACACAGAGAGGAAGGAAGGGGGAGGCAAAGGTGAGGCAGGTGAAAAGGAGGCAGATATTCTCACTTATTAGGAAAAAATGACCTCTGTACCTTTGAAACAATATTTTAAAAACATCAATAGGCTAGTGCTGGGGTTCAGCAATCAGTCTTGCATCTGTTGGGATATCATATGCCATCTGTGCATAAATGCTTCATACTTTAAATTAAAGCCTTATAAAAAAAATTGTAAGTGGATTTATGACTAATGGTCATTTGCCCACCCAGCCAGGATGGATAAAAATAAATGATTTGATTTAAATCACAGTTTAAATTTAATTTAAGAAATAATTAATTGTAAAAAAAACCCAATTCTTTAAATTTTAAAACATGATTTAAACTAACTTGATTAAAAATAATTTATTTTTATCTACTCTGACTAAATTAAATCCACCCTGGCCATAGCTTTCATTTAAGACATCATCTGATGGGATATCTATTGCAGGAACCTGTTTATCAATGTTTATCAATGTAGAAACCACAGGGTCCCATCTATTCTCTAAAGATTTTCTTATCCTCAAAATAGCACTGAATGTTTTGTAAAGAGTGGATTCTGAACCAGGCACCTGTGGTAGGTAAGGGGTGGGAGAAATGAATCCCCTTGTACTTTTTATCAGCCACATTTTTGCATCATTTCCCACCCACCCCAGCTTTTTAATTTTGAACTAGATCAGCTCTTTGGGGGGGGGCATGTTCTCTGTGTGAAAAAGCTCTGGCAGTTTAGAGAGCAGGCCTGGCTGGATCTGCGACCTCCAATAAAAATATATTGAAGAGATATAGAGTGGTACCTTGTATAAAGGAATTGATTTGTTCCAAATGAAATTATGTTAAGCAAAATTTCCTTTATACAAATTTCCCATAGGAATGCATTGAAAACAGAGTGATCCCATTTTTATGTTGTACAGATTTGCCCCATAGGCGATTCTGTTAAGCAAATTTCCCCTATCTGTAAAATTGGTACAAATTTTATGTTATACAAACCGTTTGTTATATGAGGGTTCACTGTAAATATAGTGTATAACACACACACCCCTCAGAGGATGCTTTACGTTTTGAAGTTTAAAAGGTGGCCACCGGGATCTAGAGAGTATGAAGTATAAGGCATCCCTGATTGCGTGTTGAGCCTCACGGGAAGCTTTGAAAGAAAGGGCATCAGGCGATTCTAGTCCCTGGTGATTTATGCTTGGCAGGTAAGTCTATGCACGTTGGCCTGGCTTCGCCTCGCCGCTGCCTTCCTCCGCCTTCAAAGCGAAGAAAGGGAGAGCCTGGAAGCTGAAGGTCACACAGACCCCGTCCCTCCTTCCCTTGTAAGCCACTTTCTATCCCGGTCTCTCGTACTAATGGAATTATGGCCCATTAATCTAACGCGAAAGGGGGAGAGGGAGGTGACCCCCTCCTCCTCCTTCCCTGTCGTGGACACTTAGGGAAAGTCGGGAGCACCACGGGCTTGGGAGGGGGGGGGGGTTAGAAAAAAGAAGGCCCGGCCAAAGAGCTACCTTGGGGGGCGGGGGCTGCTGGGGCTGCTGCTTGGGGCTGCCTCTTCTCCCCCCTCCAGTCCAGCCCCTCCTTTCTCGGCTCCAGGTTTGATGCTGCTGCAAGGCGTGTCCGGAGCTCTGCTCATGTGATGGAGCAGCCGCGAGGAGGGGGCGGGGGGGACGAGGGAGGGAGGGAGGGAGGTGTGCTTCTCGTGGGCTTCGCTCGCTCCCAAGGAGTTGGTAGAAAGCCGCCCGGGTTCTTCAGTCGCGGCTCGAGCGCTTTCCTGAGCGGCGGAGGAAGAAGAAGAAGAAGAAGAAGAGAAGGGGGGGGGGAGAGAGACGGACGCCGCTGCTGCTGCTGCCGCTGCCGCCTGGACATCTTGATTCTTAGCTCTCGCCTCTTTCTCATTTCTGGGCAAGGAGCGCCGCGTCGAGCCATGGGAGCAGGCAGCTCCGCCGAGCAGCGCAGTCCGCAGGACGGGGCCCCCGTCGCCGGAGAGTCCCAGCCCGGCAGCCCTGAGGGACAGACGCCCAATGGGGCCGCCGCCGCCACCGCCACCACCGCGGCGCCCGAGGAGCCGGAGGAGGAGCCGGGCAAGGTAAGACTCCCCCCCCCCTCTCTCACACACACACATACACACGCTCCGCGCGTCCCGCAGCAGCCCGTGCCGCGGCGACGGCTGAGGCATCGGCGGCAGGGGGTGGCTCGACTCAGAGCGCTCCGCCTCGCGGCTCCGTCGGCGTAAACTTTTCGGCGGCGGCGCCGAAACACCTGCGGCGGGGGCGCGAGGTCACCTGCCGCCTCACCTGTGCTTCCCCCCCTTCCCTGCCCTCTCCTGCGCCTGTCTGTGTGTGGTGTTCTTGGGGGGGGGGGGCGGTTGCGGGATGAAGTTTGGCGGGGTGGGGCGTGGCGTGGCGCGGCGTGGCGTGGCGCGCTCTTGCCGCGGCTCGCCTGAGGACGAGAACTGCGCAACCGGCACCTCCGCAGTCATAAAACTCCTCTCCTCCCTTTGTCTGTCAAACGGAGGGCGGCCCTCCGAAAGGGAAAAAAGAAAAGTCCTTGGCGCAGGCGAAGGAAGGGCGGGGGGGGGGGGGCGCGTCCGGAGCCTCTCTCCGAGACCACCCCACCGACCGACTCCCCCCACACACACACACACACATACACCCTGGAGAGCCTCTCAGCAGCGCGGCTTCCCTCCGCCGTTCCCCGGGCGCTTCTAGGAGCGTGCTATTGTACGGGAGGGGGGGGGGTGGTTTGTTCGGGGGCGCCCTTGGCGCGGGCGAGGCCGGCTGAGGGAGGCGCGCGGTGGCCGCCCGCGCGCGCAAAGCAGGGCCGCCGCCGTCCCTTTTCCCTCGTGTGCGCAGACGGCGCGGTGTGGAGCGACCCCACCCTACGGACGGACGGACGGGAGGGACTGGCGTGTGTGCCAAGAACGTCCTGACTGCAGTCCTGCAGTCTGCCGGTGTTCGGTGGTACCTGCGGCTGCTGCAGTGATAATCTCCTTTTTTTTCTCTCTCGTTAGAGAGGATGCGAGAGGCCCGCCAGTGCAAAGGTGGTGGAGGCAATGGTGTGTGTGTAGAGGCAAGCTTTTGAAACCTTGGTTTACCTGCGTGGACCAGGGTCCTCAAAATCAGCTTCTCCCCGCTCCTCTTCCCCCGTAGCGGCACAGTTGCAGCAGAGCAGAGAGCCTATTGGCATTCTTCAGAGCTGCACAGTCGACCCAAGTGTAAGGAGGAAGGGCTTGCAAACAAACCTCTGCAGTAGATCCAAGAACAAACGTTTTCACACCAGAAACAAACGCAGTCCCATGCCAATGAGACCCCTTGACTGAGCGCTCTCTTCTGGGTTGCGTTAAAGAATTTATGATTCAAGTTGCTGTCATGCAGTATTTAAGCAGGATTCTACTTTTTAAAACAAGTTCTAGATTTCTGCATTAGAGGGATGATTTTATTTTATCTGTTGCAATATTCAGTTTTGGCAGAGGGGATTCTGCCTCCATTGGCAGAACTGATTTTGCTCAATATTTCAAGTTGATAAATATGCTCAAAATAGTTAGTGTATTTCAGCCCATATGCGAGACCTTTGGAGTGTATTGTTTTCCATGTCTAAGGAGTGGGAGTTTCTCAAGCTTGAAAACTAGATGTGACTTTGTTTTTGTGACCTTGGGTCTCAGATTTTTAATTCCCAGTAGAATTCTTCCATAGTTGATATCCTGTAGTACACACTATTGTCAGTGGTGTTTTTGGAAAGGAGAGAAAGAGTTTGCTGATGTTTAAAGTTGAAAAAATGTCTCCTAAAGTTCCATTTCCAAAACAGAAAATTGTCATTAGGCAAACAGTTCATTACTGTGAGATTATTTGGCTGTGGAAATGTAGCAACAGAAATGATAAAATGTGTCAGAACTATCAGGCTGGAATGATACTACAATGTTAGTTTCAAGCTTGAGAAAGAGAAAAAGTCCTGCTGAGAAGGTCAAGCCAGCATCTCTTAAACTATGTGAACAAGCATAAATTATTTACTATGTTTCAAATCCTTTTGAATGTTAACTTCCAGGAAGTGACTGAAGCATTTGTATCCCAGTTAATCCAGTAGCCAGAATAAGTCCAAACATTATAGCAGTATTGTAATATTAGCTTTGCTGCCATATAGAGGGAATTCGAAATGTTTTATTGTGAAATACAAAGCAATTGTTTTAAGCAAGATTTTACCTCTGGTCTCATTGCTACTTTTGGCTGAATGAAAACCTATCAGTGACTTAGAATCAACTTTACCCAAGATATTTTTGAATTCATCCTTCTCCCACTTAGTGATATCCAGATGTTGGATTGCAGCTTTTATTAGCCCTAACCAATACAGCCAGTGGTGATACCTCTTAGGAGCCACAGTCCAGAATATCTGGAGGGCACCAGATTGAAAAAGTCTGTAGTATGAACGTCTCTTAACCTATTTATAATTACCAAGATATATTAGCCACTAACTAGAGGGCCCCATGAGTGTGATGGGTTAGGAAGTGGGTACAACAAAGTGTTCCAAGCTTTCTCCAGGACCACCCCAAGTTCAGCACTAATAAACTCTTGAGCTCATTGCTTCATCCAGAGTGAGATGCAGACCCTCTTTCTGACACATGTTTCTTGTCCCTCCAGACAACTTCTTAGAATATTTTCCAATAATCAGATCTGGGAGCAGTATTTGGGCTGCAGAATAGAAAAAGCTCTATCCCTTCCCTTGCTTTTATATCTTGCTTGCCTAAAGTTTGGTAGAATCAGGCTAAGAAATCACGTTGGGCTGGATGGCACCCAAATCCTGCTTTCAACAGAGCTCATCCTGATATTGTAGAAAGTCTACAAGCAGAGTATGAAATAAAGAGCCCTCTGCCATTGTTTCAATATCTGCATAGTAGGAGATAAATAGATTTTGGACCTGAAGATTATGTTTAGCCTTTGATAGAACAGCTTTGTTCATTTTATCATACAATTGCATGGAAGATATGGTCTATTAAGTCCTGCAGAGCTCAGTACAGTTCTGTTACTCAGGAGTCAGCCTTTGTACAACTATTTGGTATGCAAGCACAGCTGAGTTTTAGGCATTTTGGTTCAGGAGGAATCTCCGGTAGAACAGCTTTTAGGCATATTGAACACAATTTAGTGTACCTCTAGATGTTAAAGCAAGGAAGAGTCTTGTGGGACCTTAAATACTAGAAAGTTTATTCCACATACGTTTTCATGGACTGAAGCACCTTTTGTCAGATGCATGCATCTGAAGATGTGGACTCCAGTCTATGGAAGCTTGTGCCAAACAAAGTTGGTTGGTCTTTAAGATACTGTACTACAATTTTATCTACCTGTTTCTGTCTGTCTTTCTCTCTTCCTCTTGCTGCAACATAGTAACACATTTTTAACATTTTCTTTATTCAGATGTTTAAATACAAAAGTTTAATATAGAGAGCAGATTATTTAAAGTATGCCTTAATATCCTCCTAGATCAGCTAGCGATCCAAAACTAAGCATAACGCCACATACAATGCAAGGACTCATGGAAGAAGCTCATTCAGGCATGTCCAAACTTCAGCCCTCCTGATGTTTTGGACCACAACTCCCAGAATTCTAAGCCTAGATTGCCAATGGCAAAGGGCTGTGGGAATTGCTGTCCAAAACATTTGGAAGGCTGAAGTTTGGACATGCCTGTGACATAGGTTGAATGGGGGTGTGGGTTGGATCCATGCCAAAGTCTCCCTTATCCATGGGTGTACCCTCTACCACAATGCATTAGAGTGGTCCCCTGCCATTTTGTGGCTCATATACTGTGGTCTCGGTATATTGCAGGACCACAGTATATGAAAGGCAAGTCCCCCTGGGGTAAGCTGCATGGGCCTGTTTGAGGCCTGCTGCACTTTCCCAGGCCTGGCGCTGCTCTGGAAGTGACTTCCAGATTGTTGGAAACCACTTCTGGGGCCTCCGACAGGTCCAGGAAGCCCATTGGAGGCCCATTCAGGGCAGTGCCAGGCCTCAGGTAAGTGTAGGCGGCCCCAGATAGGCCACCCAGTCCCGACCCAACCCAGCACCCGCATATCACGGATTTTCCGTTATTGCAGGTTGGGTCGGGTCCCTAACCCCCACGATAGACAGGGGGTTGCTGTACAGCTAGTAGAGTTGCTATATCTTTTATTAATCAATGCTGCATGTTATGTGTTGGGTTTGGGCTAGAGGCATTGTAATGGTATCCAACGTTAATGCCTCTGCCTTCAAAAAGCAGAAGATCATGGAGCTCATGTTAGTCCTCTTTTCTGGTATTCAGAGCACTCAGTATTGCTCTACCAGCTCTACTTGCATGGCAAAAATGTACCCATGTCTCACCTTTTGTTTTTGGGAATAAATCATAGATATTCACTTGGATAACTGATAAAAGGGAAGAAATATAGGAAATACACTACACATACTCGTTTCTTTGACAGTTCAGTTTACCAGTTTTAAAAATGCAGTAGTACATATGTATGATCATATCTTAACTAGTTGCTCTACATACTTGAGAATAATTTATCACTTGGGTTTTTTAGGCCACATTCATCAATATTGGCTAAATTTTGTAAGTTGTGCATGCATGTTTTTATAGTGCATATTTTATCTGGGGGTATGATCCTCATTTGGAGTTATGGTGGTTGAATTTTTTGTTAATGATTTAGCAAGCATGTTGACCAAGATATTATGGAATGGATGGAATCTAAAACAAAAAGCTGTTGTTGTTTTTCCAACTTGGCTCATAACAGCTTTGTCAAATAGGTCAGGATGAAAGAGAGTGACTGGTTTCACAGGGTCACCCACGAAACAGGTTCAATGAATGTCATGATTCACTGGGAACTTGAGCCTAGATCTCTCAAGGTTTAGTCTCATACTCAAACTACTACACTCCATTGGCTATATCAATTTTAATGCAAAATGTCACCAGTCTTATCAGAATGGGTTGCCTTTCATGTCTTCAGGTTAGTTTTTGCTGATGTTTGAGGTAAATCCATTTTTAGTTTCAGCTAGAGTAGATTCTTTGAAATGACTAGGACTTGTACAGTTAGACATTGCGAGTCTAGGCTTCATGGAATTTAGTGGGTTTACTCTAGCTAGGAACTAACATTTAACTTAATCTATTACCTTTATTCTGGAAGCAGAAACTCAGTTTTTAAAATTTCCAGATAATTAACTGAAAGTGCATTATTTTTGTGAAGTTCTGTAATACTGAAAATGTATTATAATTTCTTTTTTGCTCTCTTTTTCACCAAATCTTTTCCATGTCATTTTTTATCTAACTTTTCCATTATCCTGGCTCAACGATTAAGGTTTCAACACTTATGAATGCTTTCATTCCTTTCAAACGAGGGAACACTGGATGTTCCAATATGCCAAGATTATCCTTATTTTGTTTACAGTGCTAGTATCTTAGTTAACTACTACATAGTTTATTTATTGAAAATCAGCTAATGCGTCATCTCAGATTCAGATTCATTGCCTATTCTGAATTGTGCATTCAGCAAAGCCATTGTTTCATAACTTTGAAAACTTTTAAGATTCAATCCAAATTAAATAGCAATTTGGCAGGAAATACTGTGCAACAGCGAAGATAGAATCTCTGGTTCTGTCGTAATATTGTGCAATCTGACAGAAGTATCATTTCAGTTCTCTTCTTGAAATGGGATCAAATGCAGCATTATTCACAAATTATCCTGGCTCCACAGGGGAAAAGAACCTGGCTGCAGTGGAGGTTTGTGCAGGAAAAATAAAGAATAGGGACATCTGTCAATAGAAAGGGCGAATTTTGCATTATTTGATAGTATGGATTTCCATTGAATTGGAGGTGTCCAGAACTTCATTTGATATATCTACTATATATCTATATATCTGCCATGAGCCTCGTGGCGCAGTGGTTAAATGCCTGTACTGCAAGTAAAACTGTGCTCACGACCTGGGTTCAATCCCCGGTAGCAGGCTCAAGGTTCACTCAGCCTTCCATCCTTCCGAGGTCGGTAAAATGAGTACCCAGCTTGCTGGGGGGGCAATGTGTAGCCTGCACTCTGTAATTAAAATTGTAAACCGCCCAGAGACTACTTGTAGTAGTATGGGGCGGTATATAAGCAGAACACTTTACTACATAAAATTCAACATTGCCTTTTGAAGGACGGGTTATTAATTACACCAGTCTTAATACTTGATTATTTGGTGTCAATGTCAGTGATATATTTCTCTTCACAGACTGAAGTCCAGTTGAATTCAGTTTGTTCTCAGAGAAGTGTATATATAGAATTGTACTAAAGTGTGTTGCTTTTATAGAATCATAGAGTTGGAAGAGACCTCGGGGGCCATCCAGTCCAACCCCCTGCCATGCAGGAACTCCCATCACAGTATTTCTGACAGATGGCCATCCAGCCTCTGCTTAAAAACCTCCAAAGAAGAAGACACCCCCCCGTAGCAGTATATTTCACTGCCAAACAGCTCTAATAGTCATGAAGTTCTTCCAAATGTTTAAATGGAATCTCTTTTCCTGTAATTTGAAACCATTGCCCCGAGTCCTAGTTTCTGAAGCCATGGAAAACAAACCTGTTCCCTCTTCAATATGACATCCTTTCAAATATTTAAACATAGCTATCATATCCCCCCACATCCTTCTTTTTGAAAGGCTAAACATACCCAGTTCCCTAAGCCATTCCTCATAAGACATTTCTTCCAGACCTTCAACCATCCTGGTTGCCCTCCTCTACCCGCTCGAAGTTGTCAACATCCTTTTAAATTTGAGCCACACAGAACTGGACACAGTACTCCAGGTGGGGTCTGACCAGAGCAGGATAGGGTGGTACTATCACTTCCCCTGATCTAGACACTATGGTTCTGTTGATTTTATATAATATATAATATATAATATATAATATATTAATCTTCACTTTTGTCCAGCATATGAGTATCTTTGGTTATATTGTTATTAAAATTACAGAGATAATAGCAAAATTAATAATTAATGCTAATGTAACTGATGAAGCTTTCATGATGCAACTTTTGCTAATTCAGCTGAAAAGGAAAATGGACGGAAGTAATTTAGCACTTACCTTTGGCTTATCCTTTTATATAGTTTGCACATATAATCTACAGGGAGCGGGGTGTCCTATTATTTTTATCTCTATTAGCTCTTCAGATGAAAAGTTGTCTTGTTGAGTTGCAGTAACAGTGGCTGGATCTAGATCATTCCTGTAGGGCTTAAAGTTTTTATTAGAACAACATGCTGCATACTGTTTTGCAAAGTCCCTTCCATATTTTTTTAAAAAATTGTTAGCTATGGTGAATGGGTGTGGGTCGTTAGCTTTGAATGGGTGCCCTCTGTCTTTCAAGTGAAGGTGTACTGCTGATTCTTGTGTCAAGTGGAGATGTACTACCAGAATCAGCAGTACACCTCTACTTGAAGGACAAAGCGCACTCATTCAACAATGAAGATGTACACATATTAGACAGAGAAGAGGGTGGCTTGAGAGAGGGGTCAGGGAAACCATTCATGTGATTATTGAAAACCCCTCTCTCAACAGAGGTGGAGGGCTCAGGCACAGCCTATCTGCCACTTATCAGGCAGTGATTTCAACAATAGCCAGACAAATTAAAAGTACTTCATGCCTCCACCACCCATAGGTAACATAGGTTTCAGCACTTTAGGCCATTGTTCACCTAATGGCCAATTGAGGCTATTGTCCACCTAAGGAGCCTACTCAGGCCATCTTTCATTTTATGAGCCTATTTCAGACTAGGATGACAAGAGGTCAAAGTGAACTACCTTTCCTCAGACTGACGAAGCTGTAGCAAAATGCTTCAATCTCTCAAGAAAAGAAGACCACTTGCCATGACTCCACTTCCAGACAGGATGGGGTTTGGGGGCATGCTTTCACCCATGCTATCTAACTGGGGAGATCAGATGACTCCACTCCCACTGTACATAGAATGAAAGTTAGTGTGCTGAACTAACTATGGTTAATCTTAATAGTTTCAAGTTTGCTTACTTCCAGTAACCACATATAAGATTAGTCATAGTTAATTAGTTGATTTGTCAGGTTGAGATAATGTGACAAATTGTGGTTGATGTAAACTAAAAGGAAAAGCTTTTGCATGCTGCTGGCAGTTAAAAAGGAGGCTTGCACCTCCGTCCGGTCTCAGTATATGCACTTGACTCAGCATGCAGCCTGAACACAATAAGTATGTACAACAAAGCACAACCAGAATAATCCCCCTTTTTAAAGAGGGAAAAGCTGGCAAGAATGAGTTGCCTTAAGTCCCCACTAGAGGAGAAAGGCAGGGGGGAAATGGAACGAATGAATGAAAGAATGAAAACTCAGTACTAACAGTTAATTAAGAAGTAGTAGTACTTTGGCAGAATTGGCCCTTCGTAGGGAAAATTAGACATTCAGATTTATTTTTTAGACCTTGATCTTACTTTTTCTACTAAATGTATTTTGCAGAATTAGAAGATAAGTAAAATATATTTGTTGGGAGATTTTTGGGCTGTTTGGCCCGAAAAACTCACAACAATTATCAGATCCTGGCCATGAAAGCCTTCGATAATACATTAAAATACATTTATTTATTTATTTACACAGCTTTCTTGGGGGGCGGCAATGTGTAGCCTGCATAATTAACTTGTAAACCACCCAGAAATTGCTTTAAGTGCTATGGGGTGGTATATAAGCAGAACACTTTGCTTTACTTTTAGTCAAACTCAATATATCCAAAACATTAAATACTTTTAAATCTAACATACTTTGAGCTTCACAGACTTAAGAAATTTGAAGGGTTGCATAGATTGAAACAATAAATGCAAGCTTTTTCACTTTGCTCATTTTTTCTTGATCATATGGATATATGCTTGAACATCCATCAATTTCTTTCACTTGATGCAGAAAATGGAGGAATCTGATGCAATGGGAGTGGGGAGAAGTCAAAGTTTTTGCTGAGTGAAGGGTTTTGTACCCTGTTCTTAGATCTAAAATTGCATTTCTATGCCTGATACCTGAAGGTATTCTATATTCTGCACTATATTATGGAACATTTGAAAGTACTTTGTTTAAAGTTTCAAGGTTTTGGAATATTGCTTGTTTAAGAAACCGCATAAGTGCATTGGCAACGATGTTACAGCTTATCTTATTTGCTTTGAATTTCATATTCAAAGTGCTTGCCATGTACTGGCATGCAGTTGTTTTTAAAATACTTCTTGACAATGTATTTTACTCGTCATTCTGGATTAATGAGAGTTCCCACCCAATTTCTCTTCATATTTCTATTTCTCCTGTTCTTTAGGTCTGATGGTAGGAAGAGGGAGAGAATGTAGTTTTGTGACCCACCCCCACCCCCACATCCTTGTTCCCAACAAGGCCTCCGTATCGCTAGCTGGAGAAGCTGCCGTTTGAAAAGCACTTGCAAGGTCCACTTGAGCCCACTAGGCTAATTGCAAAAGTCTTCTTCCTAATAAGGAGAATGTGCTGCAAGTTTGCTATAGACTATCTTGACATATTTTCCTTAAAATAAATAAAAAAGTATAATAAACAGAGAAGTTGGATTTATGCCCTAGCACAGTATGTAGAAGACTCACAGTTAAAACTTTTCCATCTCAGCAGCAGCTTACTCAACTCCTGTAGTTCCCTTTGTTCAGTTCGTGGGAGGATCTGTATTCTGGAAATACTGAAATTTCAGCTTTAGAAAAGGAAAACCCTAAAGCATTTCTAATAGAAATAAAAGTAGGAAATATGACAGCTTTTCTTAGAATCATAGAATCGTAGAGTTGGAAGAGACTTCACGGGCCATCCTGTCCAACCCCCTGCCATGCAGGAACCCCCATCACAGGACGCCCGGCAGGCGGCCATCCAGCCTCTGCTTAAATACCTCCAAAGAAGGAGACTCCACCACCCTCTGTGGCAGCATATTCCACTGCCGAACAGCTCTGGAATATGCTGCCACGGAGGGTGGTAGAGTTTTTAAGTAGAGGCTAGATGGTCTAGTCATTTTTGAGAGTTGTGATGGATAGAAATATGGTCAACAAATATATTTAACTTACTATACAAGAATTAAACCTGGTTGAAACAAGATGACAGTAAGAGAAATATGTATCCCATAACATCAGTATGGATGGGGGAATCATAATTGTGAAGAAACATATAACCTATTTATTAAATTAAAAAAATTGTAATTTGAGCTGACCATATCTAAAATTTGTAAGGCAGCAGTTAAAATGCCAACAGTTTTCTGCTCTTAAGTAGAATTGCTCTTAAGTCGAGCTGCTCATAAGTCAGAATACCACTGTGTGTGTGTGTGTGTGTGTGTGTGTGTGTGTGTGTGTGTGTGTGTAAAGAGAGAGAGAGAGAGAAGAAGAAGAAGAAGAAAAAGAGAGATGAAAAATATAGATAATCTGTTTAAGATATGCTAGAATGTTGGGAAAATTATAGGGAAGTGTTAAGTCCAACTCTACCTTTAACACAGGCCATATAATTATTTTAAAATTCCAGAAAATATTAAAGGAAAGACTTTTATTTTCTATTGAGTTGCGAATATTAGACTAAATGTAGACTATGATATATATTCCTAATTTTACAAAGAATTATTTGTTGCCTGCTATTCCGAGATATTTGTGATACTGTGACTGATAGATAGTCTTTTCACAGCTGGGGAAGAATGCCAGGAATGCTTAAGTGCTCTTGAAAATAGGCCATGGTTTAATAAAGCTGTACAAAAGGGAATGAAATTTTTTGTGATCCTTGAAGCTTGCTATTAATCTACCTGCTTCAATTATAAAATGAATAGGGTGACCCTCAACTCAGTAACCTTCCAGTGATATTGACTATGATGTTGCTAGACATTCTAGTAGATTATTGCTTTGTTATTATAAGTTAGTTTTAAGATATGCTCAGCTACACACACACACACACACACACACACACACTTTTGGGCTGAAAATCGGTGCAAGAAGAGAATCCCAGCCCTCTCTTTATATCACAATCACAATCTGAATCCATATATGGCCACTGTTCTTCTCTTGTATTATGTATTCAGGGTAAAAGTAATAATCAATTTACATAAAAGATACATGAATGCTTCAGGTACCATCCTCAATGTCCAGTCTAATTAGTTTTTCCTCACAAGTAACTCCACTCATTCTAATGAATTTTATGCTCTCCATAGTTTATATGTAGTTCAACATTGGCTAATTTTAATAAAAACAAAAACCTGCAAGCATTTTTCAAAGAAGATCTCAAGGATTTACTCAAAAGATTAACTGCTATGGAGAAGAGGATTTGTCCTTATGATCGACAAAAGGGAAGCATCTTGAAGAAAATCATCTGAAGAAATATTTATACAGTGGTACCTTGTATAAAGGAATTAATGCGTTCCAAATGAAATTCCGTTAAGCAAATTTTCCTTTGAACAAATTTCCCCATAGGAAAGTATTGAAAACAGTGTAATCCCTAATCGTGACCATTTTTCTGTTGTACAGATTCGCTCCATAGGCAATTCTGTTAGGCAAATTCCCCCTATCTCCTGATTTTTTTTATGTTGTACAGATTTTATCTTATACAAACCATTTGTCATACGAGGGTCTACTGTATGTTGTCATTTTCTCCACCTCACCTCCCCACCTGATAACCCCTCATCACCCCAAATGCCCTCCCTCCAGCCTAACACCTCACCTGCCTCTTGATCACCCCTCCACAGCCTGGATGTCCCCCCTGGAAGCCCACCACCACCACCAGCAGCCACCAGCCTGTCCATATGACCTGCAAGGCCAAATGCCCCCTCCAGCCTGCCTCTTCCCCTACCCCCTTAGTAGCATGCCACCAGTGAAATTGCCCCACACCCATAACCCCATGGCTATGACTGACCTTGTTTTTACAGTTTGGTGCCAGCTGCCACAAACACAAGGACACACACACACACTGACAAAAAACATTTAGATTTAAGCTCAAGTGCATGTGACTTGAGCCTGACTCCAAAATAAATGATTGGTCTGGCAGTTTATTCCGGCAGTGGGATCAGGCCCTAGGCTAAGCATTAATCATTATTTCTTTGTCATCTTCAGCTATAAATTCACAAAACCTGCAGGCTTTCAGAACATTTCATTAGATTAGATGGGGGGAAACAATTTGTTATGCTTTACAGTATTTTCTTTTGCAATGGAATTTAAGAGCGTGAATACACGGTTCTTAGGCAATCTTCCATCCATAGCCATACAGTACTTGCTTTTCTTGAGCACTATTTCAGTAGTGTGTTCAGACAGGTAATGCCTGGGATTGTGTAAAATTCAGGAAGGAAGGAAGGAAGGAAGGAAGGAAGGAAGGAAGGAAGGAAGGGGGTTAACACTTGCAGCTCTTACTGAGATCCACTTGACAATAAGTCTCATGGGGTAGGTGTGTCTTCCAGAGCTGCCTTCCAGGTTTCCTTATCATTCATATGGACTCCCTGGCTCCAATATATGTTGATGTTATTATCACTTGCTAAACGTTTTAAAGATTTAAACAAATTAATAAGGACAATTTTTTTCACAGCAGATGGAAGTAAAGCCTCCTATCACCAAGTGACCGTCATTACTTCCTTATTAGCCTAGTTGGGTTTTTTTTTCAGCAGTATGCTGGCCAGTCCAGCGGGGGAAAGTTTTACTGTATTTAGAAGGTACCTCTCTTTCTCCATGGAGGGTACCTTTTCTCCCCACCCCAAATCAGGCATTGTGCCCTCCAGATCAAAAATCTGGGGCCTTTGCATTATTTTAACAGCTGCATATGTGAAATGTTTAAGAAGTTGCTGTGTATTAGAGAAGAGGCCATCACTGTCCAAGAAGAAAAGTTTGTGTGTGCTTGAATCTTTCAGTATTCCCAACCAAAGAAAATTCATTGCACATGAAGCTAAAGTGGTATATTATGAAGGAGAATCTAAAACAAACATACAGTGGTACCTCTATTGACGAGTGGCTCTACTTATGAGCAGTTCTACTAAAGAGCAGAAAACCTTTGGCATTTTAACTGCTGCCTTACAAATTTTAGATGCGGTCTGCTCTACTTATATTTTTTTTTTTTTTTCAATTATTTATTATTTATTATTATTATTATTATTTTTAGATACAGCTACTCATGAGTTGTTTGACTTATGAGCATGCATTCGGAATGGATTAAACTCATAAGTAGAGGTACCATTTAGTTTAGATACAGGGTCAGACTTCTCCTTCCTCTACCCACTTTGCAGGATTCCTTCTCACCCACCCACCTACCTACCTACTCATTGCATCACTGCTCAATCCATTCATCATTTCCCCTAATGCTCCTTGTAGCATTGGGGTGGGGGTGGGGTGGAATTCTATGGGTTGGTACAAGAAGGAGGAGGTGGGGAATTCCGTTTGCACCAAACCGCAAGTTGCGCACACCTAAATTTGAATTGTGTACACAACTCTGAATGTCCACTGTAATCCCCCATGATCTGCAACAGTATATTTTATGTGGTATAAATACTCTGAATTTTTAACTAGCAAGGATGGAATGCTTTAGGATTAAGCTCAACAGGTGACACAAATGC
This sequence comes from Phrynocephalus guinanensis, assembly GCA_037367245.1. NCBI lineage: Eukaryota > Metazoa > Chordata > Lepidosauria > Squamata > Agamidae > Phrynocephalus > Phrynocephalus guinanensis. The sequence continues at coordinate 101,680,078 of CM074733.1, read as the reverse complement.
TCAGATTGCCTTGAGACTCACTACAACATCCCAATTATTTTGTTTGTGTGGTAGATTTAACCACCTTTGTTACTAGTTGAGAGGCTAACTATAGCGCAACTGCAGTGTTTTTGGAATTTTGTTTTTAAATATTTTGCTACCAACATGCTGATCTGTAGTGCTGTAAAGAATTAGTTGATTCTTTATTTTTATTAGTCAAAAGCTGTAATAAAGAGCCATAATGCAGTAACTGTTCAACATAGCTGTTAACTCCAGTATATTTAATGCAGATGGGTTTATGTGTTTATTATACGTGAATGTCCTGTGTTGCAGCACTCTAGCTTATAATTTTTCCAGGCTGAATCCTAACGCCAAAAAAGCCAAAAAAAAAAGCTTGTCATTATGATGGAGCTAAACCAGCCAAATGCTCTTCCTTGTGTACTTATCAGCAAAGTAGTGACTGGTCTCTATTTCAATTTCACACACTAGTGAAGGAGTAATGAAGGCTTACAAATATAAGCTGAGACATTTATCAGTAACCCAATATCAGTAAGTAATGACTTCTTACAAATATAAGCTGAGACATTTATCAGTAACTCAATTCTTCATGGATCTCTTCCTAGCAGCACACTGATATTCATGGCAGTGATAATCTATTTGTATTCCAGTTAAAGCCCTATATGCACAATTTGCAATACATCTGACAACCAAAATCATACAGGTGTTCTGCAGTTGCACTGTTTCATTTGCTTCCTTTTCTGCCTTTGCTTCTTGGGAGGAAAGCAATAGCAAACCTAGATAACATCCTAAAGAGCAGAGACATCACTTTGCCAACTAAGGTCAGGATAGTCAAAGCTATGGTTTTTCCAGTAGTGATGTATGGAAGTGAAAGCTGGACTATAAAGAAGGCTGATCGCCGCAGAATTGATGCTTTTGAGCTGTGGTGCTGGAGGAGAGTCTTGAGAGTCCCCTGGACTGCAAGGAGATCAAACCTATCTATCCTGAAAGAAATCAACCCCGAATGTTCACTGGAAGGACAAATTTTGAAGGTGATGCTCCAGTACTTTGGCTACTTCATGAGAAGAGAGGACTCCTTGGAAAAGGCCTGATGTTGGGAAAGATTGAAGGCAAAAGGAGAAGAGGATGGCAGAGAATGAGATGGTTGGACGGTGTCATCGATGCAACCAAAATGAATTTGACAAAACTCCGGGAGGCAGTGGAGGATAGGAAGGCCTGGCGAGCTCTGGTCTATGGGTCATGAAGAGTCGGACACAACTGACGACTGAACAACAACAACAACAACAACAACTGCCTTTGCATGTGAGTTCCAGTTTCACTTTTGATTAGTACATTTGCAGTTTGATCCTAGTGTTTTAAAACTAAAGACTCTTTCAGAAATACAGTTTGTTCTACTTTAAGGGCCAGGTTCTACAGTGGCCTTATTGGATTTGTTGTGATATCCAAAATATGTCTCTTATGTTGAAATTGCATACAGAAACTATGCAACATCAGTAGGGGTTTAGCATAAATTGCACTGATCTGATGCATATAAGAAAATGCTAGTTAGGTGAACATTAGTCACTAAGAATCACTTTTAATATAAGTGATTATTTGAAAAGATCCAGCTTTTGGAAATAATTTGTGTATTGATTGGAAATAGACCAAGGAAGGATGCTAAAGATAAGGACTAAGGAAGAGAAAGGACTGGTAATTGACAGAGTTTTGGCAGGGGTCATGGAACAGTAAAAATAAGGGTAGAAGAGAGGTGGATTCATGGTGGCAATTTCCTGTCTGCTGATCACTGGAAACTCGGGTTTATCTGTGTTATGCTACATAGTTGAGCACTCCCTGCTCATGCTTTCCTAACTAGATTGTGTCCCCCTTTTTATTTCCTGTCTGTTGCTTTTTGCAAAATGAAATAAACTCTCATGATCCAGGATTACTTTTGCCGCCTAATGAGAATATTTTACTGTTAAAGAATGTATTGTATTGCCTTCAGGAATTGAACCACTTGACTGTGATATGTTCTGACACTTGGCGGTTGTATTATCAGCACGGTAGTAGCTGCCTTTCTTTCCAGTTTTCCTTAATTGGAAATGGATACATAGGGTAATATTGTGTCTTCTCTGAGCCATAAACAGTTACCCAGTATTTGAACATTCCCAGGGGGAAAATGTTTAAGTGTTCCCAGGCACTATGTTTGAATCTCAGTTGTCAGCAGTATGTTCACCTATACTATTCTAAGATGTGTTTTTAAGCAAAGCGCATTTAAATGTTTTTATATTGATCTCAGTTGAGTGATCTCAGAACAAATAGTGATATCAGTTTTATTCATGAAAGGGTGAACTGTATTTCATGGGATGTGGAAAAGACTTAGATCATATTTTAAAATATTTGAAACTTTTACTAATTTTACTAATTGAAAGTTGCCTGTTTCTGTCTTTCTGTACATCAATAGTATTTTTGTAAGGATAGATTCATTTTTTTTTCCATTAACAACAAACAAGACTTGGTCAAAGGAAAGTGGCTGAATAATTGACTTGCTGGTGTTTTGAGAGAATATCCAACTGCAACCGAAGGTTACGCAGAGTTTTGTGACCTCTCATAGTTTGTATCTGATATAGGTCAAGCTGATACTATTTCAATTCAGTGGTACTTTGGATAACGAATTTAATTTGTTCTCAGAGGCAATTCATTATCCAAAAAAAATTGTTATCTGAAACATGGTTTCCCATAGGAATGAATGGGAAACCAATTAATCTGTTCCAGAACCTAGGAAAATGACACAGATACCTGATTTTTTTTTGCTCAAAACTCTTTATAAAGTGCACTTTAAAGGTACAAATGTGATGCAGCCTGGGATAACTCTTTTTTACCGATGCATGCTGGAAGTTCGTTTCCCGAGGCAGTCCATGGGGAAAATTCGTTATCTGAGGCAGCCCATAGGAAAATTTGTTATCCGAGGCAGTCCATAGAAAAAAATCATTATCCAAGGCATACCTATACCTAGAAATTGTGATTCGTTATCCAAAAAATTTGTTATCAGGAGCATTCGTTATCTGAGGTATTACTGTACTATACATATGTGTTTAAGGCCTATGAACATCCATACCTAAATGTTTCTTTTATTGGCTTGGATCCAGTAAATGATGAATAGAACTGCAACTGACTTCACAATATGAAACAAAAATGCATCTGCAGGTAGAGTATTTGAGCCTATTTGTTAATGAAGTTCATCTGAATCTATGTGTGATACAGTGTAGTCAGCTTTAGAGGGTTTTTTTAGTATCTCTGGAGGGGTTTTTGTGCACCCACAAGTATTTATTTATTTATGTATTTGACTTTTATACCACCCATCTAGCCCTAGGGCTACTCTGGGCAGTTTACAACATAAAATAGCACAACAAAATAACACATTTAACAAACCAAAACATAAACAACATAATATAAGCAAAACATACATAAATCAACAGCAATAAACTAAAGTAAAGCTGAACTAAAAGTAAAAATAGCCAGCAGATTGTTAAATAAAAACAAAACAAAACAAAAAAGATAATAAGCAGTAAAAAGAAGAATAAATGTTTGGTAAATAAGGAAAGTCCATTTTTAATAGTTTTTTAAAAGTTTGAAGCAAGGGTGCCAGGTGAATTTTTGGAGGTAGATGGTTCCACAACTGGGGAGCAACCACTGAGAAGGCCCTACTCCTTGTTACAACTTTCCAGGCCTCCCTCGGGGTTGGGACTCCCAGGCGTCTTGCCTGACTAGCACGGGTGATCTGGGCAGTTCTTCTTCTAGGCAGGAGCTGCTCTGTTAGGTACTGAGGACCCAAACCGTTTTGGGCCTTGTATGTTAACGTCAAAACCTTGAAGTCAATACGAAAACATACCGGCAACCAGTACAGAGCTGCCAGCATGGGGGCAATATGATTTTCTGAAACTCTAGCCATGAAGGGAATGACCAGGTTCTTCTGTTGGCTCTGTGTCTCAGGCTGATCCATTGTTTTTCTCGTTGAAGGCTCACTTTGGCTATCCACAGGCCTTAAGTGCTGTCTTCAGGTGCTTCTCTTCCTTCTTCTTGGCTTCTGTGAATGTGGGGATGCTCACTGCTCTGTGGGTTAGGGTCCTGATGACTCCTGATTTGTGTTGTAACGGATGATGCAAGTCAAACAGTAAGTACCAATCTGTGTGGGTGGCTTTCCTGTGACCTTCTACTCCCAGACCACGGTTGGGTCTGAGGATGACTGCATAATCCAGGAAAGCCAACCTGTTGTCTTGGGTGTCTTCTCTTGTGAAGGGTGACATTAGGTCAAAGTAAACTAGAAAACGGAGGACTCGTAATTAGCTTTCCTCAGACTGATGAAGCTGTTTGGGTGAGCAGCAAAATGTTTCAGTCTCTCAAGAATAAAAGTCCAGTTGCCATGACTCAACTTCCAGATAAGCTAACCTGGAGGACTGAGAATCTTCACAGACTGGGGGAAAATGCATTTTCAAAGCTGAACTGGGAAATACGTAAGCTGAAATTCTGACTTATGGTGACCCTTTTTAGGATTTTCCAGGTAGAGATGACTCAGAAGGGATTTATAATCTCTTCTTCTGGGGGGCATTCTAGGACTATGCAGGTTGGCCTAGGCTGGTTCTTCTCCCTGGAGGCACAGCGAGGAATCAAACTTCCAACCTCTGGCTCCACCACCAGATGCCTAGACCACTAAGCTATCCAGCCAGCAACAAGCAATATTACATAGTAAAGTTACCTAGCAGCATTCTGTATTCCAAAAAATTCTTTTGCTTTCTTTATACTCCACTTTTTATAAATATTTGCTTTGTCTAAAATATGCAGTTTGTTTAAGACATCAAGTCATTAGTTTACAGAACAGCTGAGAATGCTTTCCTTTGTTTAACATTCAAATGCAGCCAAATCAATAAACTATCTTAGTGTGTGGCTTTTCTTACTAAGCCTACTGCACTTTTATTAGTATCAGTAGCTGTGTGTGTGTGTGTGTGTGTGTGTGTGTGTGTGTGTGTGTGTGTGTGTGTGTGTGTGTGTGTGTGTGTGTGTGTGTGTGTGTGTGTGTGTGTGTAGAGACACTGCTTTTTTTATCCATTTCAGTGGCTGCTCTAGAAAAAGTAGTGCTGCAGAGAGCATGGAGTTTAGTAGCATTATCTTTGTTGGCCCGTTGGAAATTAAAATAAAAGACAGTTAAAATTGAGGTAGGCAGTAATGTGTGAGATCACAGAATAAAAGAATAGTTGGGTTTGAAGGAACATATAAGGCCATCAAGTCCAACTCCACTACTCAGTGCAGGAATATGAATATTATATATCACTGAGATCTCATGCTTATATGAATGAGGAATATTTTATACACTCACCCACTCCTGCAAACAGTTCTGTGCCTCGCACAGCCACAAATAAATCTATTCTATAGAAATGTGTTTCTTTGCATGAGATTAATGTGTCTGCATAACACTTTTAAACTAGTATTGGAAAAAATACTGTACATGTAAGCCATTTTGGAATGGCTGAAATGATACAGTGCTATTCTGATTCTGTCATCACTCTCTTCGGTCCATCACTGAAGCCCTTTCCTTCTGCATGTTTGTAGCTTCTCTACTCATACCCCTGCCTTAGAAAAAGTTAAACAACATTGGGAATAGTTAGTTTAAGATTCTTTGGCCAATTTTTCCATTTTTGTTCATAAAAGAACTAGTTTCATTTGGATTTGATATAAGGGGATCCTAATAATTGTGCCTAGAATTACACCAGTTTTTCTTTAAGCTTTTTCCCCCATGAATGTGTAGATTAGAATACCACCCAATTTTACCGTGTTTTGTGTTACTCTGTTTAGATGCACTAAGTACTTAGAATGAAATAATACTTGGAAATCAGTTGGTTTAGTTGAATCTCCTTCAACTCTCAAATGAATCTTTTTGCAGAGTTTTATTGTCAAATGCTGTAAATTACTTTTTCAGCATATCAGTGGGACCTTTTGAGATTATCTAAGTAGTGAGCAGGTTTAAGATTTCTGTGCTTCTGTTCCTTCCTTTGGCAAAACCAGAGAGATGTCTCTGTATTCTTTTTTGTTACTTCATGGTTTCAGTAGCACAATCAGTTGATCAAACCAAATAAAAGGTGGAGGGAGGTTTATTGTTGGAGTTAAATGGTTAAAATTATTTTTGTAGCTCTGTTTATACATAGATGATGGTGTTAGCAGCAGAAGCAGATTGGCACTAATTAAAGGCTAATTGTTGCTGATTAAAGTTTTATTTTTCAGTGTGAATTTGACTCATAGAAAATGTGATCAAGTCACATAAACCTAAAATTTCCAAGAAACCTTTAATCAGGAGTAATTTGCATCTGCTGATGACATTACCAGCTGTGCACATTGAGCTGCCCAGTAGGATTTCAGTCACTGGGTACAATATAGAAGCAACACACTTTTGTCTGCTTTCATCAAGCAACTTTCTATATTTTTGTGCATCATTTTGTATGCCCATCAACACATGTATGCATATAATTCTTTAAATAAACTGGTGTAGAATGGAAAGAGAGGGAAGATAACAAGAGCCTGAGAAGTCCACACCCAACCAACACTTTTGCATTCTTATGGAGGTAGAGGGCAACTGCTTTTCATTCTATTTTCTTGTTCTGGAGATCTCTGAGCTATGGGACATGAGCAGTTCAGGTGTCTGTAGGGTTGCTAGCAGAAAGAGAAAGCAAATAACTTGTGTATGGAATAACTTAAATTGTTCTGACCAAAATGCACCGAGTGGCTATGTCGTTGGATATCCACAACTAAAATAGTAACAACAATTTCCACAAAAATGGAGGAATGCATAAATAAAGCTGAAAAGCAGCTGCAACAAGGGTAGCTTTTTCTGATAGGCACTTTCTTTCTTTCTACATACATACATACATACATACATACATACATACATACATACATACATACATACATACATACATACATACATACATACATACATACATACAATTTATATGCCACCCACTACTCACTAGCTTTAGGCTACATTATCAGGAAATGTTTTATTATAAGGCCTCTGACCTGACCTAGTGCATATAAACTTCCATATCTACTCTGATTCCTACTTATGGGCACTTCTATATTCCACATTTTTTCTCTTACCCCTCACTCATATTCTTTAGATAAAGGCTAAAGCCACAGGGTTAGAGCAAGAATGGGTGAAATGTGGCCTTTTGCAATGTTCCTGGACTGCTTGGCTCAGCCTCTGTGAATCTCATAACTAATGATGAATGCTGAGAGCTACAGTCCTGCAAGATGCAGGGTTGCATTTTCCCATCCCTGAGTTACAGGCTTGCCATGTATCTGTGATTCTCAGTGCATAATAAAGCAAACTGTGTGCTGCTTATAACCTCTTTGCTGTATTTGTGTTGTATATTGTTCGTTGTGTTTTTTTTAAATGTTAAAGTCACTTGGACAGTTTCTGCTATAAATGAGTATATTTTTTAAAAATAGATCTGCTTTGAGTCCTAGATCAATCTGATTATGTATGTAGTCTGATACCTCTTGGAGTGCATGTGCATAAATATTTCATTTGAGATGGTCAGATAATTTACTAAATATTGATGTAGAATAATATCAGGTCAGAGTGAGACAGCAGCAATTAGATGAAGTCACTTGAGGGAGGACATTGGATCAGAGTTCAAGCCAGGCAGCTGGGCTGGGCAGAGATAAAAGGCTAGACAATAATCTATACAAAAGAGAATGGTCTGTTCTCCTTTAGAGGGATACACTTAATATTAAGCAAGCAGATTTCTCCTTGCCCAGTCCAATCTCATTTTCTTCCTTCTGTCTCATTGCAGCCCCCTTTATGCTTCTGAAATGTGCTCCAGGGTGTTTCCTAACTCCAGGAAATCTAGTACTGGAGTAGTGGAACAGTTGATCTGTGCATGGTATCTTTCTGGCTGCTATCTTTTGTCAATTGTGTTTATCATTCTGGACTGATTCGATGAAGAAGAGAATGTAGGATAATGTCTTTGAAAATGGAGTCAAGCATTTGGAGTGTGTCCCTGCATATGCATAGCTGTGCTTAGTGTGCTAGTAAGTAGTGGAGCAAAGTGGAATAATAAGGTGAACAGAATTTCCACAAAGATGTGATTAAAGTTTATGCCAGTATGGCTTTCAGTGGTCTAGCATAACTGTGGCCATCATGCTATTCAAGGAAATATGCTTGCTCAGGTAAAGTGGTGCATATTATTTCTACAGAAATGTATACAACACAACATAATTCCCAAGCAGATTCTTATTGAATGTGGCCACTTCTAACTAGATATATGTTGATAGATTGTTGAACACATTATAAACACTGTTGTGAGTTCCCTGGAAATAGAATGTTAGGGTTTTGTTTTGGTTTTAATCAGTTTAACTGCCTTAGGTGGTCAATTGCAACAGGAAGTAAAAGAAACCATAAAGTCAAGTGTGGAAGTATCTGTAAAGTATGCATATGTTGAGCAGGGGCAAAATATATCATACGTAATTCTCAAAAATGACATTAAAAGAGTGTTTTGTGGTTTTGGATATTCTCTGGATTATACTGTTGTCCCTATGATGTGGTTTGTAAGTGGGGGGTTGCTTGTTTTTAAAAAGAACTTTCTTACAGTCAAAGCAATATGCATGCCAGAAGTGAGGACTGGGTAACAGAATACAGTATATCTATAATACAGTATTTTACAAATTCCTGAGTTGAATGAGTATTTGATGTTATTGGGTCCATAAGGGTTTTTGAAAAAGTGCTTTTAGTCATAAAAACAAATAACAACACTTTATTGAAAAGGCAGTTTCGTTTTGAGAAGGAAGTATTGAAGCAAATACTTTCAGTGCCACAAAAGAGGCAGAAGTGTGTTGTCCTGCCTCCATCCCAAAGGTGTAATTTTATAAACATGCAAAGGGAAAACATATTGCTTTTCTGGCACTAGTACTAGACAGGAAAGGAAATGGAATATGGGAGATTTGAAACAGAAAAAGTTAAAGATAAAACAGTGCTATTGAATAAAAATCTGTAGTTCACATAGAAATGTGTTTAAAAGCAAACTGAAACAATAAAAGGTGTTTTTAGCAGAAAATGGGTTACACATATGGGAATGCGGGTATTCCTGCTATTTCGCTTGGAAACAGTACCCAAAGTTTGACATTCCATTGTTCTGCATTAGTTGACCTTGTTATTTATTTATTTATTTATTTATTTATTTATTTATTTACCTCTGATCTTCCCGAAGGAACTCCGGGCGATGCAGAACAATAAAATATAATGATCAAAAAACAAATATCAAACAGAACCCCAGTCTTCTCTGGGCTGAGTCGGAACCTGTTAGTCCTGGTCCATTCCATGACCACATCCAGGCAGGAGTCGAGGGTCTGTACCACCTCCGCTGCAGAGGTGGTAAAGGAGAGATAGAGCTGCATGTCATCAGCATACTGATGACAGCAAACTCTAAATCCCCTATTGACCTCAGCCAGTGGCCTCATATAGATGTTGAACAGCATGAGGGAGATTGCCGACTCCTGGGGCACCCCACAAGGGAACATCCAAGGAGCTGACAACTCTTCTCCCAGCTGAACATGCTGGGAATGGACACCAAGGAAGGACCAGAGCCAGCTATAAGCTGTACCTCCAATCACCACCTCAGAAAGCTGACCCAGCAGGATACAGTGGTTGACGGTATCGAAGCCCGCTGACAGATCCAGGAGGACCAACATGGTAGAGCAACCCCTGTCAGCCCCCCTGAGAAGGTCATCTTGCAGTGTGACCAGGGCAGTCTCAGTCCCCCGACGTGGCCTGAACCCGGACTGGAATGGATTGGGAACCCAATCCTCCAGGTACATCTGGAGCCAGATGGCAGCCACTCTCTCAATCACCTTGCCCAGAGTCACCTTGGAAAAGTCACTTTCAGTTCACCAGAAAGCATTTCTGAGTCCTCCGACATGCCCAGAAAGGCCCTTGGGGGTCCCAAAAGTGCTTTCTAGTCATCCAGAGGTCACTTCCAGTTTTCCAGAAGTCACTTCCGGTTTGGTGAGAAGCAGTTTTGAGGCCTCTGAAGACCCGGGAAGGCTGTTGGAGGCCCATTCAGAGCAGTAATAGGCCTGGGGTAAGTGCAAGAGGCTCCAAACAGGCCCCCCAGTCCCAACCTGACCCTGCATCTGCATATCGCGGATTTTCAATTATCACAGGTCAGGTTGGGTCCCTAACCCCTGTGATAGGTGGGGGGTTACTGTATAGAAGCAAAACACTTTGCTTATTGCGTTGCTTTTGCACATTTGAACCAGTCTGCATCGCAATGGGCAAGCTGACGTGTCCAAAAATACCACCAAGAGGAAGAGAATGGTAAACCACTGATGGTTACCTACCTTTTTTTCAGTGCTGAAAACTGCACTTAGAAATTGATTGGAAGTAATGCACCACAAATATGCTTAGATTACTAGTTTAATTAGAAGAACTTGTCTTTAAGAATACTGTACTATACCATTTACAGCAGAGATTCAAGGGTAGATATCAATTTTTAAAAACAAAATTGACAAAATAATTACAATTGTTTTTCCCTTGCTTTTTAAATTAGGGTCATTGTGTGTTTTCGCCTCTGTCTTCATTGTTACTTTGAAGTTCAAGAAGATAGCTAGTACTGTAATCCCCCCCTCCCGAGAGCAAAGCAAGACAGAGGGCCACACAATAATTTGTTTATTCATAAACAAATTTTCTTTCCCCTCATTTATACAACTTGTGGAACTGCCGTAAGTTTTCCAAACCTAGGATCTGGGATCCAGAGAACTACTTGGTTGTTTCCATCTATTGCAGTGTGATTGGTGGAATGTGGTTACAGAGTTCTCATGATCTTCAACATGTACACCCAGTCCTTTTCAGAACTTGGAGTTCAATCGATGGTCTGGCTGTCCTAGTCACACAAGGCACTAAGGAAACTGGGGGCAGTACTGATATGTGTATATTTCTGTTGTTTATAAAATGAAGGACTCTGTTGTACCTGCAGAGTTTGTACCTCCTATTAGCATTCTGTTGTGGTCTCCAGTAGAGTGGCAGCCAGACTCTCTGTGAATTGGAGGGAATCTGGTGCGTCTGCTCTTTTGCTTTAAAAAGAACCTAGCCAGTAAAAATGTCTTGCCATTCCAAATACTTGTTTTATTAAAGCGTTCTGCTTATATAACCCAATAGCTCTTCAAGCACTCTCTGAACAGTTTACAATTTAATTATGCAGGCTACACATTGCCCCCCCCCAAGCAAGCTGGGTACTCCTTTCACTGACCTTTGAAGGATGGAAGGCTGAGTGAACCTTGAGGGGGCTACTTGGGATTGAACCCCAGGTCGTGAGCACAGTTTTACCTACAGTACAGGCATTTAACCATTGCGCCACAAGGCTTACAGAAGTCTTCCTTGAGAGCTTTGATGAATTGTAAGATATATATCCAGGGATGGCTGGTACCTTGCTGTGCATGAGAAAACTGATAATTCGTTCAGTATCTATTCCCAGAGGTTCCACACTCTGCCTTCTGCAAGTAGAACCAGCCTGTGAAGTTTTGGGCATGCTGCACAGTCCAAGGATGCCCCCAGAAGAAAGGAACAGTAAACCACTTACCTGGAAAACCTTCTTAAAGTTGTGGGAAAGAGTGGATCCTAATATGTCGTTGATGGGTACTATAGTACTAAAAACTGCAGAGTGCAAAAAGGTCAAAGCTCAATGATTCCCATCCAGCCACAAGCAAAGGTGATTGGTCCACACAATAGAGCAACTAAGGACACCCATCAGCTACATATTAGTATCATTGCTACCCCTGATTACATTGAAACTTCTTAATCCCTCTATCACAATACAATGACTAACACCTATTGTCCTGCATAGGACAAGCTTCCTCTTTCCCACAACTTTTAAGAACCCCAGTCTCACTCACTCTATAACCCCAGAGCACAGAGAGAAACTCCTTGTTCTCTGAGCAACCTTGCCCTCTGAAGATGCCAGCCACAGAGTCTGGCAAAACGTCAGGAAGAAAAACTTCCAGAACATGGCCAAACAGCCTGAAAAACTCACAACAACTATCAGATCCTGGCCATGAAAGCCTTTGAGAATACACTGTTAGATCTCTCTAATACCTTTAAAATGACCCTTTGCTTCACTTTCCGCCTCTCAGTTCCAAGATAAACTTTCATATAGCTGGCAGACAGAGAAAAATGCTGCTTAATGCCACAGAAAATAGACCGTTTTTAAAACAACATGCCCACCTCTCTTTTGTTAGCAATTCTTTACAAATGTAGACCCAGTGAAGTCCCCATAAAGTAAAATAGCTGTCTTTTCTTCTAGCCACTGTGGAGAAAAACTGAAGGTGTCAAAATCGTTGATAGATATACAATTCCTCAATAATATGATGTACTTTTATGGGTTTCATCCAGTGTCACCATTTTAGCATTGTAACAAAACATAGATGTGCAGAACGGAATGATAAGTGAGGCAACTTAAAGTATTTGTACAAATGCTACATAATAAATATAACATTAGGCTTTGCCAGATTATTCTGACAAATATTTCCATCTGATGGCATGAGGATTCAGGGGCAACTTGACAAGGGGCAGCTCCCCATAACAGCTTATATTTCTTGCTTCCCAAATTCTCTGGAGATGAAGCAGGAGTTTGGTGATCCAACAAAAGTGTGCTTACTTAAACTTGCAACTTTTGTATGAAATTAGAGAAGGATAAACGATAGTCACTTTTTTCAGTACTGCTGAGCAGAAAAAAGAACCAAGCACTGCATTACACTTATTATGAAATAAGTAATAGGTTTTGTTTGTTTGTTTGTTTGTATACTGACCATCTGGAAGCAAGGCCACTCTGGGTGATTCATAACACAAACTCAACAACAATCAATAATCAAAAACAAAACAATAAAACAACTTTCATTAGATACAATTTAAAAACACAAATCATTGTCGATAGCACTTTTGAGTGGGAAGAGTTGTATAGTCCTTAGTCATGCTAAAATCATGGGATAGGTTGTAGGAATGCTGTCCTATACAACCAGGTTTTTAGCACTCATTTGAAAGAGCTTAAGGAGGGGGCTGCCTGGTGTAAGGTTATTGCAAAGGCGCAGGGCAGTCACCGAGTAAACCCAATTTCTTGGTTTTTTTTTTTCCTTATGGGCTTCTCTCAGGACCGGGTATTGAGGACAGTTCTTATTAGGAGAAGGCATGCTGCCAAGTAGTAAAGTTCCCTCCTCCACATTTTTTTATATTATAGACTGCAATTTCTCACCCATTGACCTCTCCTAATAATGCCAGGCAGCAAGGTAAGAAAAGGTTAAATATTTTGAAGGTACAGTACTGTATAAAATTTCACCTCTCAGACTACCAGTTTTCCTTTCTGTTTCACTCTCTCTGTCCAAAGACCACAGTAGCTTGGGGGTGGGGGGTAAAAGGCCTCTGTGGTTACAACTTTGGCAAGATACCATCAGCATGGAAGCTGAGGAATGGGGTGGCTCAGCTGATGTTCTTCAATGGCATGTTCTACCTGCCGGGATAGGGACTCACGGGGCACCACTTGCTGTCAAGTCCAACTAAAGTTGCACTGGCGAGAGGTTTGTTTTAGGAGAGTCGACTCATGACTTGACTCGCTACTCAGACCCATTTGTCTAAAGCATGTTGTTGAGTCCCAGTGGCCCTCCCCTGCCTGCTGCCACCACCATCTCCAGAGGCAGCAAGTATGGCTTCCCTTAACAGGAACTGGCTGCTGCCTCTGCCCATGCATGCAGTGCCCAGTTGATAGGATGGCAAATGCGCAGAGGCAGGGAGCTGCTCTAGAAAGGGAATTCAGCCCACTGTCTCGCCTTATGCATCTGCAATCTACTAGAAGGCATGCTGGGCCTGCCACCTCTGAAGATGGTGGCAGCAGTGGCAAGGAGGGAAGCCTGCTGTCTCCGCACATGCACTGGACTAGCAACTGGGTAGTGCATGTGCAGTCCAAGTCTTTGAGTCTGAGTCTGCAGGGGGCAGTCCCAACAATTCAAGATCTGGGCATGAGGTTCAGGTTCAGGACTCAGACTTGAACTTGGTACTCAGGCTGAAAGATTTGGACTCAGGCTTGGGACTTGGACCCAAGGACTCAGATTTGGGACCATAGTTTTGTATTGTTCTTTAACTGTTTTTTTTTAAATATTATTGTATTGTATTTTTACCTATAATATTTGAAGGTGTGAAGATTGCAGAACTCCTCAACTGATGTGGTCAGCAGTAGTCTAAACTATCTGTTATTTAAATTGGGATATGAGATGTATCCATGAAAAACTTGTGTCTAGCTCTTACTGTTTCAGAGCTTTTTTTGAGATAAGAGAGCGATACATCCCAGAATTCCTGCAGATTAAGGTGGACAGTTCCTTAGCCAGTTCTGTTCACTCAAGGTAAACCTACCAAAAGTATTTGAGCTGGGCAAAATCTTGATTTTCTAAGGCGTACTTTTTAAAAAATCCATTTGGGCACACATACATACTTCTGCGTGCACAGGGGCCAGATTGTGTTTAGCAATCTCACTTCTCAAGCTTTGTGTGGGCTCCAGCTGGTAGAAAAGATAAGCTGCTTGAAGCCAGATATATTAGAGATCAGCTAATCCAGGAAAGAAAGAAAAGAGGATGGTTTCAATCAGTTTACACGCATGGAGAGATCCCTGCAAGACTTTATAAAACTTGGTTTCCCCCAAGACATATGCAAATAGATTGCATGACCTCTTTGAGTAGAAAGTTCAGACTGTCCCTGAATGTTTTCTTTATACCAAAGGGGAGAACCAGAGGCCAGGGCTGGTTGATACACTGTCCAGAGAGGAAAGATTATACACTTCATGACTCCATGAGTATGTAGTAGACACATCAGTGAGGTATCATAACATTATAGTATAATGGAGTTGGGAAGGAGCTTATAAGACCATTGAGTCTAACCTCCTGTTGAATGCAGAAATTCAAATCAAAGTACATATCACAGATGGGTGTCTTAATTTTTTCTTGGATGCCTCCAGTGTTGGTACACTCATCACTTCTCAAGGTAATTGGCTCCACTGTCATACTGCTCTGAGAACTAGGAGGTTTTTTTCCTGGTAATCAACCCTCAGAGTGAGCACCCAAAGGAGCATTGCTTGGGAGGATCTGGTGGAGTAGATAGACAAGGTGTTCTAACAAGTACAAACTGAAGGGATATATATGCAAGTCTAAAATCTGTATTAGCGTCTTACTGCATTATTTTCAAGGTGCTTTCAGAGTGACCACCTAATAACCTACTCCAAAATTTTTCCTGGGGTTGACGTCAGGCTGACCGGTCAGAAGTTTCTGAGTTGATTCTTTCTGCCAGGGTTGCTCCTTTCTGCTAACACAGGGACAATGTTAACCCTACTCTGATTTTCTAGCAACACATCATCAGTCTTACAAGATTTTAGGAAAATTAGGCAATTCCATCCATATTCTTGTTTGCAGTTCATTGGGCCCTGAGAATTTGAACTCATTCAAAGTACTGTAATAAGGTATTAATTGACTATTGTTTATCAATATCAAGCTGCAATTCTCTGTGCTTGTATTTCACATTTGCTTTGAGAGTCATTAACTGTCTTTTGGGAAAGATTGAGCAAAAGTAGGAATGAGTGTTTCTGCCTTTTCTTTGTCCTCTGTTATCATTTTTCCATTGTGGCTTGTGTTTCTTGTGTGTGTCCTTTCTTTCTTTCTTTCTTTCTTTCTTTCTTTCTTTCTTTCTTTCTTTCTTTCTTTCTTTCTTTCTTTCTTTCTTTCTTTCTTTCTTTCTTTCTTCTTTCTTTCTTTCTTTCAGCAGTGGAATAAAATAGCAGAACCATATATCATAGAAGAGAGTACAAAGAGAAGTAGAAGGAGTAAGACCAGTGACCTCAAACTCTTTGTGCTTCTTGGATAGCTAGATTCCTCTCTTTAATAATTCAGTCTCCTGGGAGTTAGTCCTTAGTTATCAGTACCATCGTTTTCTTAGTAACACAGATACAGCGCTTAGCTTCCTGAATTAATTCTGTTAGATATAAATATTTGGGATTATCTATTGCAAAACAGTTGGGGAGGTAAGAACAATGCCTTATTTCTGAGTACATGACAACTAAGATATGTGATTGATTTGCCTGTTCAAACAGTTGTGTTCTGGCAACAGACCAAAAATCAACTTCAGAAACTATACCTGCATTACACATATTGCAGGAATATTCTTATCTTCCATTTGAGAATACAGTAGTTTCTTCCCTGAATGAATTTGTAATGAATTTGTAATGAATTTGTAATTTGTAATTTGTAATGAATTTGAATGAATTTGTAATGAATTTGTAATGAATGAACATTACAAATTATTTGTATAGTGAAAGCAACAAATAGTGTTGTTACATTATCTAGCATGTTTTATTTCATTTGGCATCCACTTTTGTGAGCTGTAGCCTATCACCACTATCAGAAATTGTTGTACTAACAGCAGGCTGAAGTGCATGGCTACTCAGAAGTTTCATTATGGTCACCAAATTTGCAAAGAATTACAGACTTAATGGCCAGCATCATGTTATTCTTTTCTGCATATCCTCTGACTGTGTTGTGCTTATGGTAGTTGAAGTAGGGCAGTTGTGCAAGTGGATATTCATTACCACTTTGCCCAAGCCTACGTCCCTGTTGCTTCCAGTGGGTTTGTCTCTGGTTTATGTGACTGCAAGCTGGAGATTGCTTGAAGAATGGCGGAGTGCTCAGCCTATAGAGTGGTTAGATTGTATTGAGATGAATAGAATTCTGATTGATACTAAGTTTGCATAGGATTACAACAGTGGTTCCCAAGGGGGGGGGGTCGAACAACCATTTCACAGTGGTCGCCTTGAGCCAGTTAAGAAAAAGGCACAAATAGCTTGAGTCTGGAGGAGGGGTAGGAAGGGGGGGGTAGGAAGAGTGAGTTACAGCTTGATAGGTTGGATGGGATGTCAGTCAATGGCATCAGAGGCTGAGATTGGCAGAGGGTGCCTGTGGAGGGAAGTTCTCCGTGGCACCTGCAGCAGTGGCCTGTCAAAGGGGGCCTATGACCTCTTCCAAGCAGGGCAAGGGGTCACCACAACACGAGGAACTGTATTAAAGGGTTGCGGCATTGGGAAGGTTGGGAACGACTAGATTACAACCTTGACAATATAGCTAGAAACATTAAAGGGATATTAGACCTATATAAGTTAAATAAAATAAAATAAAATAAAATAAATAAATATATTTATTGTTTAAAATCCTGTCACTTAGCACAATAAGTCATAAGTAAATTAGGTCTAGTGATTCAGTGCATGAAGATTCTCAGTCATCCAGGTGCATTTATCGGGCTCCGGCATAGTCTATCTGCTACTTATCAGGCTGTACTTTCCACAGTACCCAGGCAAATCAAGGAGCCTTCACCACCAGGTCACAGGATTCTTTGGGTTTCAGCACCTTAGGCCATTGTTTACCTTAAGGCCATGGACACTAATGTCTCCCTAATGAGCCTATTCAGGCTTTGTTCATCTTATGAGCCATCAAGAGTCAGCTGACTATAAGAAGGTGCACTAGCTGTATTCGATAGCTGTTTGGTGACGTTTCTATCTCTCAAAAAAAAAAAAAAGTCCAGTAGCCATGACTCAACTCCCAGATAGTGATTCAGTGGGGATTTGGTGGGTCAACTCCTCCATAAGTTTCATCAAGTCAGTGGGTCTACTCTACTTGTGACTTACTATGCCAATGACTTATGGAGAATATATTGCACGTGACTGATTATCGATTAAGAGAATGAGAGCAGGTAATATCAACAGTTTAAAGAAAACAACAAAAGCTCGGGGAACAGGATTTAGTCCTTTTCTGTTTTGCGAGGCTAGATACACATGGAACTGTGATGGATTTAGGAATGTATCATTCATGCTCTTTTCTATCATTCAAAATTTAATTTAAGGTAGGTGTTGTGGATAAGGGTTTTGAAACTAACATAATGTGGTCTTTGTACCTTCTGTCCACCTTATCTCCCTGACATATCACCTACATTCTTCGTTTATCTGTGTCTGCTGCAGATAAATTCTTCATGGCAACGGTGGCCAAAAATGCTACTATTTATGCAGTTGGTATAATGAATTTTGTGTAAATATTGGATATGACTTGCTGAAATTTAAAAAAAATTAAGGGAAGTTTTTGTTATTGCCTGCTGAATCATGTGATACTGTAGAGATTTGCTGTAGTTGTAGTACATGGAGTTTTGTGCCTCTGCCTGCAGTGCCAAATGCCTATGATAACTGCTTAGCGATTTATGCCAGTTCTGTTATGCTGGTATAAAAGCTCAGTAGGATTTTGGCCAATAGTTATGAAACTGGATATACAATATGATGATAGTGCAGATGACCTGAAATAATTTTGTGGAGCTGGTAAGTGTCCCTTGGGCCATGAAAGTGGTATTCTCACCTTGAATGTACAGCTAGCTGCATAATCCAGAGGCCGAATATGCCTTTCTTGGAGACCTGCACTGTATATTCTACAGTGAAATGTTATGAGTTGCCTTGGATCCTGCACTTTTGAAAGTGCAGAATATAGAATAAGTATAGAAACAAATGTACGGTATAATCAATATTGAATGGCTAATACAGTGTCACTAAAGGAGTTTTAAATAATGCATCTCAGTGATGAGAAATCTGTTAACATCTACATCACTTATGCATGGCTTAACAATGTGGAAAAATATTCCAGTTTGCCAGATAGCTTAATGGGTTGTATAGACAGCTGATTTGGCTTATTTTTGGAATCTTCAGGAGGACCAGCATAGAAGGATTATGAGAAGGAAGCAAAATTAGCACCAATGTGTTTGGGCCTGCTATGTGGAATCTTTGGAATGGACCCGGGTCTGGAGTGAGGAATGTTGGGAATGAAGGTGATTGGTAGTCATATCTTCCTGGTTTGTGGAGAGGCAAAAGTTGCTTCATTCATCAGGACTCATTAAGCAAAGCGAGATAAAGTACTCATCACAGAGAGACAGTATCTCAGGAGTGGCACTGCAGAGTGGAAAATCTATCATTCCCATTCAGTGAACAAAAGATAGGGAAGTGTAGTAGAAAATTAACACTTAGTTAGCTCACTATCTTTCTTAACAAGAGCTTCATAACACTTATAACACAGATGTACATCAGAACAAAAAAAGGCAAAAACCCTCTTTTTGTTTTTATAATTTTTTTAAAAACCCTGATTAGAGATGGGCACGACTTGAAAATTTTTTTTTTCGAGTTGTCGTTAGTCGGGCCGGTTCCGTTTCGGCTCGTTTCCGTTTTTCGCGAAAATTTGCAAAAATTAGTCGGTTCGTTTTTTCGTTTTCGTTAGTACTGGTTTGGGGAGGGGGTAGCGGGCTCCTGGAGGGAGCTGCAGGAGTTAGCCAGAGCCACAAGTGACGGACTGGCAGACTCTTTGCACCCGCTGTGTCTCACGTACTTGCATGTAGTGCAATGCAAGTAGATCTGGCTTAGGGTTAAGACGGGTTAGCGCAACGGCTAGGGTTAGGCTAGTTACGGGTGAGGTTAGGGTGAGTATTGGGGTGCACCTCTGGGTGCCTCTCTGACCCACTTAGAAGGACAGTGTACTGGCGTATGGGTTAGGCTTAGGGTTCGGGTTTGGGCTACGATTAGTGGGCTGTTTATGCCCGATTGGCACATCCCAGAAGTCTCTGTGGTCAACCTGGCCAAGTGGCCATGCGATTGGTGGAAAATTTGCATGGTCTACTCCCATGGTCTACTCCCATCATTGCAAATGTGCAGGTGTAAAAAAATAAAATAAAATAAAATAAAATAAAATCAACGGAGACTTTTTTTTTTGCAAGAAAAACCCACTGCTGCTACTGTAAAACTTCAAGCATTTAAAATAGCTAATTTTCGCATGTTTCTGTGGTGCTTTGGTGGGGTTTTGGGCAACGATTTCAAAAAAAATATTGCGGTCGCCATTTTGGATCCCCCCCCACCGCATGGCAAATGGATGCGCCCTCCCAGCCTGGTACAGTCAGCAAAACCTGGCCATGCGATTGGTGGAATGGCTCCAAAACTTTGCATGGTCCACTCCCATGGGCGAGCCCATCATTGCGAATGCGCAGTGTGTAAAAAAATAAAATAAAATAAAATAAAATAAAATCAACGGAGACTTTTTTTGCAAGAAAAACCCACTGCTGCTACTGTAAAAATTCAAGCATTTAAAATAGCTAATTTTCGCATGTTTCTGTGGTGCTTTGGTGGGGTTTTGGGCAACGATTTCAAAAAAAATATTGCGGTCGCCATTTTGGATCCCCCCCACCACATGGCAAATGGATGCGCCCTCCCAGCCTGGTACAGTCAGCAAAACCTGGCCATGCGATTGGTGGAATGGCTCCAAAACTTTGCATGGTCCACTCCCATGGGCGAGCCCATCATTGCGAATGTGCAGGTGTAAAAAAATAAAATAAAATAAAATAAAATCAACGGAGACTTTTTTTGCAAGAAAAACCCACTGCTGCTACTGTAAAAATTCAAGCATTTAAAATAGCTAATTTCCGCATGTTTCTGTGGTGCTTTGGTGGGGTTTTGGGCAACGATTTTAAAAAAAATATTGCGGTCGCCATTTTGGATCCCCCGCACTGCATGGCAAATAGATGCACCCTCCCAGCCTGGTACCAGCAGCGCAGCAGTAGCAATAGCCAAGGAGAGGGGGGCGGGGAACTCCCCCCCCAAATAAAACACCCTTCTGGCCTGGTAGGTGCCCTCAGACAGTTTTCGCCTACTTTTAGGGCCGGGAATCGGTTTTTTTTTTAACTTTTAAAAACTTTTTTTCTGTGCCGCTTGGCATTGCGCGATGCAAGTAACGAGCACGACAAATCAGACCAAATTGTTCGTTCGTCGGTTCGAGCTCGAAGTCTGGCGGAGTAATTCCCGTTTCCGTTTCCATAGAGTAACGGATACGAGTAACGGAAACGGAAACGGGAATACCGCTAAGTCGTGCCCATCTCTAACCCTGATATATAGATTAATTTGGCTGCTTTTTTGAAACGTTCACAAATGAAGCTCATTATTTTCCATTCTAGTTGATGATGTATTTTCTAAAATTAATCAGTATGAAAAGATGCACAAAAATGTATTTCAGATTTAGCTTAGTGTCACATCTCCAGAAGGTTTTTGTTTGACTGTAATAAACATGAGTTCAAATACCTCCTGTAATCGTCTGTTCAGTTATACAGGCTGTTGAAGAGGAAATGACCATGAGATTTCAGTAAATAGAATCATAGAATCATAGAGTTGGAAGAGATCTCAAGGGCCATCTAGTCCAACTCCCTGCCATGCAGGAACCCCCATCACAATATTTCTGATAGATGGCCATCCAGTCTGTGCTTAAAAACCTCCAAAGAAGGAGACTCAACCACCCTCCGTGGCAGCATATTCCACTGCCGAACAGCTCTAACTGTCATGAAGTTCTTCCTAACGTTCAAATGGAATCTCTTTTTCTGTAGTTTGAAATAATTGCCCCGAGTCCTAGTCTCTGAAGCCATGGAAAACAAACCTGTTCCCTCTTCAATATGACATCATTTCAAATATTTAAACATAGCTATATCCCCCCACCTTCTTTTTGAAAGGCTAAACATTCCCAGTTCCCTAGGGCGTTCCTCATAAGACATTTCCTCCAGACCCTCAACCATCCTGGTCGCCCTCCTCTGCTCCCACTCAAGGTTGTCAACATCCTTTTTAAATTGAAGCGCACAGAACTGGACACAGTACTCCAGGTGGGGTCTGACTAGAGCAGAATAGAGTGGTACTATCACTTCCCTTGATCTAGACACTATGGTTCTGTTGATACAACCAAGAATCGCATTGGCTTTCCTGGCCGCCGCATCACACTGCTGACTCATGTTCAACCGCATCACACTGCTGACTCATGTGTGTTGCAAGTTAAGAGCGAAAAAATGTGTTTATGTGTGTTGCATGTTAAGAGCGAGCAAGCATAGGAACATAGGACCAATTCTAGCACAAATTCTCTCTCTCTCTCTCTCTCTCTCTCTCTCTCTCTCTCTCTCTCTCTCTCTCTCTCTCTCTCTCATACCTTGGAGAGTGACATCTCTGCAGCATTAAATGGAAATATATAAATACTTGAACTACTTTTTCACCCAGAGGGTCACTGGTCTGTGGAACTCCCTTCCAGAAGAAGTGGTGACAGCTGTCAGCCTTGACAGCTTGAAGAAAGGATTGGACAAGTTCATGGAGAACAAGGGTATCAATGGCTATCCTTATGGATGCCTAACGACAACCTCCGGGTTGGAGAGATAGGCATGATATCTCTCAATGACATTTGCGGGGAATCATGTGCAGGTGAAGACATATGCTTGGGAATACCCTGAAGCAAATGGTGAGCCACTGTGTGAGACAGAATCCTGGACTGGATGGGCTGTGGCCTGTTCCAGCAAGGTTGTTCTTATGTTATGTTCTTATGAATGAACAAGTTAAGTCAAATTGACAGAAGGTATTCTGCTTCAGTCTTCTTTTCCCTCTTTTTAGTTCAGAGGTCTTTCCTTCTTACCCATCTTTCCAGTCTTTGGAATTAAGACTTAGCTGAGTAGTTATAGTAAGAGAGGTTGAGAGCACTATGGTACTTTAATAAACTAGATATAATTAAGACTAAATTGCAAGATAGCTCTTTCTGAGAAATGAGGCAGTTTAATGAGGGTGAATTCCAGAATTAGTAGCTCTGAAGTACTAATGCAGTGGGACAGATAGCCTTGGCCCACAAATAAGTATTGTGGTAGAATGTTCCCTATGAGTAATCAATGAGAAAAGTGTTTTTTTCAAAGAAAATGTGCTGGGAAATCTTTTATCCCTTTTTTTAGATTTCCCATAGTAAGAAAATAAACAATATAATCTGATTGGTGTTTTTTTAAGGAAATGAATTGTATCATTGCTGCACTAGCTTGTAATATATTGTGTGACAGCACTATTCAGCATCCTATATGCCAGTTCAAAAATTTTTGAGACCCAAACAAAATTTCGTAACTTTGAAACTCAAAATCAAATCAGCATGATATTTGGCAAAGATGTGGCCGAGGGTCTGCCCTTGTTCTGTGCCAAATTTGTGGGGTGGTTTGGTCAAATGATTTTCAAGTTACGGGTTTTTAAAAGGAAACACTATAACAACAACTGGGGTTGCCACTGCGTCACCTGATCCAGGATATGGTAATGGTAACTTAATGGAACTCTTTTTTTCTGCTTGTTTGAAAGTGTGCTTGAGCAGCAAAGGACACTTTGTGATTTCCATTGCTGTGGCTGCTTCTCAGGGCAGAGAAGAGTGGGACAATACGATTCATGTATTCTCAGTCTTCCAAAGCTTTGGGAGTGCAACTCATAAGAACATAAGAACATAAGAGGAGCCATGCTGGATCAGGCCAAAGGCCCATCTAGTCCAGCTTCCTGTATCTCACAGCGGCCCCACCAGATGCGTTTGGGAGCGCATGAGACTAGATATCTGTCTCCTGATACCACTCCCCTGCATCTGGCCCTTGAAGTACCCTGGTTTTAAGCCTGGAGATTACACATCTCCATCATGGTTTGTAACCTGTGATGGAGTTTTCCACCAGGAATCTGTCCAATCCCCTTTTGAAGGCATCCAGGCCAGATGCCATCACCACATCCTGTGGCAGGGAGTTCCATAGACTAACATCGCGCTGGGTGAAAAAATATTTTCTTTTGTCAGTTCTTACTCTCCCAGCCCTCAATTTGAGTGTATGTCCCCTAGTTCTGGTATTTTGTGAGAGGGAGAAGAGCTTCCCTCTATCCACTTTACTCATGCCCTGCATTATTTTGTATGTCTCAATCATATCCCCCCTCAGGTGCTTTTTTTCCAGACTAAAGAGGCCCAAATGTTTTAGCCTTTCCTCATAAGGGAGGTGCCCCAGCCCAGTAATCATTTTAGTCGCTCTCTTCTGCACCTTTTCTAGTTCCACTATGTCTTTCTTGAGATGCTGTGACCAGAATTGTACACAATACTCCAGGTGCGGCCTTACTATTGTTTTGTATAATGGCATTATAATGTTGGCTTTTTTATTTTCAATCCCCTTTTTGATAATCCCTAGCATGGAATTGGCCTTCTTCGCTGCTGCCACACATTGGGGAGACACCTTCATGAAGCTGTCCACCAACACACCAAGATATCTCTCCTGATCCGTCATGGATAACTCAGAGCCCATGAGTTGATAGATAAAGTTTGGATTTTTTGCCCCAATATGCATTACTTTACATTTGGCTACATTAAAACGCATTTGCCATTTCTCAGCCCATTCCCCCAGTTTGGAGAGATCCTTCTGGAGCTCTTCACAATCTTCTCTGGTTTTTACAACATGGAAAAGTTTTGTGTCATCTGCAAACTTGGCCACCTCACTGTTTATCCCTGTCTCCAGGTCATTTATGAACAGATTGAAAAGCACCGGTCCCAGGACAGAGCCCTGAGGCACACCGCTTTTCACTTCTCTCCATTGTGAAAATTTTCCCATTGACACCTACTCTTTGTTTCCTGGATCTCAACCAGTTCTCAATCCATAAGAGGACCTGCCCTCTTATCCCCTGACTGTGTAATTTTCTCAGCAGCCTTTGGTGAGGGACTGTGTCAAAAGCCTTTTGAAAATCCAGATAGACTATATCCACCGGTTCACCCAAATCCACATGCCTGTTGACCTTTTCAAAAAATTCTAAAAGATTTGTCAGACAAGATTTACCCTTACAGAAGCCATGCTGATTTTCTCTCAGCAAGGTTTGTTCTTCTATGTGTTTTAAAATTTTCTCTTGGATGAGGCTTTCCACCATCTTCCCTGGGACAGATGTAAGGCTAACTGGCCTGTAGTTTCCTGGGGGGGCCCTCCTTCCTTTTTTAAAAATTGGTGTGACATCTGCTATCCTCCAGTCCTCCGGCACTGTGGCCGTTTTAAGAGACAAGTTACATATAACCGTTAAGAGATCTGCAATTTTATTTCTCAGTTCCCTAATAACCCTTGGGTGGATGCCATCTGGGCCCGGTGACTTGTTAATCTTCTATTTATCAATTAGTCCTAAAACATCCTCTCTTTTAACCTGTATTTGATTTAATTGTTTAGTCAAGAGGGGCGGTTCAGGCAGCGGAATCTGCTCGAGGTCTTCAAGTCCTTAGTGGGAAGATTGCCATTCTTACCTGTTATTCCAGGGTTTGGTTGGCAAGAGGGAGGGAATAATGAGGGAAGAGTCTTGGTAGATTGAGGTTTTCATAGAGGGAAAGCAATATTTCCCCCCAGTCTGAAGTGGTAAGTCCTAGCCTGCAAGCTCAAGGACTTGCTGCATTACAGGTTTGCCTCCTAGTGGAAGGAGGAGGAGTACATTATGCCAACCCTCTTGGACCAGCAGCAGCAAGAGAGGGGGCAATGCCAGCCAACTTTTCATCACATGTAACAGCGCCTAGTGAAGAAGATTTGGCTAACTCTGAGGGGTCACATAGAGCGGGAAGAAATTAGAAATGTTCATAGCAACCCTATAGAGTGGTACCAGCAGGTGCATTCCAGAGTCGATCATCCCTGCAATGAGAGGGCATGATTCCTGGGGCACTGTCTTGTCAAGCATGGCAAGGGCTGTCTTCCATAGGAAGGACATGGCAGAGGCAGGAGGCGTACATGCAAGCAAAAAAAAAAAAAGACCAAGACCCTTTCTTACAGGGCTGAGAAGGAGTCTGTTTAGGTAAATCTGGCCAATGTAGCAGTGGGACAGCTGTCTTGCCTACCAACTAGCACGCCCAGTATGAGTGCACTTTCTCAGGCAAGGGGCATTATTTACTTAAGGTCTACTTATCATTGCTGGGCTTCTCTGAAGTCCTTTGGAAGCAAGAAAGGATAGTGCATCCCACTCACAGCACTACATATGCCACACTTCACTCACCTTCCCCTCATTCTGCCTCTTTCATTCTTCTAACTGCTACTCCAAGATGGTGCTTACTCAGTCAACTGTGCTGTACCCCATGCGGTTGGCACAATTCCCACCCACCACAGACTATTTCTGGCCCCAGTCTCCCTGCTGGTGCTGCCTAGGGTACTTGCCCAATTGCCAGTGTGAAGTGTCCATTTCCTGCTGGCATTCCCAAGAGTCCATTAGTATGCCTGTTTCAATCATTTCCTGGTACCGAGGCCACTCCTGGCGGTTGATTAACACTCTTTTTATTTGGCACAATTACTGGGAAGGTGGGAATCCTTTTAAAATGTTTTGCCTGTTCATGTTTCTCTGAAGGGGAAGATATGACTCTGTAGTAGTCATGTATCTGAAAATATCTGGATGGTGGGAAATGCCAGGTTTTTTAAAATTCCAAACTCCTAATCCAAAGGCTGTTGATTCTGAATGCAAATTTCACTGTACAGTAGTCCCTAATTTGGACAGTTCAGACTCTGAATCACCTTGCTGCCTGTGCTCAGTGCTTTAAATGTCAACAATCATGCTTTGCACGTTGCAGAGCAAACTGTAACCCTTCACATGGTGTCAGACTGCAGTTCCCAGCAGTGTTAGCCACCAAAGCCAGTGGTGAGACAGCATGAAGTTTAGAGAACCACAGTCTGCCCAGCCCTGTTCTACACATTCCATGTTTTCTAAATTATCACACCTGTCTTCTGAAGTGCCTTTGCCTCTCCATGACGGGGGAAAATAAATTATTTTTACTTGCTCTTGACTTTTATTGATAGCATTGTTTCTCTATTTTCTCCCTTCAACCTTGACCAATGCAGCTATTACAGAAAAATGGACAGATCTCCAGCCTTAACGGAATTGCAGAGGAGCAAGTGGCACTCAGCCTCAAGCCCGAGGAGCTGAATGGACAGAAAACAGACGTTGCCATCACAGATGGTAAGGAGATGCTTTGAAATGTAGTAAGCATTCCCTAGAAACGTGGAAAAGACCAATGGGAAATTAAGACATAAGAACATAAGAACAGCCTTGCTGGAACAGGCCGCAGCCCATCCAGTCAAGCATTCTGTCTCACACAGTGGCTCACATTTGCTTCAGGGTATTCCGAAGCAGATATCTTCGCCTGCTAATGATTCTCTGCAAATGGCATTGAGAGATAGGTTGTCCTTAGGCATCCATAGTGATAGCCATTGATACCTTTGTTTTCCATGAACTTGTCCAATCCTTTCTTAAAGCTGTCAAGGCTGACAGCTGTCACCACTTCTTCTGGCAGGGAGTTCCATAGACCAGTGAACCTCTGGGTGAAAAAAGTACTTTCTCTTGTTTGAGATGTAGCACCCAAAAGTTTCATGGAGTGCCCCCTAGTTCTAGTGTTGTGCGATAGGGAAAACATATTTTCCTTATGTACTTTGTCCACACCATGTATGATTTTTATAAACATCAGTCAGGTCACCTCTTAGACACCATCGTTCAAGAGTGAAGAGGTCCAGCTGTTGCAGCCTCAGAAGGTAAGGAAGGTGTTCCAGTCCTCTAATCATTCTGGTTGCCCTCCTCTGCAGTTTTTCCATTTCCATAATATCCTTCTGGAGGTATGGTGATGAGAACTGTACTCAGTACTCCAGATGGGGCCTCAGAGCTTTCCAGAGGTCTCAGACCCATGAGCTACAGATCATTATCAGGAAGTCCTTGCCCAAATAAATAATTTGTCCTGTTATTTTTTGATAGCAGACTATGCTTCTGGGGGTGGGGGCAGGGCAGGGAGGTTACTTAGATCCAGTCCCCATCTCCAGAGGTGTGATGTGCACTATTGATCATCCTGTAAAATACTAACTGAGTTCAGAGAAGAAGGTCCAGTATCCAGATTCCCTTCTTTCCCCTGACTCTGTGTTTGCAAACTATACAAATAACTCCTGCAAGGAATGGAAAGCATGTGCCTTCCTTCAACATTCTCCCCTAGACATGTTTCTCTATACCATATATAGTGTTCATGTTCTGGAACTTAAGCAACTCATGAATTATGGAGAAAGAGTGGATTGAAAATCTTTGCAGTAGTATCAGGATTTGGGTATGCAAGGCGGAATTGATATTATTCAAATTGAATGAAATCACAGTTTTAAAAGATTTGACATATGGCTTGCTATAACTTTAATGCATATTTTGCAAAATACTAAGTTTCCCAACACAGCCTTCTGCCACCCTCTCCAGGGGAAGGGAATCTACTGCTGCCACATCTCAGCACTCAAAAGAATGCAGCCAGCTTGACTGATAGAGGGTAATCACTCTCTCTCTCTCTCTCTCAATCTCTCTCTCTCTCTCTCAGGTGGCAGGGGCCCTGGGCAGGAAAGCACATTTGGTGCTATACAGTAGGTGATCCTCTGCCAGATGTATTCACCTCTTTCTGCTGGATGATAAGATCAATCCAGTTGAAAACTTCCTAGCCCTTGAATGTTGAGGCACATACCTTGAGCACAATGTAGATGGGATCAACACAGTTTTATTGAACCATGTGAAAGCAGTGCTTCAAAAGACAGAGAATAAATGAGTGAGTGAGTAAGTGAGAAAAAGGGAGAGGGAGACCTTGGGCAAAAATGCCATTGCTTCAATGAGAACTGTCACCACATTTGTCCAAATAGATGTAAGCTCTATTTTCGAGGATTTATTGTGACTCCCTCTAAACTGGCAAAGAAAAGCCTTTGTTGAAAAGGCCAAATAGCTCTCAAGAGTTCTTGAATGTATGAATGTTTAGGGTGTTTTTAATGTCACTTTGTATTTGTCTCAGTGGATTATTTGCTTAATTGAAAGACGGGGTAGTCTTCCTCTGAATGTTAGAAACGTTTTGTTCCAGAGCATGCCTGTTTCTGCTTCTGCTTGAAAGGCCCTTCCATACATACTTATACATCTTCTCCATTTTGCAAAAGTTTTGGAGAAGGTAGCCGTGTTAGTCTGTGCAAGAATTCCAGGCAAACATCAAAGAAAAATAAAACAAAAGACAAAAAATATGTGGCACCTTAAAGGCTAACTTTCATATTTTAATGTAATATTTTGTGAACATGTCCACTTCTTAAGACATATACAGTGGTCCCCCGCCCGTTCGCAGTTCATATACTGCGGTCTCACTACATCATAGGACCACAGTATATGAAAAAAGGCCCCCTGGGGTCAGGGGGGAAGGCCTGTTTCAGGCCTTCCGTACTTACCGCAGGACTGGCGCTACCTCGAATGGGCCTGCGAGGGCCTTCTGGAGGCCCAAAAATGGCTTCCCTGTGAACCAGAAATCAGTTCTGGCTTACCGGAAGTCACTTCTGGTTCGCAGAAAATCATTTCTGAAGCCTCCGAGGGCCCTTGCCTGTTGGAGGCCTCAGAAATGATTTCGGCGATCCGGAAGCCTTCCGGTTAACTGGAAGTCACTTCCGGTTCACAGGAAGGCCCTTTTGGGGCCTCCAGAAGGCCTGGGAAGGCCATCGCAGGCCCATTCAGGGCATGTTTCATAGGGGAGCAAGTTTGGACTCTTCCCTGTAAACCCCTGAAATATGGAGAGGTTTGGGGGTCATGGGGTTAAGCTCAAAAGGGGGTGCCCCTAGGGGGGAGCGATCACAGTTTCCAGATTCAGTTAGAACATTTTTTCCCTAGGGGCACGCCCTTTGGAGTTTAATAACTCAGCCCCCCTGACCCCTAAACCTTTCCAAATTTTGGAGGCTTGCAGGGAAGATCTTGATCTCCCCTCCTACAGATTCTTCTAGGATCAATTGTTTCATTTCGAGAGGGGGAAATGGCATTTCCTTTCGTTTCGTGATGAAATGCATCCTACTGTTTCATTACGTAATGAAGTACTATAATCGGTTACGTAATGAAACAACAAAACAGTGTTTCATTTTTCATTTCGTGCCCATCTCTACTATTTTTACTTAGACTGCTTTTCAAAAATTAACACAGGTATGGCGTTTTCTCCTATATATTTTTTAAACATATTGACTTGTCAGTTATTTGCAAGGAACAATTTAATTCATATGTGGCAAAAATGAAAATACAGTATTGTCACATACCCTTAAATAAATAAGAAGTCCATGAAATGAACAAATTTAAACAGGATGTTGCATTAGACAGGCTTTTAACTTTCCACATTTAAGAAAGCGAGTTTCTGATGAAATTGTTGATTTCATAGTATAGGAAGGAAAAATGAAGTGCAATTCCCATCCACAATACAGTTAAAACTGAACTACTTGAATTGAAACTCTTTTGTCTTGCTGAGCAAGACAACTTCAAACACAGTATTTTAGCTTGGCCAGGGAATGTGAAGGATGAAACGGTGTTTATATTCTTTATTTGCTCCTTTCTTGACTTACTGGGCTACACAGACTACAAATATTTAACTGTAATCCTCCTGGGCAGGCAATATATGTCAGTATATGAGCATTTAGGCAGCAACGACACTCTCTTCTCAGTCCTTGCTTAGCCAGGCAGGTTTGGAATGCTGCCTCTAGCTGGTTTGGCTATATGGCCTGCCTAGACTAACATTGCTGTCATTACTTCTCAGTAGGTTTTGCATGTAACACAAGTAGGGGGTGGTGGTACAACTTTCTACATATATCTAGTAATGGATACAATGCAGCACTGTGATAGCATCGTTTATAAATTTCATTGGGAAGCATATAGAAGAGCTAACATTCTATTAATAAATATATCTTGCCACCTTGTAAAGCTTTTCCTATGATGAAGCAGAGGTGTTTTTCAAGAAACAGCTTTCTGTGCAAGACATTGATTAGTAAATGCTACTTGCAGACAGTTGGGCCCTTTTGTGGGGAGCTCCTTCGAGCGGTCCAATCCATTGCGTATTGGGTCTTCTCTTTTCCTGCTGCCTTCGACCTTTCCCACCATTATTGTCTTTTACAAAGAATCCTGCTTTCTCATGATGCCAAAAATTAGACAGCCTCAGTTTCACAATGTTTGCCTCCTGAGATGGTTCACCCTTGTGCTGTAGGACCCACTTGTTTGTTCATCTTTTTGACAGCCCGGTGTGTGTGTGTGTGTGTGTGTGTGTGTGTGTGTGTGTGTGAAGTTCTTCTCCAAGATCATGTTTCAAATCAATCAACTTTGTTTTCCTGTCTGTTTTCTTTACTGTCCAGCTTTCTCACCCCATATGTAGTCATTAGGAACACAATACTATGGATGATATTGGTCATAACACATCCTGACACTTGACTATCTTTTTCTTTTTCCCTCATTGCTGCCCTTCTGAGCCTCAGTGTTCTGATTTTATGGCTGCAGTCTCCCTTTGGGTTGATGGTTGAATTAAGGTATACAAAATCTTGTAATAATTTCAATTTCTTCACTGTCAAGATTAAAGTTGTGTACTTATTTTGTAATCATAATTTTTGTCTTCTTAACATTCAGCTGCAGTCCTGTTTTGGGACTTCCTTCTTTCACTTTCAAGAAGAGTTATTTCACGTCATTGCTGCTTTCTGCTAGTAAGATGGAGTCATGTGCATATATTAAATTATTGATGTTTCTTCCACGCATTTCCGCTTGTCTTTCATCTGAATCTAGGCTGGATTTCCATAGGATGTGTTCTGTGTGTGAACTGAACAGATGAGATAAAATGCACCCTTATCTGACATCTTTGCCTTACAGGGAAGCAGTTCTGTCTCTCCATATTCTGTGTAATAGTAGCTGCTTGTCCACAATACAGGCTGTGCATGGACAATGAAGTGCTGAGACACATCTGATTCTTTCAGAAAGACTCATAGTTTCTCATGATCTACACAGTCATAGGCTTTACTCTAGTTTCTAATTTCATACCTTATTTGCTGAAAAATGATTGGCAAGACTAACTACTGTATTTTTCCGTGCATACCACACTGCTTTTTTCTAAAATCATAATGCTGAATTTATTCTGAAATTCTTTGGTGTGTTCTAGTAGCCAGCTAATTTCTCTAATTTGATTTTGAGTGCTTTTCCCTTTTTGTAACCCATCTTGAGCACAAGACATTTCTCAATGCATATAAAATAACAGCCTTTGTTGCAACACCTTGAGCATCACTTCATGCATGGAAAATCAAAGCAGTGGTCCTATAATTACTACAGTCCTTGGCATCTCTTTTCTTGGAGATAGGAATGCAGATTGAATGCTGCCATTCTGGTGGCCATTATTTTGTTTCCCATATTTGTTAGCATATACTTGTTAGAATTTTGACAGGTCCAGTCTCTGTGGGTTGAAATAGTTCTCTTGGCTTCCCATCTGTCCCTGGTGATTATTTCTTCCCATTGCCTTTAGAGCAGCTTTCACATAACTTTTTAGAATTTCAGGTGCTTCATCATTTAAGATTCCTGTTCAAAGGAGTTGGTCATGCTTTTACCTCTTCCGTATCGGTCTTCAGTATACTATTTTCGTCTTCTCTTTATTTTATCCTGGAGGTCAGCTCTTGTGTTCTCCTATTGGCCATTCAACATTCCTAATCTAAGCTTAATTTTCCCTTTGATTTATTGGTTCTTCTGGAAGAGATCTCTTGGTTTCCCCCCATTTCTTGTTCTCTATTTCTTTGCACAGGTTATTGTGATAGTTCTCTTTGAACATGAAAGATACTGAAAAACTGCATTCAGTGTTCTGACCTATTTCTATCCTCTTTTACTTTTGATCGTCACCTGTCCTTGACAACTTTAAATATTACTTTCGTTGTTTGTCTAGTTTTTTCTTTTCTTTTCTTTTCTTTTCTTTCTTTCTTTCTTTCTTTCTTTCTTTCTTTCTTTCTTTCTTTCTTTCTTTCTTTCTTTCTTTCTTTCTTTCTTTCTTTCTTTCTTTACTACTGCAATTGTCTTTTTGTATTTTTCCCTAATAGTATCTCTGGTTTCATTCCACACTTCTTCTGGTTTATGGTAAATTGAGTTTAGTTTCTTATATGGGCGTTAAATTCATTAAAGAATGTTATTTATATTTTCGCACTGTGGTTCTTTGAGTTTGCTTTTCCATTATTACTGTAATGTTGAATATTAACTATTCATGATCAATACTACGGTTTGCTCCTGGTTTTGTTTTTGCAGAGGGAATACAGCTTCTACATCTCTTGCTTACAAGTGCTCGTGTCATCCATGGTAAATTTCTTCCTGGATGCTTGCACTAAAGCTTTCCGTTTCAGCTTCATTTATAGCAGATGCGCAGACTTGAATGATGGTTATACTGAAAGATTTTCCATCAAGTGTAATTGATACTATTTGCTCAGACCTTGAAGTTATAGCCCCTACGTGTCTGTGCTACATCTTGCTTCAGTAATAGAGCCCTTCCTTTCCTTATGAAAATTTCATTTCCTGAGAACACTTAGTTTTCTGACTCAAAATGTCAATTGCAGTCCACTTGAATTCACTGACACCATGTCTTATGCAACCCAGTTACCAACAAAACAAAATGGAACTACAGTAACCCCCCGCTGATCATGGGGGTTAGGTACCCACCCCACCCATGATGCACAAAAATCCGCGATATGCGGAAGCAGGTGGAATGGGGGCAGGGGGGCGATTGCGTGGCACGGCGGCGGTGGCAGGGGGATCTTACCTCCCACCGCCACCCACCCGTGCAGCCCCAAGGCTTCTCCGGGTGTGTGTCGCCGGGTGTGTGTGGGAGGGCCCCGTGGAGCGATCGGATCGCTCCTGGCGGCCTCCCCGCCTGGCTCAGAGGCCTCCCAGAAGGGGCCTGGGGGGTGGCGGAGAGCGATCGCCCCAAGGCTTCTCTGGGGTGCGAGGGAGGGCCGCGCGGAGCGACTGGATCCCCCCGTTGCCCTCCCACATACCCCGGAGGCTTCTCAGAGGTGGGGGGCGGTGCGGAGCAACCCGGCCACCCCCCCCACACACACAGTTCCGGGACTGCGGTCCCGCAATGTAGTGGGACCGCAATACTGGAACCACGAAATGGCGGGCGTCACTGTATAGATTGTCAACCCCTGCAGATCTACCAGTTACTTTGGGTGATTAAATATGTCTCCCTCCCATCCCATAGTTCCAGTGACTCTCTGATGGTGAAAAGGTTTCCAATGGGAGTTGTGGGACCCTTAGTTGAAAAATCAGGAAATTATAATTAAAAAACAAACTTTGCCACCATCTGCCAAAGACCTTCCTCTTCAGGCAGGCTTTTAAGCAGTAAGTTGTATCAGTGTCAGAGTGTGTGCTATTTGATCAGCCAGCAAAAGCAATACTTATTGAATAAATAGTTAGCCAGAGATAGAGTTTTCTTAAAACCAAACAGCTATATTATAAACTGTACAAAAATATATCACAGAATCAGAGAACTTATACAAAATTCAACAAAGCATAGAGGGAAAAGTCACATTAGTACATTTATACAAAATTCAACAGCATAACAGCATACATTACATTGACAAAATATATGACAGAGAAACAAAGTGGGTGCCTTACTCAAGGAAGGCCCAATGAACAATGATTTACAGAACATTTTATACATGTGTCTGTCCAATCATAAATGACATTACATCATAGCTATTGCAACCCCTTGCATCAGCCAAAATTCATTATGTTAATTCTTAACATCTGCACTCCATTAGAAAAAACTATACATTGAGTCACTGTGACTTTGCACTTTTACAGACTCCATCTTTAAATCAATTAAATACATATTAAATATATATAGAACATCCTGTCTAATGCATGTATTTCACTAACTAATATCTGACAATCAGAAACGCTGGTCTTTAACTTACAGATTTTTAAATGTGTTTAAAGTGTTTTCCATCTTGGTTTAGGTTTAATTACTATAAATATGATGTTTATATACAGAAGCTGTGTTTATTTTATAGTTTTTGTTGTGAACTGCCTTGTATCCCCTATGGGGGAGAAAGGCAGCATATAAATAAAATAAGGAAACAAGCAAGCAAGCAAGCAAACAAATAAAATACAAATAAATAATTGCCACAGCTAATGACATTGTCCGCTTTATATGGTGTAATGTATGGCAATAGGATTTCAGACATTGTAGTGTTTTGTTACAGATCATTCTAACTGAATGGTTTATAATGTTAGTTTCAAATTGTAATCCTAGAGCCAGAGGCTTATATGAGTTGCTCAGTGAGAACAGTGATGGTAGATTGCTTATAAAAATGTCTTGTTCACCATTCCTAAATAATAATTTTGCTCTGTCATGTGGTGTTGAGAATCATTGGGTACACAGTAGGTGCACTTTCAGAGTCAAATTAGACATGAAATTAAAACATGCATACAGTAATGTGTCCAGTGTTGTTCCTGAACAACTAACAGGCATGGGAAAGAGCTGTGCATGAAGCTACAACGTGCAAAAAGGGGCTTCAGCTCTCCTTCTACCTGCTATTTGTTGCAAAAGAGAGCCTTTCTTGTGGTGTTAGCAGGGCCAGTGCCAGGCTTTTTTGCACCCTAGGCAAAATTTACTACTGTATTTTTTTGTGCATACCATGCTGTTTTTTCTAAAATCATGATGCCAAAACTTAAGGGGTGTGATATACATGGAAGTAACCCTTTCGGGTGGGTGGAAGAAAACCCAAACTCACCTTGCTTTTTCAGTCCATGGTTTGTTTTTTGCAAGATCGGCTCCGTCTTGCCTTGAGTTCTCCACCCCCACCCCCACCCCACTGTTTTCTTTCATTTCTCCTTGGGTGAATTTATTTTTCCAGGATCAGGCTTGGGAAAGAAAACCAAAAAGCCACACCTTTTATTAGGTGAAAATTAATGGGCTTGATCCTGCAAAAATCAAACTCACCAAAGCAGAGAGGAGTGTTTAGAAGGGGAAATTAAAGGTAACAGTGGGGGTGGAGGGGTGGAGGAGATATCAAGGAGGATTTATTAATTGTATTTATTTGCATGCCTAAACAGTGTGTGTGTGGGGGGGTCTAATAAAAGGTGGTGTCTTATAGACCGGAAAATATGGTACTTGTGCCCCCCCCAAACCAACTTTCAAAAACAGACAAATTGTAGAAAAAACAGAAAGTATAACAGTTGAAATTATGAAAAAAAAAATAAAAAACTGAGAGTACAAGTAATAGAACTCCCATGAGTTTAGTTCTGAGTTTCATTCTCTGACCCTCTTAGGTCTGCACTCTAGGCTGTTACCTAATTTGCCTAGTGGTAGCTCCAGTCAAGGGTGTTATTAATAGTCTGTGGTAGAGGGAGGCAACTGGATTCGTAGGGTTAACCGTCTTGCCTGCAGTGCCAGTTCTGTCTTGTTGATAAATACAAGCTTGACACTGTGATGTTTGTTTCTTAGCAGTTGCATGTTCACATTTCATCAAAACCTTTTGCTCTCATTTTTCACATGGGAGAGAAGAGGAAAAAAATACATCAATTAGTTTGTTACATGCCCAAGTAAAGATCAAACATTATCCCTGGATTCAAACTTGCTGAGTGATTGGGATCCATGCCACTTCAGCTGCATATTTTGAATTTTAACACAATTATCTTTGCCCATTTGACTTCATCTCAGAGCCATTTGACCTGCACTGTTTATATTCTCCACATCTCCACATGCAGAGAAGTGGAAATACCAGTTAGGAATAATACAACATGCATCTGGTGAAGTGGATTCAAGACTATAGGAGCTAATAAAATAAATAATATTGCAATAAATTGCTCTCTTCTAACGTACCTGCAAGCCTCTGTTAATCTTGCCATTGTAAGTTGTGTTGAACTAGATGGAATGTAGGATACTATCATAATTATAATAACATTTTATAAAAATTGAAAATCTAATATCCACTCCTTCAAGTAAAAAAAATCCTTTAATTTAGAAGAGCACTGTACCCAGCTGTGCTATATTTTGTGACTTGTGGGGAAAAAATAATTATGAAAAGTCGATCATTTGCACTTTGAAGACATATAATAAGGCCTTTGTGTGTAATATTTAGAACATACGAGAGAATGAAACAAAGAGGGAGAAAATGTGTACCTTTCCTGGCTGGAAAAAACAACGTTCACTGACCAGTACAAACCTTCATGTCATAATAAGGGGCGGGGATTGGGCAAAGGGTGGAGATTCCATTGTTTAAAATTGAAGAATATAACTCGTTCATTCCAGTGAACAGTTTAAGGAGACAGATTACAAAGAGGTCTCGACTAAGGAGTGGACTGCTGGAACACAACTAGAGCTTGCTTTTTTAAACAAGCAGTGAAGAACACTTCACTTAGCTCTGCCTCTTTCTCCTCACCCCACCTCACATTCTGCCTCCTTGCATGTGCTCATACACACAAGCTGGGATGCAGAAATAACTGACTGCCTTGCTTTAGAAAGATAAATTTTTGATTAG
Organism: Phrynocephalus guinanensis; assembly: GCA_037367245.1. Lineage (NCBI taxonomy): Eukaryota > Metazoa > Chordata > Lepidosauria > Squamata > Agamidae > Phrynocephalus > Phrynocephalus guinanensis. Next base: position 101,642,880 of record CM074733.1, on the reverse strand, counting down.
TAGAGGAGAGAAAAATGTTTGGAACCATCACTATTACAAGTAAGATCTATTTAGCTGTGATTATAATAATTCTGTTGATTATTATGTTAAGTGGATATAGAAGTAGAGATAGGTTTTTGATTTTTTGACTTAGATATAAGTAAGAGCAGGCTCTTATTGGATTAAACCCCTAAAGGTGCAATTCTTTGTGCATTTGCTTAAGAGTAAGCCCCAATTGGGTCAGATTTTCTTATGTGTAAATATGTATTCCAGTTTCAATTCAAGAGATTTTATGAGGCATTACGTTCCAGAGGAAACTATTTCTTAGATTACATAGAGCTTTGCTTTTTCAATTGGCATATATACCTTTTTGGGTCTATTATTGCTTCTGACTCTAAAATCCTTTTGATGTTGGTAATTTTCCAAATTTCTGAGTGCTATATACTTTTTAAAGTAAATTGTTTGACTATTTCATATTATGTAATGTGACTTCTGTTCATTCATCCTAGCATTTAGCTTCCAAAATATGTCATTTAGTTTACAGTGAAATTTACCTAGCATGGTATTTTTCTTATCCAAGAAAAGCTACGTGTTTCTGTGCAGCCTTCCATATCTTAAAAAGTAAACTTCCTCTTCCTTAATTTCCATTATCCTTGACCCCAGGCACAACCTTTCTACATAAATAATGGGGCAAACATCTGCTTTAACTTCTGAAGCTCAAGTGACCACCATTCACTTCATCTTCCTCATTAAGGAGTGCACTATGCATCAACTCATGAACTGCTCATGAAATGAATGAATTCTGGAATGAATGAATTAGCATGCTGGAATGGAATTACTACTAACCTCTTCTTCCCAAACTCCTTCATCATAGTAATTTTGGGAACAAAAGTGGTTGAAAGTTTGTGAGTATATTTCTGACTGGTATGGAATGGGAGAGGTACAGGATTCTTCCGCAATATTAAGAAGCACTTGTGATGCATAATGGTCATTTTATTTTCTCTTCTGAAAAACATTTCATCACCCTGTCAAAACCAGGGTGATGGTGGGTGGTCTGACAAAATGTGAGGAAGGGGGACGTCAGGATCAGCTATCACTCATGAAATGTTAATTAATTTTTGTGGGGGTTTCCTTCTATGGCATGGGGTGGTGCTGGTGCTGTTTATAATGCCTAGAATGTTTGATTAAATCTTAGATGGTTGTCTGATTTAATCTTTCAAGTAAATAAATAGGTACTGCCGTAAAAAGCGGGAACGTAAAACAGTGTTTCCTTGCAGCCATGCTGGCCACATGGCCATGGATTTGCACAACACTGGCTCTTGGGCTTGAATATGGAGATGAGCACCGCCCCTAGAGTTGGACATGACTAGCACGCATATGTGGGGGGAACCTTTATCTTTTTTTTAATGCTATCATTAATAATGAAAGTTCCTTTAAGTTCCCACTAATAAGGTTATCACAGTTGAGTCTTTGTGTTCCGCAGTGTTCCTTTTGTTCTTTTCAGGATTATTTTCATGGTTGCAAACCATAGTAAAATTATTTTACTGCATTTTATTTTATTTATACCCTACCTTTTTCCTCAGGATGACACATGGTGAGATATAATGAAGTATTAAAATGACAAGGTTTAGTGAAAACCAGTTACCCAATAGAGGATTGCTTTCTTTCCCCCCTTTTCCTTTATATCTATACCAGAAGAAAAGGCCTTTAAATTAGGTGTGACTACATTGTGGGCTTGCATGCCTCTATGCCTTGTTTCTTGACAACATATTCCAGTTCCAAAGTTTTCCATAATATCTTCGCTGGGGACCTGTGGTTGCTCAAGTCCCACCCAGGGTTTTAAAAAACAGCTGTAAGTCACCATTTGAAATCCTAATTTAGAGGTTGGGGTTAACATAATTTTCCCAGTGTGGATGTCAAAGCAAATTATTATTACAGCCATCTGAAAATAAACCAGGGAATTATTGTGCAGCAAGAGAGTGGGAAGAGAGATGTGCAACCCTGGAAGGATGCCTCCTGACCACCAAATCAAGATGTAGGGGGTTGTCTGAACCAAGCTGAAGCTCTGCAGTTGTATCAAAGTTCAAGTGCTTGTGCCCTTTACTTTTTACTTCTGGTGGTGGACCACATTTTGCATGGTGCTTAAGCAGCTCAAAGCGGGGTTTCTTAGTGAATCTTCCTTTCTGAGCTGAAGAAATGGGGAGCAGCTTATGAAACCTTACGCCAAATAAAACATGGTCCTCTCCAAGCTGCCACAGGACTCTTTATTGTTTTTGCTGCAACAGACAGATGTGACTATCCTACGGTTTTTTAAGGTAGGTTTAAGATTTCTAACCACAGTTGTGGTTAAGCGGAGAATATACCACACCTGAAAACACGCAAGTGTGCAATATATAAGCACAGTCCATAGGAACGTGTTTCTCAGAAGCAGCCATAATTACATACTGTCAGGTTGGTTGTGACTGATTGCAGTCCTTTCCAGCATTTTCTAGGTATAAGGTACTCGGAAGTCATTTACCATTTGTTTCATCTGGAAGGTGCCCCAGAGACCATCTGGCTTGCCTAAAAGCACATAAGCTAGCTTTTCTCCTACACAGCCCAATTTAGATTTGGAAACCCCAGCTCTTGGTTCTGTAGCCAGGTGCTCTACTTCTCTAAGCTATCCAACCAGCTTGTTGCAAATTTCCCAGTTTTTGAGAGTATAAGACAGTGGTTCCCAGCCTGGGGGTCGGGACCCCTTTGGGGGTCAAACTACCATTTCACAGGGGTCGCCATGAGCCAGTGAAGAAAAAGGCACAAACGGCTTGGGTCAGGGGGGGGGGGGGAGGGAGGGGGGAAGAGTGAGTTACAGCTTGATAGGTTGGATGGGATGTCAGTCAGTGGCACCGGAGGCTGTGATTGGCTGAGGGTGCCTGTGGAGGGAAGTTCTCTATGGCACCTGCAGCAGTGGTCTGCCAAAAGGGGCTTATGGCTTCTTCCAAGCAGAGCACGGGGGTCACCACAACATTAACTGTATGAAAGGGTCGTTTAGGAAGTTTGGGAACCACTGGTAAAAGACAATATTGGTTGTAAACATCCCTCATCTAAAACTTAGTTCTTGGGAACTGTCGAAGGGAGACAAGTGGATCACTGATCATCCTGAGTTCCTGGCTATTTCCCCTGTAGAAATAATTAAAGGTAACCAATTTAATTTTGCCTTTACTGTGGTTGCTTCAGAATGCTAATGTTCAGACCATTACCAGCACTGACAGTAACTCAGACAGTTTTGCTTTGTTTCACTATGTTGTTTGAATTAACATCACCAGCTGAGGTAAACTTATTTGCTTAATATTTATAGAATGCTTACTATTTACTAAAAATCTGTCTTTCACCCTTTTCTTTTCCTAATGATAATGTAACGGTATCTGCTTGGATTTCTTTATCAAATAGCAAGCTTACCAGTGGTGGAGTGAAGAAATACGCTCGTCAAATTCATTCTTACATACGTAGTTCAGTTGGGTCCAGCTGTTGCCTGTCTCATGACAGTGGGCAGTTTTCTTTTCACATTATATGATGTAACACTAGACACAATGGAGCTGTGAACTGTTATGAATTTCTTAACCAGTGTGGGTTTAAAACAGGTATTCCAAGGCAATAGCCTGCTCTCGGTTAAATTCAAGCAGCCACACTGATCATAGTGGGATTAAATATGAAATGGAGAGCATATTTTGGCCTTAAGATGTTTAAATATTGAATAAACTCAAGTTTTATTTTTTAAAAATTGCTGGGAGACTTTCAGTGGATGGAGGGTTTTGGAACAGAGAGAGCTGGGTGTGTATGACATATATCTGATGGATATAGAATGCGGAGAATTCGTGGAGAAAATCCAGGGCAGTGCAGCAAATCCTTGGGGAGAAAGTCAACCAACTCCAGATGTTAACATGGTTGACTGCAAACACATGAAGTGTTTCAGATTTAACTGTTGTGGCCTGAGAATTTCTTTCTGTTTTCCAACTGGAAGAAATAGAATGCTTTTTTTTTTCACTTCTACTTAGGGGAAGCAGAAGGTGGGAGAAATAGGAAAAAACAGTCAGATCTGTGTCTTAGCAGCAAACTGAATGTGTGACATAGTTCAAGTACTTCATCAGTTAGTGTATACTAATTTGACTGATGTTATGTTAGAAGGCCTACTACATCTCTCAAACCCAGGCATAAACATATAGTGATTCACAAACCATGCTAGAACTACCAACCTTTTCTGATAAAATATTGATTCAGAGCAACAAACACACTTTTTTTTCTTTTATATTTTGCTATCAAGGACAGCAAGCGCCGGGCCTAAATTTCTGACAGCACACACTGAACAAGATAGATCCCTTAGAACTCATTAGGCTCATATCAGCTATGTGAATAAATACATGCATATATCATATCAACTATATGAATAAATACATACTCTCCAGAACAGCATGGTAGATGATCCTTTGGCCTGTAAATGAAAGAACTGGGAAGATCACCCACCCACCCTTCCCACTGCTGAGATTATGCTGTCCTGGTCACAGCCTGATAATTGTAAACATCCTGAATTCTAAAACCAAATGCAGTGTAGTGAATAACTGGTACTGAGCATAACAAAGACTAAGCAAAAACCCAGTGGTGTAATGTCTTATGTTCTACTAGAGAAGGCCCACTGAAACAGTGATAAATTAGTTCATTAATTCCTCCATAGGTTCTGTTGATTCAAATGGGTCTATTCTAGTTGTCATTTAGCTGTCTTAAAGCAAGACTAGAGAGCTGGCAGGATATCCCAGTAATTTAGATATCAGAGATTTGTAGTTTGATTCCTCACTGTGCCTCCTGTGATTAGAAGCCAGGCTGTGTGGCCTTGGGCAAGGTACACAATCCCAGGGTGCCCCAAGAAAACCAGAATGATAAACCACTTCTGAATATTCTCTACCTGGAAAAGCCAGGCTTCACAAGTCAGAATGTACTTGACTGCATTATTATTATTATTATTATTATTATTATTATTATTATTATTATTATTATTAGTAGTAGTAGTAGTAGTAGTAGTAGTAGTAGTAGTAGTAGTAGTAGTAGTAGTAGTAGTAGTAAATACTCATGAGCGGGTTTGGTGTCCTTGCTTAACATTGACATTTCATTTAACAGTATTTTTGTGTAATCTTATTAAACCTTGAATCCCTAAAGATAGAATTATCTTTAAGTGGAGTATATACTGAGTGTAGTTATACTATGATGGTACTTTGTGTGCTTAGAAATTTACAACATATTACACTCTCATGCTTTGTGAAATCATAAGAATAATGAAATATTGCCCTCTGCTGTCCAATTTTACTAATAAATTGGGGGATCAGAGTTCTGGTAGTTCACTTCTAGTTCAACAGAAAGGCATTTTCCATTTTGTTCTATTTTGTAAAAAATATTTTTAATCTTCCACTTTGTGGTTAATAGTTTAATTGTTTTGCTTTTAGCATGTCAAATGGCGATAAAACCAGTGAATTGCTATTATTCACATTCATTGTCTTTGAATGATGATTATTTGTCTATATGTGCATTTGGTGAAGTTATAATCATTGTATATTTTCAAGTTACTGTTGCAAGTTACTGTTGCAAGTTTTCTCTTTTAAGAGGGAAAATAAAACTTTAAAAAAAGAAAGAACAGCAGCCACAAGTTTAGATGTTCCTTACTACATTTTTCCTTATGTTTTGTAAAAACCATACAGTGGACCCTTGTATAACAAACAGTTTGTATAACAAAATCTGTACAACATAAAAAATTCTAGAGATAGGGGAAATTTGCTTATCATAATTGGCTATGGGGTGAATCCATACAACATATAAATGGGATTACTCCGTTTTCAATGCATTCCTAGGGGAAATTTGTATAAAGGAAAATTTGCTTAACATAATTTCATTTGGAACAAATTAATTCCTTTATACAAGGTACCACTGTATTTGATTTGTGATCTGTGAGAATCTCATAGTTGTTGATGTCCCCCATCCCAGCTCTTCAGGCAGTGAAGTTTAAATACAATAAATAATTTTTAAACTGTATCTTTAAACCATAATTATCTAGTGATAAACCCCCAAAGTAACTTAACTGTGGAGCAGGAGGAGAGGTTACTCCCTTAAATGTGCATGGTATTTTATTGTTGCCAGGAGTAAACATTCTTTGTCTAGTAATTGCTCCACCTTCATCCCATATGTAGTTTAAAGTGTAGGCCAATACAGTGTATCACAGGAGCTGTAGGGCTTATTTGCCAGATTGGAAGTGAAAGTGTTTCTGTTACATGAGAGGCATGCAGGCCTTAACTAAGGCAAGATTTAATGGCTTTGTCCTTCAGTGTAAAATCTAAGAACCATTGAGTTAATATTGTACCTGGCCAAATCTAGTGCAATTATGTGTGCTTGATAAGGATTCTTAAATAACTACTGGAGCCATAGCCTTTTCTTCCTAAGGTTAATTTGTTGGAAGTTATTCAAGTATGAATGGTTTAGCTTGTTGACATGAGAAGATACTGCTTTGCAGATAAGAGCTACATAATTCTAGTGCTCTGAAAGTATGTATTGTACATCTCCCTAGAGTGATTATGCTGAGAATGGGTGGAGATGGAAGCCATATGTACCGAAGGGCTGGTTGCCATGCATTATCACTTTATTATGGTTTGATCATCCTCAGGAAATGTGCTTAATGTAATGGGAAACAGAAAAGGTATAATTCAATTGTTAGAAGGTTTTGGAGCACTTAAAGATGTACAGGGATATTTCTTGTTAAAGAGTCTTTTAAAATAGGTAAAGGGATTTTCTTTATATAAGCAACATATCAATAGATACTCCTGAATCGTAATCAAGTGGATAGATGTTTTGCATATATGGTAATAACCATATGTTCTATTCATGCAACTCGGCATACCTTTTTTTTTATTTAAATGGAGACATTGTAGGTATCATGTCCTACAGCGGCACATGGTATCCAACAATATCATTTAGAGATGGAAAGGTTGTTGCTGGGAAAGTGGGGGGGGGGGAAGGCACCAAATGGGCAGTGGCGTCAAAGTGATATTTTCTTGTTTTCAGTCCTTGCTTTTAGATGCTACAAATTAGTGATCTCCAAACTTGTCTCCTGTATTTAATGCCATTCACTTTGTTTCTTTTGGGCCTTTCTGGCCTTTTCATATAGCCAAAAAGTTGGGGGTGAAAAGAGATGTGAGGAAGTGAGAAGACACTGAAATTTAAAGTTGCATAGGGCAGCATATTTTGCAGCACTGTATGTAGAAACTAAGGGGTGTGGTTGTTCAGCGGGCTAGAGCAGTGAAACTGTTGGCTGCAAAGTTGGCAGCTTGGCCGTTCGAATCCCGGCTGCCACGCAGCAGAGTGAGCTCCCACTGTTAGCCCCAGCTCCTTCCAACCTAGCAATTTGAAAGCATGTAAATGCAAGTAGATAAATAGGTACTGCCCTAAAAAGTGGGAAGGTAAAACAGTGTTCAGGGTGCAGAAATGCATTCAGCCATGCCAGTCACATGGCCACAGACTTGCACAACATTGGCTCTTTGGCTTGGAAATGAAAATGAGGACCACCCCTAGAGTCAGACACAACCAGCACGCATGTGTGTGGGGAACCTTTACCTTGATCTTTTTATGTAGAAACTAGACCAATCTGTTACAGAATTGAATATATCATGGATTAAGAAAGAAGGTCCATTCTGGACCTTATTGGAAGGCAACAACCAAGGCAAGGAGGCAATAATATTCTCTGTTATTTATTAGCATCTGGTATTCAGTGGTTCTGAAATGCAGACTCACTAAAGATAACTGGTAAAGAGGAGATGATGTTGCAACTTAGTTTCAATGAATGCTACATTACCTCAGTTTGACATAGGGATATAGTCGTACCTCAACTTACGATTGCTTCAACAACCGAATAATTAGACTTACGAACACTGCTCTCTGCTCTGCATGACAGCTGTCTTTGACCGGTGGGATCTGTCAAAGTCAGCTGTTGTGCAGAACGGAGACCAGTGTTCGCTGCCCATCACCACCACCTCCTTTTCCTTGGTTGCTTCAATCTCTGCAAAAGAGATTGAAGCATCTAGGAGAAGGAGGAGGGGGTGGTGATTTCTGCCTCCATTGCCTCCTTCCTTGCTTCCCTTCCAAGGCGCCCTGGCTGGGCGAAGATCAATGAGTCCCTGCTCTGCTCACCAAATTGGTGGGCAGAACACAAACCCATTGATCTTTGGGCAGCCCAGGCGCCTTGCAAGGGAAGTACTGACTTCCAGGTAAGCACTTACCTCTGGGTAACTGCTACCTTCACTTACCTCCAGGCTGGCCAAAGATCAATCGGTCCAGCCCAGAGATAAGCGAAGGTAAGCGCTTACCCAGAGGTAAGCACTTGCCTTGGAAGGCGCCTGGGCTGGCCGAAGATCAGTCCCTCTCTGCTCTGCCCAATAAATTGGTGGGAAGAGCAGGGAACAATGGATCTTGATGGATCTTTGGCCAGCCCGGGTGTTAGCCTCCATCCCCTAAGGCAAACCTCTTGTTCAGTAGTTCCATTTTTTTCCTTTTTCCCCATATAGCCCCACATAAGGAGGTGGCAGTGGAGGAGGGGGGTGGGGCAAAGTTGGGTTGAAGGTTGGAGAGGTGAAAACCTCCCTCATTTCCCACCTTCTCTCCCCCCCCCACCTCTTTTCAACTCAGTTGTGAGACTGTATACTGCCGTCTCCCCATCCCCATCCCCACTCCAGCAAGGCCAGCTGCTAGTTGGAGCTGTGAAATGACTCCGACAGTCAGATGTTGGGCTCTTGAAAGGAGGAGAGGGACAGCGGAGGTGGCGAGCAAACCAGCCCAGCTCCCCCTCTGGAGGTCAACAAAAAAGCTGCCCCATCTAGAAGCCTGTGCAGGTGGAGGGAAGAAAGCAGCACCGACACCGTAAGCCCTTCAGCAGGGAAAGAAAAACCTCCCCCTCCCAGGATAAACCAAGGGGCAAGAAGAGGCCTGGGAGGGAGCCAAAAGAAATCCTGCTTGGCATCCGAGAAGCCGAGCAGCAACATTCTAAGATGGCTGGATCCGTGACAACCTGCCGCCGCCGCTTGCCTTGCAAGGCGCCCAGGCTGGCCAAAGATCCATCATTCCCTGCTCTGCCCAACGAAATGTTGGGCAGAGCATGGACCCATTGATCTTCAGGTAGCAAATGCTTACCTCCGGGTAAACCCCATCCGGGTAAGTGCTGGACTGATCAATCTTCACCTAGCCCGAAGGTAAGCACTTAAATGGAGGTAAGTGCTTGCCTTGCAAGCTACTCAGGCTGCCCAAAGTTCAATGGGCAATCTTCCTCAATCAAGGGCAGCCAAAGGCTGTTCTTTGCAAACCCCACCCAGCTGATTTTGATGGGCCCAGCCTGTCAAAGTCAGCTGTATGGTGGGTCTGTGGAGAGCAGTCTTTGGCTGCCCTTGATTGAGGGGGGTTGGGGCAGCCTTCCTCTCTAGAATAGATTAATTGATTTTCAGTGCATTCCTATGGGAAACTGCTGTTTGACTTACAAATAATTTGACTTCCAAATGTGCATTCAGAACAGATTAATGTCCTAAGTTGAGGTACCACTGTACATTGTATGATAAAGTAATACTTGAGCTGGTTGTGAAAGGAGGTTCTGACAAGATTGCAAGTTTCAGAAAGACATGTCAATAGGCTGAACACTCCTATAGGCGAGTCAGTGTTTGAATGGTCTCCCTCCCTCCTCCTCTTCTGTTTTTGCACTCCTTTCTCTTCCGTTTCCATTAACCTGATCTTTATGAAATAGGAAATGGGGCAGTTTCATCAGCTTTGCCAGAAAACCCAACTCTAGTGAGTTACCTCCTCAATAGCAAGAAGGCCACAGCAGCCATTCTAGAAGGTTGTAGAAGGGAGATGACATTCCATCAGCCCTTCTCAAAGAACTGTTCCACCAGGCTGCTGTGTTCCCTGTATTGTTTCTAATTCAGAACCATTCCGGGCCAACCTGGCGGCATATAGGAAGGTGGGGGTGAAATGTGGAAGGATAAAGACCAGTATTTTCCTAATTCATACTGAAGTTTGATCAGATTGGATCAAATCTTGAACCACTTGCATGCAAGTGCATGAAGGTCATCCTGCATGCATAAGGGGGAGGGGGGGAGCTCTGGTGTGGGGCCTGTATATGATGTCACACAGCTTTCCACTCTGATAACTAATATCTAGAGAGGGAACTCATGTGTGCATAGACCTCTGTGTATACAGGGGTTCCGTTCAGAGTAGGTCCTTGAAAATGCATGGCTCCAGTTTGCGGAGGATTTCTATATACTGGCCTCCATTGTAGATGGCCACACTCAGTGCATATATGTCAGTGGAAAGGAAAGTTTTATGATGTAGTGATGGATTTAACAGCATGGCCCTAATTCCCCTTCAGTATTTGAATGGTGGTGTCAGATACCCCTCCAGGGTGCTCTGTTTGTTGCCCTTACAAGCTGATGTAAGCAGACCTAAAGGGTAAATCACAGAAGCTTGTTACACAGTTACTGCTAACAAAATATTCCAGGTTCATTTGTAGCCAAGAGATACAAGTATGGCTTCCTTTATATGTGTAAGTCATTCATCAAGACCCTTGTATTTTCACTGCACACATATCTGACACTACAGCATAAGTATTCAAACATTGTCTTTATCTTTTTCCATTTTATTTTAAAGCAAGCAAGCAATGCAAACTTTTACAATACGTTTGAGTCTCAAAAGCAGAATCAGTGAAGTGAATAGGCTGACTATCTTGAAAATGTGACTACATTGAATACAAAATATAAATGGATTATGACTTCATGAAGCAGAGAGACAATTCATAATTAGTAAGATGACTTGTCTAAAAATTGCCTGAAATGTTTAGGATAATTAAGGTGTATAAAAGAGCCATACTCAATATTCTATAGTCACATGAAAAGATGTTTCAGAAAATATTAAAATATAAAACCATTGACACAAATAAGATAAATCTTAAACATGGTTAAAATTAGCGTAGCAACTAGCTCAAGCAAAATGATGCTTCTCACTCAGCATAGAACCTCGGTATTTATATTAAAACTTTTCTTTTCTTATCATGTCTCTCATTCATTCATAGACATGGGTAATGTCATGGGTATTTATAGTTTAATTTTATTATTTACTTAATCTTGCCACATAGCAGTAACTGTTGCTTAAAAGCAGCACTTTGATGTTAAAAAGCAGTGGGCATATATAAAAATGTATCCACATTATTTGCCCTGTAGATGTCAGGTTCTGTATTTTAAGAGTCAATATGAGGTTTGTCCAGAATACTATTTCACTTCACATAGATGCTAAATTTCTGTGCATTTTTACCTTGCAGGGAACCTTTTTTTGTAATCTGCATTTTCTTTCATTTTCATTTCTGATGCTCACTTTTTCCCCATATGGGAATGTGGTTAAGCATTGTTTATAGTGATATGCCTAATTCTTTATCACTTTTCTCTTGTATTGCAGTTGTACAAAGAGAAACTGCAACTACAATTCAGAAAGAAGAGTCTGTTGAAAATATGGAGATCAAGCTATCAGAATCATCTGATAAGACAAATGCAGACATTGAACAGAAGGACACACAAGGAATTGATCAACTGTCACCATCAGCAGAAGACAAAGTAGAAGAGCAGGGACAACCTAGTGAATCCCTCTCAAGTGATGTTGGATTTAAAAAGGTTTTTAAGTTAGTTGGGTTCAAATTTACTGTCAGAAAGGATAAGACTGAAAAGGTAGAACCAGTTCAGCTAGTGAATGTAAAAGCAGATGGTGAAGCAGAAGTGGCATCAGGTGGAGGTGGAGACTCCAAAGAAGTCAAAACAGAGACAGTGGATGAAGCAACTCAAAGCGAGGTGCTCAATCCTGTGGAAAAGACAGAACAAGAAACTCAGACTGACCAGAAGAAAGAAGAAAGTTTGCCTGAAACGATAACAGAAAGCCCTCTTGAAGCAGAAAGCAAGCAGGAAGAAGTTAAAAATGATGGCACCAAATCTCCAGAATCTCCAACGAGCCCAGTAACTACTGAAACAGCATCACCCCTAAGAAAGTTCTTCACCCAGGGGTGGGCTGGTTTTAGGAAGAAAACAAGCTTCAGGAAACCAAAAGAAGAAGAACAGCAAGCTATTGAGAAAGACATAGAAGAGCAAGTAAAAGAAGTGGCAGAAGAAGAAATTGCCATCAGTGAAGAATTAGAAAAAGAGAAGCCCATACCAGAAAAAGACCAGACAGAAATGTCCATGGAAGTGAGTGATGTCAAAGCAGAGAAAGAGACAGACGAAACAAAAATGGTAGATGTCTCAACAGAAACACATGGCGAAGATGCTGTTATGCCACGTGAACAGCCACCAACCAACGAGTCTGCAGAACCTGAGATAAAAGAACCAGAGATAAGTTTGAAAGAAAAATCTGACTTAGCTTCAGAGGAAGTATCAACACAAACTGAAGAGTGTCTGATGGCCCCGGAGCAAAGCACTCTTGCACCATCTGAGAAAGAACCTGAAGCAACAGCTCTGTTGGCAGGTGAAGCACCTGAAGGACAAACAGACCAGTCTGACCTAACTTCTCCAATGGCAATAGAAATGGTGGAAGAACCTTTTGAAATAATTGAAGCTGACAAATCTGAACCAGAGGCTTCTGTTCTGACAGAAATGCTTGATGAAAAATCCACAGAGATGAGCACTGATTCAAGCACCATTGAGAAGAAGGAAGAGCCAGAAACAACCCCCAAAGAAGAACTTGTTCTTGAACAATTAGTTGAAACAGTGAATGAGACTGAGAGCGGACAGTCCACCGAGGAACAGCTGACAGTAAAAGACACATCACCTGAAGATGTCAATGAACATCTTAAGCAAACAGAACCAAGCACTGTAACTGCAGCAACATCTAAACCTCCAGAAGGTATTACAAATGAAGTTGAACTTCTTTCATCTCAAGAAAGAGCCAAGATACAAGGCAGCCCCTTAAAAAAGCTTTTTACAAGTTCTAGCTTAAAGAAATTGTCAGGAAAGAAACGCAAAGGAAAAAAAGAAGCAGCAAAATCAGGGGAAGCAGGAGAACAAATGCAGCAATTATCTGATTCTGCAGAAAGTCCAGAAGACCCAAGGGGAGAAAGCTCGGCTTCTTCCCCTGAAGAAGCAACAGATTCTGTAGAAAAAGTTGATGCATCACAAAACACTGAATCCGAAGAAGGATCTGCTTTAGATTTGGAGAAGAAAAGAGAAAGTGTTACACCTTGGGCATCATTTAAAAAAATGGTGACCCCCAAGAAACGTGTCAGGAGGCTGTCGGAAAGTGACAAAGAAGATGAACTTGATAAGGCAAAGACAACTACTCTGTCTTCAACAGAAAGTGGGCCCAGTGAAGAACAGGAAGAGATTAAAGAAATTGCTGAGGAACAGAAATTAGAAAAAAGCACTGAAGAACCCAAGAGAAAGGTTGATACTTCTGTGTCATGGGAAGCCTTAATTTGTGTAGGGTCATCTAAAAAAAGATCCAGAAAATCATCATCTTCTGATGAAGAAGTGGGACAAAGACTAGCTCAAGAAGGACAAAAGATAGATGAAGGTGTGCCAAATAAAGAAGTGGCAGCAGAGGTGACCTTAACTAGCTCACATGAAAGTGACCAAGGACATGGAAATTCCTCACCAGAACAGGTTGGAAGCCCATCCGAAGGTGAGGGAGTTTCAACCTGGGAGTCCTTTAAAAGATTAGTGACACCAAGAAGAAAGTCTAAAACAAGGATGGAGGAGAAAAGTGAAGAATCTGCCACGGTCCCCAGCTTAGAACATTCTACTTCAGATACAGATTCTGGGAAAGAAGAGTCCTGGGTTTCATTTAAAAAATTAATGCCTGGCCGTAGGAAGAAAAAGTCAGATGGAGTACCAGAACATGCTCCTGTTCAAGAATCTGGAGAAGAAATGGCAGAAACCAATGAGGAGGACTATGATGTTCCAGCTGTTGTCCCTTTATCAGAGTACGAGGCTGCTGAACAAGAGAAATTTGAAGCCCAAATGGCAAAGCAAGTTGACAAGGCTGAAAAGAATTTAGAGGAGGAAAAGGAAAAGCCAGGGGATGCTATAACTGAACAGTCTAATGAAGGACTAATGCATGCAGTTACTGTTACAGTAGTAGAAGGGGAGAGAGCAGTTACTAGTATTGAAGAAAGATCACCATCTTGGATATCAGCTGCTGTTACTGAGTCTATCGAACAAGCAAATGAAGATGAAGAGAGAAAAACTGAACCTATTTCTGAAACTGGAGTTGTTGAAGAAACAGTGGTGGACACTAAGCTTATGCCAGAAATTAAGAAGGATATTAGTGGAGACACAATAGTCAGTGAGCTAACTTCAGAAGCCATTACAGCTCGTGAAGAACCTTCAGGTGTTGAAGAAGGAACTGAGATATCCTGTGCTGAAGAGACAACTGAAATGGTTTCAGCAGTTTCAAGGCTATCTGATTCTCCTGATACAACTGAAATAGCTACACCTGTGCAGGAGGTAGAAGAAAACCAGGAAGAATTAAATAAACAAACACAAGAAATTCTGCAAGAGGTTGCTGAAAGAGTTCAAGTGACAGATGAAGCATCAGTGGTTTGTGAAAGCATATCGGAAGTGGTAGTTCAGCCAGTTTCAGTAGTAAAACCTGCTGTCATAATTCAAGGAGCTGAATTGTCTGAAATGCCCTTAAAGGAAGAAGAAGCTGTAAAGACTGATATTCAAACTGATGGAGGAATGAAAAGTAATGAGGGTCAGGTTGAAGTTAAAGAAGGTGATCTCAAGGAAATATTAGAGCAGCAGAAGGATGTGTGTATGGAGGTGCCAGGAAGCACAGAAGTAACATATACCTTGGATAGAACTGATGAAAGTGACCATCCAAAATCTGAACAAGAAATTGTAGAAGAATCTGAAAAAAATCTTGAGAAACAGAAGATTGATGAGAAGTCCGACGATGAAGACGAATTTGTCATTGTTACAGTAACACCTGAAAAAGAGCAAAAAGTAACAGATGGTGACACAACTAAAAAAAAAGAGATGCTGTTAAAAGAAATGGACAGTGGAGAATATGGTCCTACCAGTGTAGTACGGGAAGTCAAGATGACTGTAGAAGCTACAACACCAGATATGATTATAGATGTACCAAAAGTGGATGAATTGATGAAAGTGACATGTGAAGAGAAGCCTCAATTCTCCCCAAAACAAGAAAAAATTGTGGATATCGTTCCTGACTGGCAATCAGAACCCACAGAACAAGGTACCATTGAGGTTACGAAGCCCCTTCTGCAGAATGAACTACAAGAAGCTGACATTTTAATTGAGTCCCCTGACACAGGAGAATTTGTCCCTGAGGCACCCACTCAGAGCAAGACCATTGAAGTTATAGTGAAGGATGGGGAAACTAAAGTCCAAGATGTGGATGTGGCCAGAGAGGCTGTACTTGGTGCCAAAACAGGAAGTACAGAGGAAGTTGCAGTTGAGGAACAGGTCCATGGTGAGACTGTGGAGACAGAGGTGCCAATTAGAAAACTGGAGGTGGATGTCCCTAAGCAGAAAGCAGTGGCTGAAGATTATGTTCAGAGGATGGTAACAGATGGACATCTAGAAGAAATGGAAAAGAAAACAGATATGCAAAGTATGGAAGATGTCATGGTGGTAAAGCCAGAAGTAAAGGATATGGAGACAAAGACAGAGTATATTGTAGAAAAAACAGATGTCCCAGAAACCATGAAAGTAGCAGAAACACACATCACTGTACAAGGGGTGCACACAGTGTTGGCTGTAGACATTGAAGAAGTTACCAAAACAACTGATGTAGTGTCAGAAGCTCTCACAGAGAAAGATGAAGTGGAACCCCTTGTAAAAGCACTAACTGAAGAGACAGGTGTAATGATGGATATGGGAGCTGTCACCAAAAAAGCTGGTACAAAGGTAGAAGTGCTGACTGCTACTGAGGGGGTGGCCTCAAAGATAGATGTTGAGGCTTCTACAAAAGAAGCAGATGCAAAGGTAGAAGGCATGATACCTGAAGAGATGGTGACCTCATCTGGTCAGGCATGTGGAAAGTTGGAAAAGGAAGTTCCCAAAGCAGTCATGGACAAGGAGTCCAGGGTGGAAACATCAGCTGCAGAGATTGCTGAGAAAGAAAAGGCTGGTGCAAAGGTGGAAGTGGTGAGTGCTACTGAGGAGGTAGCCTCAAAGACAGATGTGGAGGCTTCTACCAGAGAAGCAGATGCAAAGTTAGAAGGCATGCTACCTGAAGAGAAGGTGACCTCATCTGGTCAGGCAGGTGGAAAGTTGGAAAAAGACGTTTCCAAAGCAGTCATGGACATGGAGTCCAGTGTGAAAACATCAGGTCCAGAGGTTGCTGAGAAAGAATCAGCTGGTTCAAAGGTGGAAGTGGTGACTGTTACCGAGGAGGTAGCCTCAAAGATAGATGTGGAGGCTTCTACCAAAGAAGCAGATACAAAGATAGAAGGCATGGTATCTGAAGAGATGGTGACGTCATTAGGTCAGGCAGGTGAAAAGTTGGAAAAAGAAGTCCCCAAAGCACTTGTGGACATGGAGTCCAGTGTGGAAACATCAGGTGCAGAGGATGCTGAGAAAGAATCAGCTGGTTCAAAGGTGGAATTGGTGACTGTTACTGAGGAGGTAGCCTCAAAGACAGATGTGGAAGCTTCTACCAAAGAAGCAGATGCAAATGTAGAAGCCATGCTACCTGAAGAGATGGTGACCGCATCTGGTCAGGCAGGTGGAAAGTTGGAAAAAGAAGTTCCCAAAGCAGTCGTGGACATGGAGTCCAGTGTGAAAATATCAGGTGCAGAGGTTGCTGAGAAAGAATCAGCTGGTTCAAAGGTGGAAGTGGTGACTGTTACCGAGGAGGTAGCCTCAAAGACAGATGTGGGGGCTTCTACCAAAGAAGCAGATACCAAGATAGAAGGCATGATGTCTGAAGAAATGGTGACCTCATCAGTTCAGGCTGGTGAAAAGTTGGAAAAAGAAGTCCCCAAAGCATTCGTGGACATGGAGTGCCGTGTGGAAACATCAGGTGCAGAGGTTGCTGAGAAAGAAACAGCTGGTTCAAAGGTGGAAGTGGTGAGTGCTACTGAAGAGGTAGCCTCAAAGATAGATGTGAATGCTTCTACAGAAGAAGCAGATACAAAGGTAGAAGGCCTGATACCTGAAGAGAAGGTGACGTCATCAGTTCAGGCAGGTGGAAAGTTGGAAAAGGAAGTGCCCGAAGCAGTAGTGGACGTGGAGTCCAGTGTGAAAACATCAGGTCCAGAGGTTGCTGAGAAAGAAACAGCTGGTGCAAAGGTGGAAGTGGTGACTGTTACCGAGGAGGTAGCCTCAAAGATAGATGTGGAGGCTTCTACCAAAGAAGCAGATACAAAGATAGAAGGCATGGTATCTGAAGAGATGGTGACCTCATCAGGTCAGACAGGTGAAAAGTTGGAAAAGGAAGTCCCCAAAGCAGTCGTGGACGTGGAGTCCAATGTGGAAACATCAGGTGCAGAGGTTGCTGAGAAAGAAAAGGCTGGTGCAAAGGTGGAAGTGGTGAGTGCTACTGAGGAGGTAGCCTCAAAAATAGATGTGGAGGCTTCTACCAAAGAAGCAGATACAAAGGTAGAAGGCATGGTATCTGAAGAGAAGGTGACCTCATCAGGTCAGACAGGTGAAAAGTTGGAAAAGGAAGTCCCCAAAGCAGTCGTGGACGTGGAGTCCAATGTGGAAACATCAGGTGCAGAGGTTGCTGAGAAAGAAAAGGCTGGTGCAAAGGTGGAAGTGGTGAGTGCTACTGAGGAGGTAGCCTCAAAAATAGATGTGGAGGCTTCTACCAAAGAAGCAGATACAAAGGTAGAAGGCATGGTATCTGAAGAGAAGGTGACCTCATCAGGTCAGACAGGTGAAAAGTTGGAAAAGGAAGTCCCCAAAGCAGTCGTGGACGTGGAGTCCAATGTGGAAACATCAGGTGCAGAGGTTGCTGAGAAAGAAAAGGCTGGTGCAAAGATGGAAGTGGTGAGTGCTACTGAGGAGGTAGCCTCAAAAATAGATGTGGAGGCTTCTACCAAAGAAGCAGATACAAAGGTAGAAGGCCTGATACCTGAAGAGAAGGTGATGTCATCAGGTCAGGCAGGTGGAAAGTTGGAAAAGGAAGTCCCCGAAGCAGTAGTGCACATGGAGTCCAGTTTGGAAACATCAGGTCCAGAGGTTGCTGAGAAAGAAAAGGCTGGTGCAAAGGTGGAAGTGGTGAGTGCTACTGAGGAGGTAGCCTCAAAAATAGATGTGGAGGCTTCTACCAAAGAAGCAGATACAAAGGTAGAAGGCATGGTATCTGAAGAGAAGGTGACCTCATCAGGTCAGACAGGTGAAAAGTTGGAAAAGGAAGTCCCCAAAGCAGTCGTGGACGTGGAGTCCAATGTGGAAACATCAGGTGCAGAGCTTGCTGAGAAAGAAAAGGCTGGTGCAAAGATGGAAGTGGTGAGTGCTACTGAGGAGGTAGCCTCAAAAATAGATGTGGAGGCTTCTACCAAAGAAGCAGATACAAAGGTAGAAGGCCTGATACCTGAAGAGAAGGTGATGTCATCAGGTCAGGCAGGTGGAAAGTTGGAAAAGGAAGTCCCCGAAGCAGTAGTGCACATGGAGTCCAGTTTGGAAACATCAGGTCCAGAGGTTGCTGAGAAAGAAAAGGCTGGTGCAAAGGTGGAAGTGGTGAGTGCTACTGAGGAGGTAGCCTCAAAAATAGATGTGGAGGCTTCTACCAAAGAAGCAGATACAAAGGTAGAAGGCATGGTATCTGAAGAGATGGTGACCTCATCAGGTCAGACAGGTGAAAAGTTGGAAAAGGAAGTCCCCAAAGCAGTCATGGACGTGGAGTCCAATGTGGAAACATCAGGTGCAGAGGTTGCTGAGAAAGGAAAGGCTGGTGCAAAGGTGGAAGTGGTGAGTGCTACTGAGGAGGTAGCCTCAAAAATAGATGTGGAGGCTTCTACCAAAGAAGCAGATACAAAGGTAGAAGGCCTGATACCTGAAGAGAAGGTGATGTCATCAGGTCAGGCAGGTGGAAAGTTGGAAAAGGAAGTCCCCGAAGCAGTAGTGCACATGGAGTCCAGTTTGGAAACATCAGGTCCAGAGGTTGCTCCGAAAAAGAGTGAAATGGAAGTGCCTCCTGAGAACACAGATATGGACCACTCAACAGAGGAAGCAAAAGTGGTCTCCTCCTCAGAGAAATCAGATACTGAGATCCTCACAAAAAAAGCAGAACCAGAGGTCCCCATAGAAAAGACAGAAGTAAAGGCTTGTGAGGAGATCATTAGAGAGAAGGTGGATGCAGAGGTGGCTATGATGGATCCTGCAAAGAAGCTGGATGAAAAAGATCCTGCAGAACAGTCAGAAGTTCTGGCAAAAGCAGAGGTCACTGCTGAACAGCCAGAAAAGGAGACCTCAGAGGAGATACAGAAGGAAATAGTGTTTCTGTCTGATGTAGAAGGTGCCGCAAGTTCTTTGGTAATGTGTGCTGAACCTGTTTCAGCTAAAGCCTCACTGGATATCAGTACAGAGCAAGAATTGGTGAGTAAAGCCATGACCAAAGTACCCCTGCAGACAGAAACTCCAAACGTTGCCATTTCCTTAGAATCAAAAACACCTGATGCCTTGGTTACTGTGACACTTTCAGAGAGTAAAGTGAAAGATGGAGCTCCTGCCTTAGGAGAAGTAGCAATGGTCCAAACTGGAACTGAGGCACCTAAGGAAAGGGGGCTAGATGAACGATCAGTCTCCAAAGAGGACACTGTGGATCTCACGCAGGCAGTTGTGGGAGATGCCAGGCTTATCTTGAGGTCACAAATCCCAGAAGGGATCAAAGCCGATGCTCTAGAAAGTAAGGACAAAGTAAGTGCAAATGATGTAATACTTGTGGAAACAAAATTGGATAAGGAAAGTATAATTCAGAAGGAAATATCTATACCTCATATCAAGACTGAGGAAGAAGCATTAACATTTAGAGACACTACTGATTCTGAAGGCCACATGCAGAGCGAAAAGGAAGAGGCACTTCGTTTGGAATCAAGATACACAAAGGCAGCTGAGAATATTGTGCAGAGTGAAGCAACGGGTGATACTACAAAAATAGAGATTGGAAAAGGGCATCTGGCAACTGAACTGGACCCTACAGAATTAGTAATGCTTGAGACTGCAGTAGAAGGAAGTATCCTTTCAGATGCTGGATACCTAAACAGTGAGGTTTCAAATGCTGTTTTGGAAAATATGAGTGACGGTACTCCCCTGGGAAGCAGTGAAGTCAGCCAAAATGGGATCACAGTGCCAACAGAAACATGTCCTGATAAATTGCCTCTAGAAGCAGTCCCTCAAGTTTTGGAGCACACAGCAACTTCAGATAGCTATCAGACAAAGCAAGGACTGTCAGAGAAGGCACAAATAAAGGAAGAAGAGAAATCATCAGAAAGCATTGAATTAGCTAGTGGGGATATGTGTCATGCAAATTCAGTACAGCAAGAGGTTTTCACTGAGCAACAAGCAGCTGTCACTATTAGTATTCCTGAAGCGCCAAGTTGTACAGCTTATAAATCATCGGTAACAATAACAGCTGCTGAAGTTGAAGAACAGATCATTGCTGAAAATGTCACTTCTGCAGCAGCATCAAATGAAACCCTTCAGCCCTTGCCAGAGGAGCAACAAGAAACAGAATTCAAATTGGTGCAACAGGTGAGCTTTGCTCATTCAGTATGTGGGACCATAGATCCTGATACTGAGATAGTGTCCAAGAAAACTGATTCAACCCTGGAAAAGCCTGTGTCACCAACAGTAAGCTGCACCAAGGATGATTTGCTCCAGAAATGTGTATTCCATCCAATCCCTGAAATGAAGCATCAAAAACCAGAGACTAGTCAAGAAGCTGGGGAAAAGACAACACCTCGAGAAAGAAGCCAGTCTTTAACACACATAGAATTTCAAAAAGATGTTGTGCAGTCTGTAACTATAGAGTCTCAGAGTACAAAGATTATACTGAAAATAATCCAAAATGCTGTGGACAAATTGGAGGAAACGGAAGTGACAAAGCAGCAGAGTGGATCACATCTGGTAGAGGCAGATAAATCTGAAACTCAGACTGATCTACGGACTGGTCTGCAGCCTTTTGTAAAAGGCAAAGAAGAGAGAAGTCAGGAGATCCAAGCATCAAGTATAACACAGCCTGCAGAGAAACAATATGCTTTCAAAACAGTAGAAGAAATGCCTTTGCATTCTGAGAAATCTGATGATGAAAAAAGTGCAGATTCCAGTAAGCCCAAAGCAGTAAAACATACATCACATGTAGATGAAGAGCGATGTACTGTTGCAACACTAGAGGAACACCCTGGATTTCCAAGTGAAGTGACAACATTGATAATCAAAGAGAAAGGTTTGCAACAAGAAAATGGTGAACCAAAGGATACAGCTGTTTCAACAGAGACTCAGAGAGACATACTGGAGGGTATTGTCTCAGTGGACGTACCCAAAGAGTCACTTGGATTAGACCAACCAAAGCTCAAGGACACAGAAGTGGGACAGACAATTCAGAACCGAGAACAGTTATCAGAGCAACAAACACATGTGAAGAGGAAAGACGAGAGCCCGTTGACAGAAACTGTAGAGAGAGATGTAAATAATCAAGGCTGCACATCCTGTAAGAGTCCACAGCTCAAGTCAGAGGTTGCTGAATCCTGAGGTTTAATGTAAGTATTATTTCATTTGAAAACTCTTGGCACTAGTTTGAATCCAGAGTAATGAACTTTTTGTTTTCGGTGTCGTTTTGTCAGCATGATTTCATATCCAAATGCTTTGCTATTCATAGCTGTACAATGGCCAAGTAGTTCAGAATTTTAAAAATGGCTTAATCTGATACTGGGGGGCATATAAAGAAATCAGATACCTAGAACTCTCAGATTCCTGTTTCAAGCACTGCATTTGGTACTGTATGTTAAAATGCATTTGACGCTATTACATAACTGAAAAACTGGAGTTAACATAGTCCTAGTTAATAAGGTAAAGCCAGTAGGAAGCTTCTTTATAGGAGAAAGCATGAATGTACAGCATGTAAAAATGTTTGCCTTTGTACTGTAGATCCTCTCATTGCTTTCACTTTCAAATATTTTTGGGAATACCTAATAATATTTATTTTGTTCTGTTCTGAGTTATGGTAATCTTTCTCTATTAAAGTGTAGATATATACAGTGATGCCTTGAATTACGAAATTAATCTGTTGCAACGGAATTTTCATAATTTAATTTTTTTGTAATTCAGAAAGTGGTTTCCCATAGGAATGCATTGAAAACTAATTAATCCATTCCAGAGGTCTGAAAAATGCAAAAAAAGGGGGGGATTAATTGGTTTTCAGTGCATGCCTATGGGAAGCTTGGCCCAACCCAACAAAGCAGGGGAAGAGCTTCCCCCCTTTGCTTGGTTGGTGGGGAACCCCTTCAATCAACTGGCAGTCAAGGCTGCCAAGCTGTCAAAACCACCTGGCTGTTGGCACGCCTCCAAAAGCAGAGTGGTTTCCTCCTTTTCAGGCACCCAAAAACTGAAAAGAGGAGGGTGGCCAGGAGGCAAAGTCACTGTGCTTTGCAACCAGCCACCCGCTTTTGCTCCCCACCAAACCAGCTGCTGGTGATCTGCATCTTCTTCAACACACCTGGAGACATGGATTCCCCCCCCCCCCCACACTGCGCTGGCAGCCAGGTGATTTTGACAGCCTAGAGCTTGCACTCTGCTTGTGAAGGCTGCAGAGCAGTCAAAATCACCTGACTGTCAGCGCACCTTCAAAAGGAGGCGGGCAGCGGGGGGGGGGTCTGTGTCTTTGGATCTCTACCAACTGCCTGCTTTCTGGTCACATGCTGAAGGAGAAAGCACCACATAGCAAAAAAGAAGAAGAAGAAGAAGAAGAAGAAGAAGAAGAAGAAGAAGAAGAAGAAGAAGAAGAAGAAGAAGGCTAAATTTTTGTAACTAAAATTGTTCCAATACTGGCTGATTTCCCTTCATAATTCAAATTTTTCATTGTTCAAGGCATTCATAATTCAGGGCATCACTGTACCTAGATTTTTATTCCCATGCTTCGAGTATAACACACTGTGAAAGAGTTCCTCAGCCATGATGTACGGAACTGTTACCATAGACAGAAAATTTCTTAGGAGAAAATTCACTTGATCCTCACTTGGAGACGTACTGCTTGAAATCCTGTTGCTTAGTGTACTGGGTATTTGGCATGTTAACACCTCTGTAAGTCTTAAATTACAACTTCAGTAGGCCTGTTTTAATCAGTGGAACTTACAGAGGATATGGCAGCACAACCCCACTTATTAAGTGAGCCGATGTCAGTATTACTTACTACACTTAGCAAAAAGAGTTTCACCACTATGTTGAACATAAGGCAAGGGTGGACAGCCATGGCCGCTGCCCAGATCATTTGAGTGCAACACCTGCCAGCATTTGCCAGACTAGTGAATAGGACTCGCAGTATAGAAGCACAGTTGGAGGGCACTAATTGTAGCTCATTGCTCAACCCAATCTTCATTCACAAATATTCATGGAGTAACATCAAACTAGATATATGGCTCCAGTGAAAAAAAAATTAAAACCATTTAAAATGGTGTTTGCTCATCTGAATTAGGATCCTGGTGGGATAGGCAAGGTTTTAACCTGGATCGGGCTTTAATGCTTGCTGCTTGCATTCATATAGGAAAGGAAAGCAATGGAAGAGATTTTTCCCGTCCCCCACTAATTCTGAGGAGGGAAAAACAAAACATTTAAAGTCTCTTCTTGCCTCCTCACTATCTGTATTGGGGCACTTAAGCATTGTTACTTTAAAGAAAACATCCATTATGCATGATTTTAATTGCAGGAATGGCATCATATTGATCCAATGAAGTCTGGGTATAACACCATTCTTGCATGTGATCTGCAGGTTGAGAATGCCCAAGAAAATATCTTTTTGCTTCGTTTGCAGATATTTTCAGCCAGGGTGTTAGGATGCTATACTGTATATTGGAATCATAAAAGTTTGTGTAGTGGTTTGAATCACAGTTCTAGTGCACTACATCATCCTAGTGTGGTGATGCTGCATGTTCATTAGGAGGCTCAGGATGTAAGTTTTTATTCCTTTTTCTTTCTTTTACAACAGTTTTGTTGAAAGACGTGTCTTATCTTTGGAGAACCAGCTCTTGAAGAAGACAAAAAAAGTGCGATGCTACCTAACTGTGCTGAAGATCAGTGATTTTGAACAGTGAGAACAAACTTCTACTTCATGTCATTCTGAGAAAGGCACCTGACAACCCTGAGACACTCATCAGGAGCTTGAATAACCTCCTTTTACTTTAGATTGATTTAACACTTCCTTTTTACAATATTGCTTCCCCCCCCCCTCCTCTGGTAATTTGAATTGGAGTGGGTAAAAGGGAAGTGTTACCTATCACTGAAATGACATCCTTAAATTATCTGGGGAAAGAAGTTGACATCTTTCAAGCTCGTCTTTTTATTAGTGCTTCCAAAACTGGATTCTAATTCTTTGTGTATTTATGTGTATATCTTCAAGCAAAGTCTGATTTTAATGTATATTTCCTCCTCTTTATATATGAAAAGAAAAGAGAATAATCTCACTCTTCTTGCCCTGTGATCACATTAATGTGATCAACTGACCACATACACCTCCAGATATATTTACATTGACTTTCCACTGGTTAGAAGAATTGTGATCTAATGCTATTGCCACTTTTGGTCTTGCATACAACTCATGTACCCATTTATTATTTTCCGTCATACTTGCTGAGCCTGGTGTTATTTCTGGTCATATTTTCAAATTTTGGTGCTATTTCTCTTCTTTGTCTTGGAAAACCTTTCAGTAAGAGCCTGGTGGAGAGTTAAGTGCAATTGAGAACAGTTCAGTGGGGGTTGGGCCCAGCAGAAACCTCCAGTGGATTGGGTCCTTTCCACCCAGTAGTGACTTCTGAGACATGGACGGACACTGCTGGTAGAAAGGTTGGGAACAGGAGGATGCAATCTTGATTATATTCCCCTTTTACGTTTTCTTGAAATTTGTTGTGAATATTTGGAGGATACTTCAGAACCCAGCAGGAAATGGCATTGGGGACTGTAGAAGAAGGGGAATTAGCAGCAACGCCATCTTCATTCTGCTGCTGCTGGAAATGTTTTAAGCAGAGCACAGCTCTGGGAAAGTTCACATAAGTGGAAAAGCTAGCTCCAACCCATAGTTCTTAAAGGTGCCAAAGTCTGTGTGGGGATTGTGGCTTTCATGTTTGAGGACACCCGAGCTTTGAGTCATGTGAGGGACATGGGAGGATCTTTAAAAGCCAAGAAAGTAAAACACCAGATTTGTTCACTAGCCCTGCATTATAATTCATTTTAAGTAATTATCATATCTTAACTTTAGGTTATATGATGAATTGTTTTAGTTCATTGTGGAAATCACAAATGTGTGTGTGTTGTGTGTGTGTGTGTGTGTGTGTGTGTGTGTGTGTGTGTGTGTGTGTGTTTTACATTCAGTATTTTCTTCTAAATAGAAATCTTCCATGTCATAAAAGGTTACAAGTTATTTTTAAAAAGGTTATGATACAAGTTGTTTTTAAAAAAGGTTTTTGTTGGGCAAAAGAGTTTGTCTGCCCTGTATCTGTCCCCGTGTTAGGAAAATGTTTTTCATTATGCATAAATATATGTAGTAAACTGTGGTTTCTAAAAAGTGATTTTAATAAAGACCTGACTTAAGTTTGCTCTTTTAATTACTATTAAAAAATAAAGTAGGAAGCCTGGAACCAAGTCACTCTTAAGTGTTGTTGATGTAAAATTGCACTTCTTAATATAGGTCATTCTAGATTGGATATAAAACATTGGGCAGACTTTGTATGCTAAATAACAGGATAGTAATTGTAAATGCATTTAGTATTTGATCTTCTAGACACAAAGCATGTCTAGCAGGTGAAGTTCAATTGCATGTTTTAGGCTCTTCAACACCTATCTAGCTGAGTCTATTACATAGCTCAGCAGTTTATTCATGCTACATGTAAAGTAATTTATTTGAAAATGAACTAAAATAAGCCAAATAAATAGTATATTGGGTACATACACACAAAGAACTGGTAGAGAAAGAACTGGCGTGATTGCACCATCTAGTGGTTGCTATTTATGTTTTATAGCTCTTGTGGTAACATTTAGCTTTTCCTCAAAATTTGGAAAGAGGTGTTTCTCAAAACTCATCTTCTATATATCTGGAATGTTATAAATGATCATATGCAGCCTGAGGGATGTATTGTGACATGAAGTTCTGTGATGATGTAGTTAATTTATGAAGGTTCAGAGATGAAATGTGACTTTAAAACCCTCTTGATCTGTCTGAGAACGAGGCTTCTTGAACCACAGTAGCATCAGTTCAAAGCAAGAAAGAAAGCTTTTCTGAACTAAAAGAGGGAGAAAACGGGATAGCCACATATTTACCAGTTTTACTGATCACATATTACTGACCACGTCTTTACAATTTTTCTCTCCATTTCAGGGACAGTCTTCACTGATGTAAGTCCACTGGAATCACAATTGTGTGAGGCCATTAAATTATTTTGATTTAATCGCTGAAATGTTTTGCTTTTCATTTACAGGGCAAAATCATGTTTTTGTAACTTTGCTTAGCCCAAATTGGATACTAGAAGTGTTTAGTTTAAGATAATGAAAAGCCCCTTCCCTCTCCTTTTAGGTTTTAAGGCTTATGGGGGTGGGGGGCTACTTTTTGTCCTGATGAAATCTTTTGGAGCCTTAGGGTGGAGAGAGGAAAGCAGCAATCTCTTTATGACTGTTTTCATTATTAAAGCCCTCCTCCCCCAATATCTCAAGGCTCCCAAAAGTTGCCCCAAGGAAAAAAAGATGGTCTAGTGAGCCCTAGAACATAAAAGGAGGTGGATGGGGAACCCTTTAATGGCTTTAATATAAAACACTTCCCATGATGGATTTAGGTTATGGTGTGCAAAATTAAACAAACAAGATTTTGCCCAGTAAGTGAAAACCAAAAGGGTTACATTTGATATAACTTGTTATACCATTTTTAATGATCTCCTGCACTGTAATTCCAGTGAACTTACATCGGCAAAGTCAGTTCCTGAAATAATTTACAATGGTACCTCTACTTACAACTTTAATCTGTTGAACATGTTGAACAACTTGTAAGTAGAGGTACTGTATCTAAAAAATTAAAAATTAAAAATTTGGGGAAAAAAATTGTAACTACAGCAGACCACATCTAAAATTTGTAAGGCAGCAATTAAAACGCCAATGGTTTTCCATTTTTAAGACAAATTGCTCGTAAGTAGAGGCGCCACTGTAAATGCCTCCAGCATCTGATCCAGGTTGCCTCTCCCAAACAGCAGTAGATGAACAGGGTTTTGCCCATAGAATTGCTAGCCTGCCAGCATAGAGAACTGTTTTGCTTTTAGACTGATGATTGAGTCCAGTGTATTCAGGCAGGAAATGCTGAGCAGCATAAAGAGAGAGAAGTCTTGCCCTCTGTCCCTACCAGGTGTATTAAGAGAGAGGACCACAGGCAAGAAGAGGCCAGATGTGCCCACACATTGCCCTTTCCAGCCTGCACTTGCTTAGTAAGTCATCCCTGCCACCCTGCTCGTCTCTTGTTACTCACTGATGAGGATGTGCCCTCTCATTTCTGGTTTTGCTACCTAGCAGCGGTGACAGACAGTAGCTCTTCCACTACCTCACTCACCCCACTGGCTCTATTAAAATCAAAATAACCCCTAGGGTTGCTCATCTGGCACCTTTATACAAGTATCTACTTATATCCCCCCTCCCCCCCAAAAAAAACACCACCACCACCACCACCTCTCCCTCCTCCACTCTGCCAGTATTGAACAGCCAAAAGCAGAAAGCTTATTGTAATCTGTTTTGGAACAAGTTTGGTGGATATGTGGCTTCCAGGCATGGCAAGGAAGACTGAATCAAACCAGTAATGCTGGCACTCCAGTTGAGAGCCTATAATGTTTCTTTTTCCTACCAGGACCAAGAAATGGCTCAGTCTGTGTGGACTGCAAAATCCATTCTCCCTAAAAAGCCAATGGTCTGCTTTTAGTCCAAGTATGAAAACGCAGACGGGGGCGGTTGTGAGGGGAGGCTTCTCATGGCGGTCTTAAGATGTAGGATTCTGACACATGTATCTAAACTTGTCTTCTGCCTTTCTTGGGACATAAGATCTATTGTCACACGGACTCTGCCATTAATGAATCTTTGAGAGAATTCCTTGTCATTGCAGAATACTGAAGGTTGTAGCTTAATTGCCACCTTCAGGTAACGTAACTATGGTGATAAAAGATAAGTCATACCATCTTTGTGAATCAATTAGATCAATTAGATATGTACCACTTGTGTATACGATGTCCTAAAGGTATAAAATGTTCCGCAAACACGCTATGTCACAGAATGGATACGGAGAACCTTTGTAGTAGCCTTCCCGTATTGACCACAAATTCCAAAGTCTGTTTCGACTGTCAGATGTTAACATGGCTCACTTTCACTAGCTCCATTCATGCATTGTTCACATGAAGAGAATCTCACGTGTCATGCACATCATGGCAATGCATTGGGCTCCACAGCTGGCATGGGCATGTTGCCTGGCCCTCCCTCTGGGCATCTAAACATTCATGAGGTCCTTTTATAGGCGAGGATCCCATGTGGGAGAAAGTGTGCCACTGGGACACCAACATTGTATTTGCACAGACATCTGGACATAAGCCAGCTCTCTGCCTTAGGCATCAACTCCTATATCGATGCCTTCATTGTGGATTACTCTTTTAAGATATGCTTAACAAACTTCCTTTTTGTGGCCACGCATCTATCTTGCATCAGGCAGCCACAAAAATGTGAATATCACAGTCTTGATTTCTAGCTCAGATGCTGATTATTTATATGAACTGTAATCTGTGTATGGAAAGCCATATTACAATAAGCTAAATAATAAAACAACAACGGCATGGTCTGTGTATCCTGTTTCTAATCTTTATAGCACCAGGGCTGTTAATAAGTAAAATTATCTAAAACATCATTTAAAGGCAACCTAGATATCACAGTGTAAATCATCACTGTGGCCAGAAGTCAAACAAACTTTTAGTTCTTTAGTTGTTGTTTTTTTAAAAAAATACTGATCTCGGGCCATTCTAAGCAATGCAAACAAAAATCAATATTTAACCAGTATTTCTTCTTGTAACCGACTGATCTCAGAACAGTGGCACCAAAAGAGTTTTCTCATGGTGCAGGGAGCATGTCTCCATACACAGACCCTGCTTTATTACAGTGTATTGCTTTGGCCTCAAAATACTTAAGACAATGCTGCAAATTTTAGCTTGTGCCACAGCTCCCAAGCTTTTGCAGTTTCTTCTAATCCTGTGTATTGGATTAACTGATAATTTTGATTTTTCTATGTTGTTTCTAAGGTAGATTTTCATGAACTTAATAAAATACAAAGAAAATTCACATTCTTTGTCCTAGTTATTATTTATTGTTCCTTGTAGTCTCACTGCATTCACATTTCTATTATGTGCACCTGAATAGAGCAAGCTTTATCCCTGGAACTGGCTCTCATGTTTTCTTTCCAGAAAGAGGATACACCCATAAAACAGCATCAGTATCTTGGCAGTTTGCAACAAATGGCAGCACACAGCAGCTGGGTAAAAGCAAGTTAAACTAAGGCTTTGGCTTCTAGTAAGAATACACAAAGAGATAATATGATCAGGTATGCCTGCAGCAGTGGGATTCTTTCAGTTGTGGCTAAATCACAGCCAGAACAGCTCTCATGAATAAACCTGTGAATTTGTGGAAGAAGGTTAGGTTGTGGTATAAAACACATACATAAGTTGACTCAACAAATCCCCACTGATTCAATGGGGCTATTGTAGTGAGTCTTACTACATTAAGCAACAGGATTTCAGCCTGTATATTAATTCTGGAAATCAACTTTCCTAGCTCTACCTCCCCCCCCTCCAAAAGAACCAATATTATTAGAACATGTTTTCTGTGAAGCAAACCTTACTAAATGCCTACTGACTGCATGCAGAACAGAAGGATTAGAAGTAAAATGAACTATTGTGAGGGTCTATGTTGTATATTATGAAAGGCTGCTTCAAAGTATTTCCCATGATATTTTACATGAAGAAGCCAATCTCGTCATATGCTTCGGATTGGAACTGCAAACCAGCCTTCTTGGACTAATGGCAAATGCTTTGGGTTGACTGAAAGGAGTCTACTGTTATGTGGTGGATTGGTGCAAAGCAAGAACTCTTAAAACCTACACTTGATGTTTACAGTATGCTGCATTAAATCAGTTATGTCTTCAGTATATTTGGCCTGACCTATCCTATCACATTTATATTGTGCACATTGGACTTGGCAAGGGAGCACTTACCCTATTTGCTGCTTCTGCTTTTAACATTTGAAAATGTATTGTCATCTGGAAAACTGTTGATCAAATTGCTCCTGAGACATGCCCAGATAATTATGTAAAGCTGTAACCCTTAGTATTTGACCTTCTTGGTATTTTGGACTTTGCCCCCCAGAATTAACTCCCAAGGCGCCTGGAATTTTGGGGGATGAAGTTCAAAACATGAAGAGGACCAAAAGTTTGGAGTTTAGTAATGCTGATATGGCAGCTGAACTAATGCAAAGTGAACATAAAAATGGAACTTGTTTAGAAGAAACTAATATCACCAATACTTGAGGAAAGATTCACTGAATTCACAAATTAAAAGCAATTACAAAAAAATGAACTTAATTTTTTTTATGCTATCTCATTCAAATATCTTCTAATGAACTCATCTGCAATTCAGTTTATCCCCACCCCTTGTTTTCTGTCTTTTGTTATGCTTGTTCTTTGTCATAGTCTCTAATACATTTATACACACTTATAGGCCTATACCTGCTCAGGGCTACCCCTTTCAGAATGTTCCAGATGGATAGCTTTTAACCATTTTCATCTTTCCACAATGCATGCTCAAGTACATGTTCCTCAGGTTTATTTCCTGTCACAGAAATAAAATGAGAAAGACCAAGATTGAAACCAGAGAGTACCAAAGCCTTCTCTTGATGCTGCCTAACATTTGCTATAAAACTGTGTGATGTCTATGGACTCAAAAATAATACCGTTTCCCCGAAAATAAGACCTCCCCCCAAAATAAGCCCTAGCAGGATTTCTATGCATTTGTTAAATATAAGCCCTACCCTGATAATAAGACCTAGTGATGGGTGTGGCTATGGTTGTGTGCAGGGCTGACATACAAGCATATTATACTTAATAAAAGTAAGGCACCCCCTGAAAATAAGCCCTAGTGTGTCTTCTTGAGAAAAAATAAATATAAGACTGTCTTATTTTCGGGGAAACACGGTATGCACTGAACTCAATGAACTATCATTCATGAAACACCCAAGAATTAATTCTGCATTTTGTAGGCAGTATACTAAGACCAAACGACATGCAAAATTTTGTTTAGAGTGATTGAGGAACTGCATTTTAACTGGGTGATAAAATGTTTCACTTTACTTTCATGGGTTCAAATCCTGAGTAGATGTTAGAATGACCTCCCCATCCCTACCTGCTCAGACCACAAGCTACCCATGTTACTTTTTCACACTGTACTGAAACTTTTTAAAAAAACTTAGTCATACAACTTTTCTTCTTCAGTCTCTTCAGGAATGTTACTTCTTCAAATACAGAGCCCCAAAGGCACACAACTAAAAGGGATTTATCAATACAGTACAGTACTTTGCTTGGAAAACCAGCGCTTTTATATATTTTATGTATAGATGAACATGCCAAATATAACACCGTCGACCCCAAAGCAGAAATAAATTTAAAAGGGATCAATTAAATTCCTCTTGAATCCCTTTGAATTTCCTACTTTAATCTTGAACTTCAAAGGCCAGATACTGTTTAATATATTCTAAGAGGTAGGGAGGTTCTGGCAACTGCTGTGGGGAACATGTTCTATAATTTGGAATATCCAGTTCAAGTCCTGAAAATATAAGATGTCAATATCTAGCCCAAAGTAAGTAATCTCTCTGAATTTCAACATTTTGAATTGCCTAATAGGGAAAGAGGTGTTTTTGTTTTGAAATTTAAAACATGGTTAGCTTGGAAAGCTTTCAATGTCATTGCCTAATTCAGATATGGGTGAAAAAAAGTAAAGAGCATTTTCTGGTACTCATCAACAAAAAATTGAATTTGTTCATAACCATCACCCACCCACTACCCTGCAGAAAGTTAACCTATTCCTTGAGAACTGCAGTAATGACATTCATTGCCTGACAATACAATCAGCAGCGGTGCTGATCCAGATAAAACTAATTGTAACTAAGGCTGTTACGTATTTATCCAGATGCAACCCCCTTTGAAAACAAGGGAACTCAGTTATTTTCTATTGATTACATTGGTGCATTCAGAAATTCGAAAGCAACTTTTAAACATTAGGTACTACTCTAGCGCCCACATTACTGCTGTCGCTAGAATTAATATTTAATATTAACATTTTAATATTAAATAAATAAAATTAAAAAGTAACTATTCTCAAAAGCAACTAGTTAATTTTAGTTCACAAAAATGCCTATCTGAACGCCCCTGGTTTGTGATACAATTTTGCCTCTTCTGCCTTGTTTCAGTACTCAAAACCTAGCTGGAGGCAGCAGAACCATGTAATGTTGTTTCTGCCATTTAATGAGGCCACAAACAATAAAATAGGTACCCCTCCCCCTCCCCAAAGTTATTTCACACTCATTTACAGTTGTAATACATCTTTTCTTGAAAACGGGTATTAATTTTCCACAGAAAATTGTGATGAAATTACTTCCAAGTGCTGAGCAGGACATTTTACTATATGTCTCAGCTGCTGTGTGTGCATGCCAGGCCTGAATTTGCTGGTCTGGGAACACTGGCTGCAGTTTAATGACTCTCTTAACAGGTATGGGAGAACTACATTAGCAGATGCCTTGGCATTTATTTTACCAAGTGTTCTACATACATATGTACACCAATGATAAAAGTTTAGATTTTAATCAATTTTCCCTCCCCCTTTGCCCATCTAAGGACATGATAATGAGATGACAAGTAAGAATATTTGTTCTTGAGAACACTAAAGCCTAGCTCCACAATGGGCAGGTCTTCCAATGCATCCCTCTGGATCATTCATTTTAAAAATATGGTGGCCATATATGCTGCCGCCTTGTAGAGTTTTAACTTCTGATGACAAACTTTATTCTACATGAACTGAGCAAGCTATCATCTGCAAAAATCAGGCCACAATTCTGGAAGGTTTTAGACACTTACTGGCTAGTAGCCCATGTCCTGTTGCATAGCTCTTCCTATGCAACATGACCGACATCACCAGCTGAGACTAAGTGCTGCTAGTGCTAATTAACGAGTTCTTTTTTTTTACTTTATTATTTCACAGAAACTAAACCCATCCAAAAATTTAAAAACGAACTTGTTAATTACCAGCAATTAATTATAGGCAGTAACACCATTTCCATTATGCAGGTTAAACTGCAACAGAATACTGAGCACTGAATGTTTCTCTTTTTGCCTTGGCATTTTCCCAGCTATTTGAACTGTCTCGAGTTGTCTCATCAATGTGTACTAGACATGGGCACGACTTGGCGAAATTGTCGTTTCCGTTTTTGGTTATCGTTTCCGTTACGTAACGGAAACGGTAACGATAATTAAGCCGTCAGAACTCGAACTCTAACCGAAAAAAAAAAATTTGGTCGGGTTTTTCGTTTCCGTTTGTGGCATCGCGGCGATTGCGCGATGCGAAGCACAGAAAAAGTTTTTAAAAGTTTTTTTTAAAAACCCCGACTCCCAGCCAAAAAAGCAGGCGAAAATATGCCTGCCTGAGGCTTTGCCACCTACCAGAGGGGTGGTTTCTGGGGGGTCCCCGGCCTTTCCCCCCCTCTTTTCCTGTCCTGGGCTGCTTGCACCAGGCTGGGGGGGGGTCATCCTCGTCGTCTGTTTCGCTGCATGCCATGCGGTGGGGGGGATCCAAAATGGCGACCGCAATTTTTCTTTTGAAATCGTGGTCAAAAAAACACACCAAATCACCACAGAAACATGTGAAATTTATTTATTTTAAATGCCTGAATATTAATAGTAGCAGCAGTGGGTTTTTTATAGCAATAAAACGTCGTATTGATTTTATTTTTTTATTTTTTATTTTTTTAGACCTGCCCATTTGGGCTGGGCATGGGATGGGACCATGCAATTTTTTTGAACCATTCCACCAATGGCATTGCCAGGTTTTTGACTGACACTTCTGGATGTCTCGGAGGGCATAAAAAGCCAAGGCACCTTCCAGAAATCGCAGTCGGGTGTATGGATGTGGTTGAGGGAGGAGGGCTGGCTGCTGGTGCTGGTGTGATCCAATTGAGATTGAGGAGGGAGGCTGGAGGCTTTAGGATTTAAGTTAGGCAGGCAGGGAGGGAATTGAATTTAGAAAATAATTTATTTGATTCCCTGCAGCTTTGTCTGCTGAAGGGAATAGCAGTTTATTCTTTATTTCTTCTCTGGCAGTTTGAGGATTTTTTCTGATATTGGATAAAGGGGGAGGTTCGACTGGGAGTGGGAGGTGTGGATTTATTTTAAAAATATATTATATACTACCATTTATTTTCTATTTTCCCAAATTCAATTTGCTTGCACACACACACATTTGGGGTGCAAGCCAAGAACAACCTCTATCCTGTGATATCCTAACTGCCCACTCGCCCGCCCGCCCGCGCCGCCGGCCCGCCCACTCGCGGCCACCGCCCGCCCATGGCCCCCCGCCACTACCACCCGCCTGCACCTCCCCCCCGCCCGCCTAGGGTGCAAAAATACCTAGCGCGGCCCTGATTGCGGGATGCCCCTATGCTCTGGGAAGTCAAATCGCGCTAAATCGCGGTGGAAACGACAAACAACAAACAGAAATGACAAATTTTTGAAAATTTTTGCGACAAACGGAAATGACCCGAAACGGACCCGTTCCGACAAACGAAAACTCGAAACATCATTTTTTTTTGTCGTGCCCATGTCTAATGTGTACTTTATTGCCTATGATGCCTTTGCAAAGTGCTTTAGGGCCGGTATAAATGAGGCATGAGCCAGAAGTAATTCTGGTAAAATGAAACAAAATAAATCATACGCTTGCTTGATAAATATTGAAAAGAGCACAATGCCTGCTTACCTCTTGGCTGGATGCAGGCAGAAACCTGTTGTGCAACAGATACGGTAGATTCTATATGCAAATGTACCTCTGAATAAAGCTCTAATGATGGAGTCCTAGAAGCCAACCGTTGAGCTGCAAGGTCCTCCTTGGATCCAGCCACCTATATACAGTGGTAGCCCGACTTAAAAGCAGCTAGACTTAAGAGCGGAAAACTGTTGGCATTGGCTTGGGTTCTGAATACCTGTTGGAGCGTATCTCCCAGAGGTCAACTGAGGCCAGACTCACACGGATGTCGCAGGCGCGCTCACTCAGGGTGCCCACTTCAAGGGAGGCGCGGAGGTCTGCCATGCGCAGCCACGCCTTCTCAGTGGTGGGCCCATCATTATGGAACCATCTCCCGAGTGAGCTGTGTTTTGCACAATCCCTGTCCGCCTTCAAAAAGGCTTTGAAAACTCTGCTTTTTGAGAAGGCATATGGCGACCTACTTCAAAAAAAAAAAATTTTGTTCGCCGCCGATGTATCTTGCCTGGGGTTTTGTCCGTAACTGTTTTTGTAGTTCTGTATACTTTTTAAAAACCTGTTAACCGCCCACAGTTCCGATTCGGAAGATGGCACGGTATAGAAATTATACAAATAAATAATAATAAATAAATTTTAACTGACACCTTACAAATTTTAGATATGGTCTGTTCGACCTACAAATATTTTTCCTTTTTTAATTTTTTTTAGATAGGTGCCCTGACTTAAGAGTAGTTCGACTTAGGAGGATGCATTCAGAACAGATTAAATTCCTAAGTTGCGGTACCACTGTACTAGGCGATGTATACCTTAAGCTCACACACTAGGACCTATCACAGACCACTGTCTCACCTTCAATCCCTTTTAACTTGATTTTAAAAAAAAACAATTTTCATTTTACATTGTTTTTATTCTGTGAAATAATGTATAAAAACTTACAAACCATAGAACATAACTAGACACAAAATAGGATGATACTCAAACAAACATGTATACAAAAGCAGCTCTATCTGTCTCCCTCTCCCCCAACAAAACACTGCCTGAATTTCAGGTGGGATGTCCACCTAACTGAAACTTTCCCACAAGTTCATATCACTCACTTCAATTTAGGGTTATTTTTAATACTACAGAAAAATATTTGGGTATTTATATATTAAGAATAAAAATTAAAAATAAAAATCAAGAACTTGATTTATACTTGTACTGTTCAGTATGTATCCTCTTTAATTTTGACATACTTTACCTGATTGGAATCTAAGATAAATGGAAGAAAACATACAGTTTCTTACTGAATGTTTCACCGTTTCCTGAAATCCAACCATGATAATTTTTTAAAAACCATTCTTCTATATTGTTATGATACAAGGAGATGTCAGTAATTAAGATTTTTTTCTTAAGGACCAGTTTCCTTTTCCCTTAAATCCTGCATGTTAATTAGGTAAACTCAGATTACATTTTGTGTTTGTTTTTAAACCCAGGAACTTAAAAGTGTTTTTCCTCTTCTGTGACTCTAGAAAGACTCAAATCAATTCCCGCACATGCTTAGCCCAAGGCTTACTATGTACAATTCTTCTCTACCTGATTTCCTCTGCTTTTGAAGTGACAATACTTCTGCACCATTATCATAAATGGTTTCCATTGTACAAGGTAGGAGATGCACACACCCTGGCCCAATTTAAATATTGTTAAAAGGACCAATTTTTCAGACATTAAAATTCTTTCGTTATTCAAAACTCATTGGCAGTTTGTTTGGAAAGGGTGCATGCATATATTTACCTGCATTTACCTGAAGTTCACAGACACACACAAATATTTTATGCATATAAAAAGATTGCCATCACATTATTACTATTTTAGTAAAATCTGATCCTAAACACATTTCTACCTGGAAATTTCAGCCCTACTGCGATCAGTGGGGCTTCTTACCAAGTCAGTGTGCTTGAGGTCACAGCTTTAATAATACTTCCTGAATGAACATCCTGTCAGTAATGTTACCTGGAAACACCTGACAAAAAATTTGCGCATTAAAAAGTATCCTTCATTAAGGGAATTTATGAACTTTTTTAAAATGATGAATATGCACCATAGGTATATGATTAGAATTCTGTACCTCAACTAGCATTTCTCTAAAAGTTCATTTGTTATGAAGTACAGCTGTACTTCAATAAGCCTGTGTTTCCTTTCCTTTCTTTTTCCTATCGTGCATCTCATTGCATTGATGCATCTCATTACATTTTGGCAATCTTACAACCTGCCTGGACCCTTACTTAACAAGACATTTTAGCACTAGAGCACAGTTAGCTGAATTACCATTATACACTCTTCTGTATTAAAATCAATTGTTGTCATTTTATGCAATACTCTTTCTTAATTTTATATTTTTCCGGGGGGGGGGGGGGGGAATACAATGTTCAGACTTCCTTGCATGTCAGTGTAGTTATGGTGGAGAAGGGGAGGAGGACAGGTTTAGTAAAAATTAATAAAACAAAGATTTCCATTTCTTAAAAATATAATTATGGGCTTATAGTCAGTCTAACAAAACAGCTTCCTGTTCTTTTTTGATACAGTCTAAGACTGAGTGATCACTCTCTGTGGTTTCCGCATCCCCGCCACTCAGCAGAATGGATCTATCCTCTTCTAGCGTAAAGACTGAGTTCTGACTTTGGCAAGAATGTTTGACAACTTCGTTGGGCGTGGAGAATGTTTTGTCACACAAGTTGCACTTATATGGTTTGTTGGTCTGTACCAACATGTTGTCCATTTGGTTGCCTTCCTCAAAAGTACAAAGCTCCAAAGTCTGTTTGTCTACCATAGTGTATGTGTCCATGCTTTGGTTTAGACATACATGTCTAGCAGCTTGATTGGCCCGGCAGAAACTCTTGTCACAGGTGCTGCATTTAAAAGGCTTGCCAGTATGTATGTACATGTGCTCTCTCCAATGGCTTTTCTGTATGAACTTGCGCCCACAAATGGAACATTCGTACTTTCGCCTCTTAACTTCTCTTTCTTGATCTGCCTGCTCCAAGTTGTCTATGTCAGCAATGTCAGAGGGAGGAGGTGTTTCTGCTTGCTGCTGCCCATCAGTAATCGGTGAATCTGAGATCTGCTGCAGCTCACTATCGCTGATCATTCCAGTTTCAGGCACTTCCATGGCATCTTTTTCGGGAGCGTTATTACAAAGAGACAAGGGCACGCTACTTTCACCCTGCTGGCTGGATGTGAATGGCACACCTGTGTGGATCTGGAGGTGCTCCCGCAAACTACTCCGCAAGTTGAACCGTCGACCACAGAGGTGACAAGCATAGTATTTGGGGAAGCTTCCATTCTTTTTCATAATGCTTGGCTTGACATGTGCTATTGTGAGAGCAGCAGGCTGATCATCTGAGGAAGAGGCTTCCATGTTGGTTTCATCTCCTGGAGAAGGAGGGTGAGGGGGAGCTGGAACCAGTTCTGGAGACAAGGAAGACTGCAGTGGGTCAGAAGGGGCCATATTTGTCTGGGGCACTGGAGGCAGAGTTGCTGGTGGTAACTGAGACAACTGTGGGGCTTCGTGCACTTGCTCTTGGTTAACTCTTGGTGGCTGTGGCCTTGGTTCTCGCACAGGTTTGTCAACTGCCATGGCTGCCTTTGGAGGATTTCTTGCCTGATGATCTGCAATCTGAATGCCATATAACGAAGATGCTAGAGGGAAAATTTGCTCTGGGTGTGCAAAGGTTCCTTGGCTAGCAAGGCTAGCCTCTTGAATCAGTGGGTAGGCATGAAGAAACTTTATTCCTTGCTCTAATCTAACTGGATCTATGAGCTGAGGTGCCATTTTTCCAGTGTACATCAAGTGCAGGAGATAGCTGAAAATATCTGGCTGGATGTCAGTTGCTTTCAAGCGGACACACTCACTAGGAAAAAAAATTAGTAACAGATTATTTGCAAAGAAGATAAATTACAATAATGCGTGCATTCAAGGCTTTTATTTTGTACACACTCATTTTGGTGTAAGACTCACTGAACTTCATGGGAACTACTTAATACTGCATAAATGGTGCTTGAAAGAGACCTCTGGGTAGTGGGTGGCATATAAGTTGTATAAAATAAAGTAAGTCAACCCAATGCCCCGCTCACATACTCAGATGGACACACAGCCAAGAAAACTGTGAAAACCACTTGAGTGATTTCAGTTACACATGCCTTTCCCCAATGGGAAATACTTATACCCTGACTGAGCAGTCCTTTTGCTTTGGGAAAAGGCCAGTCATTCCATTTTGTATCCATTTTAGGAAGTGGAGTAACAAACAACTCCTATGAAAAAAGTTTTTAGGAGATGAAAGGTATTAAAAACAACTGACAAAACACCTTCATTCACAAACTTTAGATTTATAGTACTGCACAGATTTTCATGCATTAAAAATTGACTTCAAAGCAGTGCTGTGTTTAGATAGTGTCTATTTGCTTGCTACTACTTGAATTATGTAATTTTAACTGTGATGAGACTAAGCCTGGGCCTTGATTTCATATACTCACTCAACCCTAAGGACCTCTCCAGAAGAAAAACAAAAAAAACCTCCTCCCTTTATTTATTTTTTTTACAAATGCAAAATTAAGCTTCTAGGAGAGGCATAAAAACTTAAAAAACATCCAATTAAAAGAAAAACATAGAAGCAGTGTAAAAGGAGGGGGAAGTCGTTCAAGGAAGGCTACTTCCTGTTTGACCTGGAGAGTTTGGCATGGCCCCAGAGGATGTTGAGGTTGTTAACATGGCTCCGGTTCTCAGTAGTTTACCCACCCCATCCAACACATCTTTTAAATTCACTAACAAAAAAACATAAAGAGTGCAGACATAAGAGACACGTTTCTAGCACCATTTTGTGGTACACCAATTTTTGAAAATTCAATGAGCAGTGGAGAGGTTACAGTTGAAGGATAAAGTAGCAAAAAGGAACATCATCCTGAAGCTTGCTTTTTTCAACCCTAAGGCCTAGGAGGACTGGAGACTGCACATGAGCAGAACCTGTTGTGCCTGCTCACCTTTCTAGGAACATGCCACCATTTCAACTGTGATACAGTCAACCCCCCCCGCCGCCATTTTGCGGTTCAGGTACTGTGGTCCCACTATATCGCGGGATCACAGTACCTGCGCGGAAGGGGCGGGGGGCGATCGCATCACCCCGCGCCGCCCCCGCACACTCCTTCGAGAAGCCTTGGGCCGCTTGGGGGTGCGGCAGGGGCAATCGCACTGCCCTGCGCCGCCACCCTGCGCTCCTCCGAGAAGCCTTGTGCTGCACGGGGGGGGGCGATGCGATCACCCACGCCGCCCTCCCTGAGGCTTCTCAGAAAAGCGTGGGACGGCGACGTTGGGCGCTGCCCCACAATCTCCATTGGAATGCATTGAGCCAATGTTTTCCAATGGGGAAAATTTTCTCCATTGAAATGCATTGGGTTAATGCATTTCACTGGAGACGGCCCCGGACGAGAAGTCTCGGGGCGGCACGGCGGGAGGTCAGATCCCCCTGCCGCCAGCGGCGCATGCCGCCCCATGACGTCTCGGACTGACATGCACCGGCGGCGGCAGGAAAATCTGATTGCCCCCCGCCCCGCATATCGCGGATTTTCAGGCATTGCGGGCCAGGTGGGTCCCTAACCCCAGTGATAGGCGGGGGGTTACTGTAGCTCAAGTCACTGACAATTATGCTGCAGGGAATTTATACACAGGGTTGCAAGCAAACACTAATTTAGGCCCAAAAATATCTTCAGGACTACAATTACTGAAAACGATTCACAGTAAATCTGATCCACATTTATCACCAAAATCAACAATTTAATTACTAATGGCTTAATCAATTTATGCATTGAGCTGAAGGTTAGTTTGAGAGATTGATAAGGCAACTTATATTAGGCTGCCTCCATGCTCTGTAATTCCTTCAGTTTGCTTTATCTTTAAGTGCATGCCTTTAAAAGATGAATCATGTATAATTTACCTGCTCTGATGAACAAATAACATCTTGAAATAGTTGGAAAAAGAAGCAAGGACAGATTTGTGTGCCTTGAAGTAGACATCGCCAATAGCAACTGTGCAGTCACAAAGGAAACCAAACTCTCTCTGAGCGTTGAGTTGCTGCAGAAGAATGAGCCCATGGTTGGCCAAATCCATCATTTAAAATCTGCAATGCAAATGAAGTGGGCGAAATTAAATTTCTGTATATGTATTTTCATCGTAGTAGAGCACCCTAACATTCAAACTGGCAATCTTCCATCCATGTTAATAGCTTCTAGACATCTTATTTTTTTAAAAACTGTTCTATATTTTGTAGGATGTCACATCTCAGCAAATGCAGATGTGTGCAAAATAATGACTCAAAAATATCAAGTGAATGAAAGATAACATTTGTACTGGAATTGTTTATGATGTTCCCTGTTGTGCAACAGTTTAGACAACTATTCATCATCATCATTGTCATCTTAGAACTAGAGAGCTGGAAAGGACCCAATGGATCTTTAAATCCAGTCAATCAAGGAGACCCAGTGGGGCATTGAACTCCCAACCTCTGGCTCTACAGCATGCAAGCAAAAAAGTGCTCTGTTTATATAACAACAACAACAAACAAATTTATTGATTAGTCCTATGACCATATCAACCAATAACAACACAGAATATAGAATACATTGAAGTACATGCAACACCATCCAATAGGGTACCCTACAATACAGATTCAGAATATACAGAAGTCAGATATGTAGATCTCCTTTGCAAGATACTCCAATTTGTTCGACGTATTGCGTTCTTAAAGCTGCAGCTTAAATTACAAACTTGGCAACTTTGCGAACAATGTACACATTAGAGCCCGAAAGAAGATAAGACAATCTGTGAATTGCCCCCCCCCTCCAGCAACCTGGGAAGGATGGAAGGCTGAGTCAACCATGAGGCGGCAACCTGAGAGTGAACCCCAGGTGATGAGCAATTTTGGATGCAATATAGCAATTTAAGCACTGCACCACAGCCAGGTACCAAAACCAGAGCTGTCCTAAGAAATGTAAGAAACCCTGAAAAAACTCAAGCACCAAGATGTAAGTACAGTGGTACCTTGTATAACGGAATTAATTTGTTCCAAAACAAAATTATGTTAAGCAAATTTTCCTTTATACAAATTCCCCATAGGAATTTTTTGTTGTACAGATTCACCCCATAGATGATTCTGTTAAGCAAATTTCCCTTATCTCCAGAATTTTTTATGTTGCACAGATTTTATGTTATACAAACCGTTTGTTATACGAGGGTCCACTGAACCTATATAAAATGTGAGGAATTCATCTGCTCTACTTTTCAAAGTACACTGTCTATGGTGGCCTCCACAGGGCTACACACAAGTTTTTGCAACACTTAGGAAAAACGATCAAGAACTGCAATAAAAATATTGGTCAGTTGACCTTTTGCAGTATACTTAGCATTAAGGTGAAAGGACCTTTGGAAAAAATATGCCTTCTGGTTCAACCCAGGAAGTCAGACTACCGTTCAAGGATTTAAAACCAGTGTGTTAGAGCAAATCTGGTAACATAACAACCCACACGTTCCCTTTTAACAAATACGTGAACTGACGCTTTGTTTTTCAGGAAAGTTGGGCAGAACTGTCCCCTTCTGCATGGAATA
The DNA here is from genome assembly GCA_037367245.1 of Phrynocephalus guinanensis. NCBI lineage: Eukaryota > Metazoa > Chordata > Lepidosauria > Squamata > Agamidae > Phrynocephalus > Phrynocephalus guinanensis. The sequence continues at coordinate 101,599,984 of CM074733.1, read as the reverse complement.
ACATGGGGGTGGGTGGCTTTGTGCGCTTCTTTTCCAGACAGAAAACCGCGTCATCGTTTCAGCATAAAGCCATCCCTAGTCCCGGAGACACACATCGTTTCTTTCCACTGTGCAACTAGAAACAAACTGAAATTTTGCACACGCTTAAACCCTTGGGCCTAAAGTGGCCAAGGCAGACCACGTCCGGCCCCACAAAGCAAATGCATCGCGAGGAAGCCCTTGGCGACCGAAAGGGCCGCCAGTAGGGCAGAGGCGCGACTCCTTCCCAAGCCCGCCCTGAATGAAGGCCAAAGGCGAGCGGCCGCCCGCAGTTGGGCCGCGGCTGAACCCCCGGAGGAATCGCGGCGCCCTCATTGGCGCCAGGGAGGCGAGCGAGGAGCAAGGGCAGCCAATAGCGGTGAAGGGCTGGAGCCTTTGCTCGACTTTCCCCCCCCCCCCACCCCCGCCTCCTGCGGTGCATCGCGCCGTGCCTCAGCCGCCGGCGTTTCCTATTGGCTGTTCGTGTCGTTAAGGCCGGCTGGGGGGGGGGGACGGAAGGGGGGGAGGGGAAGGCGAGCAAGCGACAAAGCTGCGGCAGCCACAGCGGGCGAGAGGGGCGGGGTTTCTCTCTCAGCTCTCCAGCCAAGCCGGGCCCCGCCCCTCGGCAGCCGACGCGCGGGGCCGCTGCGTGCGCGTCCACGCAAGGCACGGAGGGGGGCGGTCCCTACGCAGGACGGACGGCGGCGCGAGGCGACGTGGGCGGCGCCAGCGAGCGAGCCGAGGCGCCTAAGGCGCGCGAGAGACGGGAAACCGCCGCTGTCGCCAGGGCCGCCTAGGCTGCTGAGGAGACGCAGACGGAGCCGCCCACCACCAGCCCCCCCCCGCCTTTCCCTCGCTTTCTCTCTCTCTCTCTCCCCTCCTCCCTCCCCCTCCCTCCCTTTCCCGCTCCGCGCGGCTGCCTCAGCGCCCGCCCGCCCCTCCCCCTTCCTCCTAGGCCGGGCTGCCGCCGCTGGTGAGAGAAAAAAAAAAGGGAAAGGCCGCTACGCCACTAGGCGAGGGCGTGAAAAGGCGGGCGGGCGGGCGGGCATGCATTGAGGGCCACACCGAGCCCCGAGGAGCGACTCCCCCTCGAGTCCGTGCGAGACGGTCTCCCCCCCACACACACACACCCTCACGGAAAACGGCCGTTTCCGTCCCAGCTGCCACCCCAAGGCCTCCGCCGGTCAGTCGGGATAACCGCCTTCTTTCCCCTCCCCTCCCCTCCACTCCCGCTTCGCAATCTCCCTGGGTCTCGCGGCGTTTCCTTTCCTCCGGGTCTCGACCTCGCCAGGCCCAACCGCCTGCCCGCCCGCACAATGGTGGAGGAGGTGGTGGGAATGGCGGCGGGAGGAGGAGGAGGAGGAGGGGGGGGGGTCCAGTGAGAGACAAGGCATTCCGGCTTTCACCCCCCATGGCCCTCCGGTGGCCGCTTCCCGCTCGGGAGGTGGTGGTGGGGGGATGGGAACGGCTCGTGCTCACCTGGCTCGCGCTCTCGGGGTGGAGGGTGGGGGTGGGGGCGGCCCGCCGTCTCCGCGCTCCCAGCAGCAGCAGCAGCAGCAGCCAGCCAGCGGCGGCGGCAGCAGCAGTACTAACAACGGAGTCAGCGCGGCGGCGGCGGCGGAGGCTTTTCCTGTCCGGTTACGTTAGGGTCACATGACCGAGAGCGGAGCAGAGAGGCTGTGGCGAGGAGCCCCCGCCGGGGAGGGTGGGGGGGGGAGGGGAGGCGGCGACGAGAGCTGTGGCGGCAACAAGCAGCAGCAGCAGCAGGAGCCACCCCTCCCCCTTTTCCTCCCCCACCCCCGCGCGCCGTCGCCTTGCCGCCCGCCTGCCTGCCTGCCTGGGCTTTGCTCCGCGCGCCGCTGCAAAACCAGCAGCGCACCGGCAGGAATCGGCGGCGGCGGCGGCGGCGGCTGGGAAGAAAGGGGGACGCGTGCTCGTTCGGAGTAGAAGCCATTGGAAGTTCGGGCGTGCGCCAGCAAGAGAGAGCTGCATCTTCAAACCTTCGCTCCATTCGCGGTTTCCCTGGGCTTTCTAGTCAGACGCGAGAGGCGCTGGTCGCCACGAGGTGGCCAAAACAAAACAAGTAGGCTTAGTTGGGAAAGCAGGAGGAGGAGGAGGAGGGGCGTGCCTTGTAGGTGAATTCTTTATGATGTCTTGGGTGCAGGCTTTAAAACTAGGCCGTTCGGTGTTTTTTTTTTAAATGCGCCTTTGAGGAGTCGTTTAAACCTCTTTTATGAATTGTTAATAATAGAATTGGGTGTGAAGTTGTGTGAAGTTTGGAATACTATCCTGTAGCAGCAAGTCGAAGCCAAGAAAAGGTTGGAAGATGAGGTTAAGTTTTAGTAAAGACAATACAGTACTTAGACAGCGTCGAATTAACTTAAAATAGCGTGAAATTCGTACCACCGATATAATGGCGTGGTTGGTGAACAAGAACCAGCCCTTAGGTGGGGTACAGGTTGTTGATGGTTACATGCACTGAATGTTGTGATGATAGGTGACAGGCTAATTCCTGATTTCATAGCTGTAGTGTGGAAATTCTAGAAATACAATGAAATCTCCATTTTGTAAAATTACTGTAGGAGTGCATAAGAATAATCATTTATAAAAGATCCCATCTGACCCAAACTGTTTTTATTTATTTATTTAACTTGTTGTTGTTTAGAAATAGAGCAATAGTATTTAAATCAGAACTTTAAAAGAACTTAAGGAAGTGATAGCAGTAACTGGTTCATTCAGGATATATTTGTTCAGAAAACACATTCATTTTAGTGGAGTGCCATAGGTTTTTATGGATTGCATATAATACAGAATTTTTGGCACCTGCCCTGATATTTTCAGGCAGGTGCACAGAGTACTCATGAAAATGGTTGCCATTTTAATTTTTGTGGTACAACAATGGTAATGAAACTTTTGAGGCCATTTCCCTTCCCCCAGCAACCATTACCTTAAAGTGCATCCCATCAAAGCATAGTTTTTCTTTCACATTTTTTTCCAAACCAAAAGTGACCAGAAGATTACTTTCTGTTTCAAATGCAGTATAAGGGGCCTGTAATTGCAATATTGGGAGCCACATGCGGCTTGTGGGGTGCATGATTTCCAACTTTGCGGTGCAAATTAATGTTGAGGAAGAATTCTGTTGGAAACACAGATTCCTTAGGAGTTAACACGTAAGAGTTCTACTGTGTATAATCAATCCCTTTTAGTTCTCAAAGGCTAACTGTTTATTATTAACTGTCTTTAAGTAAAGTAATACTAGTAAAATGGAGACTGATATGTGGGGAACTTGAGGTGTTCAGACTATCATTCCCTCTAAGCTGGGTTGCTGCACAGCACTGTATTGGTGCCACACACCTGCAGTTAGTGTTGTTAATTATTTGGTTCCAGTTGTGGCTGGAACTTTATGCAAAGGGACTGGGGGTTTTGCTCAGTGCTGCTGGAAAATTAGAGGGATTATTGGTTCTGACCCATTTATCTTCATTCTAGTTTGGTTCTACTGATTTCATTATACATTCACTAGATCTGGACAGGTTTATGATTAGGTATTCCACATAAACATGTTTTACTTCAATGTTTTGTTACAGTTTAAGACTCGGGCAACTTTGTTATACAAACTTAATACTTGAAATATAGTTGGAGTTCTTGTCGTTACTGCTGTGTCCTTTATTGCCTTAATTTTCCCGTGTTGCAAACTAATGCCCTGGAAGTCCTGCTTAGTTCCATTGGACTTTATTGGACATAAGCTCATACCGTATTGCTGCAGCCATGTAGGGATCTAGGGATAAGACCCACTGAATGTGAAAGTAATTATGTGCTATCAAGGCACATATATAGATATAAACAATAGATATAAAAGAATATACATATGAACAATTAAAAACAAAAAATAGAAACCAGTAAGAAGCTCTGTATGGAACTACCTTAACTTCCTCTTCTTAGGATGAAATTTCACAGTTGAGGTGTCATTGTAGTGAAAACTTTGTATCATATGCATGCCAATCAGGCCTCTGCCAAAGAGCTCAGATTCCAAGTTACAGTGGTACCTCGGATAACAACTGCCCCGGATAACGAATAATTCGGATAACAACTGCAAATTTCCAGGTATAGGGCTGCCTCTGATAACGAATTTTCCCTATGGGCTGCCTCAGATAACGAATCGCAATTCCTAGGTATAGGTCTGCCTTGGAGAATGAATTTTCTCTATGGGCTGCCTTGGATAATGAATCTTCCTATGGGCTGCCTCGGATAACGAATTTTCCCTATGGACTGCCTCAGATAATGAATTTCCAGCATGCATCAATAAAAAAGTTATCCCAGGTGAAATTGCATCTGTACCTTTAAGGTGCACTTTTTAAAGAGTTTTGAGCAAAAAACCAGGTGTCTGTGCCTTTTTCCTAGGCTCCAGAATGGATTAAACGGTTTCCCATTCATACCTATGGGAAACTGAGTTGCAGATAATGATGTGTTTCGGATAACAACTAACCTCGGAGAACAAATTACCGTCATTATCCGAGGCACCACTGTAGTTTGAAAGGAGAGGATAACCTCAGATAGCCTCTGCCCAAGTGTATAAGAATTGTAGGTCAAAATCAGCATCTTGAATAGAGCTCTATAAGAGATTTGGAAACAAGTGATGTTTTGGTTAAGTGCATTTTATCTCTGAATAGCATGCCAAGCAGACAGTTTGGTCACAGCATATGGCACTAACACTGCTTCTTAATGTTTTTCAGAGGCACACTTGATGTACCTTAACATCCCAGGCACTTATTTGAACAGATACTCCTTTGGGCAGCCATTTATCAAGACATTTTGGTTTCTGAAGGCCCAAATCAAAACCTTGAATTGTGGCTGGGGGAAAATGTGAATCTTTAACTTCTAGACTAAGATGACATTACCCCATCATAGTTAATTGTCTATTCTGTTTTCTAGACTAAATACAATTTATATGCAGTTATCAGATCTGACCTCACAGGTAATGTGTTAGAATGATCCTATCTAGTTCATCAGTCTGTGGATGATCATGGTGAGTCTTTCTCAGTCTGTAGCTACTGTATCAGCCTGAGCAAAGAAAAGGGATTACATTCCACATAGTTTATTCACACCTATACCGAGCAGGGCTGGCGCTTCCATTAAGGCGAATTAGGCGCCTAGGGCGCCAAAATGGAGAGAGGGCGCTGGAAAGCCTGCTCTTCCCCCGCCGCTGGCCACCGCTGTCCGTCCCCCCCACCGCCCGCCAGTCGCCCATCGCTGCCCCCTGCGCCCGTCACCACCCCGCCCCCTGCCCCGCCCATCCGCTACCTGCCCGCCCCGCCCCTCGCCTAGGGTGTAAAAAAACCTAGCACCGGCCCTGATACCGAGAATGTTGCATCTGCAAATATCGTCATAGAATGTGTACCTTTTGTTCATGGGAAAGTACAAGCTAATCAAAAACATTCCTTTATGAATTATCTGCCTACTTATCATCTCCATCTTGTCAAAATTGCTTCCTCACTCATTTTACCACATCATTTCAGTGCTAGATAAATCAATTAGGATGAGTTAGCGATGAGCAAGTGTGCCCCTTTAGTTGTTTTGGATTGATAAGTGTTTTCCAGAATTCCCAGTGTTGAGAGATTACTGGAATTGTAGTTGAGATTCAGGGGCAGGGTCAATGTTGGCTATCATGTTGTAATCACACTTAACCAATATCATAGACATGGGTCCCTCTGGGGAGAAAAGCGGCATAAAAGTTATTATTATTATTATCCTAGAAAGAAAGCACTGAGAGGGGAACCAGTTCAAAAGCTTCGAACACCAGAAAGATTAGTGGTGTCTCAACCCTTGTCAGATGCTCCCAAGATGGAAATGTGAATCTTGCACCTCCTTGCTTTCAGAAATAAAAGATTTTTACCCTTGCTGGAAGATTATTCTGTGTAAGTTTTTTTTAATTCTTTGCAAAATTTTAATGGACTTTTTTTCTTGAAGGAATGCCAAGCTGTTCAGGATTATTACAGTTCCTTTGGACAACACCATCTTTCCTATGCAGGAGTCACTCAGAAAGGGCAGATTAAATACCCTTGTATAGGATTATTACGATTCATGTGCAAAAATAGTATCTTTTGTGCTGATTTTAATGGAGAAGGCATCAAGCTGTGCAGGATTGGGAAGCTTCCTATGCAGAAGTAGGAGGAAAATGAAACTAAGTTTTATGTCTGTGTAAAGACTCGTTTGGAATCACAGCATTATAAAACTTGGAATTGTCCAGGAAGGAATTTTTTTCAAGTCATATCTGTTCCCTAGGTGTTGAACTGCTCCCATTATCCTTCACTGGCTGATGGGAATTGGGAGTTCTTGCAGATCATACAGTATGCCTAGCCTGGCCCCGAGCTACTCATCTAACAGTTAAATTAAAGTGCCATGTGTTAAAACACATAACATTTGTGTGGTTTGAGCTTTTTTAGGTAAGCTTATATGCTTGCATACCTTTGGAAGTTGATGGATTCATCATGTGGTTTTTTAAAGTATAAAATACTGCATCCCATATCCCAATATATCCATTTTCTGTAGTAATGTATTATACGTGTTGATGTGCCCGCATACAAAAGTAGGTTAATATTAAATTTGAAGCATTTTGTAATCTCAAGAGTTGTTTTACAACCAGTGTACAAACGGCTGTATTCAGCATTCCCTGTGTGTTCAGTTTAGAGGAAACATTCACTGTATTACAAATTGATGTATATCTATAACAAATGGGTATATGACAAAGTTAAAAAGATTATGAAGCAGGATATGTGTACTGTATAATAATGAATAAAATAATATATTGAATATAGTACAGTTGTATGATTGAAATTTGAATACTTCTCTCTGTATCACTTCAATTAAGGTTACATAAATAAATTAAACTAATACATAAATATGTGTGTTACTTGAAGTTTGTTTTGTGGAAGCATCTTACATTAGTGGAAATTAATGTGCCTGTTCTATAAACTAGTGTGTAGGTTTTAACTTGAATTATAAACTAATCTCATGAAAAGTTACTCAGTCTTGGGATTAAAGTCTGAAATATATCCTTTTGCAATGAAAAACTGCTTATTAGAAAGCTGGAGAAGAACTATGATGACATATTTACACAAACTGCTTCACTTACTTTCCCCCTGAAAGTTCAAATGTTTATATGTATCTCAGTAGTAAAATAGTGTTTCATACCACAAGAAGATGGTTGAAAATTATGGGTGATTCCCCCTCCCCCGTTGTGTTTGGTGAGACTCATAAATAAAAGGTTGTTTTTTCTCTCTCCCCCCCCCCGCCATCTGCCATTTACTGTCCTTTAGTTTCTGTTACTTGGTTTATTTGTTTTATTTTAATTGTTGCCACTGTTATATTGCCTTTGTTGTCGGGCGGTATATAAGCCCAATAAATAAATAAATTATGGGTGCAGGAGAGTTCCCTGCAGCATTGATGGAAATGATTTTTCAGGTATGTGTCTGTATGCAATTCACCAGATTGCATTTAATCACTTTATTTTTTCACAGAATTCCAAGTGAACTCAAAAGCCATCTGGTCCAATTCCCCTGTACATGTAGGAAATTCACAGCCAAACCTTTGTTCTTTTTAAAATATTGAAATGAAAGAGGTTGCCACCTTCCTTGGGAGTCTTTTGTAAAAAATCTTAGCACTAGCATGTGTTTGCTGAGTTTGGTTGTTCTCTCTTTTCTTGCAATTTGAGTCTATTGCTTCAGATCTTATCGTTTGGTGCTGCTCTCATCTTCTGTACTGCTTAATATACAAAGAAGGCTATCATCTCACCTTAGTCTTATGCAGGCTAAATATAACTTAATTTCTATACCTGTGCTTCATATGACTTGGTTTCTAGACCCTTCACCATTGTAGTTGCTCTTCTCTGAATATCTTCTCACTTGCAAATACAGTGGTACCTCGACTTACGAATTTAATCCGTTCTGAATACATGCTCTTAAGTCGAACTACTCTTAGGTCAGGGTACCTATCTAACAAATTGAAAAAATAAGTTAAAAATGAAAAAAAATATAAGTCGAGCAGACCATACAGTGGTACCTTGACTTACGTCCTGCTTGACTTGCATCATATTTGACTTACGTCCACTAGGGACGTGTTTGACTTGCGTCGCAGGGCTCCGAGTTACGTCTCGGAGCCCCGGCGCAAGGTCCCCACATTGGGTGGCAGCCAGGACCCAGCGTCCTGGCTGCCGCCTCCAAACTGCTCCTGCCTTTGGAGGGAGCTCAGGGCTGGCCTCGGGAGGGGCTGGCCTCGCCGGAAGCCGCCGCCGCCAGTGGAGGAGAGGAAGAAGGGCCAAGAGCTCCTGCTTTCTTCCTCTCCTCTGGTGGTGGTGGTGGCGGCGCCGGCGGAGGCTTCGGCGAGTCCAGCTCCGAGCACCCGGAGCTGGTCCTCGGCGTTGCCGCAGGAGGGTTTTCCAACCCAGGCTCCAGGTCCCCAATGCGGCAGCGGAGGCCGCCAGAGTCGCCGAAGAGGACGACGACGAGGAAGACGGCGGCGGGGGTGAGGACAAGGCAGCGGCGGCGGCCGAAAGGTTCCGTGGGCCACCAGCGCAAACGAAGGGGCCCCTCCGCCGCCGGTTTCTCCGGCCGCCCTGGCCCCTTGCCTCCTCCACTGCGACTAGCTTCCAAACATTGCATCCACCACCGTCGCGGCGGGGGTGGTGGTTTCTTTGCCTCCTTCCAGTGGGCTGGGTCCAGGCGGGGGTCCTCCTCCGCAGCTTCCTTGGGTGTCGGCGGCTTGCACACACACCTCCCCCGGGAACCTGGGAAACTACCGGGGGAGGGGGAGGAAGCCTGGGAAGAGGCCCCAGGAGAACGGGGTGGGAGGGGGCGCGGAGGGAGGCAAAGAGAAGCCAAGCAGCCTCAGCTGTGGGGGTGGGGTGAGGTGGGGGGGAATCTGGGAGGGCCTCGTGGGCCACCCAGACTCCCTTGGTGGGCAGCAGGGTCTCTCTCTTTCTGTCTATCTGTCTCTCTCTCTCTCTCTCTCTCTCTCTCTCTCACTCACTCTCACTCACTCTCACAGACACGCTGTCTCACACACACACACACTCACTCTCTCACACACACACACACTCTCACACACACACAGACTCTCTCTCTCTCTCTCTCTCTCTCTCAGCAACTGTGGGGAGGGGACACACACATACACAGGGGGCGGCACCAGGGGCTCCTTGATTGCTTCACACTTGGCCTGGCCCTGGGGCTTCACCCCAAACTTTCTGCCTGCCAAGATCCCAGCCCTTCTTCCTGTCATCCTGCAGCGGCTTCGGCAAGGCCAAGGAACTCGAGGTTGGCCTCACCGGGAGCCGCCGCTGCTGCTGGAGTGCAGTGAACACCTGAGCGGGCCGGCCTTCCTCCTCCTCCTCCGACCAGGCCGAGCTCCGCCCGAGCGAGCGCCTGACTCTGCTCCAGGCTAGACCTGCTTCTCCCCGCCACCACCTTACACCTCTCCCTGGCGGGCATACATTTTTTAAATCTTAATAAAAATTGTTGTTAATTAAAATTTGTTAATTAAAATGTGTTAACTTATTTCATCTACAATGCTGTCTTGTTTTATAGTACAGCATCGATTATTGCTGTCTGGTTAGACAGTCAAATTTGTGTTAAATTGCTGTTTTCAGGGGTCTTTTTCATAGTCTGGAACAGATTAATCCACTTTCCCATTACTTTCTATGGGAAAAGTTTGTTTGACTTAAGTCATGTTTAACTTAAGTCCAGATCTCCGGAACGGATTAATGACGTAAGTCAAGGTTCCACTGTATCTAAAATGTGTAAGGCACCTGTTAAAACGGCAACAGTTTTCCGCTCTTAAGTTGAACTGCTCTTAAGTCGGGGTGCTACTGTATTCTTAAACTCTGAGGCTTAAAAGTGGACATACTATATAGTACTTCAGGTCAGGTCTGATTAAAACAGAATAGAGCAATATTATTACATCCCTTGATCTGGGCATTCATACTGATGTAGTCTAGCACTGCATTACCTTTTTTCCCTAGCTGCCACATCAGACTTGTGTTTAGTTCATTATCAACCTACTAAGCATCAAAAAGTCACGTATGTTCCTGCAATATGAGAACCAGTGATACGCTTTATTCAAAACAACTTGAAATCATTTTCTACTGCTAAAAAGAGTAAACTGCGGGTTGCCACACCCAGAGAGGCGCGGAAAACGCGCACACGAGACCGCGCTTTCTCTGTGGTGGGGCCTTCTCTTTGGAACCGCCTCCCCAGTGAGCTGCGCCTGCTTCCATCCCTGCCAGCTTTCAAGAAGGCCTTGAAGACACTCTTATTTAGAGAGGCCTTCGGCGACCTTGTGAGTTAGTTTTCCCCCCCCTTTCTTTCTTTCCCCCCTTGGGTTCGCCGCCATCTTGTCCTCCACTGCCATACTGCCCCCAGTTTCTACCGTTTTTATGTTTTTTTTTTTTGGTTTTTTTTTTTGCTGTTAGCTGCCCAGAGTTCCTGTTGGGAAGATGGGCGGGATATAAGCTCATAAATAAATAAATAAACAAACAAACATACGTGTGAAAGTTTCTGCTTTTATCAACTATTTCTGGGGCTGCCTTATAGGTACAAAATACCTAGAAGTAATGTGCCATTCATTTCTTTTTGGGGGGGGGGGGGGGGGGGCTTCTGGAGCTACATAATGTGTCCAGGAGCACACAGGATGGCTGTTCTACAAGGCACTGGGGGACTGAATTCCTGAACCCTCAGCTAGAAGCCAAATCCTGTCAGTATAAATCTTGATAGCAAATTGCTGCAAGTAATGTTAGCAGAGGCATTTCCTGGTGATCACCAAGTCATACAACTTGGTGTGCAATAGCAAATCCTGATGTTATCTTAATTTGGGGTAGTTCATCCTTTTTGTAGTTTATTACTGTTACTATGTTTTTGGTTGTCTGATAAGTCGTCATTAACCGCCCAGAGTTCCTGTTTGAGGAAAATCGGATTGCGGTATACAAATAAAGACAATCTGATTGTGTTATTCCATTGCGTAGATTGACAGGATTTTACCAAATGTGATTTACCATGTTAATCTGCTAGCATTTCTGAGTGTGCAGTATTTAGGTATAGTAGCTTGCTGTACTGGCTAAACTGTAATAGCATTTTTTAAAATTTTGGTATTATCACAAAGTAACCAGAAGACAATAAACAGGTTTTGCATGGACATTTCAGTTTCTTCATTTTTATTAATGACTTGGATATGGGAATGCAAGGAATGCTTGTCAAATTGATGGATAACACAAAATTGGGTGGAATAGCTAATACCGTAGAAGACAGAACCAAATTTCAAAATGATCTTGATAAGCTGGAGGACTGGACTGAAACCAACATGATGAAATTTAGCAGGGACAAGTGCAAAGTTTTGCATCTAGAACAAAGAAACCAAATGCATAGTTACAAGATGGGGAACACCTGACTCAGCAAAGATAATGGAATTCTGGCAGATCATAATAAGCTAAATATAAGCCAACAGGGTGATGTGGCCACAATAAAGGCAAATGCTATTTTATGCTGCATTAACAAGCGTAAGTTCCAAATCCCATGAGGTGCTTGTCCCCCTCTATTCAGCACTGGTTAGGCCTCACCTCAAGTACTGTGTCCAGTTCTGAACACCACACTTCAAGAAAGATGCTGGCAAATTGGAACAAGTTCAGAGGAGGGAGAAAAGGATGATCGGGGGTGAAAACCAAGCCCTATGAGGAAAGACTCAAAGAATTGGGCATGTTTACTCTAATGAAAAGAAGACAGGTGATAGCAATTGTCAAATATTTGAAGGGATGTCATACAGAGGAGGGGAAAGATCTGTTCTTGATTACCTCAGAGTGCCGGACGCACAAAAGTGGGTTCAAGTTAAGGGAACCCAGGTTTCCACTGAAACCTTCCTAACTGTTAGAGCAGTATGGCAGGGGAGCCAATTACCTCAAGAGGCAGTGAGTGCTGCAACACTGGAGGTGTTCAAGAGAAATTTGGACAGCTACCTGGCAGATAGTCATTGATTCGTGTTCACGCATAGAGCAGGGGATAGGATTTGATGGTCTTATAGGCTCCTTCCAACTTTACTATTCTATGATTCTTCTGATAGGAACAGAGGAGTACTACCCTGGTGAAAGTGAAAAACTACCTGAGTTACTTGTACTTTCATTTCCAACCTCAGATTAAGTAAGTTTAACTCAGATGCTGATTTAACCTGCCCGGTTAATGAGGGGAATTCATAATTATTTAGCTTTAGCCACTGATTATACATTTGTATATTGAGCCCTTATCTTAAGAGACAAACATACAGCATTTCCATTTTCTTACAGATCTGTGATGGTCACTTTATAAACATTAGAACTTCAAGACTTGCTCAATGCTGTATTGGCATCCATTCCTTGTTACTAATATCTTTAAGGGGTTTTTTATATACATCTGCTTACTCTTACTATACTCAACAGTCATTTCCCAGACCTACCTGCCAGCCTTACGTGAACAAAGGTTTAGACCTTGTAACATGTGCCCTACCTAATAAAGTGACATGTTGGAGAAAATATTGAGACGGCAAGAATTTTTCTTAACATATATTTCAATATTTATAGCAGGATAATTAGATGCCTGCAGAAAACAGGAAAGCCCATATAAAATACTAGTTTAAAATTGGTAAATATATTTTAAGGCAATATAATGATAGCAGATGTGATCTTCCTTAAAATATTAATATTCTTTCATATCCTGTAAGGTTGGAGCAAACACTCCCATTGTGGCACAGGGTAGAATTTTGAAACAATACTTCAAATGTAGCATGCCCATCTTGCTCCTGTCATAAATAGGTATCAATCTTTGTTCTACTTGTGTATGTAAGAGCCTTTTGTTTATGAAATCCATTTCATTAAATATGCCTGCTATAACTGCAAAAAATAAGCCACAGTTACATGGCATTTTCAATACTGTGTCATAACTGAACAAAGTGAAATAATTTATACTTCTTTTATAAATATGATGGGAAAATAATGAAGTTGTACAAACCATGTTTTTAGAAATACTGTACTAGAAAATTAATACTGAAAATATTACATATACTTTTAACCTACCAAAGTAAGGGAAGAAGTTTTGGAATTCAGTGGTTCAGAAATATGAGCCATAACTTTTCTTGATAATTTTGCCCTATTTCACTTCACTTTAATCCTTTGATTTGGGTGTTACTGTTTTCCATACGTATGCAGTCCCTTATGGAACTCGAGGCTATGGGGATTTGGTTTTCTTCTGTTCAGAAGTTGTACAGGCATAGCCATGCACTTTGATAAAGGGATCTCCAGCCTTTTGGTACTGACTTGACAATTTGGAAAGGTGGCTAGTCAGAGAACAGTTTTGAAGAAGGGAGAGCAAGTGAGGCTAAAAGAGAAGTACTGTAACTTCTGAATATCAGCTGGAGGGTCACACCGTCCAACTCCTTTGCCCCCAATGCTGTAAGTGTAAGGCAGTCTTTTGCATAATAACTCTGCTCACCCCTGGAGATTCTTTCATACACATACACCCTGGTTATCACCACGTAGAGATGCAACCATCACTTTGACACACTCCTAAGTGCTCCTCAGCCTTCTAGTCACCTTGCATCATGGGCTACCTTGAAGTTCTCTTTGCCAGTAGCTCTCTAACCAACATGTGTGTGTGTGTGTGTGTTGTGTAGTTTCAGTCGTGACCGACCCTTTGTGACCCCATGTCCATGGAGTTTTCTTGGCAGGAATACTGGAGTGGGTTGCCAGTTCCTACTCCAGGCGCCTACAGCACCTGGTGTTCCCTGGTGGTCTCCCATCCAAGTACTAGCCAGGGCCGACCCTGCTTAGCATCCGAAATCAGGCAAGATCGGATGTGCTTAGGACATCTAGGCAGCTTCTGACCATCATAGTTACTATCTTATTGTGACTTGGCCAGGCCATTCAAGTTTTTTTAATGTCCCCAGCCCCACAAACAGTGTTACTCTGTCACTGAAATACCATAATTCTGAAGTCATTCAAAGTAGCAAACATGGGGTGCCTCAATAGGTGCCAAGTACAAAACACAGTGGAACCATTAGTTCTAACACAAACTACGCGCCTTTGGCTTTGAAGTGCATACAATATTAATACATATATAGAGAGAGTTAAAATTTAAAAAGGCTCAGGATAGCAGCAAAAGAAACTCAAGATGTGACTAGGTAAATGATAGGCTCTTTGCGTGGCGAGGATAACCAGTTACTAACAGGAGACAAGGAAAAGGCAGAACTACTCAACACCTTCTTTGCCTCTGTTTTCTCCAAAAAGGAAGAGGTCCACTGGGACAAAGAGTAGATGAGGTAGGGTGGGAATTGCAACATAGAATAGGTAGAGAGGAAGTACAGGAACACCTGGAAACATTAAATGAATTTAAGTCTCCTGGTCCAGATGAATTACACCAAGGATATTAAAAGAACTGGCAGAAGTAATTTCAGAACCATTGGCAATAATCTTTGAGAAGTCCTGGAGAACAGGGGAAGTCCCCATTGATTGGTGAGAATTGATGAGGCCTCGAACCACCAGGCGGAACTCTTTCGGGTGGTTCGAGACCTCACCAATCCTAGTCTGGTGAGGCCTCCTCCTACTGATTTCAGTAGTGAGACTTTCGCAGCCTTCTTTAGATCGAAAATAAAGGCCATCCAGGCTGGTCTTGACTCCGGGTGCCCTAATCGATCCCCGCCAGCCCTTGACGCTGCACCCGCCTGCTCTCCTCGATTGGATGAGTTTGGGCCTGTTTCTTCTTCTGAGGCCTCCAGGGCCATTGCCCATTGCCAGCCTGCATCCACCCCCTTTGACCCTTGCCCATCTTGGCTCATAAAAACTGCCAAAGGGAACATGCCCGAATGGGCTTCTGCCATTGCTTCATCCTCCTTCAGGGAGGGGGTTTTTCCCTCTCGCCTGAAGGAAACAGTGGTAAGGACCATTCTTAAACGATCGGTCAAATTGGCAAATTACCGTCCGATTGCCAATGTTCCCTTTATGGGCAAGGTGATCGAGAGGGTGGCCGTGGTCCGGCTTCAGTCTTTTTTGGAGGAACAACAACTCCTTGACCCATTCCAGTCTGGGTTCAGGCCAGGTTGGGGGACTGAGACGGTCTTGGTCACACTGCAAGATGACCTCATCCAGGGGGGCGACACGGGTAACTCGACCTTGTTGGTCCTGCTGGACCTGTCAGCGGCCTTCGATACCGTCGACCACAGTATCTTGCTGGATCGGCTCTCCGAGATTGGGGTCGGGGGCACTGCACATAGTTGGTTCCGATCCTTCTTGGAGGGCCATCCCCAGTGTTGTTGGCTCTGTGGACACTCCCCTGTGGGGTTCTGCAGAGGTCGTCTCTCTCACCCATGCTGTTTAACATCTATGTGAGACCGCTGGCAAAGGTCATTAGGAGATTTGGAGTCTGCTGTCATCAGTACGCTGATGACACACAGCTTTCTCTCTCCTTTTCCACCTCTGCAGTTGAGGCTGTCCAGACCCTCGACCAGTGCCTGGGCACAGTCATGGAATGGACCAAGGCTAACAGACTCAAACTCAACCCTGAGAAGACCAAGGTAATGTTCTTTGGGACATCCCCTTCCGGCTATGGGGGCCCTCTTCCTAGCATGGAGGGTGTTTCCCTCCAGGTAGCGGACAGGGTTCGGAATCTGGGCGTGGTCCTGGACCCGGCCCTTACCATGGAGGCCCAGGTGGCCACCGTGTCCAGGACCACTTTTTTCCATCTACGTCAAATTGCCCAGATTCACCCATACCTTGATGGGGACTCCCTCAGAACTGTTGTGCAAGCGTTGGTGATCTCGAGGATAGATTATTGCAACGCTCTCTACATGGGGTTGCCCTTGACTCTCCTTCGGCGATTGCAGTGGGTGCTGAATGCGGCGGCCAGACTGGTGGCGGGTGCACGTCGTTATGACCGCATCACCCCGGTTCTGGCTCGCCTGCATTGGCTACCCGTTGCATCCCGAATCAGATTCAAGGTCTTGGTTTTAATTTATAAAACCCTCCATGGCCTGGAACCTGATTACCTGGCAGAGTGGATCGCCCAGCGGTCAACTTCGGCCCGTCCAACTAGGATGTCGCGGGTGCACTCGCTTTGGGTGGCCACGCCCAGAGAGGCCCGGAAAACTTCTACTCGGAGCCGGGCCTTCTCTTTGGCTGGCCCCACCCTATGGAACCACCTGCCTAGCGAAGTGCACCTTGCACAGTCCCTGTCAGCCTTTCGGAAGGCCTTGAAGATGATCCTCTTCCGAGAGGCGTTTGGTGGTTTAACTTAATTTAATTTAACTTAATCTTAATTTTTTTTTTTCCTTTTTTCCCCTGCCATCTGCTTGTGCTTGTTTTTTGGATTTATAGCGCCCAATTTTTATACTTTCAAATTGTTTTCCTTTTAATTGCTTATTTGTTAAGTCCTTCTCTGATAAATTGTTTCGCTATTCTGTTGTCAACCGCCCGGAGTTCCTTCGGGAAGACAGGCGGTATATAAGCTCTAATAATAAATAAAATAAATAAATAATGTTGTCCCCATCTTCAAAAAGGGAAAAAAAGAGGACCCAAATAATTACCGCCCAGTCAGCTTGACTTCAATTCCTAGAAAGATCCTAGAGCAGATTATTAAACAGTCAGTCTACAATTATTTAACAAACAACGCTGTCATTACAAGAAGTCAACACGGGTTTCTTAAAAACAAGTCATGCCAGACTAATTTGATCTCTTTCTTTGATAGAATTACAGGCCTGGTGGATGAGGGGAATGCTGTGGATATTGCTTATCTGGACTTATTAAGGCGTTCGATAAGGTCCCCCATGGTATTCTTGCTAAGAAGTTAGTAGAAAGTGGGATAGATAGTGCTACTGTTAGGTGGATTTGTAATTGGTTGACTGATCGCACCCAAAGGGTGATCATAAATGGCCTCTCTTCAGCTTGGAGAGACGTGACCAGTGGGGTGCCCCAGGGTTCTGTTCTGGGTCCAGTGCTGTTCAATATCTTTATTAATGACTTGGAAGAAGGAATAGAGAGTATGCTAATTAAATTTGCAGGTGATACCAAATTGGGAGGGGTTGCTAATTCCCTAGAGGATAGGATGAAATTCCAAAAAGACCTTGACATATTAGAATGCTGGGCCAAAGCTAACGGAATGGATTTCAACAGAGGGAAATATAGGGTGCTACATCTAGGTAAAAAGAATGAATTGCACAGATATAGAATGGGGGACACTTGGCTGGAGAACAGTACCTGTGAAAGGGATCTGGGAGTCTTGGTGGACCACAAATTGAACATGAGTCAGCAGTGTGATGCGGCGGCTAGGAAAGCCAATGTGATTCTTGGTTGCATCAACAGAAGCATAGTGTCTAGATCAAGGGAAGTGATAGTACCACTCTATTCTGCTCTGGTCAGACCCCACCTGGAGTACTGTGTCCAGTTCTGTGCGCCTCCGTTTAAAAAGGATGTTGACAACCTCGAGCACATGCAGAGGGCAACCAGGATGGTTGAGGGTCTGCAGGAAATGCCTTATGAGGAACGGCTTAGGCAACTGGGAATGTTTAGCATCTCTAAAAGAAGGCTGAGGGGGATATGATAGCTATGTTTAAATATTTTCCGAGACTAGGACTCAGGGTAATGGTTTCAAACTACAGGAAAAGAGATTCCATTTGAACATTAGGAAAAACTTCATGAGAGTTAGAGCTGTTCGGCAGTGGAATATGCTGCCACAAAGGGTGGTGGAGTCTTATTTGGAGGTTTTTAAGCAGAGGCTGGATGGCCATCTGTTGAAAAATATTGTGATGGGGTTCCTGCATTGCAGGGGGTTGGACTAGATGGCCCTTGAGGTCTCCTTCAACTCTATGATTCTATGAAATTGACAAATCCATTTTTAAAACTTCTCAAAATGTACTTAGTTTCTTTACATCGTGTAGGAAAAAATTGTTCTTCCAAATGTTCAGTAACTAATTCAACTTCTTTGAAGCTGTTTGGCAACATTTTCATATAGGCTCTGAGGTGTACCTTCATATGTTGGACATGTCCAGGGAATTGAACTGTACCAACTATCTCTGCTGTTAATGGTGAACTCTCTCAGGTGGGAATCTTCATGGAAGCATGAATGCTATTTGATGAAGCTACTATCAAGGCTCTGTTTGAGCAGCAGTTATGGGCAAGGTTCCCTAAGGCATGTGCATGAGCACACACCTGACCCTCTGCCCCCCTGGTCTATGCAGGTCTCTTCTCCTGCAGCAATTGTTTTTATAGCAATCACAATGGAACCCATGCAGGAAGAGCGTCTCATGCACACATGTCAACTCGTGCATGTGAGAAAGAGAGCCCTGCCCAGCGGGGCTGAAAGCTACATGGAACAGTATGCATGGGAAAGATACTTTAAAAAATTATTGCTAAGAAATTACTTGCAACCCAGTACTTGCCAACAAAGCTCTCTGGGATTAAACTGAAACCAATTCTCATCTCAATGACTAAGTCAATTGTGGTTTGTTTGTCTGAGTACTTGCAGTTGAACAGTTTTATGAGCTAAGTTCAGCTTGCTATGCAAGTTCAAGAGGCCAGTTAATAAATCAGCAAAATAGGGTGACACTGCTTTACCCAGATGAATCCTATTGCATTCTTGAACCCGTTTAAAATGAGTTCTCAAACAAACTGCTAAAGAGTAACATTTTCTTTTTCTGCAAATAACACACAGTATAGTTTCATGTGATTTTCCTGTATTACAAAGTAACTTCTACAGAAAACATGTATAAATGTGGGCAACTGTTTCTCAGTTCATGATTTTTTTTTTTTCACAGCAAATAAAAATGTGTATAGATGTTAGAAAGAAAGGCTTTCATTTCTGTTTGAAAAAGGATGCAACCATCTGAAAAAGGATTGTTTTGCATATTTTTCCAGAACCACATGACTGATTTAAGATTTGACCCATCTACAATAGATTTAACTATTGGAAGCAGCAATCCTCCATATATTTTATTATGACAGTTGAATTTTCCAGAAGTGTGAATAATTAAGTAAACAAAATCATTGCAGTTGCCTTCACAATACCAACTGTCACCTGTTACGGTTGTCAGAAAAGCATTCTGCTGAGTTCAAATAAGACCTGTAAAATAAAAAAATATGTTTCTAAGTATCATCCCTTTAGATATTTATATTTAGGTTATGAATAGTGTCAAAATGGCACTTCACAAAGCACAAGCAACAATACATCAGAATACCTGGGGTATATTTCAAATATTCAGAGGATGAACCCTAAAACAAGAACTGAGTGTGTTCAGTGGTGACATAACATTGAGATAGGGAGATAATAAAATGGAAGACACAGCAGAATAGAACAGTGAGTGCTCCACCCTATGATGCTGCTGGAAGGCCATAGCTATACTTCAAATTTTGAAATCTTTCAATGGTAAAGAAGTATCAAATTACTATATTAAGAACAATCCACCTCCTCTCCTGTGAGGTCCCAGCACCAGCTATCCATTGAAGTTACTGAGGCACAGGAACGTTTTGCTTTTGGGTTTTTTAGCAGCAGCTAAAGCGGAAGTGGGGAATAGTTTTTCTGTTAAAGGCCCGATTCCCTCAACTACATGCGAGAAGGAGTCGGTGTCTACCCATTTCCTTTCTTTGTTTCTTCTTCCATGTTGAGAAAAACGGCTGCTTTGGCCAGACGTCTGGACTCATTGTTAATGAGAGGTTTGTCTTTTTTAAATCAAACCAAGAGCTCACTCTGCTGTTCAGGCTGGGTGGGTGAAAAAGCTGTAGGAATGCAGACCGGCAAGGTCCACTGCAGGCCCGCAAGGGAAGGAAGTGCCATGGAGATTTAACACACTACTGTCACAACAATGGACCAAGAGGCTGTATGTGAAAAATGTGTGTCTCCAATTTAGGGCAATTTCATTTGCATCACAGAAATCTGGTATGGAATCCAGTGTAGGTAAACAATAATATGCAGCGCTTTTGTCACATAAAGATTCATGTTCTTATTGCAAGTTAAGTACTGTACTTAACAAAACTCCTTCATGAATTGTGTGAATGGATACTGAAGGATTTTGAGTGCTTGCACTTCCTACAGCCTATATCAGTGATGGCGAACATTTTAGAGAATGAGTGCCCAAACTGCGATTCAGAACCCACTAATTTTTCGCAAAGTGCCAATACAGTAATTTAACCTGTATACAGGTGGTTATGAAGGGGTAATGTCAGGTGCCCACAGAAAGGGCTCCAAGTGCCACCGTTGGCACCCGTGCCATAGGTTCTCCATCACTGGCCTATATTGATACTGTACTCTGGCCATGTATAAACTGACCTGACGAGCTTCTGCACCTCAGCTGGTAACTGAGGGATAATTCTTAATATGGTAAAGAGAAACAACAAAACATTTTAATGTGCTGACTACTAGAGAACATTGTATGAAAGCTAAGTATTATTTATAGATGTTACTCATAAATAACTTCTGAAGGTACTTGTAGCCCTGTCTAATGATGCAGAAATACAAAGATATTTGCTATTCATAGTTTTCCTGACACTGTGCACAAGCAGTATTAGGGGGTAATGCATTGTAGCAAACTAACCTCTATGGTGATAAGAATCACTATCATCCACTCCAAGCGCAAGGCATGTCTTTCACTCAAATGATTTCTCATCAGGTCTGTCAGCTCTGTGCAATGTTGGAGCTTTTCATTCACCACCTGCAACAGTAGACAAGAGCTAATATCTCAGAAATCCATAAGCAAACTTCTATTTGGAAAACTTGTACTGTATATGAAATTGTTGAGCAAACTTGTATTTGTTACATATAATGGTCCAGATGGGACTTAACACACATTTAAAAGTTGGGTGAATTCAGTAAGAGTTTATGCTTTTCCAATTAAAATGAATGTAACATCTAATGTACTTTTAGGTACCCTCACATGATCAGTGTTTGGATTTTGGGTTGAATTTTAACATTAGTAGACCTAATGAACAATACCTTGCTCCTTAGATATGATAGTATAAGTCAAGCAATGTTAAGTTGCAACAGTAAATTGTCACTAGGTAAGAACCCAATGCTTTTATTCCACATTGTGTGCCAACTCATGTAGTTGTTGTGCAACAGGGATTCTGATCAGTAGGTTATAAAACAGACCAAAGGATGGAGATCACACACAGAAACACAGATCATACATGAGAAAGAAGAAAGACAATGCTCCATTAATAGAGTGTTACTACGAGAATACATATTGATGCTGGATGTTAACAGCTAAAAATGGGAGAAAAGAACAATTAATTCCAGTACACAGAACCTGCCCCAGAAGATTCCCAAGGGCATAACAAAGTGTTGTTATGTCAACCTGCAATTATCAACCACCATAACTGTGTATATATGTGCATGCAGAGAAGTTGCCATTAAATGTACATGCCTCTACCTAGAGATACCCAAGGTTGACTGCCTTGCATATGAAACACCATACAGTGCCGAATGGGCCATTTTTAAAGGGGCCCAGCCGATGACAGCTCGGCAGGAGCTCTCTGGAAATGGTCGGGACACCAGCGGGAGAGCTCCAAACTGGCGTCCTGACCATTTTCAGAGGAATCCTGCTGAGCTGTCATTGGCTGGGGCCCTTTAAAAATGGCCCAGTCGGCACTGGGGAGAACCCCTTGTGGCAACTGGGCCATTTTTAAAGGGGCCCAGCCAATGACAGGTCAGCAGGAGCTCTCCGAAAATGGCCCCATGGCCAGCGTGGAGCTCCTGCGTTGGCAACTGGGCCATTTTCAGAGGGATCCTGCCGAGCTGTGATCAGCTGGGCCCCTCTAAAAATGGCCCGGTCGGCACTGGGGAGAACCCCTGGTGGCAACTGGGCCATTTTTAAAGGGGCCCAGCCGATGACAGCTCGGCAGGAGCTCTCTGAAAATGCTAGGGAGCGCAGCTGGATCCCTGGAAGAGCCCTCCCTAGCATTTTCACAGGACTCCTGCCGGGCTGTCAATCACTGGACTACTCTAAACCCAGCCCAGTCGGTACCGGGGGACCCCCTGGTACCGACTGGACAAGGTTTAAAGGGGTCCAGCCATTGACAGCTAGGCAGGAGCCCTCAGAAAATGGTGGAGGAAAGGACGGGCTTTTTAAATCCTTTTCCCACCAAAGCCAGCGCTACAGCTGATTGGCGGCGCTGGCTTCTGGCGGGAAAAAGCCCACGGTTTCCTCACACCAATTGCAAGGGAAACCTTTCCCATAGGAATTCATTGCTTCAATGCATTCCTATGGGAAAACTAAAAACGAAACGAACGAAGCAGAAATTTCCATTTTGTTTCGTTTCATTTTTCTTTGACGGGTCAGGTCATTATTCGTTTCATTAGATATAGATAACAAAATGAATAATGAATAACAAAACGAATTAAAACTTCATTTTGTGCCCATCTCTATACCACAATGTTTTTTTCCTTTCACAGTAGAATAGAAGTAAGAATAAAGCATGAGCTTAATAGGATAGAACAACTAGAATATAATCAACAACACGAAACATTAAGGCTACCCCACAGAAATCAAGCTGATTAATCAAAATGAGAAGTCTATTTAAGATACATACCCCAGCCTTTAAGAGAAATGGGAAAACAATATGGATGTAAAATTCTGCTTTCATTAAGCTGCTCATTCTCTATTAAAAGGCTGCCTGATCATGTTTTTTCCCAGAAGTTCTTGCCTCCACACAAGAACAGGATGAGTGCTTTTTCTCCCACCCTTGTTGCTTCTGCAAATGCCCTAGCAAAACAACTGTCAACTTCTCCCAAAGCCCTCTGGTTTGTGCAGAAAACTCAAGAGAAGGAAACAGGTTTGGAGTCTTGTTGAAAAACAAGTAATATGTTGAACAGGAAAAGGTAAAGAAAACATACACTGTTTGCTACTTCTTTGAACGTTGGTGAATGACACACAATCACCATAATGACAAGATTTATTGTGAGAAAGGCTGAAACACATACCTTCACTCTACGTTGAATACTGAGAAACTGACACATTTTATCGTAAAGCTGTTCAAGGTGCTCTCTATCCCAGTAGAAATCTGGGGTAATCAGTAAGTCAGAACTCAAATTTATGCGGTGCCTGTGGAAGGGCAGGTAAGTGGATAGTTAATTTTTTTTACTTATACCCTTATTTTAGTCTAAACTAACAATGATCAGTGAGTGTGTTCAGAGTAGAATCATAGTGTGACATTGTAAGAACAAGCTTTGAAGAATTTGTGGTCTTGTCTATGCCTTGCTTGTTAACATAGTCCAGAATTACCCCCTTTCCAGCTGAAACAAAATGAAAAGGAAGGTTTACCTGTAACTTAGGGAGAAAGGACGGATAGCAAAGAGGAAGAGGAATGAATGAGGGCAAAGTTATTTCAGAGTTCATTTTCATAGAATGAATTTGGAGTGGTACCATGATTTTAGCATGACACATGAACCCCTTTCCTGTTGCTATTCTGGCAAATTTGCTTTCTAGAAACAATGTTAATAATCAGTTCCCTTAATAATTGCTTCACAGTGTACAAATCTGATTAATTTACAGTGAATGGCTATGAGATACTAATTAATGAACCACTTTTCTTTTCCTGTCAAAAGCATATTATGAAGCAAATATGCCATCCTTCTAAAGGGCAGCTCTTGAATCAATGATGAATTTTCAGAACTTATCTTGACTACAGGATTTATGCTTGATACCCAGCCTTAAAAGTTGACTTAAGTTTTATAATTCAGATACATGCATCCATAAAATCAAATGGTAGAAATTAGAGTAAAGTTAACAAGCAACTGGAGAAAACAAACCACAAAAAGGGGTACAGGGGTACATCTCTACAAAAATGCTATAACAACCTCACAAAAAAGAATTCTGAAAACGTTTATAAGATTTCAAATACAACACAGTGTTTTTAAGCCTACAGTTGAAACAAAACAAAGTCAATCTAGACACATTTCCAAAACTAGATATATGGAGTGTACCAGGTTCAGCACTGCCTCTGCTCCTGTTTATATATTAGTCATTAAAACCATCACACAAGACCTGCAGCAAAATGCTCCCAGGATCATGCTCTATGCCAACAAAGGCATGCTTGGTACTACCACTAGGAATGAACGAACTACAGTAGCAAGTTCAGACATGGGATGACCACCTCAGCCGCTTTGGACTCAGTACCTAGAGCCTGTTACCACCCAAGGAATACTCCAAATAAATGGAGAAAACCTACAGAAGATAAATATATTCTGGAATCTTGGGTCTCATCAGCAAGCCAATGGTGGCACTGTGCAAATAAGAATGAATCTGGCCAGGTTGCATTGGCGAGAACTCACCAGTGTGCTCTCTGACTAACAAATGGCATCCTCAAATCTAAGATTTACAAGATGAACATCCACTCTATTGCACTGTATGATACAGAGTGCTGGGAAGCAACAATGGGTGTACAGAGCCATTCCCATGCCATGAAAATATACATGCTTCACATCACAAATCATATTACCCAGCTACAACTAGATGTGATATCAATAACAGAAAAGAGCGAGAGAGAAATGGCTTCACCAGTATGGACACGTCCTCAGAGTGGCACCTTCCACCATCACCCAAACTGCTTACCACTTGCAAATTTATGGCTGGTGGCCACATGGCCAACCACAACAGAGATATCAGGACCACGGTTGATAACGACATTAAACTGTCGGCCTGCACCCTGAAAGATGCAGTTGACTGGGCAAAGTGGCATATCAGGATCCGAAAAGTGGACCCCCACGCCTATGGGAAAACACTAGGAAGAACAAGACAACTACTGGTATATATTTATTCTCTCTCTCTCTCTCTCTCTCTCTCTCTCTCTCTCTCTCTCTCTCTCTCTCTCTCTCTCTCTCTCTCTCTCAAATATTACAATTTCTGGTCCTACACAAAAATGGATAAAAAAGTAGTTTTGAAGGGAAAGGTTGAAACAGAAAGCACAGGTTTAAAACTGAGAAGGGAACTAGATGAAAATGGAACTAGATGTGTGTGCTGTTCACACTCACGTTTCTGATTAATAAATTCTAAAGTTGGAAGTAGAATAAGCGACTAAGACGCTAAATGTGAGATGCCTATCCAAGCATGCTTAGATACATGGATCTCTTCTAAGGTTCCCTATAAGTTGTGTTGTTGCATAAGCAACTCTGCGCCCCTCTGCACAGCATTCCTCCTCCTCCATGCATCCACTGTGATTATTTTCAGCCCCTTTGGTCCTGGCCACTACAGAACCCTCACGCAAGCTGGGGTGGGGGGGAATGTGCGTGAGAGTTATGCACACAAAGGGCACAGCCCCATCAAGCATGGCTGAAAATTAGTGGGGACTTAGTAACATTAAGAAACATTGCAAAGGAAATGCAGCTGAAGACATGCATAAAATAAACTATAAAGGCTGTGTAAAAGGAGTTGGGTTAAAATAAATAAGCTAAAAGAGGAACAGAGCAGCACCAGAAAGAAAAGCTGTTAACACACCCAACTGGAACTGGAAATCCCATTGCAATAAGTTAATATTGGATTTAAGTATCTACAGACAGTGGTTGAAACTCAGAAGACAGTCATAATTAGAATAGGCTCAGTGAATCAATGGACCTTACAAAGATGTTAACAAGTATCTACTAGTGATGGGCATGAAATGGCAAACAGATTCGTTTTGTTTCATTTTGTTCCCCCGTGATTCATTTCATTTGTTAAAAATGATTTTTTTAAAAAAATTGTATGAAATGAACCAGTAATGAACCAATTGGTTACTCTATAAAACGAGTCCCCTGGGTCCTAGAGGTACCAAATTTGGTGGGCCCCTTCAATGGATTCTCCCCTTTATGCCCTCCAAATTTGGCGAGATTTTGGGTATAGGGAATGAGCTTCAAAGGGGCTGTGGGGGTACTTAATTGAAGGAGTGTGGATCAGCATGCTTTACCAATTATAGGGTTAGACAGCTTCCCCTCCCCATTCTGATCCACACTCCTTCAATTAAGTAACCCCCTCAGTTCTCTGTACCCCAAACCTCTACAAATTGGGGGTGCTTCAAGGGGAGAGCTTGAGGAATCTCCACTGTAATTTCGACTCTGCTAGCTGCCTGGGACCGCTCTTTTCAAGTACAAAACATTGCAATTAGAAATACGTCTGTGAAGATTCTCAGTCATCCAGGTGCGTTTAACTGGGAGTTGAGTCATGGCTACTGGACTTCTTTTTTGAGAGATAGAAACGTTTCGCTGTTCATCCAAACAGCTTCATCGGTCTGAATACAGCTAGTGCAAGAGACCTTCTTATAGTCAGCTTGACCTCTTGTCCCCTGGTCTTGATTGGCTCATAAGATGAACAAAGCCTGAATAGGCTCGTTAGGGAGACATTAGTGTCCAAGGCCTTAAGGTAAACAATGGCCTAAGGTGCTGAAACCCATCAAGAATGGGTCGTTAGCTGTGACCTGGTGGTGAAGGCTCTTTGATTTGCCTGGGTACTTTGGAAAGTACCGCCTGATAAGTAGCAGATAGACTATGCCGGAGCCCACCACCCCTGTTGAGGGAGGGATTTTCAATGCTAACATGAATGGCTTCCCTTACTCCTCTCTCAAACCACCTCTCTTCTTTATCTAATATGTGTACATCCTCATCTTTGAAAGAGTGGCCTTTTTCCTTCAAATGGAGGTGTACTGCTGATTCTGGTCCTGAGCTGTTACCTCTCCTATGTTGGGCCATTCTTCTGTTTAATGGCTGTTTAGTTTCTCCAATGTAGAGGTCTGAACTCTCTTCACTGCATTGGACTGCATATACTATATTGCTCCTTTTATGGTTTGGTATCGGATCCTTTGGGTGGACAAGTCTCTGCCTTAGTGTGTTCATGGGTTTGAAATAAACAGGGATGTGGTGTTTGCCAAAAATCCTTTTAAGCTTCTCCGACACTCCCGCCATGTAGGGAATGACCAGGTTCTTCCGTCGGGTCTGGGTCTCAGACTGATCCCTTGTTCTTCTGGGATGGCCCACTGCTTTGTTGAAGGCCCACCTTGGATATCCACAGGCCTTAAGTGCTGTCTTCAGGTGCCTGTCTTCCTTCTTCTTGGCTTCTGAGGAGGTGGGGGATGCTCTCTGCTCTGTGGCTTAGGGTCCTGATGACTCCTAGTTTGTGTTGTAATGGATGGTGGGAGTCAAACAGTAAGTATTGATCTGTGTGGGTGGGTTTCCTGTAAACTTCTACTCCTAGGCCACGGTCAGGTCTGATGATGACTGCACAATCCAGGAAAGCCAGCCTGTTGTCTTGGGTGTCTTCCCTAGTGAACTTAATATTAGGATCCACTGCGTTGATGTGGTCTGTAAAGGCCTGTACTTCCTGCGTCTTTATTTTAACCCAGGTATCATCTACATACCTGAACCAATGGGATGGTGTTGTCCCTGGGAAGGTGTTGAGTGCCTTCTTCTTCTCCACTTCTTCCATGTATAGGTTTGCTACAATTGGTGACACTGGGGAACCCATGGCACAGCCATGCTTCTGTCTGTAGAAGTCCCCTCTGTACATGAAATATGTGGTGTTCAGACACAGGTCCAGGAGCAGGCCTATCTGGTCCGGGTTGAGGCGGCTTCTGGAGGTGAGGGTGCTGTCTTCTCTTAATCTTCTCTTTACCATTATTAGCGCATCAGTGGTGGGTATGCTGGTAAAGAGTGATGTAACATCAAAGGATACCATGGTTTCCTCTGTATCCAGTTTGAGGATCAGACAAGTCCACTTTACCTTAGACACACTGCAACACAGAAAAGACCACATTCACCAAGAACTACTCTCCACCCTATCCAAACCAGCAGTGGAGGCAGTCATAGAATTTGTCCAGAAAGCACAACTGGCTCAGCATTGCAAAGGCAAAGAGAGGCAAATAAAGAAGTTCGATCTTCTCCTCTGCCGGAAAGAGTCAGTCAAAGAGTTTGGCAGGAGGAAGAAGGATGAAGGGACCATGACAGGAGATGTAAAGGACAAATGGGTGAAGAACCTCTCAAACAGGGAACTCACCCAGACAGAGAGAGAGGTCCTATCCAAAGGCCTAAATTTTGCCATCACACCCAAACAGGTTCCTGTTGTGGATTTCATCACAGCGACAGAATCAGCCATCCACAGCAACAATCTGCCAGCAGCAGAAGCAGAACTACTCAGGATAAAAGTCTCTGCTGCACTGTCCAGTGCTCAACCACCACTATCCAACCTCACCAGCCAAGAGAGAAGTGCTGTGACATCCCTCAGCAGGGATGAGAGCATCACAATTCTGCCTGCGGACAAAGGAAGGTGCACTGTCGTCCTCAATAGTGTGGACTACCACGAGAAGGTTATCACACTTTTAGATGATCAAAACACATATGAAAAACTAAGAAGAGACCCCACCAGCAATTACAGGAAGAAAGTAATAGAATGCTTAAAACTCTTGCAGCAGGAAAACGCAATTGACAGAGTGACCTACCACCAGTTATATCCCGGAGAGACAGTCCCCTGCTTTTATGGACTTCCCAAAGATCCACAAGCAAGGAATCCCCCTCAGACCTATTGTCAGCAGTATAAATTCAGTGACTTACAACATCGCAAAATACCTGGCAACTATCCTAGCCCCACTGGTTGGACACACAGACCACCACGTACACAACTCAGAAGAGTTTGTTTCTAAAGTCAGGGAGCTCAAACTGGATACAGAGGAAACCATGGTATCCTTTGATGTTACATCACTCTTTACCAGCATACCCACCACTGATGCGCTAATAATGGTAAAGAGAAGATTAAGAGAAGACAGCACCCTCTACATTGGAGAAACTAAACAGCCATTAAACAGAAGAATGGCCCAACATAGGAGAGGTAACAGCTCAGGACCAGAATCAGCAGTACACCTCCATTTGAAGGAAAAAGGCCACTCTTTCAAAGATGAGGATGTACACATATTAGACAAAGAAGAGAGGTGGTTTGAGAGAGGAGTAAGGGAAGCCATTCATGTTAGCATTGAAAATCCCTCCCTCAACAGAGGTGGTGGGCTCCGGCATAGTCTATCTGCTACTTATCAGGCAGTACTTTCCAAACTACCCAGGCAAATCAAGGAGCCTTCACCACTAGGTCACAGCTAACGACCCATTCTTGATGGGTTTCAGCACCTTAGGCCATTGTTTACCTTAAGGCCTTGGACACTAATGTCTCCCTAACGAGCCTATTCAGGCTTTGTTCATCTTATGAGCCAATCAAGACCAGGGGACAAGAGGTCAAGCTGACTATAAGAAGGTCTCTTGCACTAGCTGTATTCAGACCGATGAAGCTGTTTGGATGAACAGCGAAACGTTTCTATCTCTCAAAAAAGAAGTCCAGTAGCCATGACTCAACTCCCAGTTGTTGCAATTAGAAATGTTTTTCTGGGGGCACCCCCTTTGAAGTTGAATAACTGGCCCCCAAACCCCAAATCTCTCCAAATTTGGAGGGGTTAAAGGGGAGAGTCCAAGGAAGGTACCCACCAAATATGGTGCCTCTAGGACCCAAGGAAGCCGTTTTACAGAGAAATGAATAGGCTCATTTTAAACAAAAAAAACTGCTGGTTAATTTCATTACTAACAAAACGCTGCTTCCCTGGTTCATTTCGTTTTATTTCATTTCGCTCCGTAACAAAACCGACAAATTAGCATTTTGTTCTTCGTTTGGTGCCCATCCCTAGTATCTACTGATTTAATGGGCTTACTCTAGTTGTTTTTTTACTTCAAAATTTATCCAGTAAATGAGAATTACACCCTTAAATTGCAGAATTGGATGGTTTAACATCCATTATATTCTGTAGATAGATTTAAGCTTGTTTTTTAATTAAGATACCTTAATGAAAACAATTCCCCAATCTTCTGCATCACATCAGCATGAGATAGTTTCATCTTCTTTCTTGATTTTAAAATCTGTAAAAAGATAGTAAAGGTTACAAGAAGCAAGTTTGTACCTTTGATTTTTTTTAAAAAAACCTCTAGTTCTACACATCCCACGTCTGTTGATGAACTCAGAAATGGCTCACATAGATCTGTTTTTGCTCAGTTCTGAATTCACAAGATTATATTTCTTACTCAACATAGCTCCTTTTCTCTGAAACTCATGTTTATAGAGGTGTGTTAATTAGCCTCTTGAATGAGCAGAAGCCCTTTATGTAATGGAGATTTCAGCCCTTCCTCCTTAGTCCTCACACGCAGTTTGAGAAACTTCAAAAAACTGAACTCCAAGAAAATTAAACCATAGCAGCTTTCATAAACAGAGTGGGAAGAAGAGGGCAGAAAAATCTTTTCATAAGCAATATGTCTGCGAAGATTCTCAGTTATCCAAGTAAGTTTATCTGGAAGTTGAATCATAGCAACTGGACTTCTTTTCTTCAGAGATTGAAACATTTCACTTCTCATCCAAACAGCTTTGTCAGTCTGAGCAAAGCTAGTTGTGAGTCCTCCATTTTATAGCTCACTTTGACCTCTTGTCACTCTGGTCTGAAATAGGCTCATAAGAGGAACAATGGCCGGAATAGGCTCCTTAGGTAGACAATAGTCTCAGTAGGCTCATTAGGTGGACAAGGGCCTAATGTGGCAAAAATTCCACCTTTAACCTTTCCCAACACCCATTAAGTATGGGTCATTAGCTATGGCCTTGCTGGTGGTGGTGAGAAGTATTTTTGATTTGTCTGGCGATTGTTGAAATCGCTGCCTCTTAAGTAGCAGATAGACTGTGCCTGAGCCCTCCACACTTTCTTACTGAATGGACTCTGGACCCAAATCCCTATTAAAAGAAAGATAACAAAAACTGATGGATAAAAGATTGTCTGCTAATGGTTTTAAATGAGCACCTGGGTAATTATAATTATTCAATTTATATTTATATTTATCGACAGCCAGACTTTCTGAAGGAACTATGATGGTTAGAATGGTGGTATGGCTAAAGCTTCCCTCTATCCACATGTGGGAGTGTTCAAAACATGTCTATGTTACCCTTCATCAATTCAGATTTCAGGGCAGTTACTACAGTGGACCCTCATATAACAAACAGTTTGTATAACATAAAATCTGTACAACATAAAAAATCCTGGAGATAGGGGAAATTTGCTTAACAGAATTGCCTATAGGGCGAATCTGTACAACATAAAAATGGTCACAATTAGGGATTACTCTGTTTTCAATGCATTCCTATGGAAAATTTGTATAAAGGAAAATTTGCTTAACACAATTTCATTTGGAACGAATTAATTCCTTTATACAAGGTACTACTGTATTATGGAAACAAGAGAAAGTGCATACAACATGTACTTGAAAAGCACTACGAAAGTGTCGATTATTATTTTATCTAAGTTACTGAAAAATTACAGTGCATCACTTGGCAACAAACAGCTCTACGATTTGGAAGGGTCCATCAGATCAGTTCTGTGGACTGAGAAGGGAAAGAGGATAGCTTTCTTCCTTAAGACATCGCTTTCTACATGCTAATACATGCTTTTCTGCTGCAAATAATCTGAACCAGTTTAAATTCTTCAGCATGTGAAAAGAAGCAAATAAGCCGAGTATGTTGGTTCTGTCAGCAAAACAAGGAACTTAGCCGACATACTACATCATTTTAAGTTTTTAAAAAAGACACGACAGCAACATTATCCTCTACAATTTTCAGTTACAAAACGATCCCATCTGATAAAACATTCCACAGAATGGCCAGAAGTGCCAATTTACATTTATATTTGAGTGAAATTGTGTGATTCATTACTCATTTGTGAGGTGCTGTCTGAGTTCCTGAAGGAGCACAGTACCACACAACTTCATATAGGTCCATATAGACAATCAGCTCTTCAATAATGAGTGGCAATTTTCAGCCCCTACCTATCACCCTTCACTTGTGTCGTTACAGTCGTGACTGACTGTGATTCCACGTCCATGGAGTTTTCTTGGCAGGAATACTGGAGTGGCTTGCCAGTTCCTACTCCAGGCACCTACAGCACCTGACATTCCCTGGTGTTTGCCCATCCAAGTACTAGCCCGGCCTGACCCTGCTTAGCTTCCGGGATCAGGAGAGATCGGAAGTGCTCAGGGCATCTAGGCAGCTGTCCACCCTTCACTTATGCCAACAAAAATTGGCAATCAGGCCATTGTCTGCTTAAATCTTTTGTTGTTTACAGAGTATTAGCAAAATAGGGTATGTAACACATTTAAGGTGTTTTGATTCTTTTTTGGTAACATCTGAAAAGTTCTTTGTAACTTAAAAGTTTGCTGTCTCAGCATTCTTGTTAGCAGGGCATGAGGAGGTGGAGTTTTTCCCTTTTTGGAAGGAAAGATAGCCTGTGCTACCTTGTAGCTGTCGCCAATGCATTAAGTAGGGCCAATTTAATTGAAGTTACTGCTTTGTTAGTTTTCCACAGCACACCAAAGCAGATTTAAATAAAAAGCCAAGGAAAATTTTCTCTAGATTTAGTTAAGCACCTATAAAGTCATTAGATATGAGACTGAAGCTGCTGTATCCGTCTTAAATACAAATTTTGATTAGAAGCAGAAACCTGTCACAAATCTTAATTTCTAATTATAATTTCATTCTGCTTTAAAGTCCCCCCCCACACACAGACCCCACATCCACCCATCCAAGACTTCTATAGCCAAAAACATTCAAAATCACCCTATTCTTCTATTTAATTTTTAATGGTTGAATGAAAAGAGTAGTAAATACCTCAGGTATTGACTGAATAGATTCTACAAAATTATCCACTGATGCCTCCCACATGGCCAGTTTCACTGCATCAGGGGAAAAAAGCACAAACATGTATTATTATGCATGTTCACTTCATCTGCATGTTACCACAAAATAAAATCTTTAGGTCTGATTATATAGTGGATTTCCCTGTGTAAGTGTGTCTTAAGTGCACAGTACCTTTTTAAAAAGAAGTATCTACAATAAGCAGAGTACATTAACATATGTCAGTTCCTGCTGTTTTCCAATTTTAAAGCACTTGCAGAAGGTCTAATTTTCACTATATTATAAATGAGATAAACTTTTCTCTTGCACTATTTCCCATTTAAAGTGCATCCCCAGTGTTACTATAGGATTTATAATGGAAAAATACAGATATAATTTGTTGCTGCTATTACTATCAATCACCTCAGCATAAAACACAAAAAACAGCTGATTTGATCATAGATCTCTCAGTTCTTGTCGCTTTCAGATCCAAAGTTTGCGTGTAGGATAGATACCATGGTTACTTGATGCAAAATAAACTGTGTACTTGTAAAACACTCAACTGCAGAAATGCAAAATTAGAATGACATTTTAATAAAAACCTCAACAGCTACAGTGCATTAAACAGAGCATGAAGGGGGTAACAATACACATTTCATAAAGCATATTTTGCCAATGTATCTTATTGCTCACATCTGTGATTCAATTCTCCCAGTCTTTGTTTAGAAGTAGCTTTCATTTATGCCACAGTAACATTTGGTTGCAACAGTACTGTATGATATGCATTCATCAGGTTTCCTAATCTAAAATATTTTAGACTGGGATGAAGAACCTGTGACCCTCAAGATGTTGGACTACACACTTCACCCCCAACCTTGTTGGCTAGGACTGATGGGAATTTGAGTTCAACATCTGGCAGATCACATGTTTCTCAATCATTTCAGCTAATATTTGGGGGGAATTATCCTGACATATGTGCTCATTACATATCCCAAATGATAGTGCAATTCCATTAAAAAGTTCTGATTAAAGGACTAATATAATATATAGCTTACCAGAAAGGGAAAGTGCATTTGAAAATGCAAACTTTTCTAGAGTTGCTTCATCAGTGTCTATTTCTGAACTGATCATGATTTCTCCTCTATGAAGCTTTGATAGTCCTCTGTAAAGAGCAATGAGAGTATCGTAACATAATCCACATGCCAAAACAGAGGCCAGAATCCTATTACTCACATATACAGGCATAAGTTAAATGGATTAATATTATTATTTTTTGGCTTATGCCACCATTGTTCACCAAAGGAGTTTCTGTTTTTATCTGAGCATTTTTAAAATGTGCATTTTAAAAATATTTTCTAGAAGCCGCCCAGAGTAGTGGCCTGTCCATTGATTCGGTGGGGTATAAGTTTAAACAAATAAATAATTCAAAGCAGCAAATTGCTGCAAACTTAAAAATTAACACTTATATTCTTGTTGGGATCCAAGTTGTGTAAATGGTGTCCAATGAGAAATACAAGCACTGAATCCTAAACTAAAAAACAATCTGGTGCTGCAATTCATGCTCTTTAACTTAAGCCACTGCATGTGAATAATAATTAAGGCAGAGTATATCTGGAAAGAACCCATCACATATGGGAACAAACGACTGTATATAGCTAGCCTATAACAATGTTATAAAAATACAAATAAGACCAAGAAGCCGAAGACTTCTAATACAGTGGCACCTCAACATATAAAATTAATCCATTCTATGGGAATTTTCGTATCTTGAAATGTGGTTTCCCATAGGAATGCAGTGAAAACCACTTAAGCTGTTCGGAGGTAGAAAAAAAAAAAAAAAAAAGAGAGAGAGAGAGAGAATTTACATTGGTTTTCAGTGCATTCTATGGGAAGGCTGCTCCCTGCCAGGAAAAAAAGGAACAGCCCCCCTGGGGGGGGGGGGGGGGAAATCCCTGACCACAGCCGAAGGCTGCTCCTCCCTGCCTGACACCCAGCTGATTTGGATATCGTAGAAAATCACTTGGCTGTTGAGGTGCAGCCTTTTGGCTGCTGGTTGATGAGGTAGTGGTGTTCCCCCAACCCAGAAAAGGAAGAAACTTTTCCCCTGCTTTGCTGGTTTGGGTCAGGTGCCCTGTTCATTTCCCCCCTTTCTCCTTCTCCCCTCCTTTTTCTCTCTTCCTCTTCCAAGCTTCCCCCTTTCCAAGCTTCCCCTCCTCATTGTACCCCCTGAAACCCCCCCGCACACACACATATCACAGAGTCAGGAGGAGGAGGAGAGTGCAGGTGTGTTTGTGTGTGGGCCGCAGCTCAGGACTGAAACAATTGCTCCCCCATCTGTCCCATCCCTCCTGAATGAGTTTTTTGCTTGTTTAAACTCTTCCTCCACCAGAAAGTTGAGCAGGGAGTCTGCCCCAACCCAGCAAAGCAGGGGAAAAGCTTACCCCCTTTGCTGGGTTGGGGGGAACCCCCACCCCCCAATCAACCAGCAACCAAAGGCTGCTCCTCAACAGCCTGGTGATTTCCCAAGCTGTCAAAATCAGCTGGGTGTCAGGGCTGGGAGGAACGGAACCCAGCAATGCAGGGAGGCTTTCCCCCTGCCCTGCTGGCTTTGTCATTAGAAATGGGGATGCCCGGCAGCGGTTCATATTGGGGGGGGAAACCCTTAACTCATGTCATTCCCATTTCCAAAGATTTTCCCTTCATATCTTGATTTTTGTAACTAGAGGTATTCATATCTCGAGGTACCACTGTATATACTCAGTGCTCATCCCCACTGATGGAAGAGTTTCTTTAGCTTCAATTCTGCCGTCCTAGCCCAACCTGCAACACAGACATAAAAGCAAGGGATAACCATCTAAGATAGATAGATAGATAGATAGATAGATAGATAGATAGATAGATAGATAGATAGATAGATAGATAGATAGATAGATAGATAGATAGATAGATAGATCTTTATTGTCATTGTCCTGTGCAGAACAACGAGATTGAAGGTCATTATAAGCTACTCCTACCACTTCAGTACTTCACCCTCCACCCCATTATATATGGGAGTAATGCCACTGAACAGTACGGTACATCTAAGCCACTCTGAACCTGACTACTGAATACAGTCCAAATGCTGTATTCAATGGGCACTATTCTGCAGGGTTGTATTATGCAGCTCTTTGGTTGTCACTGCCTTCATAACCTGTAATACAAGACAATGGACTGAAGTTACTTTGCAATTTGTAATAGTAGAGTTACTGGACTTGTTGACCTTTTTAAGCTTTCTGCTAATCATGAACTGCACTGTAAAAAGCAGGAGCTTTTGAAGTGGGCAGAATGAGTCCAGTAGTTTCAAACTCACCTACGCCAAAATATTGGGATTCTCCTTTGATTTGTAGGAGCAGCAGCCACTTCTCTTGGGTCATTCTCAGTGTACCCAGGGACTGGGCAGACAATATTCTTTCTATTCTTTATATGATGGATATGTACAACTATGCATCCTCTTGTTCCAGCAACTCCATTCAAGTCCCCCTTAATACCCAGGTATCAAGTTCTTTCTGCTTACCTACTCACCCATTTTTAGCACTTGCATCCCTCTCAGCCACCCAACTCCACCCCATATTTGATATTATGTGAACCCCAGAGTTACCATACATCTACTAATACAGTACACCCTTTACTCTCTTATGTATAGGGGTACTATTGATTTGTCTGCATTTCTGCAAGCACAAGAGATGTACATTGGCATAACTATACAAGAATAGAGACAGGACTATGTTATTAGTGTTATTCAGGAGCTGTCATTAATATGGAAAAAGAAGAGGAGGCAATCATTAGGAGAACCAATCTCCTATTTCCTGTCCAGGAAAAACCTCAAGGATTCAATAGATATACGGTGGTACCTTGTATAAAGGAATTAATTCATTCTAAATGAAATTATGTTCAGCAAATTTTCCTTTATACAAATTTCCCATAGGAATGCATTGAAAACAGAGCAATCCCTAATCGCGACCATTTTTATGTTGTACGGATTCGCCCCATAGATGATTCTGTTCAGCAAATTTCCCGTCTCAGGAATTTTTTATGTTGTACAGATTTTATGGTATACAAACCGTTTGTTATACGAGGGTCCACTGTATTAATATGTGATAGCCTTTAGAGGTTAATATGTATACAGTATCTCAGAGATGGGCCTGAACCACCAGTTCCAAATTTGTTCTTTGGATAAACAGGTGTTCAGCATTCCTTGCACCATCTTGTCTGGCAGGTACCCACCACCCAGAGGCATCACCCCGGCTTCCCTGCCTCATCTCCTCCAGGTGCTACCTTTGAGTAGGTGCTCAGTGGTGGAGGTAAGGCTGGGAAGTTCTGATTAACCACAGTGGTAGTGGTTGGTGCCCACCGCTAGTATATATTTATGGTATACAGAGTACCACTCACTATTACAAGGAATTGTCATCTTTATTTTTTCTTTCACCAGCAAATTTCTATTTATAATATAAATAATATAATTTCCTGAGATGCTAAAGGGTGAGAAAAAGGCCATTGTGCCGTCTGTAGAACAGAGGTGGTGCAAATGGAACCAGGTAGGAGACTACTAGTTTGAAAAGGAAACATACAGAAATAAATATGACAATACCCTCTCTTATTGGTCCTCCCCAAAACATGGAGAAACCCCCCAAAACCAAGCCCTATTCTGGTCAGCATTTATTTTGAGAGGTGTGTGTGTGTGACTTGACACTGTATCTAAGCTAGGAACAGCAGTATTTCACTTTGTAAAGCAAGCACAAAAGTGGTTTAGCATTTAGGAGTTGTGAGACATCCATAGGGACAAAGAAAGAAGGCAAATACTGTATCCACTAACACATTCAGAAAAGAAATGCACCAGAAGCTACAGTACTCCCTTGCCTGTTAAAAGAGCAATGTCTATGCAGTTTATGACAGTCAAGTACTTACTCTCCTCTCCTGTAGTTAATCTCTTCATTCTCCCAGTGAATGAGTGCAATTTCATATGGCTGAACCTCATGCTTTCCCAGTATTCGCATTATACTCTTCATCTAGGAAATATGCTACGTATCAAAAATGTTGACAAATAAAAGGAGGTTGTACAAGACAACACAAGAATACTTGTCATGCTGCCTTCAGTCTGTTTGCAAGTGTACAAAAACAGTGGAAGAATCAAATTGCAAGGAAGTACTCAGAGCTCAAACTTCCAGCTTCCCTCCTCACAATGCAAACGTCAGGGAGAACAACATTTGCAAGGAAAAACTAGCAGATGGCCAACTGTTCTTAATTCTCATGTTCTACCTGTAAATATTCTCAGAATGTGTAACTCCTCTCTCCCCACAATCAATGTTTCAAAAGCAAACCCATTAGATGGAAAAATAGCAGGAGAAAAAAATGAGACAAAGAAGGTATAAGTGAAAGCGGTCAGGTTAAGCATCCCACCCCATTCCTCCTACAAGAGCCCTTTGAGTTGTTATTTGCATTACTTAAAAAGCCTGGTTGCACTTCTCACATAGCCACCACCAGATCATCTTCCATCTCTACGTTGTCTCCAAATTGTACCCCACATCAACATTTGGGTCCCCAGATGCTGATGGACTACAATTCCCAGAAATCCTGGGCAGCACAACTTGTGGTGAAGACTTCTGGGAGTTTAAGTGCAAGAACATCTGGGGGCCCAAGGATGGCAACCAATACTTTTCAAATAATAACTCCCAGCACTTAACATTGCTTACTTTGGAAGCACAAAAGCACAGGGATCTTCTGAAAGATATAACCAAGAAATCATACCACATTTCTTAGCTAACTAACAAAGAATATCAATATGGATGTCGTTAGATGTTCTACTGCAGGAGTGTCCAAACTTTGGCCCTCCAGATGCTTTGGACCACAACTCCCAGAATTCTAAGCCTGTCTTGCCAATGACAAAGGACTGTAGGAGTTGTGGTCCAAAACACCTGGAGGGCCAAAGTTTGGGTGCCACTGTTCTATTGTATTGGCAGGGCTAACAAAGTAGTTAACTAACAAAGAATATCAATATTCTTTGTTGGTTAGCTACTTTGTTAGCCCTGCCAATACAGAACAGCTAAGGACACCCATCAGGCACAGAGAAGGATTCACTGATTGCACTGAAACTTCTTAATCACTCCACATAACAATTCAACGACTAACACCTATTCTCCTGAATAGATCAAGTTTCCCCTTTCCCAAACTTTTAAAACCCCACAATCTCACTCATTCTAAGCCCCCGAAAACAGAAAATTTCTAGTTCCCTGAGCTCCTTGCCCTCTGAAGATGCCAGCCACAGAGACTGGTGAAACATCAGGAAGAAAAACTTCCAGAACACGGCCAAACAGCCCAAAACACTCACAACAGCTAATACGAACATTGCAAAACACAAAATGATCCAGAAGTAGTTAAATTTTAATGCATCTATATTTGGAACCCCAGGTTTTTGACTCTGTGTACTGGAAATTAGATAAATTAGCAAATAGTTCCATAATTCTGCAGAGGTGTTTGTTCAATATTTTTTACCAAATAAAAAAAATGCAAAGAAAATATTGCTAGCTGTTTTGTGTATACATTCTTCGGCTCCTGTTAGCAAGACTCCAAGCCAGATGAAAGCTTGCCCTTTCTAGAATCATTCACGTTAGAATGTAACCTCCTCCCCACCCCTGCTAAGGAGTCTTCAATGGTTCCTTCCATTATAGAACCAAGTGGTGACTTCTGCGTGCTTTTAAGCTTAGTGTACTAATTTACATATTCATTAATGACTCCCCCAGACTTTCAGCTAGTGTAGTTTACCTCATAAAACTTGTATCCCACTTACCGTTTCTTCTTTAACGTTCCAGAACACAACAGATCCTTCCCTGTGTTTAAAAACATTGAAAGAAGATATTAGGCTCAAATATTATGCTTCATTATTTTACTTCATGCTTAAAACGAGCAGTCATTAAGAAGGAAGAATCTTCTTCCATTCTTCTAGCCTTAAAGGTGTCAAATTGACAAAGCTTCAGAGGGAAACAAATTGTTTACAAATCATTAAATGGTTTAATTTTCTAAAATAAAAGACTGGAAAGTTCCCTTTCTTATTCTGTCATATTGTTAATCAGAAGCAAACTTCCCTGTATTCACCAGTGACTACAGCTAGGTGTGTACGCATACTTGGAGGCATTAAGCAGAGCCTCTGTGACATTAAAACTACCTTTTCACTAAATACATTGCCACAAAGACATTCTGATGGGACTGCACAGGGAGAGCCCCCTCAAAACTGAAAATCCTGGAGTAATTTAAACTTCATTGTTATTAAAAGTCAAAAATAGTTCACATGGGTGTTATCCAAGGACTTCACTTACCTGAAGAAAAATACCATCCCGGGATCATATTTCTTCACTGACTGTTCAGTCCCAATTACCAAAACATTTGCTGCATCTAGGTTATTTAAAAAAGGCATCTCATGTGTAAGACACAATAACAACTCTCAAGACATTAGTTTCCATGCTATGAACATTTACCAGAATATACACCCCACCGAGCCCTACTGAATTCACCTCCAAGTTAGTATCTGTAAGATTGCACTGCATGATCATCAATCATCATCATCATCATCATCATCATCATCACCACCATCATCATCATCATACAACTTGCAGATGTGGAAGGAACCCTTGAATCAAGTCCAGCCCCTCTATGTGACTTAATATCAAGTCCCATTTCATTTCATCATAACATTAAAAAAAAAAAACACAAGTTCCACTTTTTAAATAGCTGAAGAATAAAAAGCAGCAACTGGCTTGTACCTAGGTTGCAAATGGTTCCATAAGTGATTTCAATCATACTGTCATCTCCTTGTTTCACAAAGTTGTTAAGAAACATGTGGCATTTTTGAGCTGCAGAATGGTATATTACTGATCATGTGTCAAGCTATTATAGGATAAGCTTTTCACACCAGACTGCTTCTAACACAAATAAGAGCTCCCCGTGTTCTGAAGGACAAATGAATGGACTTGTGACCGTTTTCAGCAACGGAGATAAATAACAATGCATTAGCTTTGGCTCAAAGATTTTAGATTAACAAATCTCGCAGTACAATTCCATTAGTTGAAATACCACCTTCCAAACTATCTTTGCCATGCTGAAATCCTATTGCTTAAAATAATAACTTGCACTACAGTAACTGGGAGTTGAGTCATGGCTACTGGACTTCTTTTTTGAGAG
This sequence comes from Phrynocephalus guinanensis, assembly GCA_037367245.1. Lineage (NCBI taxonomy): Eukaryota > Metazoa > Chordata > Lepidosauria > Squamata > Agamidae > Phrynocephalus > Phrynocephalus guinanensis. The sequence continues at coordinate 101,559,076 of CM074733.1, read as the reverse complement.
ATAGAAACGTTTCACTGTTCATCCAAACAGCTTCATCGGTCTGAATACAGCTAGTGCAAGAGACCTTCTTATAGTCAGCTTGACCTCTTGTCCCCTGGTCTGATTGGCTCATAAGATGAACAAAGCCTGAATAGGCTCGTTAGGGAGACATTAGTGTCCATGGCCTTAAGGTAAACAATGGCCTAAGGTGCTGAAACCCATCAAGAATGGGTCGTTAGCTGTGACCTGGTGGTGAAGGCTCCTTAGTCATCATCAGACCTGACCGTGGCCTAGGAGTAGAAGTTTACAGGAAACCCACCCACACAGATCAATGCTTACTGTTTGACTCACACTATCCATTACAACACAAACTAGGAGTCATCAGGACCCTAAGTCACAGAGCAGAGAGCATCCCCACCTCCTCAGAAGCCAAGAAGAAGGAAGACAGGCACCTGAAGACAGCACTTAAGGCCTGTGGATATCCAAGGTGGGCCTTCAACAAAGCAGTGGGCCATCCCAGAAGAACAAGGGATCAGTCTAACAAGGGATCAACACAATGGCAGAGGAAATAAGACCCAGACCCGACGGAAGAACCTGGTCATTCCCTACATGGCGGGAGTGTCGGAGAAGCTTAAAAGGATTTTTGGCAAACACCACATCCCTGTTTATTTCAAACCCATGAACACACTAAGGCAGAGACTTGTCCACCCAAAGGATCCGATACCAAACCATAAAAGGAGCAATATAGTATATGCAGTCCAATGCAGTGAAGAGTGTTCAGACCTCTACATTGGAGAAACTAAACAGCCATTAAACAGAAGAATGGCCCAACATAGGAGAGGTAACAGCTCAGGACCAGAATCAGCAGTACACCTCCATTTGAAGGAAAAAGGCCACTCTTTCAAAGATGAGGATGTACACATATTAGACAAAGAAGAGAGGTGGTTTGAGAGAGGAGTAAGGGAAGCCATTCATGTTAGCATTGAAAATCCCTCCCTCAACAGAGGTGGTGGGCTCCGGCATAGTCTATCTGCTACTTATCAGGCGGTACTTTCCAAAGTACCCAGGCAAATCAAGGAGCCTTCACCACCAGGTCACACCTAACGACCCATTCTTGATGGGTTTCAGCACCTTAGGCCATTGTTTACCTTAAGGCCATGGACACTAATGTCTCCCTAACGAGCCTATTCAGGCTTTGTTCATCTTATGAGCCAATCAGACCAGGGGACAAGAGGTCAAGCTGACTATAAGAAGGTCTCTTGCACTAGCTGTATTCAGACCGATGAAGCTGTTTGGATGAACAGCGAAACGTTTCTATCTCTCAAAAAAGAAGTCCAGTAGCCATGACTCAACTCCCAGTTAAACGAACCTGGATGACTGAGAATCTTCACAGTTGCACTACAGTAGGCTCACTTAATCAGCAGCAGTTCAGTGAGTCCATATCTCCATTAAGTTTCATTAATTCAAATGGGCCTACTCTAGTTGTGATTTTAAGTGTCTCAACTAGAGTTAGGACCATTTGAATTAATGAAACTTAAAAGAAGAGTTGACCACCTCCACCCAAAATCCCCACTGATTCAATGGGCCTTCTCTAGTGTGATTTACTATGCTAAGCAACAGGATTTCAGATGCTGTGTGCTATCAAGTCCTTCCAACTTATAGTAACCTCATGAATTAACAACTTCAGTAACATCCTATCACTAGCAGCCCTGCCCAGGTTTTTGTCCAAGTTTAGCTAAAATGACCCACTAGGACCTTCTCAAGTACTTCAGCTAGTTTTAACACATTGTTAGTTTGCAGAGAAAGTCATGCCTAACAGCTTTGACTTTCTTAGGACACACTAACTGCACTATTTGGCTTGCTCTCTCCACTAGAGAATGAATCCCATTACAAGGACCAGTTAAAAATGTATAGGGCTAGAAGTATTTACCAGATGCCTGTAAGTCGGGGACCAGGACTGGAGCCAACATGCTGAAAAGGCATCTAAGAACCACAGAGAGAGGTATGAATAAAGTAATAGCCTCCATTATATTTTTGCATTATAGAACAGAACAGAATCGTTAAGTTAGAAAGGATCTACAAGGCCATCTAATTCAACCCCTGCTTTAAGGCAGGTACAGAAATCAGAGGATATCTGCCAGATGGTTGTCTAAATTTCTCTTGAATGCCTTAAGCATTGGAGCACTCACCACTTCTCAAGGTAATGGGATCCATTGCTGTACTGTTCTAACAATTAGGAAGTTTTTCCTGATATTCAACTGAAATCTGGCTTCCTGTAACATGAGCCCATTGTTGCTTGTCCTTGCATTCTGGGTTGGTCAAGAACAGATCCTGTCCCACCTCTGGAGGACAGCCTTTCAGGCATTTGAAAAAGTGCTATGATCTCCCCTCAGGCTCCTTTTTCGAGGCTAAACATGTCCAGTTCTTTTACTCTTTCCTAATAAGGCTTGGTTTCCAGTCCCCTAATCATCCTTGTTGCCCTTCTCTGAACTTGCTCCAATTTATCAGCATCCTTCTTAATGTGTGGTGTCCAGAACTGTTTTTGTTCCATGTGTAAAAGGGGTCCCTTACTTGCTGGCCTTACACTGAGCTGCCACCGCAGCCACTGCAGCCCAGGAGAGGGAAGAGGAGGCGGATCTGCGCTGCTGCTCCAGCACTCCCTGCCTCCTTCTCTAAGGCCCAGCTTCCCTTTCAGCCTCCTCTCAGCTGGGAGGCGTGTGTGCGTGTGTGGGGCGACTCCCCTGGGTCCTAGGGCCACCAGATTTGGTGCCTAATAGCCATTTTCAGAGGTGTCCAGCAGAGCTGTCATGGACTGGACCCCTTTAAAAATGGCCTAGTCACCACCGGGGCAGATCCCCTGGTGGTGACTGGGCCATTTTTAAAGGGGTCCAGCTGATGACAGCTCTGCTGGACACCTCTGAAAATGGCTCCCAGGCACCAAATCTGGTGCCTATGGAACCCAGGGGAGCTGTTTTATTTCATTTTGTTTTTCATGAATTAAAAAATTGTAAGAAATGAAACAAAATGAAACAAGGGTGGGCACGAAACGAAATGTTATTTTACCATTTCGTGCCCATCCCTAGTGCAAAACAGCATTCCATTAATCTAGGCATCTTTAAATTTGGCTACACAGGGAGCAGAAACACTAATTTCCCATTTTTCAGTCATGCCTGCAAAACTCATCTGCATTAAGTTAAGACATTCTTTTAGGTCATTTTCAGTCAGACTCATTTACTGAAAACTGTGAAGCCAATTAAAATTGCACTTTGTTATAGACTGGGGAAATTAAAACAGCCTTCCAATATGACAATATTGATGAGTGTGTATACCACAATCATAAGGAAACTACCTAGATTATGCTTTTTTATTACTTTGCTGCAACACAATTAAATCCACAAATCTCCACACTTGACTTTGGACCTCACAAATTATTTTAGAATCTGTTCCTTTCAATGGCCTATTTAGCCATCTTTATCTCTTATAAATCCATTATTTACACCTGATAAATCTGCCAGTTCTGTTCACTCTAGCTCTTTCTTGCTATACTTTCCATCTCACAGCTACTTGATGAGGTCACATTTTTCTGCCTCTGTATATATCTGATATCTTTTAATGATAGAATATGGAATTAAAATGCATCCATTTTAATCCAGAAAATACAGTTTGAGGCATGCTGTTGGTGGCGGTGGAGTTACGTACTGTCACATTGTAACTGATTTATACAGCAAACCTAACAGGGTTTTCTAGGTTGTTTGTTCGTGGTGTAACATATATTTAAGGAGAGATTTTATCAGCTGCACTCCCCACATCAGTTTCCATGTCTGGTGGGGTATTTGAACCCTGTTCTCCAGGGTCCAAGTCCATCATTCTTTCCACTAAACCACACTGTGAACTCTTGAAGTATATAGTATGATATATTTAGGGAGCTTCCTCACCTACACACACACATTTCCATGCAGTGTCCACCCGCATTCCCAAAAATGTGCTTGAATCAAGACGCTACCAATACAACATATATATAATACATAAGAAAAAATAAATGAGTATAAATTAATTATCCCTTAAAGTTTGGTTGGGTGCGAGCTTATTAAATTTGCTTTCTGACAATGAAACCTCAAATACTAGGTACTGATTTATGTAAGACCAAAAGGACTACAGTTAGAAGTGCACTGGTCATTAGATAAAAGGATAGAATCATTAGAACAAATCAAAGAGCAGTAGACTAGCAAGTGTCTCTCCTAAAGAATTCAAGAATCAACCAATGTGAGGGCACTTTCCAGGAAGCAGGGTGAGGAAAGACAAGGTAAAGAAGTAACTGACTTAGATACATCAACAAATTAAAGATAAATAGTGTGTTTTGGAAAGTTGTCTTTTCCATTGGGGTAACTTCAGATGCCCTGAGGTCAATTTCACTCCCACAGATCTCACTCCAGGCTACCCATCCCCAATAATGCCAAAATAAAGCACTGCAGCAACAGCCCAAACTGCTTTTAATCCTACTTCCAGTTAAAAACAACAATGAGAATCATGTTCCCTGAAAGCTTCTGGGAGTGAAATATTCCCCTAGAATAAGATATTTTAGTGTGACAATATTTATTTATTTTATTTATATTATTTTATTTATATAATAGAAAGATAAAGGCTTCTCTGACAGCATGTTCATTCCATGGTTGTGATCTAGGAATACATATATATGGCATAGGTAAAGATAAAGGTTTCCCCCCCGCACCTGCGTGCTAGTCGTGTCCAACTCTAGGGGCGGTGCTCATCTCCGTATTCAAGCCGGAAGAGCCACTGTTGTGCAAGTCCATGGCCATGTGGCCGGCCTGGCTGCAAGGAAACACTGTTTTTTTTACCTTCCCGCCTTTTATGGCGGTACCTATTTATCTAATTGCATTTTACATGCTTTCAAACTGCTAGGTTGGCAGGAGCTGGGGTAAACAGCGGGAGCTCGGTCCACTGCGTGGCACTCGGGATTCAAACCGCTGAGCTGCTGACTTTGAAGTCAACACTTTTTGGAGCCTTAGTCCACTGACCCACCACGCCCCTGTCATATATGGCATAGCACAGATTTAATTTAGAACAGCTGCTGCTAACTTGTTCACAAAAAGATGAAGTAGTTTTTTTTTTAAGTGGTAGAAATTACAAACATCAGTACTGCAATACTTCAATCCTTTAATTTAACTTGCAAGTTGTTTACAGTAGAAGGCAGAAAAACTGTTTGGAGATCTACCTCTAGGCAGTGTTGTTATTTCAACATATCCAGATGCTGTTAGATCAAGGCATAAGCTACCAAGATGATATTCATCTGCCGTTGCAAATGCTGTGCACTGCATCAGATCCTGTGCCAAAGGAACAAAGTTCAATATTAGAAAATGGTTTAGTGACATATCAATTTGGGTTCTGCGCCATCAAATCAGAACAAACTTTTATTGACCATAATAGGGTTTTCAAGATAAGTATTAAAGGAGTAGTTTTAACAATTCCATTCCCCCTAGCCCATCACTCTATCCACTATACCACACAGGGAATCAGTGACATATCTAGGGGATATTTATTTCACGTAATACTATGAAATACTGTGATAAACTAGAATGGCAATTCTCAATTTTGGGTGCCCAGCTTGTTCAAAATCCTGATCAATGTAGCTAACGGTGAATGCTCCTGGGAGTTTTAGTCCAGGAATATCTGGGGGACCAGGGAAAGGAACCACTGCACTAGAGTGTTCCGAAACTACTGTTACCAGATTGTAAGTGCCTGAATATTACCAACAGAGAAAGGAGCTCACACGGAACAGCAGGCAGGGAAGCAGGCGATGGCAGAGGGTCGGTGGGGTGAAGCAGGTCACTAAAGCAGGTCACATGATCACAAGGGAGCCAATGGTCTGTCTGTCTGTCTCTCTGTCTCTGTGTTTTTTCCCCCCACCACCCCCATTAGGAAAAGAAGGAGGGAGGTACCAGTAGCAGACAGGGAAGCCAGTGGTCCTGACCTGGCAGCTTCCCTCATGATAACCCCAAAATATGCAAAGTTGACCCTTCTTCACTGAGTTTTTGGCAATCAGCCTAAGGTGTTTCGTTTTATACTGTGTGTTCCCAGCAACAAAAGTGTGGTTTTCCCAAAGACTAATTTTAATCTTTGTACAGGTACTGTATATCCAGAAAAGAAAAGAAATCAGCCTCTTCACTCCTACAGCCAGCAGGTGGAGCTATATATCAGGAAAAAGTAGAATCTGCAGGTTCAAGTTGTGAATGTTTTTTATGTAGTCTTGAGTCAATGAAATCTCTGGCACAAGATTTTGCCATGTGGCAGCTCTTACTGAAAGGAGCCTACTCCTTCGGTGTGTCTGAATATCTGCCCTATATTTCTGACCTGGAAAAAAACCACAGTAACAAAAAACATTACCTATAGAAAAGGTGTCTCCCCCCCTCCAAGGCTTCCTGGGTGTCATAGCATCCCGTGCTTTTTAGATACTGACTTAATGTACACTGGTGTTTGAGCCTGGAACCATATTTTCCAAAGCAGAGGTCATACAAAATGCTAACTTGTTGTAAGTTTAAGAGAATCATGAACAGTACTTGGAAGATCTCAGTATTCAGGCACACAAAAATGATTTTAAAATGTTGCCTTGCATAACCATTACCAAAACACTCCCGCTCTCGCCCACAAAAAAAAAATATTACATTATGGCATGGAACAATATAAATGCAAACTGCTAAAAAGAATTACACACAAAATTCAATCAAGCTATGAGTCTATAGAAGACAAAATCCTGAATCCTAGACAGGCTTAGTCTCAAAACTGAGCTTCCCTTACAGTACAGAAATACTTGGCCCAGCAACATCCACGAGCTAAGATTGAAATAAAGATGACAAACTTAAGTATCCATTACTTCTTTTGCACAGCATTAGTACTAGGGAGTTGTGCCCCTAGTACAGTATTGGCGAACCTATGGCATGGGTGCCAAAGGTGGCACTCAGAGCCCTTTCTGTGGGCACCCAACACCGCCCCTTCACAGCCATCTGTATTCAGGTTAAATTGCTGTATTGGCACTTTGCGGGAAATTCGTGGGTTTTGAATCGTAGTTTGGGCACTCGGTCTCTAAAAGGTTGGCCATCACTGCCCTAGTACATAGCCACAGGTCCAGAGTTTGATCCTTCACTTTGTGTCACAGGCAAAGACCCACCCTTGGTAACTCTGGGGAACCTGCACAGCTCCATAACACTACCAGAAGAAGGGAACATTAAACCACTTCAAGAGTACTCTATACTTAGAAAACTCTGGGAAGAGTCACCATAAATTAGAATTGATTTGATGGCCAGCAGACAGTATTACTATTAGAGTTTTCCTTAGATGCTCATTGTCAAGTACTGTCACTAAGCTGTCATTTGTACTATTATACAATAGTATAATGGCAACTTTAAGAATTTATCAATCATTCGCTAGATTTTTCAGGGTACAAATTATTTAATCCCATTATCTTTATAATAAACTTGCAAGGTCAGGGCATTTTGACATATGAGAGTTAAACAGACTTTGAGTTTTTCTTCAGAAACTAAAAAGAGGGAGAGAGATTTATAATAAAACAAATGACCATCATGGTTAATGAAGATTTTTACATTCACATTACAAGGCTATAAAACCATGAGCTGCTTTCAGCCTCTTTAGTAAAAAGACTGTTGCTTTAGTTTATGGCAACTCATGAGATTCATGACCAAGAGTGATTCAATAGGAATAGGAATCTTTATTATCATTGCCCCCTTTCAGGAACAACGAAATTTTGTGGCTGCTATATAAAACTCATTTAAAACATTTCACATAGACTTAAAAACAGGTTCAACACATAATATGACATATAAAATGACTAAAATATGACATATAAAATAAGCTGACTTCAAAGTCCAGGATTTCCGTTTAAGGCCAATATTGCTCTAAAAAAGAAGCTATTTTTGAGACGGTTTTTGTTCTTGACCTAAGTACTCTATATCTCCGTCCCGATGGCAGCAACTCGAAGAGGTGATGACCAGGATGTGATGGATCTCTTAATATATCTAATGCTTTACAGTGGCACCTGGTAGTATACATTTGTTCTAGGGTGGGGAGTGAACAGCCCACAATATTCTCTGCAATTATTATAATTCTGTGCAACACTGTCTTATATCCGGTGGGTACAACTTCCATACCACACACATAACCCGTAAGTAAGCACACTCTCAATTGCACAATGATAGAAGGCCAGCAGCAGCTTTTGTGGAAGATGGTTTTTCCTTAAGGTTCTCAAGAAAAATAGTCTCTGCTGAGCCTTCTTTGCAAGCCCCCTTGTGTTGACACTCCAGGACAGATCCTCCTGTAACTCAATGCCCAAAAATCTAAAACCTGTAACCCTCTCCACACCAGTCCCATCAATCACCAGTGGTTGAATATCAGTTTTCTGCCTCCTAAAGTCTACCACAAGCTCCTTTGTTTTCTTTATATTTAGGTGCAAGTTATTTATTCTGCACCACTTGGTCAACCTCTCCACTTCATCTCTGTAAGCCATCTCACTCTCCTTGCCAGAGATGAGCCCAATCACAGTTGTGTCATCTGCAAACTTAATGATCCTATTGCTAGGATAGGCAGAGACACAATCAAACGTGTAAAGAATATAAAGGAGTGGGCTAAGTACACATCCCTGTGGTGTTCCAATGTTGGTACTAAGAGTATTAGAGGTGTAAGGGCCCAACCAGACCCTCTGAGAACGTTCTGACAGAAAATCCAAGATCCATCCACAAAGTGATGGTTCAAACCTGACCTGCCACCACCCTTTCCCTGCACTGCACTGCTATTGCTTATACACTTTATTTATTTATTTATTTATTTATTTATTTATCTTGTATGCCTCCCACTACCCAGAGGTCTCTGAGCGGCTTACAATCAAAATAAACAATTAAAATATCAAAATTACAATAAAATTAAAACAATAAAAACGTATAAATACAATACATTAAAACACAACACTAAAACTGCCATCAGGATCCACAATCATCAATTTAAAAAACTTCTGGAACAGTTATGTCCCATCTTCCCATAAAAACTCTGGAGAGTTTACCTAAGAGAGTTCATGATAACTGGAAACATACAGCAGGAAAATAACTCAAAATCACTTTAAACTTTTACTCCTTTACAGCACCACTCAACAGCTTTTAGGCCTAATAAATTAGAATTTAGGTTTGGGGAAATTTTCTTCAGTAAATAGCATGTTATATGCTGTCAAGCTGAAACGACCTGTGTTTCCCCGAAAATAAGACAGTGCCTTATATTAATTTTTGCTCCCAAAGATGTGCTAGGTCTTATTTTCAGGGGATGTTTTATTTTTCCACGAAGAAAAATACGGTACACATTTATTGTTATCTTTATTATGGGGAGGCCTTATTTTGGGGGATGCCTTATATTTAAGTGTGGGGCAAAACTGTAAGTAGGTCTGTGAGAGAAGGGAGGGGTCGCCGTCGACAGACACAAGAATGCAAACCCAGAAGAAGAAAGCTGAAGCGCCTATTGTATCAGATCTGATAGAATGGGTGGACCCGCCTAAGCAAGAAGGGCAAGATGACAGGGGGAGGGATCAGTGCCAGAAGGACCAATAGCAGAGAGCTACTGGATCATAGACATAAGCCCGGATGAATGGGAAAAGAGATGTCAGGGGAGAGAGGGAAAAGGAGACAGGCAGTCATACAGGAGGGGACAGTCTGAGGTAAAAACAAGGGACGAGAGGACTCAGGCGGATCCCAGGATAACGGGATGTCAGCGTGACCAGGCATCACAAACATAGAGGAATGAGCCACCTGAGGCGATCCTCCCCCTGCCTGATCCTCCTGGCCCCTCAGGTGTATTAGCCCATGGCACTGGGACTGTCACCGTGGCCCGAGGTGGGGGTGTGGTCTCAGAATGGATTCCCGGACGGGGATGGGAGACACACCACAGCGGGGTCAAGCACCATTGCTGCGGGACTCCTTGTTATGGTCCCATTATCCCGAAGGGGCATTTGGACCTTCCTTGAGTACCAACCCCTTCTTGAGAGGAGAGGAGGCTTCCCCAAGGTTTATCCCTGAGGGATTGTTACAGAGTTCACCGTTTGTCCAAGTTGGAACTGTTGATGTTGTTCAAGATAATGTGCCTGTCCATGACATGAATAAAAGTTTATTTCGTTGGAAACAAAGTGAAGAGCCTCCTGATCCTTGCGCAGCTACCTTACATCCCAGCGCAGCAGAACCCTCACAAGGTCTTATTTTCAGGCGATGTCTTAATCTTTGGGGAAACAGGGTAGTTTATAGTAACCGTAATAGAGTTTTAAGGTGAGATTTGTTTAGTTTTACCAGTCCCATCCGTCCCCAATGGATTTCCATGGCCGAGCAGGGATCCAAATCCATGTCTGCTTCTTAATCCATCACTCTATCCACTATACTACTCTGAACTCTAATTTATAGATTATAACACTACCAGTTGGAAGAGCTGGGGCCTTCTCCAAATAGCCCCTTTTGAGTTGCAAGAACATTACAGTGCTCCCCCGCCCATTCGGGGTTCATATACTGCGGTACCACTATATTGCAGGACCACAGTATATGAAAAAAGACCCCCTGGGGTAAGGGGGAAAGGCCTGGGGTAAGGGGGAAGGGCCTGTTGGAGGCCGCAGAAATGACTTCTGGTTCACAGGGAGGCCCTTTTGGGGCCTCCAAAAGACGTGGAAAGGCCCTTGCTGGCCCGTTCAGGGCAGCGCCTGACTGGGGGTAAGTACAAGGTCCCCCAGCTAGGCATCCCAGGCCCAACCCGACCTGCATCTGCATATCGTGGATTTTCAATTATCGCGGGTCAGGTTGGGTCCCTAACCCCCGAGATAGGCGGGGGATCACTGTACAGTATTTCACTGCACTTTGGAGCTGAGTGAATATTGTGTCTCCAATCTGCAAGCCATTATTCCTATTAACCATCAGCAATTACTAGGCACATCATTATTGTCATTGCAAAGGCTACCAAGTTCTATTACAAAAATTACTTGTAACTGCATACTTGCTAGGAATTAAGCTGGCTTTCCTGTTTCATGAGCAACCCATGGGACCCAGCAAACAACAATTTACTCCTCAAGCCCAGTCACAAAAGCCAAAAGCCAAACCCCAAGCATCAAAGTGGAAATGCAACAGCATTTTACTGAAAATACTGCTTACTTGCTGTGTTTAGATACACTTGTTCTCATTTGTTTGGTTGGATTTTATCTTGTAGTGCAATTGACGTAAATACAATTTTCTGCTCTATGCATGAAACATCATTATGCAGGTTCCTAGACTCTAGCCAGTAAGCCTCTTCATATCAAGCAGCAAAAAACCTGGTCATATTGCACATGATTCTCTACTAATAAACAGAGGTATAAAATTTCCAAAAGTTTGAAGCCATGTGTGGGGGGGTGGACTTGACAGAAAACAAGAAAATTGGGGCAAAACAGATTTTTTTTCCTGCTTTCCCCACAAGGTTTCCAGAAATTTTACATCTCTATTAACAAACAAGCCAGGAAAACAAACATCTGCCTTTCTGCTAAGGACGCGAGGGAGACTCACTACATGCCTCCTCCATTTTCTGGTGTCTCAAGCTAGCAAGACATTTTGACAAGGAATTTCAGAGTCACATAAGAGTCCTCACCTCCAGAGTAAGAGAACTTAAAATAGTTAAACATCCATCAAGATTACGGCTGGTCAGAGACGCCCACACAAACCACTTAACCATTGGGTGACCTCCAGGAGGGCCAGATGTGCTGATGGCTGGGGAAAATCTTCCTGCCTGATGTTCCTCCCAACATTTTGAATCACTCCTGACTGCTCAGTGCCCCAGGAAGTTACCAAAAATTCAGAAGATTGAAAATTCCGTTTGTATGCCAACCCTCCCAGGCAGGAATATCAAAGTATACACAAAATGAAACATATCCAGTAGCTCAGTGGTCCCTAGCCATGGGTCCCCACATGATCTTGGACTAATACTCCTCAAAGCCTTCATGACTAGCTCTGTGAACCAGGATGTCTGTGAGTTGTAGTCCAAGAACATCCACAGACCTAAGATTGGAAACCCCTGCAATAGCTGATCAAGCCAAGGCCTTTCTTTACCATCGATACAGCAATTTCCCCAAAATAGTCAAACTACTGTAGATTTTTTTTAACTGAAGATACTACAAAAGCAGGGTTGTTTTTTTAATAAAAAGAACAGAATTCCAAACAGTTCAAAGTATAGTTTCAAAAATCCCCAAAGCAGGCAAAGAAGCTGTGGACAAAACAAAAGATCTTAAGGCGATGGCCTTTCTAGAACAATTCCCACATAAAAACAAGAAAGCTGATGATCATTCAAGGAGAAATTCAGCAAGATTCCAAAACATATACAAAGTACAAATCAGGTGGCAAAGCAGCAAGTGAGTATAGAGTTCTCTTGAGAGAGACGAAGCTAAAATAAGCAAATACTCTTTCCATTTTTATACCCATAATTCCACTTTCTAGACCTTTTGAAGGGATTTACCAATCAAGATTCAAGTCACCCAGAACCTTTTCACAGAACAACTTCTCCAAAGTAACTTCACTTTCTCCCTCTCCTTTCTCTTTAGCTGAAGCCAGTTTTGTTAATCAGCCCATACCAGGAACATGTTTTGTCCCTGGAAATTTCTTTTCATGGAATTAAGACACAGATAGCCAAATTTCCTAAATAAGAGGTAATTTTTCTTTTCCCCCCCCTCCCTTTTCTGGCCTGCTCACCCCAGGTACAGACTAAAAAGCCTAAATTTTAGAGGGAAACTGAAACCATCACACATGTCCATTTGTGACTTTCTTGACAACATCCATAACATTAAGGAGCAGTAGTCCCAACTCCCCCCATCATGGCTGGCAATTCATTTGCAAAGCAAATCACTTTCACCCTCAATTGTTCTTGACTGTATTGGATGAAATAAAAACCACCACTTTACACCCATTCAGCCAAGCACACCAAGCAATGTAGTGCTGTTGTGTTACAAGAAGCGCTACTAGACTATAAGAAGGGAAGCAGAAAGGGGTCAGCTACTACCAAAAAGCTGGCCCAATAAAAGCTCCTGCACTTTCTCAATCCCACAGGTGGCCATTGCTCTGCTTTACTGGGAGCTCATCACCAGGGAGAAACTCCAGCCCTGTACAGTAATAGCTTGGTTTAAGAGTACAGTATTTTGGTTTAAGAGCATTTTGCAAGACAAACATTTCGTCTAAATTTTGCCTTGATCAACTAGCAATGTCTTGCACGGAAGCAGATCACATGATCACAAGTGAGCCAATGGTCTCTCTCTCTCTCTCTCTGCTGAATTGTGGGTGAATGTCTGGAATGTTCCATCTCAGGCAGCCTCCAAAGCAGAGTGGGGAGAGAGGAACGGAGGTCTCCCTTGCATCAACCAGGAACATTTTCAAAGGGGAATACAGGTTAGGGTTTTATTTTTCTTTATATTTATATTTTTTTTCCAATTTGTTTTCAACATCCTTTCTTATATTTCAAACCATTTCTAGTCATGAGGCAATGGTAGTTGAGTGCATATATGGCTACAAACTGCACTTTATATTCATCACATTAAAAAACACAGAGTAAAATCCATTTGTTAGTCCCAAACAGAGCAGATTCCGCAGCCAGGTACCTAAACCATGGTGTGGACATGGACCTCTATCCAACTTCTTTTGTGAGCTTTGTCATTTTGTGTGCACAGTATGTGGTCTATGGGACCCCTGAACGTATAATCTGAGTTTCCATTATTTCTTATGGAGAAATGTGCTTTGATATGAGAGTGTTTGGGTTTACAAGCATGTTTCTGGAACCAATTATGCTCATAAACCAAGGAATAACTGTATGAGAACAAGCTCCCAATGATGACTTTAAGCTACTTAGACCTGGCTTAAGTGGTCTGCAACAGGAAGAAAACAAAACTACAACTGGTCAAGAGAACCAGAAACTCGGGGGCACCAAATGCTTCAACCTGCCCACAGCTTTGACACTGAGAACAAGGGAAAGGAGGATCTCCTATTTCTTCCCTTTCACTCCCAACTCAAGTTTACCCTCACAAATTTAACCTGCAAGGTAGAGACAACAATGGATTTTACACTGATGCTTTTTTCGGGGCCCTGGTTCAGACAATATGCTAAACTGGAGGACCAGATTAGGAAAGGACTCATGCTTACACGGGCTGCCCCATCGTGCATATTACATGTTATTATTAAACATGATTCTGGTCTCTGATCCTTTCAAATAATAGAATGCAGAGATTTCATACTTTACCTCATTTTCAGACGGCAGCGGTAAATTAGCTCTAGATGGCTGTTTGGTCCGAGATGCCTTTGGTGGCTTTTTGGCTGGATCAGTATCTTGACTTGTCATGACTGTATTTGTTGAGTAATATGAATAATGTCTGTTTGGTATAGCAATAAAATTTCTTAGAGATCCTGAACTGTGCCTATAATTTGCATCTTTCAGGATACAATTTTTTTTCTTGAATGCAAGGCAAGCCTTCACATTTAAATAGTTCACAGTCTTTGCTGCAGTAGCATCATCATCCTTTGGTCTCTTGTCTTGTACATGGACACCATTTAAGCAAGAAGCTGCTTCCTCTGGAATGTATAGATTGTTGTATCCACTTCCTGGCAAAAAACTGTTTGACCCAGCTTGCAGAATCGTGCTTGATGTTAGATGACCATATTTATGAAAGCAGTGGCACGGTCTTACTGTATTTGAAGATCTAGCCAGGAATCTCAGTAGTTTAGTTGCCATCATTTTACTGTGTCCTGAACTGTATCATTGACTATACCTCTATCACTTTAATTCATAGGCTTTATTCTGCATTTGTAGGCTCATCTTCAAAGAAAACAGAGAACAGCAAGAACAAATCAGTACAATGCAATACAGGCCCAACAAAACTCATTAAAAAGAAGAAAACACATGCGTGCACATCTAATTTTGAAAGGATAAAAAAAGGATAAAAAGACAGAACAGTTGCAAGCTTTCAGGATAGTTAAAACAGTTTAGATAATAAAATGAATCACATAAACACTGTTTGGGAGGAAACCATGGTTATATTAAAAGGAAACAGAAGCCAACATTATCTTCCGTATTCTTTAAGCAGACAGAAGAAACTTAGCAACTGATTCAGTGGTTTCCTTGTTTGAGTCACTTAGTGAATACGTATATATTCAAGTATAAGCTGACCCGCATATAAGCCAAGGCACCTAATTCCCCCCCCCAAAACTGGGAAAACGTCTTGACTCGAGCATAAGCCTAGGGTGCCTTCTCCAATGGGCAGGACTAGCCCTCCGCCACCTTCCCCAAGCTGGACGAGCACTCAGAAGGCGGAAGTGTTGTAACTATAGTCACTCGAATATAAGCAGAGAGCATTTTCCCCCAGCCAAAAATAAGGGCTGAAAAACTCGGCTTATATTCGAGTATATACGGTAAGTGCCAGTTCAAAGTCCTACCTGAAAAGACAGTCATTATGGGCTTGAGTAATATAATATACTCAATTCTATAAACATTACACACAAAGAGGACATGATTCAATGTTTCTATTTCTTTGAACAACAAATCTGTTTTATTCACCTCAGCAAATATAATGGAAGACCACAGGGTTAAATCAGAATATGTATTTAGAAATACTTTTAAAATTTGTACACTTCTAAAACCAAGAAGTCCCTTTCTTCATAGTGAATAAAAAAGCAATTATTTTTTAATAAAATACTATGCAATGATAATTTGAATTTAAACTGTGAAATAGTACAAATATCTCATTATGGACTAGGAATTATGCATTTTAATTCTTTATTACAAATAAACAAATCCATACAATCTTTTTTAAAACAGATCTGCAGATTGAGTGAATTATTTCTTGGACTGGATCTCAGCATTATGGGTTCTGTAGACCTCAACAGACTATATAAATTAATCTTTTTCTCTCCCCAAACACCCAATCTAGTAGACGTACACTAGTCAGAACATTCTGCAGTATTCAAACTAGCTTCGAGCCCCCAGCAATACATACAGTACTTGTTAACAGGAATACATGGAGATTAAAAGAAACAGTCCTGGCTAACTTTGTTTTCCAGCTCTGTTTATAATTATTTCAAACCTGGATCTTGTGGTTCTTCTCATATACTATAATGCTAGAAATTCTTGGAAGCCCTATTAAAGTCCTCACAATTGCTTCCAATAGTTTCCTCATGTGATGCTGACTTCTTAGCAAAGCTAGCTATTACTCCTCTACAACTTTGTGTAGTCATTAACTCTCATTAAAAGCACCTGCCATTGGAGACATGTTAATCAATCACATACCATTGGAGATGGAGTCAATATGGGCAAGAAGATTGTATAAGCATTACAGCAAATAAGAAAGCACTTTTGGGGTGATGGATGCAATTAAATACTGTACAACGCTTCTGAACAGTGATTTAAATTATTATTTGACTCACAACTTTGAGAATCCCGGGAGGGGAAGTCCCATAGATTGGAGGAGGGCAAATGTTGTCCCCATCTTCAAAAAGGGGGAAAAGAGGACCCAAATAATTATCGCCCAGCCAGCTGACATCTATTCCTGGAAAGATTCTAGAGCAGATTATTAAGCAGGCAGTCTGTAATTATTTAACAAGCAATGCTGTCATTACTAGAAGTCAACACGGGTTTCTTAAAAACAAGTCATGCCAGACTAATTTGATCTCTTTCTCTGAAAGTTCCAGGCCGGGTGAATAAGGGGAACACTGTGGATGTTGCTTACCTTGATTTCAGTAAGGCCTTTGATAAGGTTCCCCATGATATAAAGCAGGCCTCCACAATGCATTGACTGTGGGTGACCGGTAGTCCGCAGGGCAGTCAGAAGTCGCCCACCAGGTCCCTGCCAGCCTCTCAACCTGCTGCCAGCAACGTTGTGTTCAGGGGAGACTTTTTTTTTTGCCCTCCCACCAGTCTGGACGGTTGGTCCAGATTTCTACGCTTCCCTTCCCTTCTGCCGCTCCATGCCACATCCCCTCGCTTGGCTCCCCCATAGGAGACTACGCCCTCCTACTCAGGAGCACTGGCGAAGTGTGTGCTTGCTTCTGAAAGGATACCACAGGGATGTGCGTCAACTGAAAGTAGACTGCAGGCTGTTCAAATTTGAACAGCCCTGATATACAGTAATATCTCGAATAACACAATTACTGTATTTTTCCATGTATAAGACTATATAATACTTTTTCATGGAATTTTTCTCTCTTTTTTTACTGCTTCATTCTTTTGTAGCTTTAATGTAATGTCTTTTAATGTTGTAAGATGTCCCTCAATTCCCTTGTCTCAATTACTTGAATATGTCTTAAATATATTGGACTGTATATTGTCCCTCATTACTGTAAGCCGCCTTGGGTCCTTTTCCAAGGAGAAAGGTGGGGTAAAATAATCTAAAATAAATTTTAAAAAATAGAATTGTTAGTCGAAAATTTAGGGTTGTCTTATACATGGAAGTAAGCCAATGAGAGAAACACTCAGTAGAGAAGCTGTTATTTTTGGCTGGAAAATTGGGGGGTCGTCTTATACATGGAGTGTCTTATAGACAGAAAAATATGGTAATTTGTTCTGTGGCGATTTCACTGAGCAAAAAGTATGTTAACCTAAAATGGTTTCCCATTGAAATGAATGGGAAACCAATCAATCCATTCCGAAGATTGGATTAATTGACAGTCACTTCCTTTCTCTCGCTGCAGTGCCCAGTGGAGGAAAGGGAGTGTTGGATTAGGTGCCCCAAAGCTGAACCCAGCAATGCGGGGAAGCTTGGGGGCGCCAATCCTGGCAAGGGGAAATGAGGCTGCCACCAGGGGGAGCAAGGTTGGGGGGCGGTGGCGAAGGAGTTAGCTGTTCCTGCCAGCCAGTTTTGCTTCAGACAGCCGCCGCCACCACCACCACCACCCGACTTTACTCCCTGGGGTGGTAAGCAAGGGGTGGTGGGCAGGTCCTTACCCACTCCTGAAAAGAAGGCACCCACTTTTCATGTGCCTTCCTTTTGGGAGTGGATAAGGACCCGCCCACCACCCCTTGCTACTAGCCTGGGGGGACAAGACACGGGTGCCTTCGGCTTTCAGGTGCGTCTTTCATTGGCCGCACCCTGGTGCTTGTCCTTACCCACTCTGGAAAAGAAGGCACCTGCTTTTGGGATGCCTTCTTTTCGGGAGTGGGTAAGGATTGCCAGCTGCTGCTCACCACAAGCCCAGGGGTGGGATGAAAGCAAGTGGTGGAGGGCAGGAGTGGTGACACCCAGAAAGTTCAAACAGCTGGGTACAGCCATTTGAATTTCCCAGGCAGCAGGCCGAGCAGTACAGCACCCAATCCGCTGCTCTGCCCAGCCACAGGGTCTGCTGCTTGGGAAGGTTTTAAATTCCCCAACAGCAGGCACAGCGGGAAGTTCAAACCTTCCCGGTCTGCTGGAAGGGAAGGTTTTAACTTCTTGCTCTGTCTGCTGCTGGGGAAATTCAAACTTTCCAGGGTGTCAGTCCGAGGGGTGCAGCACCTGATCTGCCGCTCTGCCCAGCCACACCACCCTGTGGCTGGGCAAAGTGGCAGATTGGATCCGCCACTCAGGAAGGTTTGAAGTTCCCCAGCAAGTGGATTTAGGCCTAGATCTTCAGAGTGAGGTGTGACATGAGACACCTAGAGAAAAATTAAAAGGTAGGGCTCCCTAAACTGCCAGTCAAAATAAAGAAATAACACATCTGCCAAACCCCACCAGATCAGGCCCACTACTGCACCTCCAAGGATACTCTGTCATAATAGAATGAAGTAATTCTAGTTTCTAGTTATTCTGTGTTGACTCCTGCTATAAAGGGCAAAAACAAACCACTTTCAAAAATATGTTACACACTCTGGGGTGCTTAGGATACATCTACTTACAATGCCCAGCTCCAGTACACGTGTTGAAACACCAAGATGCAGGTAAATCATTTCTTATGTAAAGGTCCCTCGGGCTTAGAACAATTTACAGTACTGTACAGTAGGATCCCCATATCCACTGATTCATTATCCACTGATTCAGTTATCCACGTCTGGCAGAGGAAAAAATTAAATAATTCAGCAGCCACAAAGGAATCTGTAAAGCAAGCTGTTGTCACAAACAGCAGCTGTAAAGCAAGCTATTGTCACAAACAGCGGCCATAAAGCAAGCTACTGTCTCAAAACAGCAGTCATAAAGCAAGCTACTGTCAGGAAACAGCAGTTTGGGGTGGGTGGGCAGGCATTCTGTCTTATCCACGGGAAGGCCTGCAACCAATCCCCAGTGGATACCGGGGTCCTACTGTATACACAAAAACCAATTGAATTGTGTTTTTGTGAAGTGAGGAGTGTTGAGATTTCTTTTTAATCTGTGGAGTTCAGATAATCATGTTGCCTCTAGGTCAAAGGTGTTGCCTCTAGGTCAAAGGTGTGCCCATCCCTGGGCCTTCAGAACTTGCCTATCTCTAATTTACAAGCTCAGAATGATATTTAGTATGCTCTTTCAAAGCTGCACTTTGACCACAGTGATCAATGCACTTCATCAGTATGACAGTGAAATCTTTTTAGAAAACATGGGAAAAATTTACCTTTTGACAACTTCCCTCTTAATAGTATGTTAATAATGTTACCCCAATATTATTTGGGGGGGGGGGACTTTCTGCTTACAGAAGAACAAACATGATGTCAGAATGAAGCAGAGATATAAAGCTGCCACTGGGAGATGAAAACATGAAGACAAGAATACCTTGCCTTTTTTGTTTTTCTACAAAATTGGAAGATGTGAAGTTTTTGAATACAGTGGTACCTTGTATAAAGGAATTAATTTGTACCAAATGAAATTATTTTAAGCAAATTTTCCTTTATACAAATTTCCCATAGGAATGCATTGAAAACAGCGTAATCCCTAACTGCAACCATTTTTACGTTGTACAGATTTTCCCCATAGGCGATTCTGTTAAGCAAATTTCCCCTATCTCCAGAATTTTTTATGTTGTACAGATTTTATGTTATACGAACCGTTTGTTATACGAGGGTCCACTGTACCTATATTTTATTTTTAAATGGTGCCTTAAATGCTTAGCAAGATGTTCATGTATTGCTCTCTGGCTCATAATCTTCCAAATGTACATGTGTGTGCCTAAGGTGATTTGTGGAGGGCCTGATTTAAATACCACTGATCTTCATTTGTAGCAATTTACTGTCAACTTTGCACCATTTGTCATGATAATACATTATATGAAATAACAGTACGATTTTGGGCACTGCATTTATTAGTCCTAGGTAAGCATTGGTCTTTTCTATTTAGAATGGGGCTCTCTTCTTCCTTGAGATAAAAGTAAATACTGTACACTAGATGAGTTAGTTCATCATTTTACCCATATTTTGAATGAGGAGGACTGCATTTATTTGCTTTTGAGGATATAGTTCCAACCACAATTTCCTACTGGAAACCAACAGGGTCTCCCCCTCCCCTTCCTGCCACTGCCTCTTCGGGAAACAAAATAACTATTTGTTTGTTTGCTTGCTTGTACACTGCAACTGATTTTCCCAGAAGGAAACTCTGGGTGGTTTCTAACGACATGTAGGGCTTCTTGTTGAAAATAACCTTCCAAATCTTGCAAAATACATGATAGCCTTGTGTATTTAGTCCAAGAATATGGCCCAAGCTTTGGCAAGCATATCCCTCCTGAAATATGAAAGGAAGAGCCTTTGCATAAAGCCAGAGTGTGCTGCTTATATACCATCCTATGGCATTTAAAGCACACTTTGGATGATTTACAATTTAATTATGCAGGCTGCACACTGTGCCTGCCCCCAGTGAGTTAAGTACTCAATTTAGCAATCTTGGAAGGGTGGAAGGCTGAGCTACCTGGGACTGAATTCAGATCATGAGCAGTCTTGGCTACAATTTTATTGCACCACAAGGTGCACACCCTCTTACTCTTGTTTCACTCTCCTTTAGCTTAAAAAATGGTTTTCTTTGGAAATACTCACAGAAAACCAAGAAACAAGACGCTACAAAGGACAGAAGCAGAAACTAAGGAGTACTCCAGCAAACCTAAAGGCACCAGGCCACCTCTTCTCTGCCTCCCTCTCCAGTACACGGTGAGCAGAAAGAACTCAGGGATGAGACAGAGAAAGCCGTTAGGAACTAGGCTGACGGCGGAAAAAGAGGCCAGGAATACTTTCTAAACTGGTGATTCGCTCCCTACCTAAAACGCTCGGGCGGGCAAAGGCAGGAAGGGGAAGACACCCTCCCCAGGGCTTGGCTAATTAGGTTCCACGGGCTGTAGCCTTTTCCCCGCCGACACAAATGCAAGAGTAGGCAACACCTTTATTAGACCACTAAAATCCTCTTCCTCGGGCTTATGCATTTTTTTTTTTTAGGAACAGTACAAACATTGTAAATAATTACCAGTCTAGGTCGGGAAAATGGAAGGCGGAGAAGCCACTCTCCCTTCTCAGAGTTCCCAGAGCCGTGCGCTAGAAAACCACGCTTAACCCCTCGGCATTAAGGGCTCATATTCTACGTACGCTCATATTCTACGACCCGCTCGCTTTGGCCACACCTCCACGTGCGCAGGAACTTCCGCCACGCATCTTTTCCCTTCCCTTCTCGCGCGGTCGCAATATGACGTCATTGCCCTTGTTCTTCCTTTCTCCCCTACCCCCCCCGCCGCCGCCGCCGCCTTCCAGAGGAAGAAAAAAAAAGAAGAGCGGATGAGCTCCTCCTCTGATTGGTCCTTTCATGACCTTTAAAACCAAAGTGTCCAGCCAATGAGAACGAAGTTGCCTTGGAAATTGCATAACTCCGCCGGGTTGGGGATGGCGCGGCGGGGATGATGTCACAACAAACAAAATGGCGGCTCAGAGGTCACCACTACCGGTTTCGCTCGCGGGCAAGTTCAAAGGGTGCGTCGCTGCTCTCCTCGTGGCCGTGCCCTTTTTTTTTGGGGGGGGGGGGGAACCGTCGGCCCCGAAGCGGCCATAGGGCAGCGCCGGGAGCCTTTAGCCGGCTCTGTTCCTGAGTGGCTCCCTGCCTTTCGCCTCCCAGAGCCTCCTGAAGAGGGAGGGAGGGAGGGAACGGGAGCCTCTGTGGGGTTATCCCGTTTCGTCCCTAATCGCTAGGTCTTGCTTGCCTTAGACTCGGTTCTCGATTAGGCGGTTTCCAAGTTGTCTCTCTTCCTCTCAGCACGAGCCTCCAATTCATTTTTTTTATTTTTTGCCCAGTCTTGCCGGCTGCTTTCCTCGCCGAACACTGCATTTCCCAAAACATTTTTTTTTATTCAGGAATCCGGCCTGCTGTTGTTTAACGGAGCTTCCTGTGTCTTGGGCTTCGCGCGGCGTGTCTTGTGGGTCGTACTTGGTAAAGAGGCTCAGAAACCCCGTGTTCTTCGGTGGGGCCAGTTTTTTTCCCAGTGAAGGTACCTCGACTGACCTCCACATGGGAAGGAAGGAATAAAGGAGTTCCATAGTAAAAAACGACAACTAGATTCGTTGTAGTGGTATGGGGCGGTATATAAGCAGAACACTTTCTCTGTACAAGCATCAATACGAAACAGGGGTTGTGCTGTTTTGTATAATTAACGACTTTTTCATTTAATAAAAGCAAAGTTCTGCTGTCCAGAAGTTGTTGGGCTGCAAAGCTTATGAACCAACCCTATCCTGCATAGTTACATAATGAGGAATGGTGCAGGGGATCCCACTGCAGCATCTGGAGGACATCGGCCTGTCTTCCCACCCAGTCTGAAAATTTTGAAATACAGTAGGAGCTTCCAAACCCTCTTCTGTGTTTGCTTTTTCATGATTTTTGACCTAAATTTCAGGTGCCATTGCAAATCTCCCTTATCCAAGAGTAGTGTGAGTGTGGAGCACCAACACCTCCTTGTGGACAACCTGTAGTGCTCATCCTGGTCTCACGTGGTCTTTTACTGGCTTCAGGTTTAGGTATCTACAGAAATTATGCCCTTTTTTTTTTCAATGGAGAGGAAGAGCTGGATATGGCCCAATCAGAGGTGGGGGGGCGGGAGTAAGGCTTGCCTAGATTGGATTCTGGCTCCAATGCAGCCTTCAGTAGAAGAAAAGCTTGACAATCCCTGAGCTGTGGTGTCGCAAATGTACTTTTTTCTTGGAATGCTTGCTGTTATCAAGAAGTAGTAATCTGTGGAATATTTTGCATAAAATAGAAGCATGGCATACTTTTAAATGTCTTTTATAACTGTAGTAGCTTGTATTGCATGTAGTTAAATGTTTCACATTTCTAGTTGTTTAAAAAAGTCATTCATTCATTCTTTATTATGTGGTCATAGACCCGATTTAAAAGCACAGAAGGAAATTTGGTAAAAAAAACAAATAAATAAAAACGATTTGTGATATAAAAAATGTTACAAAATAAAATACAAGCTAAAGCCAGGACGTGTTAAAAGCACAGAAGGAAAATTGGTAAAAACAAATAAATAAAACCAATTTGTAATACAAAATGTTAAAATACAAGCTAAAACCAGGATGTGTTAAAAATGCAGAGAACCGTAAGACCCAGTGCTAAAGGAAATCAGTAGCATAATTGAGACGGTGCTTATTTTTAAATTGATCATGGAAGCAAAAAATTTAGCCACAGATTCCGTATTTAGTTGATTTTTGCCCACCAATAATTGAGACAAATGCTCTGTTTTGGATCTTCCAGGACACTTCTTCAAAATTGGCACAATAAATCTGTTATGTTCTTCTAAGTAAAAACTGCATTCAAACAAAACATGATCCAAAGACTCGGCTACGTTATCACCACAAGCACATAGTCGCTTAGCATAGGGAATATTACAATAGCGACCTTCTAAAACAGCTGAGGGGAGGCAATTAAACCTGGCTTTGGAAAACGCATAACGATATTTTGGGATAGTAAGTTTGTCCAGGTACCCTGCATACTTAGGGAACTCCCAATTTAATCCAAAGAAATTAGGTGAGCAAGGGCCATTTCCATACTCCTGCCGGTTGCTAAATTTAAGGTATATAAGGTTACTGTATAAGGTATTTGCTATAGGCAGGAAGAGATGGGAAGATGAACACAGGTTGCTTGCTGAGCATCAAAAGGGATTTAGGGATTTGGACAGTAAATGTTGATGGCATTCAGGTAAAATTAAGTGCCTGGCTGAGAACCAGAGTTATATACATTTAAATACAGCATGCTAATTGAAAACCTATTTCAACTTCACTAAAATATATAACTTCACAATGTTTTCATTTATATTGCTGTCAACTAAGGGGTCTGTTTTTCACATAACATGAATTTTGCTGTTATGGCACTGCCTCAAGTACACGTGTTCCCATTTCATTTTGCATTTATTAGTCACACTAATAATGTACAGAAAACTATAGCTTGCTAAACAATAGCTAAATCAACCAAATAATAGCTTGTGCAAGCCATGGCCTATTTGAAAACAAATGCTATAGCATGAATCCATTCTGGTTTGAGGCTGATTTTATCTATTAGTTGCATCTATCTTACCTTTCATTGAGTGAGTTCCTGGTGGCATACATGGCTTTCCTTCGCCTGCTTATTGTCACTACAACACTGCGTTGTTAGGCTGAGACACTGTGGCTAGTTGGAGGTATTTTGTGGCTAAGTGGGATTTCAAACTATGCTACATGTGTCATAGTGCAGTGCTAATTTTTGGAATGTATAGTTTGTTCGGTTATTATTCAGTAATAATAAGCAATGGTCTGTACTAAACAGATAAGCCAGGGAATTTCTTTAGACATGCAAGACACAAATATTTCTGAGAGCCAAGACATGATTTAGCTGTTATGTTTGAATGGGGCCAGTGTGCTTTAGAGAGAGCTAATGAGTCAGCCTTAACAAATTATTAAGCACGAACAAGTTTTTTTGAAAAATATATACAAATAGTAAAAACAAACAGTTTATAAACATTTTATATGATTTGGAGTCTGAAAGTGAGTTTATATTGTCACTGTTAACTAAACAATTTACAATAGACTCTAAACAGTAAATGGCATTTCTATATCAATTACAAGATCAGCCCCCCTGATTTTATGGAGCTGGGGAGGAGGGAAGCATAATTGTTTGTGCTTCTTATTTTGTATGTTTGCTTGCTTCTTAATTGTGAGACATGGAAAAGTTTTCTGTTTTTAAACACTAATTCCACAGCAGTATATCTCAAATTGATGAATACTCTACAGCAGTGTTGGCGAACCTAAGGCACGGGTGGCAAGGGTGGCACTTGGAGCCCTTTCTGTGGGCACCCGACATCGCCCCTTCACAGCCACCTGTATTCAGGTTAAATGGCTGTACTGGCACTTTGCAAAAAAAAAAAAAAAAGGTGGGTTTTGAATTGCAACTTGGGCACTCAGTCTCTAAAAGGTTTGCCATCACTGCTCTACAGCAGTGTTTTTCAACCTTTTTTTGGGCAAAGGCACACTTGTTTCATGAAAAAAATCATGAGGCACACCACCATTAGAAAATGTTAAAAAATTTAACTCTGTGCCTATATTGACTATATATAAAGTAATTCTCTTGAATAGGAATCAATAAACACAAAGAAAGTATTTTATAATTACTTTATTATGAAATAGTAAGTAAACAGAAATATGAAAAATTATAAAATACTTTATTCAGTGTGCAACCTGGGCCTGTTTGGCTGAACACAAAGCTGATATTCTTCAGCTTTTCCAACGGCACACCAGGCAACATCTCGCGGCACACTAGCGTGCCGCGGAACAGTGGTTGAAAAACACTGCTCTACAGGATGGTGCTGTGGGTTTACTTCATGTGCATGAATTATGGGAATTGGACATCATGGTAAGCCTTAGTTAATTCTGACTAAAACCACTCTAGCCCCTCTCCTTTCCTGCTATATGCACCCTTTTATTTTTACTTCATGAACATTAAAATAACAAGATTTTTCTTCTGATTTCACTTAATTACAGTTTAGCATTATGTATTTGAAAGACGCCAACTTCATAAATGGTGTGATACTGATTTGTTTCAAGCAAACAACTGTTAAGATTAGCTACAATTTATTTGGTTCAGATGATAAGGCAAGATAATCAGTTGTGTGTGTGTTGTGTGTTACAGTCGTGACCGACTCTTCATGACTCCATGCCCATGGAGTTTTCTTGGCAGGAATATTGGAGTGGTTTGCCAGTTCCTATTCCAGGCACCTACAGTACCTGGTATTCCTTGGTGGTCGCCCATCCAATCTGTAATTTTAAAAAATATGTATTGATAAGCTACCTTCAGTCATGCTTGTGAGAGGAAATGTGGAAGCCTGGGAAAAAGTCTGGGATACTTAAATAAACTCACAGTAAACCATGGTTTATCATGATGTCCACATACAGGGTTGTCATTATGCACTCATCTATTCCTTCTTCTATTAAGAATGTTGTTGTTTCACTTTATATTTCATTTGCTTGATAAGAGCTCTTCCTTTAAATGACGTGGCTACTTAGAAGCCTAAAATAATATTATTTTGTTCTTCATAGATCCTTTGCATATTACACAATTACAGACAGGCTGCCTCTTATCCTGACTAAAGTTATTGATACTCTGCATCGACATAAAAATGAATTCTTTGAAGAATATGGAGAAGTAAGAATTCTTTCTCTTTGATTTCCCCCCCTCAATGTTTTTCTGTCAAAAACCTTAAACCTATCTTATTATTATATCTGCATGCTTAAAGAGATTCCTTTTGCTCTTTTTAAAACATAGCAAAAGCCCTGCTGGATCACACAAAACATTTTGTCCAGCATCTGCTTCTGAGGTAGCAACCGCATACAATGTAGACATTAGCATTCCGCCACTCTAGTTCCATAGCAACTGGCTTTCAGTGACATGGAGGTTCTGCGTAGCTATATTTTGACCAACAGTACAATCCCATGGTCAGAATTATGCCCCACTGAGTTCATTCAAATCTACTTCCACATAATTATGGATACTCCATGCACTGTAAAGAATGCCACCTCACTATATACCATACTTTCCCATCTATAAGATGCCCCAATGTATAAAACAACCCCACTTTTCAACCCAAAATCACAGTTTTGCAACCATGCAGTTCTCTCCTTGGCTTACTTTCGTGTATAAGACGACCTTCAATTTTAGACAAAAATATAGTCTTATACTGTACAGTGGTCCCCCGCCCTTTCACGGTTCATATACTGCAGTCCCGGTATATCGCGGCACCACAGCATATGAAAAAGACCCACTGGGGTAAGGGCAAAAGGTCTGTTTCAGGCGTCCTGTACTTACCCCAGGACTGGTGCTGCCCTGAATGGACCTGCAAGGGCCTTTCCGGGCCTTCTGGAGGCCCCCAAAGGGCCTCCCTGCAAACCGGAAGTGACTTCCATTGCCAAAAATCATTTTTGAGGCCTCCGAGGGCCTTTCTAGGCTTTTCTGAGCCCTCAGAAATGATTTTCGGTGACCCGGAAGTCACTTCCGGTTCACAGGGAGGCCCTTTTGGGGCTCCAGGAAGGCCCTTGTAGGCCCATTCAGGGCAGCACCAGGCTGGGGGTAAGTGCAAGAGCCCCCAGCTAGCCCCCCCCCCAGGCCTGAACCGACCTGCATCCGTATTTCATGGATTTTCAATTATCATGGGTCAGGTCCGGTCCCTAACCCCTGCAATAGGTGGGGGATCACTGTACATGGAAAATACAGTATGCATTGATCTGTCCTTCTGTTACTTTTTCTAGCTCCCTTAGAAACCAGTGGTTACTGCCATATCTTATGCCAATGAATTTTGTACTCCGTGAACAATATGTTCTTTTGTCCCTTCTATGTCTACATTTATTTATTTATTTATTTATTTATTTATTTATTTATTTATTTATCCTGCTTTTATTTCTTAAATAGAACCCAAGGCAGTTTACACAAAATAAGCAGAACTACTGTATATACTCGAATATAAGCCTAGTTTTTCAGCCCTAATTTTGGGCTGAAAAAAGGGGCCCTCGGCTTATATTCGGGTCAATACTTTTAGCCACTGAGGCAAGTCATCTGTGGCTAAAAGTCATTTTAAACATTGCGGGCCGCTTCTCATGACCCCCCTCTGCATCAAAGGGGAGCAGCACACAATGTTTTAAATGACTTTTAGCCACTGACCCAAGCACTTGCATCAGTGGTTAACAATTATTTTAAACGTCACACACCACTCCCCCAGCTCACAAAGGAGGAGCTGCCAGGCCCTGCTGCATTTCCCACCCTAGACTTATACTCGAGTCAATACGTTTCCCCAGTTTTGGGGGGTTAAATTAGGGGCCTCAACTTATACTCGGGTCAGCTTATAGTCGAGTATATACGGGTATATATTTTTGTTAGATTTTGACAGCACTATATATTTCCAGAATGTCATTATAACAATTATAGTTTATATATCAGCCACTTTCCTAACAATTCCTTACCATACTGAATGAATGGTTTATATTAAACTATTCACTGTGATTCCAATACCTTTTTCTTAGTATATCACAGTTACAGTACTTCAACTCAATAAGTGGAAATATAAGGATAGGATATTTGACTCAATGTACATTTTATCCTTACATATAACTTACATATATTGAACATCCTTTGCATTTTGTTGCCTATTTATCTAGCACAGAAGATACCCTTCTGGAATTCTTTGGTTACAGTTTAATTCTATGCTATATCTGAGTTAATGTTTCTTTTCTATTGGAATCAGTAGCCATTTGACCCACTTTCAGATGCTCCCCTTTTCTTCCATTTTGCCACAGACTATTTTGTTACCTTTATGGATAATGAGCCCATTCTTGTCCTTTTCCTTTTCTCTCAGGAATCATGAAATATTAAGAGACTCTTAGTGTTATATCTGACAATAACAGAGAAAGTATTTCAAGTTGTTGTTCTGGATTGTGAAAAAAATATTATTACACTGATGTTAAAAATTGTAAACCATGACTTTGAAAGTATTGTTCTACAGAGACTAAGGATACACTAGAAATAAAATACTGTACTACAAATATTTGAATAGCTTGGAGTAATTTTCTCAGAGTAGAGTTTAGAAAGCAAGAGAATAATAGAAAAAGAAGAATGGAGAGAGTGCAGATCTTGGTTTGTGTTTGGCCTGTTTGGAAAAATGACTGCAGCTATGATCCAGATGTTTCTCAGTCTACAATCTTAAGACATACCTAGGATTTTTAGTTATTATCCATTTGAAACAAGAACCTTGTAGTGCTTGAAGTGTCTTCTTGATTGGGATAAATTCCAGAAGATAGAAAGGAAATAGTTATCATCCCACATGTATTCTGTGTAGTGGTCAAGTCCTGAGGTTCACAGTCGGCTGGTTGATATAACAAAAAAATTGAGGTTTTAGGGCATGTGGCTAGAGACTAGGGAAGGTGAACTTTTCTCTCTCTTTACCATTCTGAATGTTTCGCCTATCTTTTGTAGAATTCATGATGCCCATTCCCAGTGATGCCCTCTCCAGAATATTATAAGCTCCTAAGAGCTTAAGCAGACGAAGCCTTGCCCTTCTTCCCCGCTCACCCCATAACTGAAGGATATTTCAACATTCATTTGGCTAAAAAAACTAATTATAAGTCTTTGGGATGTTTTCTTAAAACATTCTTTTTGTTTAAATTTATCCCCAGTGTGTTCAGAGACTACTGTCTCATTTCTCATGACCTTACCTGAAATGATGAACATCAGGTTCAGGTTTAGTATTAATACAATTCTGCAGGGCTTGCAAGAAAACTATTTGAGCTCTAGATAACATGGAACTGAAGCATATCTTCAGACTTCTCAAGGTGAGGGGAGTACATTTGAGGAATGGAAAAGGGATAAAGAACACTTCGGCCTTATTCCCAAGTCTTTCTGTTGCTTGTATTAGTGGCAGTTGTCTAGTGGTAGATGCCAGCCTCAATCCTGAGAATTTGGTTGCTGTATGATGAGTGTACAATTCTGGAGATGACAATGGCATTGTGATGACATTTATAGGGCAGGAGCTGTTTTTTCCTTTCTTCTCCCCTGCTCCCCTTTTCCTCTATGAAAATTGGGGTTTTCCACTGAGAAACAAACATTTTCATGTTTCAGCTAAATACGTAGGTAAGAAATATATTGTGAAACTCTTGGCATAAGAAATAAAGCTATGTTGGTAGCTGAGTCCTTAACAAAAAAAAGTTTTTTAAAAATTAACTCATGATTCCTCAAGTGCTAATGAAATTTGTTAAAGCCAGTTATAGTTCTGTTCTTTCTTAGGACAGTGAGGACGTCTGGCCTAATTTAACGAATAGCATCATTACTAGCATTTGTATCTCAGCAAACAGGTGCTAAATGTGAGCAGAATTACAGTCAAAATCATTGTGTTAGATAAGAGGAATCATAAGAATCATTTGGAAAATCCCATGACTTTCAGAAGTATAATCTATGAGTAGTCCCCTTGAACTGGTCAAATGTGGGTTCCTAAATTTGAATTACATGGGGTATCCTGGAAGAAGGTGTGGCTAGTAGCTATTAGCACAGAATAATGCAGGGCCATTTGACATGTCCCTGAAACAGTTGAGTTTTTAGCAGTTTGGAAACAAGATAACAAGATAAAATACAGAATTTATTCCCTATGTATCAGAGAGATACTGGTCAGTAAAAATACTAGATATTGAAGCAAGTGAATAAAATGTAGCTTATGGCTACAAGAGAGAGCCCTGTAAAACCAGTGGATGTCATGGGGATATGTAGCTTATTTTGTTCTTTGTAAGCCTGAGTTACCTCATTTCTCTTGTAATACTCAACAACCAACACAGCAATCTTGAACAAATACTTACACGGAGGAAATGAATCCTGCTTTTATCTTCTGACTCAGTTTATTTTGTGACACAGTGGTTAAATGCCTGTAATGCAGCTAAAACTGTCCTCACAACCTGGGGTTCAATCCCCGGTAGATGGCTCATGGTTGACTCAGCCTTCCATCCTTCTGAGGTCGGTAAAATTAGTACCCAGGTTGCTGGGTAGGTGGGGGGCAATGTGTAGTCTGCATAACTGAATTGTAAACCAACCAGAGAGTGCTTGAAGCTCTATGGGGCGGTATATAAGCAGAACACTTTTTATTTCTAGCGCTGCTTTGCTGTTCATATAACTGGATATAAGGAGTTGTTTATATATGGTTTCAGCCTGTTCTTAAACCACCCAGAGTAGTGCTTTTATGCTAATGTGACAAACAAATGTAATAAACAAGAAAGACAGTGGAAATGTTATCAGTAAAAAGTATAAGCTTATATGATGTTTTAAAATACTACAATTTGTTGAAAATACATGTTTATCAATGCACACATATTTTGATTGAAAACGTTACTGGCTTAGTAATACTTAATTAACAAACACATTTCCTGCTTTTTTTTTTTTTAGAAAGGTCTTGAAGCTGAAAAGAATGCAATAGCCTATCTTTCCAAGTTACGAAATGAGCTTCAGACAGACAAACCTCTGCTTGCCTTGAATGATAACTTGCCTGACTCTGTTCTGTGGAACCAGTATTTGGAATATCATCGTAATTTATCAAATGAGCCACCAAGTTGGTTTCAGTCTCCTTGGTTGTACACCGAATGTTACATGTATCGCAGAATTCATGAAGCACTTGTTCTGAAGTAAGTACCCATAATGTCAGCTGTTTTGTATAGTTGTCATATTGGTTAGGGGAGGTAGGGCTGAAATGTAAGGGCAAACCTAAACCCAATTTCAGATTCCCTTTTCTTATCTCATCTCTGATTCTTTAAGCCACAGAGTGGAACATTTAAGGAGCAAGGGAGTCACTTTTGCTTTTTCTCCATTCCCCTTGTGTGTACCACCAGGAACCAGAAGGTGGCAAGAGACATCAGGAGCTGCCTGGGTGAAGAACACATCTAGAATCTGGCTTCCTTAACAGCCATTTCTGGGCTGAACATATTTATTCCCCCTGAGAATTGTAGCCTCTGATTTTTCCTTCTGAATCTCGTAAAAGACCCAGCTGCTCAGTGATGAAAATATGCATAAAATACTCTTTGATGATTAAGAGCTTTTAAGATTATTTACTAATTTATAGAAATTAATTAATTAAACCAGTTTCGCACCCTATAAAATGACTGCACACAGGCGAGCATAAAAAACCAAACTACAAACAAGTTGGTCTTTGTGCACGCAGTCCTCTTGCTCCTGCTGCATTTATGCGAGGCACCATGCACACCTAGAACTGTTTTGTTTTATTTTCATAACCAAACCTGAATGCTGCAGTTTAGGCTTCAGTTTAGAAAGCTTGGGTCAAACCCTAGTTTAATTTCCTACCTACATGGGCAACGTCAAACAAAACTAGAGGCTTCCACTTTCTTTTATCACCGGAACAACCACTTCCCCGAGGTTTGATTAACAAACAGAATCCCAGGCTAGCATTTATATTTGAATTATGGATTCTTGTTTAAAGCTGATTTACTAAGGGAGCTTCATAACTTTAAATAAAAGTGAAAACAAAACTCAGGTGATGTCATTATCCTAGCTGTGTGGGAGCTGAGTGTGGAAGTAGGAAATGAGCACAAAAGCCTCCTCAAGTATGTCCCCAAAATACTGAATCGCAGTTATAGCACTGCATATGAAGCGGGCCTTAGTACATTAATTTGGCCATAAAGGGGCTCTGTAGCTTATGGATAACTTCCAGCTGCTTGGATGAGCAGCAAAAACGTTTCCATCTCAAGAAAAGTCCAGTTGCTGTGACTCAACCTCCAGATAAAGGAAAGGAGGAACAATACGTTGAGTGAGAATGGGAGATTTTGAAGTTGATTGTGAATGCTTATGCTTTCCAGTATGAATCAGAGAATAAATTTAGGCAGTGTCAGATTGCTTTCTGACGTTTATGTAGTAAAATAGAACTTAATTGGCTAAGGATAGAATTATTATGCCCTATTTTGGACTGGTATAAAAACAACATTGTGTCACATTCTCCCTTGTCACATGTACAGTGCTTATTCCCATGTTAAATTATCACCTTGTCCATTTCCATATACCCATCCCAACAATAACAAATGATTTAGAGACTGCATGGGTGATAGCTTTAATGACAGCACACCTAGTAAACAATGCTACTTGGGGGGATAGATATGCAATTTGCTTTCAGTGTCTAATAGTGGCAAAACCGAAGTATTAATTATATTATGCCTTTTCTTCTGCACAGTCCACCCATCAGTGATTATGATGTGTTTAAAGAAGAAAAGGAGCATGCTTTCTTTGACTCTCAGCAAGCCATTATTACTTTAAGTACTTACCTTCAAGAGCTGTTGAAAAACATAGAACATCGAGATGAAGAATCACTGAACAAAGAATTTTTCAAGCTGATTCAGGTGAAATGAATGGTATTTAATATTTAAGTATCTAGGCTAAAAAGTATTTGAGGAAAAACTGTACCTGTAACACCAGTGCAGCAATTTTTTCTCATCTGGTTGGCTGTTATTCATCTATTCTTCCATGTGATTAATGTTGCAAGCCATTCCACAAAGGAGAGCCTGACAGTAGGAGGAAATGCTTGAACTCTTGTCCTTATGTGATCACATAAGTGCCCTTTTTCTGCTACATGTATTCATTTATTTTCAAAGCTATTTTAGCATTTTCAAAGGTGATGTAATGCTAGTCACAGCCAGAAAACATTTTCAGCAAGAAGTGTTGAAAACTATACTTAAGAATAATTTAGAGTTGAGACTCTTGGATGTCCTTCTGTTTATCTGATCTGTTACTAGCATGCAGAACATTTGTGTTTGAAACAGCGTGGAATCCACAAAGCATTACTTATTGTTCTCATCACTCATATTGAAACCCAATAGGAAGGAAGCATACCAGAGGACCTGAATATTCAATAGTTCCATATATTGGAGCAGAATTATTTCATGTGTATAAAATTCTTCTAATAACTTCAGTCTCTGGCTCCATCACCAGAAACAATTTTCTGACCTATTCAACTAGCTCTTAGCTATTCAGTCAGTTCTTAATAATCCTTAATAATCCTGTTTTGGCATTTATTTTTTCTTGATATTTATTTGGTCCAATATATATGCCGGCTTTTAGTATTTCACAGATGTCAGAATTTTTGGCATTTGACAGAATCCACGGTGATCTGCTCATTTCTGGAATACCAGTAAATCATGTCATTGAAAATTTGAGGCTCAGTTGTGACTAATGTCGTTTTTGATGAAGAATTCAGGAGCATGGAGTTAGCTGAGCTCCAAAGTTCTATGTATCATCTTTCAGTGGAATAAGCATATATGATTTACCAGAAGGATGCGTGTGCATAGAAACACATTTTGGTATCTGTAATGTCAGTTGGTTCAGTAATGGCTTATTGCCAGGGTTCTCCAGACTAATCCGGCATCAGAGGTTGCAGGTGTGGTCTTTCATTTAAAACAGTGGTTCTCACCGTTGGGTAATCCAGGTGTTTTTTGTCTGTCGTTTCCAGAAGCCTTCAGTGCTAGCTGTGCTGGCTGAGGCTTTCAGAGTTGAAGTACATGAACACATGGGCTACTCAAGGTTTGAAACTACTGATTTAGAAAAACTAGAATCTCAAATCCTGACATAGGTTAGAGTGTGTTTCTGTACCACACTCTAACTCTTCTGTACCACACTCTACTCTTTCCTTTTCTGTACCAAACCACATGATAAACAGGATTATTGCATTTTTAGGCCAGTTATTAAGCTGAAGCCTAAACATTTTTGTTTTGTAGCAGAACAACGGATTGCTTGCCTCACAAAGGTTAATATGTTATTTATTTATTTTTTTAGGTTTCACTGTGGGGTAATAAATGTGACTTGTCAATTTCAGCTGGGGCAGATAATTCTCAGAAGACTAATCCTTTACAATCGGTGGAGGACTTAAAATCTTTTATTTTGGTGGATCACATCGAAAAACTTTGGTCACTACTGATGAAGAGAAAGGAAATAAATACACAGACTTCAACGACATCTACTAGAATTGACATAGTCTTGGATAATGCTGGTTTTGAACTGATTGCTGATCTTGTGTTAGCTGACTTTCTGACTTCGTCCAAATTAGTTACTGTAATTCATTTTCATGGGAAAAGTATCCCATGGTATGTGTCAGATACTACCAAACGTGACCTGAATTGGACTATCAAGCAAATGCAATCAGCTAACCACAAGTATATGTCTCGTTGTGGTGTCTCCTGGGAAGGCTATTTGAAAGAAGGTGTTTGGGTTTATCATGACCATTTGTTTTGGACTTTACCACATGAATTTTCTAGTATGGCCCAGGTTGCTCCTGATTTGTATGCTGAGTTACAGAAGTCAAATTTAATTATTTTTAAGGGTGATCTGAACTATAGAAAGTTATTAGGGGACCGAAAATGGGAATTCACAGTGCCATTTCACCAAGTTTTGAACAATTTTCACCCTGCACCTCTCTGCAGTCTAAGAACACTAAAGTGTGATATTCAAGTTGGTCTCAAACCTGGGCAAGGTGAAAAGCTTACAGATACTGAACCTGAATGGATGATAACTGGAAAATATGGGATAATTCAGTTTGATAGCACTTCGTGATTGACTTGCTCATCATGAAGACTACTGCAGGCTAAAATGCCATTGGTGCTCAAAAGTTGAAAGACCATTAGCATTTAATATGCATGTTCTTGCTTCTTCCATGGGTCTTCAAAGTGAAATGTGCAATTGTGTCAGATAAACAGCCTGTTTGGTAATTATCATCTAAAATAACAGAAACACATTGGCTGAAATCCTGTTGCTTAGTGTTGTAAGCTGTAACTAGAGTAGGCCCATTGCATCAATAGAATGTACAAAGGAGCTGATGAATCAAATCTCTACTGATTTAGTGGGCTTTCCTTAATGCAACTTGCTACTCTAAGCTACAGGATTTCAGGCTTTAAATCCTAATTTTCCTTAGATATTTATTTGGTACATAAGGAATGCAGGACATGAGACAAGTGTTTTAATAATTGACATGAATGATTTTTGTTCTTTTTTAGCATACAAGACAAAGTTTTGCAAAAGTAGATAGCAGTCAGATTTGAACTTCAGTGGCAGAAGTCTTACTTTAAAGCTGCTTGAACTTAAGTTGTTGACAGAGAAGATTGTCTTAAATAAAATGATTCAAATGTTATATGTTGAAAGAGTTGGAGCGATTTATCCAGTATGGTCCACAATTGTGGGGCACAACACCCTTTATCTGTGATACACCTTAAGCAGAACTATGGGTTAGCTACAGCTAAAGACAAAGTAGCTACAGCTCCTTTGACAAGTTGCTTGCCAACATGGTAAAACACATCTCAGAGGTTCTAGGGCAGTGGTAGAGGTATTATTAATGGCATAAGGTCTGGTGAAATAAAGACAATGGCTGATGGTAATAGCAAAGGGAGAGATAGCAAGGGGGAAAAAAGACATGTCCTGCCCTACCTGTTAAAATTTCAACTAAAACATGCACACAACATGTTGATAGAGTTTTCAGCCAAGATAGATTTTCTTCCTCATGTTGCCCATGTTGTGGAAAGGATTTGGAAACAAACACAGCTTTCTAGTCTGCATTCTTTGGAGAGGGCACATTAGTTTACCTGGGACTTTAAAGTGTGTATATATTTCTCCATTGTATGTGTTGTATTTACTCATATCATTGCTTCACCATTTAATTAAATCCAAAACAGCTGTTCAAAATATTTTGACACAGAGGGGCTACAGCCACATCCAAGCTGTTCTCACTTCTCTCTTCTCCCTCTTACTATAGTACAGATCATGTGTTCATCTTCTGGGATGCTCAAGTGCTTGGTAATTCTACTTGAGAAAAGTCTCCGTTGGAATGTGTGTGTATATATTTAAACTCCTGTTTTAAAAAGCCAGAGAACTCAAGTCTTCAAAAAGCACAGGAGGGTAACCTATAGATCGTCTTGACTGCTACCATTGGTGGTGTCAATCTTTAGGCTTCCCTTTGCTGTGTAAAGCTTAACATCCTATTTCCTGCTGGCAACACAGATATTATATTGTGCAGCAATATTGGACAATTTCCTGGATTTTTGAATTATGGGTACAAAGGTGCAATATCCCACATTCATAAACCAAAGACTTTTTAAATTATTAAATTTTACATATTAGCACATGCCAGGTATTGTACTACAGTTTAAAACATGGATGGGGAACCTTCAGCCCTCCCAATGTTTTGGGCCACAACTTGGACAGCCCTTTATTATTTTCAATATGGGCTCGGAATTCTGGGAGTTACAGTCCAAAACAGTTCCCCACCTCTAGTTTAGCATATTGGAAGAGCATGATTGGGTCAGACTGAAGGTTTGGTATAGCATTCTGCCCTCACAATGATCAACCCATTGTCAACGGGAATCTACAAGCAGGACACATGTGTTGACACTGTCTCATTGTCATTGTAATTTTGCTGGCAAAGGAGCTAGAGAACACTATTTTGTACATGGTTCCTCGTTCCCTGCAGCTCAAGAAAGGGGGAATCTAGCAATTCTAGCCAAGCAAAAGAATTGTTCATTTAAAGCAGGGGTGTCCAAACTTTTTGCAAGGAGGGCCAGATTTGGTGATGTTAAAATTTGTGGGGGACGACTATTCAGCCGCATTTGGCCCCTGGGCCAGACTTTGGACAAGCCTCTAGGACATGCAAGGAGATGGGGAGGACGCTGCAGCAATGGAGCTGGGAGTGAGTAGGCTGGGTGGGTGGCTGAGGGGAACAGATGGAGGCAGGGAAACCATAAAACTGCAAGCTGACGCCTCCATCTGGTATGGGGAGGGACCAGCTGTTGGAGATGCATGATAGGCTGAGCCAGCGAGGAGAAGAGGCTGTGGGCCACTCAAAATTTGAAAATGGGCCACATTTGGCCCCCGGGCCGGACTTTGGACATGCCTGATTTAAAGCAATGGGCTTTGCACAACTGCAGGTTTGTGATGGCAGGGCTCAGATCGAACACTCCATCTGTGTGTCTGTTATGTTCCACAAAAGGGACAAAACACTATCCAGTATGTTTTATTACGCTTCTTTCTGGCTTCTTTTAAGTAGGATTCCTAAAACCAGAATTCTACATATGTTTTGGATAGAATTCCAGTTTGTAATAAATCTTGGTCACTTTAGAAGTTTAGTTGTTACCACAACCATTTTTAGTCTGTAACGTCCTTTCCAAAGTTCTGGTAATTATCATAGACAAGGCAAAGTGGTCCAAATAAAGACTTTGTTCCATCCCTCTCTTCTAGTAATTTTAAGAAAAAATTCCTCTATTTGGAAGGAAAATTGGCACACTTTAAAAAGCTGGTTGAAATGCATCTAAAAGGCTCATGAAACTCCCACTACTAATAAATATTTTAAAAATGAACAGTGGATGTTCATGGAAGTTTGCCCAAGCACAAAACTAAAATTGCTTTTCATGTTTCCACAAAAGGACTAAAGGCTTATTTAAGATGTGTGCTAAGTGTTCTGGATTTTACAAACATTTACCAATAGATTTTATGAGAAGAAATATGATTTCTAAAAACGATGACCTAGATAGCTAATGTATTTCATAAGCTGATTTAACTTGCAAGTATAATTGGAAATACAAATTAAATTATTTATCAGTTAACTTTTAAGATATGTATGGTGTGATGTATACTGTGTGTTAAGGGGAAATAAGGTAAATTTAAAATTATTTATATAGAATCTGGGTTATCTGAAGAATTGCCCAGTGGCTTCATGTGCCCCCCCCCCATTGTTAGCAAAGACAACTACTCTTTGTTTTCAAATTGTATCCACAGAAGCCTTCTCCAGCTTGGTGCCAAGCCAAACGTATCCCACCAAACATATCCCATATGTAAGGCAGCTCACTAACACTCCACTAATTTGTTTTTGCTGATTTCCTTCCTCTCCAAGCAGAAATTGCTGTTTTCCTCCAATTCCACATAGAAATTGTTGTCAGGCAGGTATCAAACTCCAGTGCTTGGTGGGTGGGATTAGTTAGGTTCAGTATATCACAAGGTATAAAGGAACTACCTTCTCCATGTTGGTATCCTGCAAATGCTTTAGACCACAACTCCCAGCATTCTTGCCCATTTGCTATATTGACTGGGGCTAACAGGAATTCCAAAAATGAGTAGAAAAACTATCTGGAGAGCACTACCACTTTTCCTTATTAACTACATCTTCAGGGTACAGGCAGACAATCCACATGCCCATATTGACAGTGTTCTTCCATCTCTGTTTTAGTCACCTACAAGGCTGTCGGCAATCAAATTTTAGGTTGCATGCCATTTGGATGATAGTGGAAGGTGCTGCTCTGAGGACATGTCCATACCAGCAGAGCTGGCTTTCTCTCATCTTCTCTGTTATTGATACCACACCTAGTTGCTGTCAGGTAATATCATTTATGAAGTGGTTGGTATCCATAGAGCATACACATTTCCATGGCATGGGGGCGGCTCTCTATGCCCAAAGTTGCTGCCCAGCACTCGGTGCCATACAGTGCAACAGGGCAGACATCCTGTAAATCTTGGATTTGAGATGGACTGGCATTTGTCCAGTCCATGTCACCATCACATTCAGGCCACATTCACCCTTGCTTGCATATCACCACTGATGCCACCATCCCCTTGGAGATGGTAGCCAAGATACCAGATATCCACCTTGAGCTTTTTATTTAAAAAATTTGGAATATTCCATGGGTGGTAACAGTCTCTACATACTCAGTTTTCTTGATGGTTAGGTGGAGTACAACATGATTGAGATGGTCATCCCATGTCTGAACTTGACAATGCAATTCATTTCTAGTGGTACCGTGGTAGCAAGTATGACATAATTGGCGTAGTAGAGCATGGTCCAGGGAGCATTTTGCTGCAGGTCTTGTGTGATGGTGACTATTGCTAGTCAGATGTCTTCTCCAGGTCTAGGAATGCCAAGTGCAATGGCTGGGTCTTCTCTTTCCACCACTGGTGTAGGCAATGAGATCTTTTACATGTTTATTGAAAATCATGTTGCAGATCATGAGATCCTTTGCTTCTGTGAAGTCAATGACTTCTAATCCATCTTTATTGTGGTTTCCATAACCTTGGTTCCCATGGCACTGGAGTCCATCCTGGATGCTTCCCATGTGGCCTTTAAAGTTGCCACAAAGGAGTAGCAGGTCTTCTTCAGGACAGGCAGATATTTTGGCCTGCAGTTCATTCTAGAATTGATCCATGGTGTCTTCTTCAAGTCCTTCTTTGTGGAGCATAGGCAGAAAACACCTGCAGGGTCAGGAAAATGAAGTTGCTGGAACTGCTCCTTAAGCAAGAACAGTCTCACTGCACAGCCAGTGGTGAGGGGCTTTGCAGCCACCTCAGTACTGGCCGGCTGCTGACTTTGTTCTTGCAAGGCAGGGGGTGAGCGGAGGGAAAGCTCCAGCATCTACATTTTCATTGCATGTTAATTGTGGAACTGCAACCCTGAACCCCACAGAGGTAGTCAAAGGGGGAGCCTCTTAATGCCAGCTGGCAGCTGCTTTAGGTGTTGCAATCAATGCAAGGAATCAGATTCAGACCAGTTTTCATATAATCTACAATAAAAAGCTTGTTGAGGGTTATCTGAAAGCTGTTCCTGCCTATGCAATAATGTGTAATGAAATCAGTAATGAAATCTTGGCCGAAAGGAGTGGTCCTAAAAGGCTGGGATGGATGGTCTGTTCTTGTATGAATTTGCTCCTTCACCAAGATCACTTGATTAGACTTTTAGACATTTGGGACACGGGGATGGGGGTGGGGTTCCTATTAGATGAACCTAAGGCAGGGGTCCTCAACCTAAGGCCCCGGGGCCGGATGCGGCCCCCCAAGGTCCTGAATCCGGCCCCTGGGACCAATTGCAACCCCCCCACCTACCCCCTCTTTTGTGAGCAAGCAAGCCTCCGCAGCTGCTTTTGGAGTGGGATCCGGCCCCCAGTGGTGTCTGGGTGGTGGTGGACCGGCCCGCTGGTTGAAAACTTTGAGGACCCCTGACCTAAGGTGTGGAATTCCTTGCCAAAGAAGATTGTCTTGCCTCCTTCCATGATGTTTTTTTTCCCTTTGCCAGCTCATAATGCCTCTATTATTCAGACAGGGCACTGACCTA
This sequence comes from Phrynocephalus guinanensis, assembly GCA_037367245.1. Taxonomy (NCBI): domain Eukaryota; kingdom Metazoa; phylum Chordata; class Lepidosauria; order Squamata; family Agamidae; genus Phrynocephalus; species Phrynocephalus guinanensis. Next base: position 101,518,031 of record CM074733.1, on the reverse strand, counting down.
ACTTGGTGATCAAATGTTGCACTCCTGAATTTTATAGAACTCTTGTCTCCTTTCCTTTCTCCTGTTAAGATGTTTACACTTTTAATTAGCTGGCACTGTTTTTACATTGTATACGATGCGCTCCCTTGCAGCTTTATTGGAACAGAAAAGTGGGTATCAATGTCCTTAATTAATAAAAGTATTGATAAAATTAATATTGTGTGGCTTGTACTTTATATTCAGCAGAGCACCTGCGTAGAATGGCCATTCCAATTATTTTGTAAAATGTTCAGAAAATAATAAAACAGGCTATCCAACACCACCCATGAGTCAAACTTAGATGCGTCCAGCCTCATCCTGAACCGCCGACCCCTTCCTCTCCCCGCTTCTCTCTTCAAACCCGCGCGGTTTTGGAGTCCTTCCCGCGAGAATCCCCGAACCCGCCCGTCGCGTGTCCTCGTTGCCAAGGAGACCGAGGTCGCTTGGGCAGGTTCTGCGCTCCGGATTGCCCGGAGAAGTTCGGATCGAATGGGGGAAGCGGAGCCGCCCAGCGCGGGCGCACGACGGACCCCAGGAGGAGGAGGAGGAGGAGGAGGAGGCGCGAGGGGAAGCGGCAGCAGTTCCCGCGCGGGGTCCGCCGGCTTCAGGCGCACCGACATGACCGGCAGCGCCCCGCTGTTGCTCCCGCCCGCCAGCCGGGAGCCTTCGCTCGAAGGGGAGGTACAGGACACACGCACGCACGCACGCACTTACACACACACGCACACACACACGTAGTTGGGAGTGGGGAGGCTTTCACACACACACAGGGGTAGCTGGGAGTGGGGAGGCTTTCTCTCTCTCTCTCTCTCTCTCTCTCTCTCTCTCTCTCTCTCACACACACACACACACACACACACACACACACACACACACACACACACGGGTAGCTGGGAGTGGGGAAGGTTTTTTTTCTCTCTCTCTCTCGCTCTCACACACACACACACAGACATGGGTAGCTGGGGGTGGGGAGGCTTTCACACACACACACACACACACACACACACACACACACATGGGTAGCTGGGGTGGGGAGGCTTTCACACACACACACACACACACACACACACACACACACACACACACACACACACACACACACACGTAGCTGGGGGTTGGGAGGCTTTCTCTGGGAGGCTCATGCCCAGAACAAGGTTTTTCTATTGGAAACCAAGTGGAGGGCATCCTGTCGGTGCTTGGTTCCGTTGGGATAGGAATGGTGGTTGATTTCGGTAGCTTTCCAGTGGAGCAAGCCCATCATAGGATGCCACGGCAGTGTTCATGAAGCATTGCTTGTCTCCTCCCCACGGATTCTGGCGGATAAAAGCTGCATCTGATAAACTTTCTCTGGCACACATTGCCCCCCCAGGTCGGAATGATAGGCGAGACAAGGAGCTGGGTTGCCACTGCGGGCCACGCTTTATTCATGTTCTACTACATTTAATAATCCATGCGGGGGCTGCATCTGTGCGGGGAACCCTTGGCCCTGGGGTGTTGAACTTGACCCCGCCCAAGGGCATTATCGGATATGGGCGAGCCCCCGGTCCCCAGGGGTTCCGTTCAAATGCGGCTCCCCCCGGGCCGACCAAGCTAACCTTCCCCACGGGAGCAGGGTGCCGTCTTCTGGCGGCCCCTGCTCTGCTTGGGTTTGAAATGCCCCTTCGCTCCAGTCGCTGTGATCTCAGGGTCGGCAGCGCCTGGGGGTCAGAGGCCTGTTGGCCAGCATTTGGGGCTCACCTAATGCCAAGTTCCCCGCACTACCCGCCACGGCCATGGCCAAGCTCAGCTATGGCCAAGCCTCCCCTCCAGGCCCTTCGAGGGCCGCCAGCAGCCCCCTATGCAGGTCGTCCAAAAACAGCTGCATGCCCATCTCGGAGAGATGTACTCCATCCGCACGAAAGAGCTCCGGCCTGTTGGGCGTGATATCCGGGTGGCCTATGACCCCACCTCGGCCCTTGCGAATGGCCCTGGCGACCTCCTGGTTCACACCCCGGCGCGCTCGATTGATGCCCGCCACCCAGGCCCTCCTGGGTATGATAGTAGACCACAAGACCCGCACAGCTGGGAACCGCTGGTGCCACAGCTGCAAATCGGCAAGGATGGCCAGGATGAGATCCTTTCCTGGCCTGCGACCTAGGTCGTTCCCTCCAGCATGAATGACGAGGATATCCGGAGGGCGCCCCTGCGCCAACTGCACCGCGGTTGGCAACACCTGGCTCCACCGCATGCCGCGATATCCCCTCCACTCCAGCGTAGCGACCTCGCTCAGCCCCAGATGCTGCCCCCAGCTGGACTGAGCCGCATGCTTCGCCGCCCAATATATGAAGCTGTGACCAACGATCATCACTCTGGCTCTGCTGCGCCGGGCACCAATGCCTGCACAAAGGGAACACACAGAAAACAAAGCGGAAGACAGGAGGGGGGAAGGCCAGAGGAAGGAGTGCCGCAGCCCGAATGGTGGCCTTAGCACTTGTGTAGTGGGCGGATGTACGACAGGTAGCGCCGCGACGCCCAGCGGCCAATACGCTTGATGTCAGCTGGTTGATAACCCAGGTCAGCCGCCGTCGAGGCTGCCCCTATGCGGAAAGAGTGAGTTCCAAAGCGTAAATGGCCCACCCCTACCCTGTCCAGTGCCAGGGAAGTCACCTTCCAAAACTGATATTTCGTCAGGGGGGACCCATCCTGGTGGCGGAATAGGAAGCCCCCATCCCGCCCCCGCATCTGCATGTACTGACGCACAGCCCTGACTGGGCATATTGCACTGAGTGAACAGGGACTAAGGGTAATGCGTACTCCCCTGCCCGCCTGATCTGTCTTGGATCGCCTGATCCGCAGCACCAGCGAATCCTCCTCCCAAGCCAGATCGTCTGCCTGCAAGGCTCGACAGAGTGCGTCACCCTTGCTGGATGCCACCAACTCCGATATCCGGAGGGCGGCGAAAAAGGCCACTAAGGCCGCTGTACGGAAGAGGTGGGCCTCATAGTTATCATGGCACACCTGAGCCCACACAGAATCTAGGCGTAGGAGAAGGTTGGGTGACAATGGTGCCCTGTTGTCGGGCCTAGCTCCGCGCTCCCTGGCCCAGCCCTCGACCATCTTCCTCACTCTGGGATCGCGGGTGGAGTCCATACACCCCTGGGTTTTGGCGTGGAAGGACAGGGCCGCCAATTTATTCTGGAGAGAGCTGGGAGCCAGCCCCTTTCTATATTGCATGACCAGGAACTGCTGAATGTGTTCCACCGGTGCTGGCCACAAGGGTGGTAGGCCCGCCCCTACCCTAAAAGTATTGAATCCCTTTATATCGGACAGGTAACCCTTCCTGGTGCGTGCCGACAGAGAGAGGCCTATGGCGCGCTCGGCTTCACCTCTCCAATCGTCCACATGTCCTCTGGCAGCTTCATCGGGTACTTGGCAGCCCCAGGGGCTAGCTCCCTGAATCGCTCGATCTGTTGGCGGGAAAGGGCGTCGGCTAAGGCATTGTCCGTGGATGCAACATACTTGGCATGCACCAGGATGTTGTACTTAAGCGTTACTAAGACAAATGCCCTGACCAGGTTCATAACCCTTGCAGTCCTGGCTGTGAGCGTGTTAATGATGTGTACGACAGCTTGATTGTCACACCAGAACCTTACCGTGGAATTAGCCCAAGTCCCAGCCCAGAGGCGCAATGCCCCCAATATGGGAAATAGCTCCAAAAAGGTAAGATCACGGGTTACACCCTGTTTATGCCATGCCTCGGGCCACTGACCGCAGCACCACTGGCCCCTAAAGTAAATTCCATATCCCCGTGAGCCAGCTGCATCCGTCTCGACCTGAAAGTCGGCTCCCAAGCGCAGCTCGGTGCGCCAGAATGAGACCCCATTAAAGTCGTCCAGAAACTGCCGCCACAGTTGTATGTCAGCACGCATGCCTGCCGTCACTCTGGCCCTGTGGAAGGGGCGGGTTAGGCCCTGGGTGGCTGCACAAAGGCGCCGCAAAAATGCCCTCCCTGGTGCCACCACCTTGCATGCGAAATTCAAATGGCCAATTATGACCTGCAGCTCCCTGAGTGTTACCTTCCTACGGCCGGCCAAAGCCTTCAGGCGGGCCCGCAAGTCGTTCAGCTTATCCGGTGGAAGCCGAGATGCCTGCTTCCAAGTATCCAGTTCCACCCCCAGATATGTGAGGACTGTTGTAGGACCCTCCGTCTTGTCCTCTGCTAAGGGCAGCCCCAATTCCCGCGCCAGGGCCTGAAAGGTGTCCAGCAGGCGCCGGCACTGCCCAGACTGGCGGGGCCCACAAAATATAAAGTCATCTAAATAATGGGCTGTTGCGCGCGAACGCGCAACGGACCTAAGCTTCCACTCCATGAATGTGCTGAACCTCTCAAAGGCTGCGCACGATATGGAGCAGCCGAACGGCAGGGCCCGGTCGACATAATAGGCGCCTTCAAAGTGGAATCCCAGGAGATCAAAGTCATCTGGGTGCACGGGAAGGAGGCGGAAGGCTGACTTGATATCGCATTTAGCCATCTCAGCCCCAGCCCCGCAGGCCCTGACAGTGCGCACAGCAGCATCAAATGAAGTGTAGTGAACTGTGCATAGATCTCGGGGAATGGCATCATTAACTGAGTGGCCCTCCGGGAAGGACAGGTGATGAATGAGGCGGTATTCCCCCGGTGTCTTTTTAGGGACCAATCCCAGTGGGGACACTCTGAGATTAGGTAAAGGCGGGGATCGAAAGGGCCCCAGGACTCTCCCAGCGGCAACCTCTTTACCAATTTGTGCCCTGGCAACCGCCTCGTTGCCAATGATGGATTTCAGATTGCGGGCCATCGTGGCCTGCCAGATCCCCTGCGCGGGGATCCTAAACCCCTCCCGGAAGCCGTCCCACAAAATCCTGGCTGCCTCTCTGTCCGGGTATTGCTGCAGCCACCGGGAGAGGACCTGCAATTTAATTGGGCTGGGTCCCCTTGGGAGGGGCGGATGGGGAGGCACCTTGTTTCCTTCCATTACCTCCATCCCTTCCCCCCCCTCTTTGCCCCCTGCCCTTGTTGCAGGTGCTGGATCCATGGGGGCCTGCGCATAAGGCGCACTCATGCTTGTACTTGCAGGCTCGCCTGGTGCAGGAAGACTGGTTGAAGTCCCAGCAAGTTGCGCGGGGTTGAACCGCCTGGCCCGCATTGCTGCGGGCACTAGCAACCTGTGGAGCACGCCGAATGAGGAGGCCACTATCAAAGCGTTCTCCTTGTATGGGGCGAGCAGGACACATGGTGTCAAGCCATAAGGAGGAAAGGGGTTCATCCCACCTGAGCTGCGGGTTATTGGCCGCTTTTTTTCGGAACTGATCATCATACTGAAGCCAAATTGACCCTGGGTAGTCAGTGTATGCTTTGTATATCAGGAAAAGGTAGTGGGCCAACTCGGGCCCCCTATGGGGCTGCTCCTTCATTATCACATACATGTAAATCACATATCCCGGCAGCCAGTGGGCCCATGTGCGGTCTGGCCTGCGCCGGCGTCTCCTCTCCCTGTCTTGTTCATCTTCCTTCTCCCCCTCCCGCAGCTCCACCTTGGTGTTGTGGAGTGAAAAAATGTCCACAAAACCCCCCCGCAAAATGCGTTCTCTAGTGGAAGGAGCCAGGTAATCGCCCAGAGGAGAGGCGGGGTCGCTATAGGGTATCGCATGCAGGGGGACCCGCCGGGTGCCAGCCGCAGCCGCCGTTGGCGGTGTGCTGCTGCTGAATTCCCTAGCCGTGCCCAAGGTGGTAGCTGAGGGCAGTCCCGAGGTAGTAGCTAAGGCCTGGCCTGCGGTGGTAGCTGTGGGCTGGTCAGAGTTAGGAGCATCCTTCCCCCTGCCTGCTGAAGAGTCCTTTGCAGGTTCCCTCCGGCATTGGCCCGCCAGCATCGGCACGGGCTGGCCCCACCAGGGGTGGGCGCCCCACCCAAACGGAGGGGGAGGGGGCTGCCATGGGTGCCAGGGGCCCCAGCCAGGGGAGGATGTGTGTGCGATCGAGGCGTCCGGCTCTCTAGATGTCCCCACCCAAGGCCAGTGACCTAAAGGCTGGGGCTGGGCTAGTGCTGGAGCCGCTGCCGGTGTGTTAGTCGGCCAGGGCCAGACCACCCTTGGTGCAGTTGCGTCTGGTGCAGGAGTGGGCTCACCTGTGATCTGTGTAGAGGGGCCAGGCTCCCCCGGGTCGAAGCCCTGGTCGACGGCGGCCTCAGCTGTGCGCTGGTCCTCCTGGGCCTCGGCTGTGTCCTGGCCTTCCTGGTTCTGGGGAGCGTGCTCCTCCTGGCTGTGGTGAGGGTTCCACTGGGTGGCGACCTGGTCGTCGCGCTCAGCCTGCCGCTGCTGTTCCTGGTGTTGAGGCTGAGCGGCCACCAATTCACGAAGCTGGTTCTGCTGCCGCGACTGAGCCTCCAACCGGTCCTGAAGCTTGGAATACCGAACCAAGAGATCAGCCGCAATATCCCTAATCCTAGCGCGCTTACGAGCTCGCGAGGGACGCTGTGCTGCGCTGGGGGCAGTGGCCGCCCGCGTGGGGGCCGGCTCAGCAGTGCCCTGTGCTGCGTTGGGGGCAGTGGCCGCCCGCGCGGGGGCCGGCTCAGCAGTGCCCATGTGGGCAGGTCCCACTATCCCCCCAACAATGTTCTCTAGGCTACCCACACCGGAGGCTAGCTGCTCGATAATTTGTTCCGCCTCGTCCTCCGACCCCGACCCCCTGGGGGATAAGGTTCCCTGGTGCCGCTTGTTGGACTTAGCTGTGACCTTCCTAGGAGTCATTGCGAGACAATGTTGTGTACCCGGCTGGTGGTTTTTATCCGTTTGTTGGTTTGGGATTTTTTTTTAAAATTATTATTTTATTTTATATTTTATATTTCAATTTATATTTCCGATTAATTGTCGTTTATTTGTTTGTTTGTTTGCTTGCTTGCCTTAGCAATCCGTAATAAGTCTGCTGACTTGCCAGTGTAATGGTTTGAGGTAGTATGGGTTGGGTGTTTTAGCTGCTGTTGTTGACTTAAATGAATGATACCAGCCGTGATGCCGTATTGCTGCACAGTGCCACCTGGTGGCCAGGGGGAACCCGATGCCCGGGTGCCTCCCTGCCAGGCGCAGCTCACCCCCTCCCTGCCCCTCCCCCTGTATGGCCGTGCCAGGGGCCAATATCCGGTGGAGGTGTTGGGCCAGGGGCCAATATCCGGCGGAGGCGTTGGGCGCAAGGCGAAGGCTGGGGGGGGGGATGGAAGTAGCCGTGGGCCAGTAATCGGCTGCTGGCCCTAAGGGGGAGGGGTGTTCACTCGCACCACAAGGAGCCTTATCTCCGGGAATCCCCCGGGAAAAGGCAGGCGCGATGGCTCCTGCCCGGAAAGGTTAACGCAAGGAACCGCCCCTTGATGGCGAGCGGGCGAGCGGGCGAGGGATTCAGGAAGCAAGGGTAGGGGCTGGCCTTCTGAGAAGCAGAATGAGTGGGGGAGGGGACCGCCTTGTTGGGAAGCCTCCCAGTATCAAGCGAACATCCCCCACGCCTAGGTGGATTTCCTGCCCATCACCCCCGCCACTCGGCGACCTGCAGTCCTGGGAGCGTAGCTGTACCCACCACCCCCGCCCCCACCCCTGGAAAATGGGTGGAAGGTTGCTGGAGGGGTAGGAAAGGATGATAGATGGGTAGGGCGCTATTTGGGAGATAATTCGATAGCTAGGTAAATGCTGGCTGCCCTCCCTCCTCGGGGCCCGTCCCCAAACCGTGCGGGGCGCTGATGCGCTCCGCCCGATGCTCCTCTCGATGAGACCTGGACGCCACGTGGCCGGGGCCTCCGACAGCACTTTGCTGGGCGAAGGTCCGGCTGCTTTGCTGACCAGGTGAAAAGAGGCCGAGGAAGGGGAGGGGCTGGGTATAAAAGGGGGGGCACCCTGGGCCCAGCCCCCTCCCCATCTCGCGATGCCACGTTGGTCTCGCCCCATCCTCCGGGGGTGGGCAATGCAGCACCCGGGCCGGACAAGCCGTTGCCGGGGCAACCTAAAGGTGACCCTTCGGGTGTTGGAACTGCAACTTCCATCCATCACCTTCTGTTGCATAGGTTATAGAAGGAATCTGCAGTCCAACAGCATCTGGGGAGCCACAGATTGCCCGACCCTTTGCCAGAAGTTGAATCATGGCAACCGGACTTGTTTCCCTTGTGAGATGGAGACTGATGAAGCTCCTTGGATGAGTAGCAAACGGTTTCCACCTCACAACAAAAAGTCCAGTTGCTGGGATTAAACTCCTGGATAGCCTCACCTGGAAGACAGACTCTTCAGACATACTCAACACTTACTCATTTGCTGTGTTTGTATGCCACCTCTCTCCCACCAGAGTCCTCCGGTGTAGAGGACGAAATTTCACTAAGTGTAGCTTGTATTAAAAACTACACCAGCTGAACCTTCTTTATTTAAGCAGATATTTAAAGTAAAGAAAAAACCATCCTCTTCGTCTAAAGAAGGGCCTAGAATAGATAGAAGAATTTAGAAAAGAGAGGAAATCGGATTGTTTATGTGTTTTGTTAGATGCCCTAAGCACATCCGATCTCGCCTGATTTCAGAAGCTAAGCAGGGTCGGCAGTACTTGGATGGGAGACCACCAGGGAATACCACGTGCTGTAGGTGCCTTGAGTTGGAACTGGCAAACCACGCCAGTATTCCTGCCAAGAAAACTCCATGGACATGCAGTCACAAAGAGTCGGTCACAACTCTAATGACTCAACACACACACACAGCATTTTTATCCTGTATCTCAGCCAGCAAGACTGAGAGCGAGCAGCTTACATATAATTGAGAAAAACAAGATGTTATTCCCTGCCTGTAGGCTAAAATTTGTTAAATGGTACAAATGTGTTGCCTGGCACCCAAGAAAAAGGGGATGTGGGGGATAAAAGGAGTGTAGCAAGTAGTCTTGAGTGAAAGCTGTGCAGTGAAGCTGACAGGAAAAAAACTGATTAATTTGAAATACAGTGCTGGAAGAGAGCTTCCTAGGTAACTTGGACTGTCGGACAAACAAGTGGATCGTAGAACTTTTTCTGGAGGCAAAAATGATAACATCGAGGCTGCCTTGCTTTGGTCATATCATGAGTAGGCAAGATTCAGTGGAAAAGGCAAGGGGGCTGAGAAAAGTTGAAGGCAGCAAGAGTGGTGGAAGGGAGGCCAAATTTGAGGTGGGCTGACTACCCAATGGAAGCTCCCTAGTCTTGACTTTGGAGCAGCTGAGCAAGGCTATTGAGGATAATACGTTTTATAGGTGATGTTCACAAAGTTGTCATAAGTCAGAGGTGACTTGGCACACATAGTGATAGCAACATTTTGTTTAGCAGTCTTGGGTCCGCAAGCTGTCTAGACACATATAGTCTAGACCAGTGTTGGCGAACCCATGGCACGGGTGCCAAAGGTGGCACTCAGAGCCCTTTCTGTGGGCACCTGACATCACCCCTTTACAGCCACCTGTATTCAGGTTAAATTAACGGGTTTTGAATTGCAGTTTGGGCCCTTGATCTCTAAAAGGTTCACCCTCACTGCTCTAGACTGCATCCTTCTTCTGTGCTGTAGCTTCACATATGGCAGTCCTAATAATGCACCCAGATTGTATATTTACCCTCCCCCTGCGCCTTTGCAGGGTGTAATGAAGGCCCACTTTCTCTGTTATGAACCTACCCATTCACTTCAATAGAGACTGGACCATGCGAAGGCATCTAAAGAATACTGAGATTTCAGCACTTAAGTGGTGAGCGTCATTGTGAGAGAGGGATCCCTCAAGACAGCAGGAAGGAGAGTGGTCCATCTGGCAAGATAGAGGACGTCAAGAATGAGGACCAGAAAGTGGAACAAGCTGCAAGAAGGGATATGGGCGCGCGGGGAAAGCAAGTGATAGGATTAAAGGACATAACAGCTGGGGAAGGGGATAAAGAGTCGGAGGTCTTATGGGCAGTTGAAGAGATGGGGGGAAAAGGGGAGGAGTCTAGGTCGCGGGGCGCGAGAGAAACGGGGGAGGATTCGGACGGTTGTGAGCGTCGGTTGGTGTCAATTGGGACTCAGACGGAGGAGGGAGAGTTAGAGGAAGGCAAGACGAGAGTTCAGAGGATAGGAGAAAAAGAAATAACATGGGCTGTAACTGTTAAACCTCTCCGCTGGCCAGAAACCTCAGAAAGGTTTCAGAAATTATGGAGGAAGGACAGGAATGTCAATCCTCTAGCTCAGTGGGCGAAGCATCCATGTTGTGGAACCCGGTGTATGGGTCGAGGAGTGAATATCCATCATCTCCCATAAATGAACCGGAGTTAAGAAATAGACAATTCGAACTTAGCCTTCAAGAAAATGGTTTATTGTTCAATGTTACAAAAACTTGTTCAAAAGTTATTGTTAATGAAGATTCTCATGCCTACAGTAAGTTTGAAACTGTAAGAAATAAAAATCCTTTCGAAGTTAAAGATACAGATAATCCTTGTCCTCTGACTTTATTTGAATCTACGGCTCCAAATAACGAACCCTCACAAAGTGGCGCCCAATAAACCCTGCCCTCTGCCTGCCAACAGCAATGTTTGCACAACCAACATGATCCCTTACTATGCTGGTGAGACTTTAGAGACTCAGCAACCAATAGGATACTGGCCAGTATTTATTTTTTCTGTGGTGCCTCCTCATTGTTGTGGCACTCTTCTGAGTTGTTTGCTTGGTCCCTTTGCTGTCTTTTTGGTACCAGATGAAGAACACATTATTTTTAAGGCTTGTTTGTGGTTTCTTCTGGCTGTTCCCACGTGCCACTTGTCACTTCATGATCTTAAAATAGGGAGGGGAGAGAGGGATAAATCTGATAATACTTTATCCAGAAATACAGTACAGTATAGGGCAAGGCCATCGGTAGGTCCATGTTTTTCCATATGGCTCAAGCCATGCCATACCATGTTAAAGGAATCTTATCTAACCAGTTGCCCTCCGGATGTGTTGGAAAATATTATTTTTATTACATTTGCCAACCTAAGGCCTGTAACTTGCAAATTGCAGCAAGTTGCAGAGTTACCATAAGCCTGTCCAACCACACAAGTCACGTGACTCAATGTGCAGTAGGAGATGCCTAAACTGACTTCCTGACTTGCAGCAATTTGCCCCCGAAAGTTAACACTGATGGAATTACAGTGACTGGCATAATAAATAGGAATTTAACCAATATAGTGATGGTTTGGATAAGGGTCACATTTTCTCTGTAGCCATGACACAGATTCAGAAAGTTAGATCACATGTTGCGTTGAACTCACCCATGCGAAAAGTGTGACATGACTTTTATTATAAACTGTAGAAAATGGCTGTTGCTCAGTTCTGTGTTTTGCCAAGTTGCACGTTACCACCGATATGAAGATGACTGAGCATAAATTTTGAAGGGATTCAAAGGGCCATCTAATCCAAGCAAGGTTCCCTCTAAGGTGCATGCACAACATTGCATGTGCATGCACACTTCTGTACAGGGCTTTTCTACTCCTGCACACCTGTGGCAACCATTTTGTTTGAGTCATGATGGAACCCGCACAGGAGGAGGTTTTTTTTAACTTTTTGTGTGAACCGCCCCGAGTTCCCCTTGGGAAATGGAAGCGGTATACAAGCGCAAAAATAAATAAATAAATAAATAAATAAATAAATAAATAAATAAATAAATAAATAAATAAATAAGCACAGAACAGAGCCCCAGGTGGTGGAAACAAAAATTAGAGGGCATGCTGGACCCAACCCATTGTCAATGCAGGGATCCAAAGCTAAAGCAGCTCAAACAAATGCCATTGGGCATCCAAACTCTGTTTTAAAAGGAAAAAATTACCCAGCACTTTTCAGTGTACTCCGCTTTAGTGTTGAATAGCTCTTGCCATTAGGAAATGCTTCCCAATAATTGGTTGGAATCTTCTTGCGTATAATTTGAATCTGTTGGTTTTGTTCCTGCTCTCCGTTTCCATGTGGTCAGTAGAGCAAAGCAGAAACAAAGGAAACCAGATGGAAACCCTTAGCACAGGGGTCCTCAACCTAAGGCCCGGGGGCCGGATGCGGCCCCCAGGGTCCTGAATCAGGCCCCCAGGACCAATTGCAGACCCCCCCCCACCTACCCCAGGCTTTGCAAGCAAGCCAGCCTCCGCAGCTGCTTCTATTGCTGAGGTGGGCTATGTCGCTTCCCCCACTCCCTCCACCCACCGCCCAGATGATCAGCATGCTAGCTAGTGGGACAGTTCAAAGTGGGAGGGCCACGGCAAGGTCTCCCGCTCCCCCCCCACCCGCCGCCCAGAGAGGCACCAAATGCAGCCAAGCGGGGCAATTTAAGATGTCGGCCTTTTGGGGGGGCTGTGTTCCGGCCCCCAGTGGTGTCTGGGGGTAGCGGACCGGCCCGCTGTTTGAAAACTTTGAGGACCCCTGCCTTAGCATAACCAAATGTGCACAGAGACATGGAGTCACAAGCTGTGAAAAGAATTGGATTTATTCATTATAGGTTTTAGTGAATAATATGAATAAATTTATTAATAATTTGTTTATAATGACTAATTAACCCATATAATAGTTAATAACTCTATAATAGTTAATAACTTTTTGCTTCTTCCATCAAACGGCTTGGGTCTGGAAGAGGAGGAGGAGAGAAGAGTGAGTTACAGCTTGATAGGTTGGAGGGGATGTCAGTCAATGGCATCGGAGGCAGTGATTGGCTGAGGGTGCCTGTAGAGGGAAGTTCTCTATGGCACTTGCAGCAGTGGCCTGCCAAAGGGGGCTTGTAGCCTCTTCCAAGCAGGGCAAGGGGTCACCACTGTATTCAGGGCCGGCGCTAGGTTTTTTTGCGCCCTAGGTGAGGGGCGGGGAGTGGGGGGCAGGGCAGGGGGCGGCGGGTGGACGGCGGTGGCAGGGGGCGGCGGATAGCGGGGGACGGCGATGGCCTCGGGGGTGGGTGGTGATGGGCGCGGGGGCGGCGGGCAGATGGCGATGGGCGGTGGGGGGACAGACGGCGATGGCCAGCGGCAGAGGGGGGCGGCGGGGGGGCGGCAGGCTGGCCAGTGCCCCCTCTCCATTTTGGCGCCCTAGGCAACTGCCTAGTTTGCCTTAATGGACGCGCCGGCCCTGACTGTATTAAAGGGTCGCGGCATTGCGAAGGTTGAGAACCACTGGGTTAGTGCAAGGATGCCATTGGAGATACGCAGGAGCCAAAACAAATGCAGAGTCGGGGAGTGAGTCAGTTGTACTTCACCTGCATTCCGAAAAAGCCTTGTTGGAACCCATTACTAACATGTATCCCTCATCCTATTTAAAGTAACTCCTCCACCCCCCAATCCAAAGATAGCCGTGAAGCAGTCAGGAAAAAACAAATGTGGTCCTTCAGCTTAATCAGTTATTACAAATTCAAGTCAGGGGAACTTTTCTTATCTCTCCAGTGGTGAAGCTGTTAGTGGGAGCCAGGAGAGTATATTTTCTAAAGGTATATGCCAAATTTCCCTATGCAGGGTGGCATGGCCAAGCTGACGGGGGATGCTGGGAGTTGTAGTCTGTCTCATCTGGAAAATGGAAAATTGGGAAAGGCTGGCCTAGGCAATACAGACTTTTTTATCCTGAGAAGACGACTGAGGTAGGAGGAAGTGCTTTTCTGGCCCCACTTGATTTCTGTTTGTTGTGGCTTCCTTCATTCACACTGATCAGCCAAACCCTAAAACAATGACAGACGAAATGCATAGCATTGGTTTTGTCATTACAATGGCACCCATCAGTGTGTGTGTTATATCAGGCAAGGAGTGTTGGAAGCAGGAAATGCGGGTAAGTGAAAATATCTGAGGGCCACATAGTCATGGCTAGATGTCTGGGTCAGAGCATTTCCAAAATGGCAAATCTTGTGAGCTGTTTCACAGTATATAGTGGTCCATGGAGGAAGGCCAACTGGTGAACTGGCAACAGGGTTACAGGCTCCCAAGTCTCAATGGTGCTTGTGGGCAGCTAGGGCTAGCCTTTCTATTCTAGTCACACAGAAGCTATTGTAGCTCAAATTGCAGAAAAACAATGCGGGCCTTGATAGAAGGGTATCGGAACACACAATACATCACAGTGTGCTTTGTATGGGGTAGCATAGCTGCAGACTGGTTAGAGTGCCCGTGATTACCCACCCACCACTAAATCACCCATAATGCAGACATGAGCATCAGAATTGGACCATAGACCAATGGAAGAAGGTTACCTTGTCTGAAGAATCACATTTCTTTTAAGTCAAGTGGATGGCCATGTGTGTGCGTGTTGCTTAGCTGGGGAAGAGGTGGTGGCAGAATGCATTCTGGGAAGAAGGCCAGCTGGCAGAGTCAACATTATGCTCTGGGTAATACAGTATTGGGCTGGGAAACCTTGGGTCATGGCACTTGTGTGGATGTGGTTTGGATTTGTATCATCTACAGGATTTAGAGATTGTTGCAGATTGTGTACACTCCTTAATGACAATAATGTTCCCTGATGGCAGTGGCTTTGTCCAGCAGGATAATGCACTGTCCCACACTGCTAAAATTGTTCAGGAATAGTTTGAGGTACATGACAAAGAATTCAAGCTGTTCCCTTGGCTTCTAAATTCCTCAGATCTTAATCCAACTAAGCATCTATAGATGTACTGGAACATCAAATCATATCCATGGAGGTTGCACCTTGCAACTTGCAAGACTTAAAGGATCTACTGTTAATGTCTCGGTGCCAGATATCACAGGACACGTTCCAGTCTTGTGTTAGGCAGGTAGTTTTAATGTTGTGGTTGATCTGTATTCTGCTTAGTCAAAGAATTGTATTTACCACCAGGGCAGCCTTTACAATTGAGAAGAGAAGAAATGGCTGCCTCAGATGGCAGATTCTGGTTGTCAACACACTCAGGTGTGTAAATGATTAATATCATATGTTTAGTGCCATGGAGAAGAGTAGGTAAGATTTTCTGCCCTTGGAGCAAAATAACCTAACTGGCATTGAGTGTAGTGCACAATGGATTGTCGTTTCCTCCCTTGCTTTAGGCAGCAAAGTGTCTCAGGCCAGCTGTAACCACTAGTAGAAGGAATGGAGGCAACAGGAGGGAAGGAACTTCTAAAAGGATTGCCTGTGTCACTTCTCAAGGTCACCTTGGAGATCAATCAATTTGACAATGTTTCATTTCTTAGCGTTCTTAGTTTCAGCAGCTGTGGTGCCTTGTATGATGTTATAAAGCACGCCATCCCCCACCCAATTATATTTAGGTACAGCTTGATTATTAAAGCTTATCTTTCCTAATTCAAGGACTGAACTGTTTCTTGTTAGATGCAGGAAAAGGGAGTAGATTCATCCAAGGTTTTCTTTTCAGTTCCTTATCTTTCATCCAGCTCATGGCTTTGATCTGAAGTTCAGAGAAATGCAAGAAGATTGCTGTTCAGTTTTCTCATAGGGCCCTTCCAGATGATGGGACAAGAAGAAAACAAGGATTTTATATATAGCACTGCATTTGCTGTACGGCACGTGTAGCATTTGTGGTGCAATGTCGAACCTTCACACAAAGTATGGAGAGGAATTGCTCCCTTGCACACGGGAGCAGCTTTCTTGTCAGAAAAAGTGCACAGTAAACTCGTATCTTAAATTATGCTATTTTTTCTAATTTTTCCTTCAGAACCTTGTCAAGGTTCTGGTAATACAACAATATGTCCTCGGTGACTGCCAATTCCCTAGATTAGGATAGCAATATTTTTGGAATATAGGGAAAGAACAGAGTGTGCATGTATAGTAGAGAAGGGTCTAAGGGTACTTTAGTACTTTTTTTAAAAAAAAGTGAAAGCAAAAGAGGATTTGCTTTAGTTACATTAATTTGGCTTACTTAAGCACTAAACCCCACAGCATCCGTAGATACAAGGAGACAGATACTACACATCTGATGGAGCCAAATGTGTGGAAAGTTACTCTATTGATAACTAAGACGATAGACATCTTCAAATATTTGAAGGACTGTAATGCCGAAGATGGAGCAAGCTTGTTTCTTCCCGCTGCAGAGGGTTGGTCTTGAATTAATGGATTTAAATTAAAGGAGAGCAGACTTCAGCTCAACATTAGGTGGAACTTTCTACCAGTGAAAGCTGTTCAACATTGGGATGGACTGCCTGGTAGGGGTCGTGGGATTCTGCAGTACTTCAGATGTTCAAACAGGTGGTTTAGGTAGGGTTATTTCTGCTTTCTTAGTTACACATGCTGTCCCTTCCAGCCACCAATCCTCTATGATTCTTATATGATTCTGTAGCAAGGGGCAGGCAGTTATGGCCTAAATATATATAGCTGACTACACTGCCACCTGTCACCAATGTTTATGCGTGCTAGGACTAATGGAAGTTGCAAATCAAAAATATCTGGTGGACTATAGTCTTTTCCTCTACTCTCCTACAAACAGTGCTCCCTTATACACATGTTCTCCAGGATGATTCAGGCCCTTTTATGACTTATGACTTATTATGTTGTTTGAAAGCAGCTTCTGTATCAGAAGCTCCCAGTATTGTGATGATTTTGTATAGTAATTCTCTATAGACATTTAGGCTCTAATGCTATGCAGATGTACCTCAGGGTAAGCTCATTTATTTACACTCGGCAGTTACACTCAGAGTACACATGCAGGGCATTGTACTGTCATTGACTCTCTTTCCATTTGTTTCTTCCTATGTAGATAATAATCAGCAGTTATATTTGACTGAGAGATCAGTCAGGAAACAACAAAGTGAAGTCCATCGATTTTCTCAACTTCCTCAGTTTAACAAAATGATTTTTTAAAAATGTGTTTGATTATAAAAACACTTCCACGTTGCTTTTCAAGGCTTTAGCTATCACTTACGGTACATGGGGTGATTAAGGGTGAGGCTTATGAGATCTACTGTTGTTGTTTTCCTGGAGCCCTGAGATCTACCATCTGGAGGCAGATGGAAAATACATATATTTAAAATTAAATAAGTCTGGGGCTAGGATATTATTCTGAGTGTCAGAACTAGGTGGAGCTGCAGTCCTTTTGAAGATATGTTCACACCTGAGTATGCTGCTCCCCCATCACAAATACACACTGCATTTTTCATTTATGTAATAAAATTGGGAGGTGAAGGATTGAGTATTTTGTTTTTGCTCTTGTTAAACAGCTGGGAGTCAAGAAGCCTTGTTCTACCTGCTGCCAATCCCTGGTTTACAGCACACTAAATCATTTTCAAATGCAAAACATAAACAGCCAGATCAAATCCCAGGAGGATTTTAAAAATTACTGTTTGCCTAAAATCTATCTGTATGCTGGCAGTAGATTTCCTAGATCAATAGGACATTGGGGTTAAAGTTTCTTGGGACTCCATCCCACCCTACAAGTCCATGATTGTACTGTATTTAGTTCATGCTCATTTATTTGAGAAAGAAATTCATGAATGGGTGGGTGGGGGCTACTACAGAGAAGGCTCAGCTTAGAGTATCTACCACCCAAATTTCGTTAGATAACAAATTGAAAAAACAGTGAAGATAATAACCAAGAGGGTTTCATATGGGAAAAGATAATATGTTGTATCTGAGTTTCCCAGATACCACTTACCTTTTTCAGGTTCCCCTCTCCTGCAATTGCATTATTTTGCAATAAATATATAGATAAAATTACATAAGAACATAAGAAGAGCCATGCTGGATCAGGCCAAAGGCCCATCTAGTCCAGCTTCCTGTATCTCACAGTGGCCCCACCAGATGCGTCTGGGAGCGCACGAGACTAGATATCTGTCTCCTGATACCACTCCCCTGCATCTGGTCCTTGAGGTACCCCCATGGTTTGTAACCTGTGATGGACCTTTCCTCCAGGAATCTGTCCAATCCCCTTTTGAAGGAATCCAGGCCAGATGCCATCACCGCATCCTGTGGCAGGGAGTTCCACAGACTAACAACACACTGGGTAAAAAAATATTTTTTTTTCTGTTCTTACTCTCCCAGCCCTCAATTTGTCTCTTTGATTCCCCATTTGTTGCTTCTGGGTAGGAAGTGGGGCAAGAGTAGATATTACTAGGGTAACAAAATATCAAGAACCCTTGATTTGTTTTTTCTTTTGTTTTGTTTTTAAGAGTGAGGGCAAAGAAGTGATATTTCATTCTTTCAGTGGATATGGCCTCTGCTGTAGTTGGAGAAGGAATTGGTCTGCCTGTCTTGCTCGATCTTGTTGCATTGTTGTGGTGTTTTTTATTTTGCTGCAGGGGGCTGAAGAGGAAAGGGAGAGTGGGTTGATTTTCTGATACAGAATTATCATAGTGGCCAACCTGAAGGTGTATCAGAATACTAATGTTTTCATTAACAACCCATGCTGTCTATTAAATTCTGAAACACACACATTTTCTCTTTCTCCTTTACAAACACACACAACTGAAAATACCAAATGTACTTGGGACTGACACAGAACCAATATACAAGCATTTTAGTGTGTGATAAAAGCATTTTCCCCTGTAGGCATTCATGAATCAAATCCGTGTTTCAAGATCCACAGCCCAAGGCAATTTGCCTGACACAGGATTTTTCAGAGTTATGACTGTTTCTTGAAATGCATTCATCTCTCTTCATAAATTTGAGCTCTGCAGCTTTTGGTCTTCTGAGGACATTCAACTAAATGCCTCTTTGCAAACTTTTTAACCTGCTCACACTGCCAAATTGTGGAAATCAATTTCTTCATTTTTATTGAATATGTTGTTCCTTATCCTTTAATGAGATTTCTGTTATTCACTTGTTAGGCCCCAAAGAACAAAACAGATACATGGAGGATTACATATTTTAATAAACAACACAGAGGCCAAGAAGTTTTACTTTTTTTCTTTTTTTTTTTTCTTTTTGGCTGAATAGCTGGCAATGTGTAATCTGAATAAAAAATGGATCAAAGGTTAAAGCAGACAAGCACAAACTGATTTATAGATCTAACCTAGCAGAACATGTCAAAGTCTGTCTCAGTTTGCACATAGGCTAAAGGAGGCCAGCAGCTAAATATCCAAGGCAGAGCAAAATATCCAAAAGGCAGATACCAGATCTAAAATTATGTAAGACCTAGGAGATGGTTTTCCAAACTGGAGGAGATTTTAGGAGTCTGATAAGCTACATGCTGTAGAGGTTAGGCAATGCTAGACAGAGACCTGATGGACTTGTCTCCCCAAAATGTGAGTTTTTAAGGCTATGGTTTTGTTTTTGCTAAGTGCCCTCCTGCACAGCTTTCCACCCATCAGACATAACCCTGCCTGCCTGCTCTGTGTGGCCACTTCCTGGAGGCTTCTCTTTTTACTGCTTGACTGTGAAGCATCCATCAGGCTGGCCCAGATTACATGGCAGGTGGTATTTGTTAACTCTTAAGAAGCTGTACTGTCATAGACTAGGCTGCCTTCCTGTGCCTGCTATCCTGCAGATGTTTTGCACTGCAGCTCCCCACATTCCTGCCCATTGGCCATGTTGGGGGATGGATGGGCATTGAAGTCCCAAGCATCTGGATGTTATCGTGTTCACTAGGAAAACTAACTTCCCAATTGGAATGGAGACTACCTTGTTTGAGAAGTTGCTCTTTTTTTGACATAGAAGAAGTAATGCCTTATTATACAGCTAACACAGTTTATCAGAGGGTTTCCAGGGAAAAAAGTGTATTCATCATTACTGTCCATCAATTCATTTGGATTCTTTGCATCCAATTCAGTGCTGTCTTTGAGCATTCTCAGTGCAGTAAAATGAAAATTATACACCATAACATGAGATTTCCTATATAACACAAAAAAGTAGTGGTAATATTTGAGCAATGGTTTATGAGGAAAGTTATGATTATGACACACAAATGCTATAATCCTGTTTACACTTACTGATTCAGGGGTATTTATTTCTGAGTAAATATAGGAATCTGCTGCAAATGAAGGGAGTGGAGGCACTTTGAACACAAGGAAGCTGTGTTTTCAAGATGAGCTGGGTATGCAAACATGAAAGTTTCCTCTTTATCATAGACTCATAGAGTTGGAAGAGACCTCAAGGGCCATCCAGTCCAACCCCATTCCATGCAGGAACCCACCACCCCTCAAAGTACCCCTGACAGCTGGCCATCCAGCCTTTGCTAGAAAACCTCCAAAAGAGGCTCCACCAACCTCAGTGGCAGCATATTCTACTGCTGAACAGCTCCAACCGTCAGGAAGTTCTTCCTAATGTTCAAATGGCATCAAGACTTCCATTGAATTGGATGGGTTTCACTTCTGCCTATATTCTTAGCATGCTTTGATCATTGATATAAAATAGGGGATCAGGAAGGCTAGTTCAACCCCAACACACACACACACACACACACACACACACACACACACACACACACACACACACACACACACACACACACACACACACACACACACACACACACACACACACACACACACACACACACACACACTTATTAAAATTCAGCCAGAACTCAACAGGACATTCTGGGGCTCCAACTCTCGTGAGCTCCAGTCAGCCCGGTCAATGGCCATGTTGCCTGGGAGCTTTTGGGACTGCCTGTTTTGTACACTGTTTTACATACTTTGTTTTCACCTTCCTCAAAGCAACAGGCTGTACATGGCTAATATGATGGTGAGGGTGAGCTCTGCCAACACCAGGTGGTGCCTTTAGCACAGAGAACCGCTGGCCTGAGGTCCCTTCCAGAAGTCTGTTTCTAATAATAATACAACTGATATTTAAGCCTTTAACAGCCAGATAAGATTCAGCTCAAAAGAAACAAATTGGAGTAGCGGGAGTAGGGTTCAAATGAAAGATCCAAAGTTTTCCAAATATCCATGTGGTGGAGATGTGAATTGAGTTTGTTTTAACTACCACTGGAATAACTGTAGTTTATCCAGAGATAAGCACCACAGATTCCTGAGGTAGTTTGTAATAAGGGACATCATTTCTAAACAGACAGTGCCTTCTGCTCCTTATGTTGCTTTGTCTTTAGCAACAAGGAGATAGAGTGTATGAGGTCGTAGCTTTGAAAGACACAGATGAGTTTTATTGTTCATATAATACCTGATAATAAAATACTTAAAACTATGAAACATAAACATTTTCTTTAGTTCGTGCCCCAGGGTGGATGTGATTTAAATCAAATAGAGCCAAATAATGATTTTAAATTTCAAAAATCGTTTTTTTAAATTATGTAAACTTTTAAAAAAATCTATTTATACACACACGTGCACGACTACACCTGCATATATGTTCTCTAGCCTTCTAAGCAAGCCCACAAAATTTACGCGCTCACACATGTTTCTTTCCACCTTCCTAAGAAACTGGCAAATTTATGTGCAAAGTATTCGTGGTGGCTGCCGAGTATGGAAATGACAAATAATGATTCACAGGCTGCTTGCCCTCTTTGCAGGCTAGGCTTGAAAACATTGTCTTCAGCTAGCTGCCCAGAGTAACTGTACCAAGAAAGGGGTTTTCTTCCCCTGCATCTGGCACAGGAACCAAGCATGGACAGTGGCGCACTCACCTGGGCAGAATACCTTTGTCACCTGTGGTGAACAGGCGAGTTGTTAAACACAAAACTGGTGCAACAATACTGGATTGGATATTGCAGTGCTCGTGCAAAGCTCATGGTGTTTCCGTAACCTTTATTGTCGTTATGTTCTGTCAAGTTGCTTCTGAGGTATTGCCTCTGTGGATTAGTCACCCCTCTAGTGGGAGGGAGTTCCAGAGACTGGGCGCAGCAGGCGAGAAGGCCCTCTCATGGATTCCCATGAGACATATCTGTGAGGGTGGTGGGATGGAGAGAAAGGCCTCTCCTGATGACCTTAACACCTGAGTAGGTTCATACTGTGAGATTTGATCTTTGAGGTAGCTAGGACCTAGGTCGTACAGTGCTTTATAGGACAAGGTCAGCACCTTGAATTGTGCCCGATAGCTGATTGGTAGCCAGTGGATCTGTTTTAATAGGGGTGTAATGTAATCGCTGTACCCTGCCCCAGTCAGCAGTCTGGTTTGGACCCGTTGAAGTTTGAGACTTTTCACTGGTAGTCCCACATAGAGTGCATTACAGTAGTCTAGCCGGGATGTCAATAGGGCATGTGTGACTGTGGCCAAAGCTGGTTTCTCAAGAAAGGGGCGTAACTTGCGTACTAGCCTTAATTGTGCAAATGCGCTCCTGGCTACAGCTGTGACCTGGGCATCCAAGCTCAAGGATGAGTCCAAGAGCACCCCCAAGCTGTGTACCTGATTTTTCAATTGGAGGGTGACCCCATCCAGTACAGGTTGCATCCCTATCCCCTGTTCTCCCTTTCGACTGACCAGGAGCACCTTTGTCTTGTCTAGGTTTAGTTTCATTTTGTTCATCCTCATCCAGTTCATTACTGCAGCTAAACACTCATGTAAAGTTGAGAGAGTAGCTTCTTTAGAATCCGGAGGTGACGAAAGGTAGAGCTGGGTATCATCGGCATACTGATGGCACCTGACCACAAAAGACCTGATAATGTCCCCCAGTGGTTTCATATAGATGTTAAATAACATAGGAGACAGAACAAAACCCAGGGGAACTCCACAGGTCAGCAGCCGTGGTGTTGAACATGAATCACCTAACAGCACTTTCTGCGTTCTATCCTGCAGGAAGGACCGGAGCCACTTCAATGCAGTACCTTCAATTCCCATTTCAGGGAGACGAGTCAGGATGATGTCATGGTCTATAGTATCGAAAGGTGCTGAGAGGTCTAGCAAAACCAAATGGGACACAGATCCCCTATCCCAGGGCTGTTCAACTTTGAACAGGCCAAGGTCTACTTTATCTGGCCCAAAGTGCCTGAGGGCTACTATACTAAAACCTCTACTTACAAATTTTATCCGTTCCAAACACATGCTCATAAGTAAAAACTTTTGTAAGTAGAGCACAGGGTTTCCCATAGGAATGGATTGAAAACCAATTAATCTGTTCTGGAGGGAACAGATTTCAATGCACCATGGCCCTTGAACTGCCCCGCTCGGCTGAGACAGTGGGCTGGCAGACCCAGAACTTTGCTGGGGCAGTGGTGGTCCTTGGGATGGGGGAGGAAGTGGTGGAGAACTTATCCCCTCACTTTTTTTATTGATGGCTGGCGGGCTACTTTTGAACCCTTCACGGACTACCAGTAGCCCGCGGTCTACCTGTTGGGCAGGCCTGCGCTATCCATTTCTCTGCGTAAGCCATCTACCAATGCAACCAGTGCTGTCTCAGTCCCATAGCCAGTCCTGAAGCCAGACTGAAATGGATCCAGGTTAGACATGGGCACGACTTGGCGAAATTCTCGTTTCCGTTTCCGTTCCTCGTTTCTGTTACGTAACGGAAACGGTAACGACAATCACTCCGCCAGAACTCGAACTCGAACCGATAAAAGAAAAATTGGGTCTGATTTGTCGTTGTCGTTCCTGGCATCGCAGCGATCGCGCGATGCCAAGCGGCACAGAAAAAAAGTTTTAAAAATAAAAAAACCCAATTCCCGGCCAAAAACCAGGCGAAAATATGCCTGCCTGAGTGAGGGCACCTACCAGAGGGGTGGTTTCTGGGGGGGGGTCCCCAGCCTTCCCCCTCCTCCTGTTCTGGGCTGCTGGTATCGGGCTGGGAGGAGGCATCCTCGGCGTCTCCATTTGCCATGCGGTGCGGGGGGATCCAAAATCGCATCCGCAATATTTTTTTTGAAATCGTGGTCCAAAAACACACCAAAGCACCACAGAAACATGCGAAAATAGCTATTTTAAAACTGCCTGAATTTTTACAGTAGCAGCAGTGGGTTTTTCTTGCAACCAAACGTCTCCATTGATTTTATTTTATTTTATTTTTATTTATTTTTTTTACACCTGCAGAATGATGGGCTGGCCATGGGAGTGGACCATGCAAATTTTTGGAGCCATTCCACCAATTGCATGGCCACTTGGCCAGGTTTTGACCAAGACTTCTGGGATGTGCCAGTCGGGCATAAAAAGCCCACTAACCCTAGCCCGAACCCTAACCCTAACCCTAACCCTAACCCATACGCCAGTACACTGTCCTTCTTAGTGGGTCAGAGAGGCACCCAGAGGTGCACCCCACTAACTCACCCTAACCTTACCCGTAACCCTAAGCCTAGCCCTTGCGCTAACCCTAACCCTAAGCCAGATCTGTGTACTCGCATTGCACTACACGCAAGTAGACTTCCCTTCTTAGTGAGTCACAGGGCGCCCATAGGGAACCTCTCTCACTTCGTTCCCCAGCCCAAGTGCTCATAAGTAAAAACTTTTGTAAGTAGAGCACAGGGTTTCCCATAGGAATGGATTGAAAACCAATTAATCTGTTCTGGAGGGAACAGATTTCAATGCACCATGGCCCTTGAACTGCCCCGCTCGGCTGAGACAGTGGGCTGGCAGACCCAGAACTTTGCTGGGGCAGTGGTGGTCCTTGGGATGGGGGAGGAAGTGGTGGAGAACTTATCCCCTCACTTTTTTTATTGATGGCTGGCGGGCTACTTTTGAACCCTTCACGGACTACCAGTAGCCCGCGGTCTACCTGTTGGGCAGGCCTGCGCTATCCATTGCTCTGCGTAAGCCATCTACCAATGCAACCAGTGCTGTCTCAGTCCCATAGCCAGGCCTGAAGCCAGACTGAAATGGATCCAGGTTATACATGGGCACGACTTGGCGAAATTCTCGTTTCCGTTTCCGTTCCTCGTTTCCGTTACGTAACGGAAACGGTAACGACAATTACTCCGCCAGAACTCGAACTCGAACCGATAAAAGAAAAACTGGGTCTGATTTGTCGTTGTCGTTCCTGGCATCGCAGCGATCGCGCGATGCCAAGCGGCACAGAAAAAAAGTTTTAAAAATAAAAAAACCCAATTCCCGGCCAAAAACCAGGCGAAAATATGCCTGCCTGAGTGAGGGCACCTACCAGAGGGGTGGTTTCTGGGGGGGGTGGTCCCCAGCCTTCCCCCTCCTCCTGTTCTGGGCTGCTGGTATCGGGCTGGGAGGGGGCATCCTCGGCGTCTCCATTTGCCATGCGGTGCGGGGGGATCCAAAATCGCATCCGCAATATTTTTTTTGAAATCGTGGTCCAAAAACACACCAAAGCACCACAGAAACATGCGAAAATAGCTATTTTAAAACTGCCTGAATTTTTACAATAGCAGCAGTGGGTTTTTCTTGCAACCAAACGTCTCCATTGATTTTATTTTATTTTATTTTTATTTATTTTTTTTACACCTGCAGAATGATGGGCTGGCCATGGGAGTGGACCATGCAAATTTTTGGAGCCATTCCACCAATTGCATGGCCACTTGGCCAGGTTTTGACCAAGACTTCTGGGATGTGCCAGTCGGGCATAAAAAGCCCACTAACCCTAGCCCGAACCCTAACCCTAACCCTAACCCTAACCCATACGCCAGTACACTGTCCTTCTTAGTGGGTCAGAGAGGCACCCAGAGGTGCACCCCACTAACTCACCCTAACCTTACCCGTAACCCTAAGCCTAGCCCTTGCGCTAACCCTAACCCTAAGCCAGATCTGTGTACTCGCATTGCACTACACGCAAGTAGACTTCCCTTCTTAGTGAGTCACAGGGCGCCCATAGGGATCCTCTCTCACTTCGTTCCCCAGCCCAAGTGCACCGTACACCTGTATGCCAGTATGCTGTCCTTCTTAGTGAGTCAGAGTAGAGGCACCCACCCAAAAGAAAGAGAGGTGCCTCTGCCTGCCACTGCAACTGGTATGCAATGCATATCCAATCGGCTATGCATACCCTTTTGTAGTGGGCCAGAGGAGGCACCCACCCCAGAGAGGTGCCTCCAGGAGCCCGCTTTCCCTTCATAGCGGGCCAGAGGAGGCACCCACCCCAGGTGCCTCCAGGAGCCCGCTTTCCCTTTGTAGTGGGCCAGAGGAGGCACCCACCCATCCCAGAGAGGTGCCTCCAGGAGCCCGCTACCCCCCCCCAAACCAGTACTAACGACAGATGAAAAAACGACAAACGAAACAACAAATTTTTGAGAAATTTCACGACAAACGGAAACGAGCCGAAACGGGCCGGCTCCGACACACGACAACTCGAAACGTCATTTTTCCTGGTCGTGCCCATCTCTAATCCTGGTAGTTTATATCATCCAGAAACCTCTGGAGCTGCAAGGCCACAATCCACTGTAGTACCTTCCCTAAGAATGGGATATTCTACCTCTTTCTGTTCCAGTGATTAACAGCCCTGGTCACACATTTTCATTCTTCCTCTTTTCATCCTGCTTTTGACATTTTTCATCATTTTGGACTTTTCCTGAGAGTCTTGCCATTTTATGACATGCTCTTAGAGAAAGTTGAACCCTAATACAGCACCTATAGATTTGTCTTTCGGCCAGCCAATGGCATCTGTAAATCCTTCCTCAACTACCACATTTTTAATCCATAACCTCTCAAATTGTAAAGAAATAGAGGTAATATGTATGTTGTCTTCCCCTCACACACATACATAAAATGAATTTGTGTCTTTGAGATAATCTGGGAATTTTACTTTAAGATTTTTTGTGCAATTATTTTAACATGGAATGCCAGCATTCCCTAAAATTTTGATCCTGCTGGTATTGTTTATGCCATTTTGGGGGTAGTATTAAATGCAGTTATACTCCAGACACATACTAGGTTTAATTTTATTCATGTAAAACACTGCAAGCAGTCACTCAGACATTTAGAAATTACATAGTTTTGATTCATCTCATTTTCTACTTTCATGAGTCCTTGTTTTATTTAAGATAATTAGGCTTGTTGGGATAAGTGTTGCCAGCTGTTATCAGAGAATGGAAACAATATTCAGGATTCTGACACAACACAGAAGAGCAAGAGAACAACATAATACCACAGATTACCTGATAGCAAGGAGCTATTAAAATGAAACCCGAAAACAAAAGCATTTAGTTTTAAATGACTGTATAATTTATTTGTATAAATTACTATATATTTTATTTCCCAGTTCTAATGGAAAATCTACAAGGTGAATTACACTTTCATTTAAAAGCAGTACCACTGAGAATGGGTGTTTTACTTGTGTTTTTGTTTTAATAGTTTTATATTGCATTTTAATCATTCACTCTATCAGGACTTGCCCTATGCTGCCCTCCCCAAGCCATCCGAGCACCTAATTTTACCCCCCCAAAACTGGGAAACTTATTGACTCGATTATAAGCCAAGGGTGGTTTTTTCCAGCCAAATATAAGGGCTGAAAAACTCGGCTAATACTCAAGTGTGGATAGATAGATAGATAGATAGATAGATAGATAGATAGATAGATAGATAGATAGATAGATAGATAGATAGATAGATAGATAGATAGATATCTTTTAAAATAGATAAATCTTAGCTGAATGATTGGAAGATTATATTCTGAACATATTAGCACTTCTAACATGTATTGTATGTGTTTTCTTCTGTAAAATAGCCTTGCTCTTGTAGCATTAATAATAATATTGTGCTATCAAGTAAATTCTGAATTATAGCTATCCTTTTCAGGATTTTTCAAGTATAGAATACTCAGAATTTGTTTACCTTTACCTTCTTCTGTGGTCATTGTGGACTGTGCAGCTTGCCCACAGCTACATGGGCTAGCTTTATTCCTAGAGAAAGCACAGTGGACAATCGAACTCCCAAGCTCTGGCTGTGCAGCTAGCTGCCTAAACCGCTGAGCTATCCAGCCGGCTCTTGTTAACACTGGTGGACATCAAAACTGAGAACCTGTTAAACTCAATACCGCAGCTCCCTCCCAAACACCACTTCAGGGTTTTCATTGTCTTCCTGGGAATTGCCTCATCTATATACCAATTATACTGTCACTTGAGTTTCCTGAGTTGATTTTCCATAGTATTTTCATGAAAATACAGGGATCGAGAGAGAACCCTGAGGTAACCCAAAGGCCATAAGGTAGAACAGATATGTCCCAGTGTTATCTTCTGGGTTCATCTTTCCAGAAGGCAACAAAGCTGCCATAAAACTTTGCCTTCCATTTCAGGATACTCAGAGTAAATAATATTCAAAGTAACTGAGAAGGAAATGAGAACAAAAAATGTTTTCTCCTGTCCCTTCTAAGTGCAGGTCATTTACACATAGCAGGTGTAGGCAACATCTGTCTTCCCAGCACCCTCACAAACCCATTTTTTAACTTACTTACTTATTTAATAATAATAAATAATAATAATAATAATAATAATAATAATAATAATAATAATAATAATAATAATAATAATAATAATAATAATAATAATAAACAACTTTATTTTTATGCCGCCTTTCTCCCCAAAGGGACTAAATATTTATAAATTATAAATTTATAAATAAACATTTATAAATTATAAATTTATAAATAAACATTTATAAATAAATATATAATTTATTTATTTATTCATTCATTCATTCATTTATTACATTTTTCATCCCACCCATCTGGCCAAAACATCACTCTGGGTGGCTAACAATCAAGCAAGCAAGAAACAAGACCAAAATACAACAAAAATCCAATATAATATATAAAAATGAACAGAAAGAATATTTTTAGGAAAAAATGGAAAATTTCCCTGAAAAATATTTTAGGGGGAAAGGGCTATAATATTATTTTGTGGCCTCAGTGTTGTAAAAGCAATTTACCTGTTTAGAGGGCCTCAGCAACATTGCTGTACATCTGGATTCCTACCTCAAAGGATGGGTCACTAAAGAGGGTAAGGAGTCCATCTCAGTTTAAGCACTTTATTGTTGTAAGACTTTGGAGGGATTTCAGGAATAAGTGAAGACTTCTGATGTCCAGGGATGGGCTTATATGCCATCCAAACTTCTGCAGGTTGCCCACGTTTGGAACAGAGGAACTAAGCTCCAAATGGGGAACTAAGGAACATCAGGAAAAACTTCCTAACTGTTATAGCAGTACGGCAATGGAACCAATTACCACAAGAGGTGGTGGGTCCTCCAGCATTAGAGGCATTCAAAAGAACTTCAGACAACCACCTGGCACATATCCTTTGATTTGTATTCCTGCCTCAACCCAGGGGTTGGACTTGATGGTCTTATAGGCCCCCTCCAACTTCACTGTCCTACAATTCTAAGCTAGTGTCTGCAACCAAACACATTTGGAAACCAGGCTGAGATCAATCTAAATAATCAATGCCACATAAAAACTGATGTTTTCATTGATAGACCTAAGCGAAGCAATACAATTGCTTCAAACGATTCAGGTCCTTTACTTTTGAGCTTGACCATGCTTCTTTTTTCTACACCAGGGAGTTCATAATTATTTTTTCTTGGATACTTCTGCTACCCAAGAACAGCTCTTTCGCTATCGTAATGCAGCAGAAACAGCCCACAGTGAACTTGCTGCACTCACAGTGAAGTATGAGTGTGCCCAGGCCGAGGTAAGAATCAGCCTTCTTCTTTTTTTTCATTAAAACATTGAAGTAACCGATAGGCTATGCTTACTGATTGGTAGAAGCTGTTGAATGTTCTATTTGAAAGTCACATCTTCAGTAAAGTTATGCACCATGGACCTTAGCTATTAACAGGTGGGATATAAATCAGTTTTTTTTTAAAAAAATTACAGTATGTTGCCTTTTTCCTTAAAAAGGAACCAAGGCAGCAATCAAACAACAGCAACTAATCAAACAGCAGCAATCAAACAACAGTCACTAATTCAGTTAAAGTGCATGAAATACCAGTAGTGGAGCCATGTACTGAGCTATATAGCTCAAAAACCATACATACTATCAGTATAAATGTTATGTCATACGCAGCTGTAATGTCTTATTCCAAAATGTTGCTTTTTGGGAGAGTAAGTGCTTATGAAAGTAATTCCTTGTCTTGAATGGTGAATCACAAATGCATGTATTGTTGCCTTGCCAGTATTTTCATCTTTTTATTTAAGTTTGAAGTCAAAAGTTTTTTTTAATTACCTCTTAGCATGTTAATGTAGTTCTCACTATTTTGAAGAAAAAATGTAACACTACAATATAGTATGCAGCAAGGCATCCAGACCCCACCCCTACCCAAGATAAGAACATAACGACTGCAATACTTTATTCAGTTTCCCGAAAAAAGTCCCATTGAACACAATAGTATGAACTGAAGAACAGATGTGCATGATGCTTCACTAAAAGGGTGCAATTCTCTACTCATTGGAATAAGTCTTATTAGACTTACTGGACTGTAGATTGTGAGGCTTGGGTTTGGAACCCAGATACTTTATATCTAAATGCTATATTGAAATTAGGGAAATTGGGCTTAAGATATATAATACTAAACCTACTTGGAGTCTTCCTTGTACATCAGTTTCAGTGATGTCAGCTGAACGCATTTCTATGCATTGTCAGAATTCTATTACAATTTAGATTACGCCTAAGAATTCTTGGTAATTCATTTTCTGCAGTGGTTCACAAACTGTGCAGTACAGGACCCCAGGGTGCTGCCAAACGCAACAAGGGGCACCACAGAATCCAAAGACGTACTACTCAGGCCAGGCTCCCCCCACCCCCACCGCCTCCACTTCTTCTCCCTGTCACCCAAAGTATTATATTAGGGGAGCTGCAGCCAGTGGCCTGCAAGTCAAGGGACCCGTGAGTCAAGAACGTTTGGGAACCCCTGTGTTTCTGGGATTTTCATTTGGCTGGTACTCTATCTAGATAAATGTCAAGCAAATTAAGACACCTAAAAGCATTTAGTTACTTGAGAATGGGGAGTTATGATTTTAATAGGATGTTCAGTCCTATTGATTCCAGTGCAATGGAAAATGAATAGCTTTAAAACAATAGTGGTGCAGCCCAAGGTTGGATGGCTGGTTTCACAGGCCCTGCTTTCCCTATGATTTTTTCCCCCTGGAAAAAAGGGTAAACTGAGGGGGGGAAAGGGTTAAGGGAAATTCTGGGAGTGTCTGTTCATATTAACAGCAGGTTGAAGGGGCTTTTTGCAATATTTAACACCAAAATAACTCTTTAAAAATATTCTGATGTAGACTTTTAGATATTTGTAGTTTTTGTTTTATTTTCTTGAAAGGATGTCAAGGATCATGTCTGATGAACCCCCTCCAGTGTTTGTTCTTTAACTGGGATGCTGTTACAAAAAAGCCCCGACATTAAGTAACTGTTTCTGCTTATGTGTTGGGCTCACATAGAGTGTGGCCTCTAAAGATCTTAGTTTGTATAGGTCATTGGTCCTCAACCTATGGAAACTCAGGGGTTCTTGAGCTTCAGCTCCCCAAAATCCCCTCCAGCACAACTAATACCAGGGATGGGGACTCATGAGTCACAACTCACTGTTGAGTCCAACTCAGGTCCTTCCAACAACTCAACTTTGACTTGACTTGTGGGTTTGGGGGGTATACTTGGACTTGCCTTGAAACTTGGAACCATTTTTCCAAGTTGCATTTGAAGTTCTAATGGGATGGACTTACCTACCACCCCTAAGAGGCAGCAGGCCTGGCTTCCCTTCCAGGAACTGGCTGCCACCTCCTTCCATGCACCCGCTGTTTGTGTGATACACCAGTGCATGCACAGAGGCAGGGGCCGGATCTGGGAAGGGAAGTTGGACTACTGTCACTAGGTATGTGCTGGCTTCCCCTGACTGGCAGATGCACCGTCAGGGTCCTGAGTCCCAAACTTGAGGTGGGGGTGGGAGCAGAGTAAAATAACGTGAAGCTTGGGAGCCTGGGACTCAGACCCAAGGACTTAGACTCAGACTTGGGACTTGGTCCCAAAGACTTGCCAACATCCCTGGCTAGAAGTGAAAACTTCTGGAATTTGCAGTCCAAGAATATCTGGGCTACCCGAGATTGGGAACCGCAGGTTTCAGTAAACATGAAAAAGGCTCATAGTTCATGTGACCTAGAAAATGAAGGTTGGTAGTAAGGACTCAGACAGAATCTATGTAATATAAGAAACTCCTTGTATAATGATATGCTGATTCAAATTGATGGCCCATCTAGTTTAATATTGCTCACTTTTCTAGACAGCAGTGCACTCTGGTTTTAGGCAGTATCTCTTAAGGAATGGGATTCTGTGTGGAATGTTGGAACTGTTTCCATCCTTGGAATTACAATAAGACTCCCTTCCCTTATCTGCTGGTTCCAAGCCTCCATTCCCAGATGCTGCAAAGCATTCATTATAGTGAATGCTATTTTTACTAGCAAAAGCTACATACAGCATGATCTCTGGCTCCCTCTAGCAGCCAGTTCTGGTACGTTCATCTTTAGAAATATATATTTCTAGGATTTTTTCTTTTAATAATTTTAATATTTTTGGGCTGGATAAGTGAATCACGGATCCAGTGGATAAAGGGGTCCTAAAAGGTTCTTCATGCATTTGCATGCTAGTCATGTCTGACTCTAGAGGTGGTGCTCATCTCCGTTTTTAAGCCAAAGAGCCTTTAAAAAAATATTTACAAAAGGAAAAGCCAAAGATCCAGTGTCCTGTAAGTCTGTGGCCATGTGGCTGGCATAGCTAAACACATTTCTGCACACGGAACACTGTTTACCTTCCCGCTTTTTATGGCAGTATCTACCGTATTTATCGGCGTATAACACACACTTTCCCCCCCTGAAAATAGGGGGCAAATGATGGATGCGTGTTATACGCCGATATGCAGTCTCTCCGGTCGGCCACTGCCTGGCGCCCCCACCCGCTACCCCTCCAGCTTGCCCGCCTGCCCGCCCGCTTGTCTTCCTCCACCGCCGGAGCCCGAGGAGGTAACAAAAGCGCCTCCCTCCAGCCCCAGATGGCGGAGCGCAACGTCGGGTTAATGGCGAGCTCCACATGCGCTCGTCCTGCCGCAAAGCCAGCCCCGGCAGTAGGCAGCGTCACCTCGGATCGTGCCTTCTTTCTTTCCCCCTCCCCCTGATCCGTCCTTACCCACCCACCCTCCTTTGCAACGGGGGGCTCCATACTGGAGCTGATTCGAGGGGAGATTTTTTTTTGAGTCCCCTTCTGCGCCTGCAACCTACCTGCCGATCGGAAAGGCTTTGGAGACCAGCTTCCCCCCCTTCCCCCCCTTCTCCTTTCCTCCGCTTGCTGGAGCTGGGAAGCGTTGGTTGAATGCACGCCAGCTTTGCAGCGCTGGCCCCGGGCGTGGACTCGCTCCAGTCCCTGCAGAGAGCTCGCAATTCCCCCGCCTCCATCTCGCTGCATTTTTCTTCCAATCAGCCAGTCTCTATCGTCGGCTCCCGGATCCTGAGGCAACCTCACAGCCCTTCTTCTTCGCCAGTCCCCCAGTTTTCCATCTGCGCCCTCCACGGGGGTTGCAAACGTGGGGGAAGGAAGATGAAGGCCTCGGTCGCTCGCCTTCTCTCGCCTTCCTGTTTTTGATCTTACCGGGTTGTGTGGGTCTCTCAATCTGTCTCAGGCATGGAGAATGTGTGTGTGTGTGTGTGTGTGTGTGTGTGTGTGTGTGAATGTGCGTATGTTTTTATTGCTCTTTGTTTTTGCAACACTGTAGTCGAACCAGAGGAGGGAGGAGGGGAAAGAGAAGAGAGGAAAGGGAAGAGAGAGAGAGAGAAAGGTAGAAATCGGAGAAAGTTCTTTATTTGAAATTTAATTTCTTTTCCTGAAATTTCCCTCTTAAAATGAAGGTGCGTGTTATACGCCTGTGCGTGTTATACGCCGATAAATACGGTATTTATCTATTTGCATTTACATGGTTTCAAACTGCTAGGTTGGCAGGAGCTGGGGTTAACAGTGGGAGCTTGCTCCGCTGCATGGCACCCGGGATTCGAACTGCTGAGCTGATGACTTTGCAGCCAACAGTTTCAGCACTGTATCCCTCAAAACCACCATGCCCTAAGGAGGCCCTAATGTAGTTCAAAATGTATTGAGTTTTTTAATTTTCCAAAATGCACCTGAATTATATGATCTATCTCTGTTCTTAGTTACTAGATCTTAAATCCAAAATGGCCTGTAAAGAAGTCTCTATTGAAGAGCTGAAGGCTGAAATTGGAGGCTTTAAAGAGAATGATGCTAGGCAATCTTCTCTACTTTTCTCTGTGCAAAGGCGACTCCAGGAGATGGAGAAGGAATGCAATACAATAGCCATTGCTAAAAAACAAGCCGAGATAAAAGCACATGCCCTCCTCCAGGAGAATTCAGAACTAAAGGAGAAAATCCACAGAGAAGAAGATCAGATCAGGTAAGGGCATTAGATAAACTGGCATAATTGAAATAATTGCCTAGAGCAATATAAATTAGGTACTGCATCTGTTGTGGCTGCTAAAAAGAGAGTTGCTTCGATTCAGATGGTGAACCACTGTCTCTTACGAGAAAATTGTTAGAACAAGAATCTTGGTATTGTCTATTGAATGTTTAGTCTCTTTGGTCAAGATAAGTATTGCTGAGGGCGGTAGGGATGGAGCAGAAGAATAATGAATATTAAAAAGCTTAATGATGGATTTTGGCAAAAATATTTTATGATTTTATACTTCATATTTATGGAAATAATTTTGCTACTCTTGGTATATGGGAGGTCATCTTAAGCCTCCAGAATAACAGACTAGACATCTTGCTGAATAAAATAAACATGGCAGTGGATTTCAATCTACTGAATCAGGAATCAGTAACATCATTAAGGGGCCACTGAAGGCACTATATCAAATTATTAGCCTATATTGATTTTGAATTTTACATTTAGACCAGAGATCTACAGTATTTTTCACCCCATAAGACACACTACCCCCCCAACAATAAGAATAAATGTCTGTGCATCTTATGGGGTGAATGAATCCCCACCGGGAACCTCCAGAGTGCCTGCTGCGGAGGCCTCCACCCCACTCACCCTGTGCAGGTCCCAGCCATAGCTGCAACTCCCGTGGAGGCTTCCTGCCTATCTATTTTTAAATAATTGCCTTGCATGATTGATTTGTTCCATATAATAGGACATGGAGAGTAGTCACTCTAGCTGCAGCTCTATGGTCATCATGTGGGTGGTTATAGCCCATTTCTCATCTCTATTATCTCCAATTGGGCTGCTTTCTCTCATTTTCCTATTATATGGAACAAACCAATCATGCAAGGTGATTTTTAAAAAACAGCCTGGCCGGGAAGCCTCCACGAGGATTTCAGCTGGAGCTAAGACCTGCACTGGGTCCGGAAGTCTCTGCAAGGGCCGGAGGCTGTCCAGCATGGAGACCTGGGTGGGGGGAAGGCTTGTTTTTGCATTTTACTCTCCAGCCATGCCTCGCGGGGCCTCCCAAGAGCACCATGGCTGGAGAGTAAACTGGGTTGGAGATGGACCAGGACTGCAGTATGTATGTGTGAATATTTTTTTCACACATACATACCTCTAAAAACTAGATGCATCCTATGGTCAAGTGCGTCTTATGGGGTGAAAAATACAGGTATGTCTTTTTGTTGTTTAGATATTAGCAAATACAGTGTTGCCTTGTATAAAGGAATTAATTTGTTCCAAATGAAATTATGTTAAGCAAATTTTCCTTTATGCGAATTTCCCATAGGAATGCATTGAAAACAGAGTAATCCCTAATCACGACCATTTTTATGTTGTACGGATTCACCCCATAGGCAATTCTGTTAAGCAAATTTCCCCTATCTCCGGAATTTTTTATGCTGTACAGATTTTATATTATACAAACCATATGTTATACGAGGGTCCACTGTATCCTGTTTCTGCAGTATATCTAAGGAAATAAGAAACAAACATCATGCGGAATTGCAGATTGAACCACAATACGTTAAACTACTACACTTTTGTCTTTGGATAGTTTATTTATTTTAGTTAGCTATTAGACTTTCATTCTGCCCATCTGGCTGCCATTGTTGTGAACACGGATGTGAAAAATCTTCTCTTTCTTCTGCTTCCATCCTGTTACTTATAGATTTTGTTTTGTTTGGTTTGTATTCTATTAGGAAATATGTCAGTGAGTCTAAAGAGAGCAAGACACAAGCCTCCCAGGCTAGAAGGGAACACAGTGACTTCATTGAACATCTTTGCAATTTCTTTGATATGGACATAGGAGAGAAAGAAGAGCCACAGGAGATTCTGCTCTCAAAGGTTTGTGATTACAGAAAGATGTAATAGGAGGACCAATCACTTATGTCAGGCCTGCCTAACAGGTAGACCGCGGGCTACTGGTAGCCTGCGAAGAGTTCAAAAGTAGCCCGCCGGCCATTAATTTTAAAAAGTGAGGGGATAAGTTCTCCATCCTTCCCCCATCCCAAGGACCACCACTGCCCCAGCAAAGTGCTGGGTCTGACAGCCCACTATCTCAGTTGAGCAGGGCAGTTCAAGGGCCATGGCACATTGAAATCTGTTCCCTCCAGAAGAGATTAATTGGTTTTCAATGCATTCCTATGGGAAACTGCTGCTCTGCTTACAAAAGTTTTTACTTATGAGCATGTGCTCAGAATGGATAAAATCCATAAGTAGAGGTTTTAGTGTAGTAGCCCTCAGGCACTTTAGGCTGGAAAAAGTCGACTTTGGCCTGTTCAAAGTTGAACAGCCCTGATTTATGTGTATATGACCACACGCAGTTCTACCTTTACCATATCTTACACAATTGACTTAAGCAGGCAGCGAGAAGGAGTGACACGTGGAGGTTTGCAGAAGAAGGAAGTCTGAAATCCCAAGTACACTGTGTCTCAAGCCCTCTTTCCTAGTTATACTGGCATAGAACAAGCAGCATAACCTTTGGAGAGGAATTGCCTTCAAATTAAGAAATTGTCATAGACATCATCTGTCGCATATTGAATTATGGGACTCAGCATGCAACTGCTAATATCTATAGTGATTTCCTAACTTGGAGCAATTTGCCTCCAGAAGGAATGCCATTTGTGTAGTTATTCAAGAGGATTGGGGGCAATAATGCGGATCTCCCGTCCCATAGCAAAAAAGCACAATGTGTCGCAACTGCTGTCATTCTGAAAAATAGGGAAGGAATTAAAGAGAAAATATTGTACATGCCTCCCAGTCCATATTGAAAGGTGAAGTACACTTCCCCATGCTGCAACACTGGCCCAGTTCCAATGATCTCTTGTCATCTAAACCATGGTGATCATGAATGCGCCTTCATGAGTTTGTGGCTAACGCGATCGCCTTGCCTTCTCCACTTCCTTTACACACATTTATTAATTAGCTGCTGTTGTAAGAGGCTGACAACAAATAAACAGAAAATAGGAACAAAGAGTCTAAGTTCTCTGGGTAGTGGCTTTACTTGATCCAAGTAATTTGATCTGAGAAAACCATAAGTCAAACCATTATGTTTTTACAGTAAAGAACAGGGATCACAATGGAGACGTTAAGCAGCAAGACTGTGTTCTGTCCATCAAACAATGCTCATTGCTTTGAAGGATTGATCACTAAGTTATTGTCTCCTGCAGCTGCACATTGATGGGCCACAATCCTGTTAGGATTTTACTCCAGAGCAAATGAAATTATGTAAATCTTAACAGCAAATAGCATTTGATTAACTGGGGGCTAGTTGCTTGCCTGGTTATGCAGCCAGGTTTGCAACCAGCACATAAGCCACACTTTGTTAATTAGCTGCAGTTTGCCACTGGGATGTAAGTGATTTCACTTACTCTTGAGTAGACTCCCATCAGAATTCATTGGACGCCAGTCTTTGGATGAAAGAGGCATTGTGCTCTTTGGAGGTGCTTCCAAGTGTCCTGAAGTCTATTTGACCAATAACCAGAATTTTATTTACTACAACCCTGACTAATGAAGCATTTGTTTATCGCCTTTCTGCCCTCCAGGGCTCCCAGATTGTGGAGAATAGGAGAAAACATAACAGCAACAGCAAGATGTTGGCATACAAATGAGCAATAAACAATCTCTTCTTGCACATTAAAATCTGAAAAAAGCCATTGTCTACACCAAGCCTAGCTCTGCATGAGTTAACGGGGTTGTTGATTCCTTTGTGCTTCTGAAATAAAAGGCTTCCTAAAGTTCCCTAGGGTGAGACATAAGAAGCCAAAAAGTATAGGCGAGTTTCAGCACACGGGAAGACATGGAGAGAGCGAGAGCAAAAATGAAGGATTAGCAGCATCATTGCAGAAAAAAATTCCATTCATCTTTGCCTGCATGCCCAGAAAAATAAAAGCACACAAAATCCCCATTGTCGGAATT
Organism: Phrynocephalus guinanensis; assembly: GCA_037367245.1. Taxonomy (NCBI): domain Eukaryota; kingdom Metazoa; phylum Chordata; class Lepidosauria; order Squamata; family Agamidae; genus Phrynocephalus; species Phrynocephalus guinanensis. The sequence goes on along the minus strand of CM074733.1, from coordinate 101,479,961 downwards.
TGCTAAGCATTAAGAAAGGAACCAGTGTGCCTCCTGAACTTCAGAGATTATCTAGAAAATATAGCCAAGCATTCTAATGAATTAACTTGTCAGAATACTAGGTTTCTAACAGCTTTGTGCAAGAGATGCTTGACTCTTGTGATTTCTGTCATGCTTCTCTGTGAAGTTAACATCAGAAATGACATTAGTTGTATAACTCAAGCTTTTGTTGCAAATGTATTGAAGAAGCTGTGGATACAGTAATACCCTGGTTACGAGCATGATCTCTCCTGGAAACATGCTTGTAAACCAAAGCACTCTTATATCAAAGCAAATTTCCCCATGAGAAATAATGGAAACTCAGATGATTCATTCTAACTACATACTGTGCACACAAAATGCCAAAACTCACAAAAGAAGTTGGCTTAGAAGTCCACGTCCACTCCATGGTCTAGGTACCTGGCTGCGGAATCTGCTCTGCTTGGGACTAACAACAGGATTTTACTCTGTGTTTTTGATGTGACAATAATAAAATGCAATTTGTAGCCATATATACACTTATTTATATTTATAGCTAATTTATAGCCATATAGTTATTCATATTCATACCTGCCCCATGATTAGAAATAAGAAAGGATATTGAAAACAAACTAAATGATAATATAAATATAAAGAAGAATAAACCAAAATCTTAACCTGCACTCACCTTTGAAAACCTTCATGGCTGGTGCAAGGGAGATATTCATTCCTCTCTCCTTCATCTGCTTTTGAGGCTTGCCTGAGATGGAACATTCCAGACAATCCCCCACAATCCATCAGGGAGAGAGAGAGAGAGAGAGAGAGAGAGAGAGAGAGAGAGAGAGAGAGAGAGAGAGAGAGAGAGAGAGAGAGAGAGAGAGAGAGACTATTGGCTCACTTGTGATCATGTGACCTGCTTTAGTGCAAGACATGGCCCATTGATCAAGGCAAAATTTAGAAGAAATGTTTGCTCATCTTGTACACTTGTACACCAAGGCACTCGTAAAACATGATATTACTGTTTTTGTAGTCATACTGTATGATCACTACTCTAGTTGGAGTATTATTATTATTTATATAATGGTCTAAACCAGTGATTCTCAACCTTGGGTCCCTAGATGTGCTTGAACAAACACTCCCAGAAACCCTTACTACTCGCTGTGTGAGATAGGACTTCTTTGAAGTTTTGTCCAAGAACATCTGAAGACCCAAGGTTGGGAACCACTGGTACTAATCTAGTTCACAGTCCCATCTAGATTCAGTAGGTGGATGATGTCAGCAGTTATGTATATCCCACTGATTTTATGGGTCCACTCCGTATTAGCTTTTGTATTCAAATCAGGATATTTTATTTATTTATTTATTATATATATACTGCACTGTCTAGCCCATAGGCTATTCTGTATTGTATCTTGCTTTCACAAGATGGCCCAGAATAAAAAATGGCCATGCTGGCTAGAACTGCAGACATTGCAGTCCAGTAATATCAAGAGAGCTGCGCTTTGTACAACCTGTTTTAGAATCTGAAAGTTAGAGTTTAATCAGAGGGAACAAAGAGGCCTTATTCCTTATGCCTTTGGAACTGATTATGGTATATCTCCATAAGATACAGCTCTCATTAAACTATTTTTTGCATTCAAAACTGAAAGACTATGGCATAGACCAGGAGAAAAAGAGAATTCTAAAAGTATATTTTGATTAGCTGTAATGGCTATAGTGCAAATCTAGAGTGAATTATTTCTGGATCATAAATTGCTAAAATATTGCTAAAATTACTTAATTTTAATTGAATGTTTGCTTAACTTGTCTGCAAGTATCAATGGGATCTGAGGAAGCTTAACCATTCCTGTGTCTTTAGGATTGAACTACACTTAGACCCTGGGCTCTAATTAGGGAGAACAATTACAATGTGATAAGCAAAAGATGTCAGTGTAAAGAAACAGATATGTCGATAGGAGAAGAAACAGTATTAAAATGCCTGTTTTAACTAATTACAGTATACACTTATGCTTCCAGATTGGTGACATGCTTAAAGAAAATACAGTACTAAAAGGTCAAATTGGAGCATTAAAAGAGAATGTAAGTGTTCATGAGATGGAATCAAAAGCTAACAGAGAAACCATCACACGGCTCGTGTCAGAATTAAGTAAAGAACAAGGGAAAGCAGTGGCCTGTTCTCAGGACATGGAAAAACTAAGACATGTAAGTCCTTTTGATGTGCTCGTCTTGTATGCAAAAAGGTTGGTTATGGGATGTCATGATTTTTTTTTAACCACAACTCCAACAATTCACTAGCATTTCCCTCCTCTACAATTTTGGAATCTGTAACCAAAAAAATCCAAGAGGGATCTTAGAGGGGCTTGTCGTGTTTCGAGAGATGCCCTGTGCAGAGCTAAACTAACAGGGACTTTGAGTCCCCTAATCCCTTGAAGTTCCCAAAATGCTCGGCCACTCTCATCAATTTTCTGCTTCTCCAGACTTTTTCAGCCTAATGGCATTCACTGCACAGTATAGTTTTAAAGGTCTTGCTTTTTATGTAGAAGAATGAACTAAGCATTACATGCCCGGTGTGTAAAGAGCTATGCATGTCTGACTAAGAATAATTAATGTGGGTTGTAAACAAAAATGTGTGCCAAAAAAAAAAGATTGAAATGTATTGCTCATTATGTAAGACTATGGGTTGGTTTATAGTTATAGAGAGTGCTATAGAAAATGTAGCCAAATGTCAATTAAGCTGAAATTTGGAATAAACAGGAAACTTAGTCTTGGGCATAAAACTGGAAGCTCTTTTTTTGGAAGGAGTTAATAAAATCACACATTTGTAAGACTGGAGGGATCCTGAAAAGAATTCAGCCCAGCTCCCTTTCACAGCAAGAAGTCTATCACTAATGCATCCCTGGCAGATGACCATCCTAATTCAGTTTAAAAAACCTCAAGTGAAGGAGGTCCCACTAGCCGCCCTCCAGATAGTTATTTAGCCAAAATCTCCTCTAATTTGGCTTCTGCCTTCTGGCTACAGAAAACATGTTTGCTCCATCTTCAGTGTCACAACCCTTCAAATACAGTACTGCAGTAGAAGATGTTAACGTTATCATTTCTCATGTTTAGGCTAAAACAACATAGCTCTTTTAACCATTTTCTTCCTGGCTCCATTTCCAGACTTTTAACCATCTTGACTGCCTTTCTCTGGACACGTTCCAGCTTATCAACATCCTTCTTAAACTGTGATACTCAGAACAAAACACTTGTTCTAGCTGAACCAAATTAGAATAGAATTCTATTCCTTTGCTTTATCTGGACACTGTGCAGAGTCTGTTGATGCAGACCAGTATCACATTCGGTTTTTAAAATCTGTTTATTTACAGTATTTTGGCCAGTGCATCACATTGCACAAGAATAGAATGGTCCTCTGAGCCTTGAAACAGCATCCCTGGCCAGATGTATTTTATTTCTTCAGACCATAAAAAAAAGCCTGTAGTCTAGTCTGATTCCCTCTTCAGCTAATGTCTGCCAAGATTTGCCTTGAAAACCACCAAACTGGATCATGCCGTAGCCTTGGGTTAACTTTAATATACTGTGTGGTTGCTTTAGGAAATGTTTCATAATTTATTTTGATCTGAACCCATTTTCCTGTCAGCTCTACTGCTTATTCATCTTCCAGTAACCTAATAAACAGTGTTGTTGATTGTTTTCTTCCAGACCTTCCAAATGTTTGAAAACCTCTTTCAAGCCCCTCTTTGTATAACAATTTTTTCAGACATCTTATCATCTGAATTGTTTTATAAATTCTTCTACTTCAACATTCATTTTGAATTAAGGTGCCAAGAACTGAATGAAATATGTACCACTGAAGGAAACTAACATAATCTGAATTGTTGTTTTGCTCTCATTAAATCCATGCTGGATGCTTGTAATCATTCTGCTTTCTTTTAGGTATTTCAAATAAGTAGCATCTCAGCTAGTTTCCTCATAATATTTTGTACATTCTTTATTTGTCCCCGATTGTCCTAGTACTGAGGATTTATTCATACATTATGATTCATTTTCAAGAATGATAGAGGAAGAGAGCTGTACCTTTAATAGTGACAAAGTAGTGTGTGTATCTTACATTCACCAACATATGTGAAGTAGACATTATTTCCTTTATATGGATCCACACACATTGTTTTTGCTTATCTAGCACAGCAGATATAATACTGAGTGCAATCTTTGTAATATTAATGCAGTATGTGTATGGCAGGCGTGTCCAAACTTTGGCTCTCCAGATGTTTTGGACTGCAACTCCCACAGTCCTTTGCCATTGGCAATCTAAGCTTAGAATTCTGGGAGTTGTGGTCCAAAACATCAGGGGGGCCGAAGTTTGGACATGCCTGGTGTATGGGAAAGAACATACAGTACAAGGAAAAAGATCCAAATCATAATGGATTTCCCATATATATTTGGTTCCTTATCCAGAATTACTGGAAATTCAGTTCCCTCGCCCTAAAATAATGCTGGACATAGTCCACTGAACTTGGGCATTAATAGACACCCATAAAATAAAGTTTGCTATGCTCCTTGAAAAAAGTGTATGGATATAACAGGCAAATTTGAAGTAAAATAATAAAATAAAGTTACTGATAGAAGAGCAGCTATTGCCATACCAATGGAGATGACATGATGGGGAGCCAGGTGCCATGCAGAAATGTGTGTGAGGGAGGAACAGATAACAGACTGAACGAGTGTAGTATAGTGTCTACAACCTTATCACATAATGGTCAAGCAAACAGACAGGTGATGTGCCCTCGAGTGTTTTATCTGCATGAATCCCTCCCAAAATAAAGCAATATTATAAGCGCCTCTCTTATTCCAAGTCTTCTATCTCTGTTCTCCCACAGTTGCTTTAAAAAATAAAATAAAACTACAACTGTTCTCATTAGTTCATTAGACACCATTGTATGTCCTGCAGTTCTTTGAAGGTCTTTGGAATGTTGTATTAAGGCAAACATCAATGAATTCAGACTGAGAAGCTCCTTTGTAATTCATACTGGCACGTCCTCCCCTGCCTTGATCCCTTTGGTATCATTTGTTGGTCTCATTACACTGTATCTTTTTGTAAAGATCAACAGAAGAGAATTAAGCCTCCTTTGCATAATTTGTTCTTATCTCTCTTTCTGCATTAACCTTACCAAGAGGTTGTATCAGCTTCCTTTGGCTTCTGAAATAGCCTCATAATAAGAGCTACAAAAAGGGATTATTGAAAACAGAAAATATCAAGCCAGTACTGTATATTTTTCCATGATATCCCTAATTAATTCCAAGGGCTTTAAAATGCCTCACTTATTTTGTCCCTGCCCCCTTGCTAGCACTCTACTCCATTACCAATTGCTTTTGTTTTCTCCTCCTGTTTTACACATTCATTAGTCACAACAGTTCAGTAAAACAAGGATCACCAGAGCTCTGGGGATGATGATAGGTGATGACACTGCAACTGAAATCCAGCATTGCGTTACATCTAGAATAGGACCATCGAATCAGTAGACATAGGTGTTTACTGTAAGATCTGGGCCTACACTAGCTGTGATCTATTGTTGGGTTTCAGCCACCAACTGTCAATGGCTGCAGTCAACACAGAAGGAGTTCCTGGTTTACTGTGAAAGAGCTGCATGTCAATGCAACAATATATTAAGTTCTTTCCTGCTTAGCTCCTTCCTAGAATGAGAAGGCTTACAAGGACAACCTGGATGCAGGGTCCATACTTGTCCCAAAATAGGTCAGGATGTAAGCCAAGAACAAGCCATGTTTTACTACTTTTTTGGTAATGTCTGTGACAAACCAGACCCCCAGATTCAGGCCTCACAGGAAGCTTTCTCATTCTGGTTAATTTAGGCAGACAAGTTCATGAGAAGAACAAAAGAGGAGCAAATAGACTTTACTGTGTCACTACTTGATTGCTCAGAGGAAGCATTTTATTTTAACAAAGTGTGCATAATCACATATCAGGTCATATATGATCTTTAAAAGTTGCTTTTTAAATGAAAATCAATTGTATCTTAAACTACTATTTAGAGTTGGCGTTGGATTAGCAGGTCAGGGTATCTGTCAAAGCCTACACCTTGGCAATAGCCCCTGCCAAACCATGGAACATCCTTGCCCTGCTATTCTACTTCCATGGGACTTCCTAGGCAAGTCAGCTGTGACTGGGGCCAGCCTCTCAACTCACCTGGCCTTAGGGTGTAGCCAGATGGAATGGGTCTAGAGCAGGCCTGCCCAAAGTCTGGCCCGGGGGCCAAATCCAGCCCTTCAGGCCATTCTGAGTGGCCCGCGGCTGGCTGGCCCGCCCCTCCCTCCCCTACCTTCACCCACACATTCCCCTGCAGTGGCCACGGCTCCCTGTGCTTCCTTTGGTCCCCACCTCCCTCCCTCCCTCCCTTCCTTTTCCCCCACCTTCCTTCCTCCCTCCCTCTCTTGTTCCCAACCTCCCTCCCTCCCTTCCTTGTTCCCCACCTTCCTTCCTTCCTCTCTTGGTTTCCACCTCCCTCCCTCCCTCCCTCCCTTGGTCCCTGCCTTCCTTCCTGCAGGTGGGGTTGCAAGGGGTCAGTGGGTGGGGCTTATGGGTCAGTGGGCGGAGCTTGCAGTGGGGTGGCAGGGTCGGGGAGCAATCGGCCCCTGACATGTAATCAGCTACCAAATCTGGCCCTCCTTACAAAAAGTTTGGGCACCCCTGGTCTAGGATAAAGATGAGGAAATGGCCCACTAAGGGAGGGACTTCAACAGTAGAACATACTATCTCAGAAGATGAGGGAACCTCAATTGGAGGTTTTTAAATTCAAGTCAAATGGCCAGCTGCCAGAGATGGTTTAGCTCAAATTCTTGCATTGCCATGGCATGGGAGGACATGGCAGGCAACATTCCATCTAATTTTCAGCCCCACCAAGTACATGCACGAGTGCCCCGCCATGGGGCTCTGTTGCAACTGAGCTCAAAGGGACTGAAAACAATTGTGGTGGTGGAGGAGGATCGCTGCACAGAGAGAGATGGAGTCTCATGCAGACATGCACCTTAGAGGGACCCTTGCCTTCAGGGTTTCAAATTCTATGGCCAGAATCCTGCTGGTGTCTATGCAACATGTAATAGATAACTGATGGAAGGGTCTTAGTTATATAAACAAAGGCATGCAACCAAAAGCATGGCCTGTTGCCTTCTTGATTAGCTATAGCAAATCATTCAAACCCTAAGTCAACATGATAAGATTCTGGCCTATGACCCTAAGGCCATCTTGTTGAAGGACCCTGTAAAATTTGAGTTTGTGCTAAAAAAACAACGCCTAAGAGTTGTACTCCTTTCAGTTATTGTGACCACTTTGCTATTTTAGAATGAGTGCCTTGTAAACTCTGTTTACATTTTCAAATCTTAATAACATGAAATTAGATCAGCACCAGCTATTATGAAGCTGGAAAGCTATGTTGTGCTGCACCTGTGACAGGGAGAAAGAACATGGGTTGGAATAATGTTGCAATTTGAAAATGTTTCCTTAATTTCCATAATAGCTGTGATTTAACTTTTGGCACTGGAGCATTTTTTCTCTCCCCTACCAAGATCTTTTAAGAAAAGGAATTGGGAAATTAAATTAAATGGAAGTATGCTAAAATATAGAAAGCCCTATTGTGTTGGCTGTAATGTCTCCAATTAGAATAGATTTTGACGGTGCCAAGTATGTGCTTAACAGTTTTCTTTCATTTTTCTTTCATTTTTAAAAAAAGCCTATTTTGGAGTAATTAGGAAAATAAACTTGAACCCTGAGGTTTAATGTTTCACCACCCCTTTGGCATCCAGTAGCAGACATGACATGAAAAAGCTTAACATCGAAACACAAAACAGTCCCTCGGGTAAAAGTCCAGTGTTTCTGTTTGATGGAGAGGAAAGTTATTTCTCATTCTCCATAGCAAATCATAAAGTGGATTAATGTTTTAAGGATTAATAGCCATTGTTCCTTTTAGACTGGGATGTAGTTTAAACAGTCTGGCATGATGCCCATACCCATTGATCAAAATCCTGTAGTGTAAATTCTAGCCACATAATGGTCATGACATCACTGGCAGTGACAGATTGCAGGTACTGTAGTTAATATTTCCTCCTTCAATCCCTGCATACATCTGACTGATGTGCAATGAGATGGTTGGCAAGTCACGAGGACCTCAGAACTGAAGGTGGACCTCTTGATGGCAATGTCCTGGCTACTGCATAAATTATGCATATGTGGGCATAAGTTATGCTCAGGATATTTGCCACCTAACACGTATCTCGAAATTGGAGCAATGCCAAAACAATAGCAAGCCTTCTTGGTGGCAATGCCCTGGTTATAGGATCCCCTCCCAAAAAACATGTTACTAACCCTGCAATTGATGATGATGATTGATGATAATGATGATGATGATGATGATGATGATAAATCTTATTGGTTTGCCTAAAGAATAGTCTGTAGGAAGAATCTGCTGGTTTGTTTTTAGGAGCCCCCCCCCCAAAAAAAGAGGCAGGATAAGGGAGAAGCCAAGTCACTGCAGATCCAAACCATCTCTTGTTCAGGAACAATGGTGGCTTTCAGTAATTTCTAGTGTCCCTAGGCTGGAATGAGTTTGTATATGGGGAAGGTTTGGCTAGCCTAGTCTTAACTTTATTGTCACTAACCATTCCGACCAACTGAGATTGCACTGTCCAACTTATTCAGCCCAGCATTTGAATGTTGAGGTTCACAAGTTCTTGGTCAGAGGATGTTCACTGCGTTTTCCTTGGCAAGCATGCAGTAGAAGATGAAAGGTAGACATGTAGTTTACCCTTGCATGTAGAAAACCAACTACAGTGGACCCTTGTATAACAAACAGTTTGTATAACATAAAATCTGTACAACATAAAGAATTCCAGAGATAGGGGAAATTTGCTTAACATAATTGCCTATGGGGAGAATCCGTACAACATAAAAATGAGATTACTCCATTTTCAATGCATTCCTATGGGAATTTGTATAAAGGAAAATTTGCTCAACATAACTTCATTTGGAACGAATTAATTACTTTATACAAGGTACCGCTGTATGTGTATTTTTTGCAGTAGTAGTTCAGTTTGTTTCTGAAGAAATTCTCTCTCTGAGTCTGAAAAGAAGAAGAAAAGAAACGGTAATAGTCACCATTCCTGATACGACTGCCTCTCCAAAACAAGTGTTTTGTATATTCTCTGTCTCCTTTGCAGTGTAAATAATGTGATTGTTCTGGTTTCTTATTTTAGGATCTAAGCAATGCTACAAAGGCTAAGCAGAATCTTGAGAAGGAGATCAGAAACCTCCAAGACAGGCTGGTTGCTAGTCAGAGGGCATGGGAAACCTCACAGGAAGAACTGATCCACTTCAAGAAATGTTGCAGTGAAAAAGAAGAGAAACTGAAAAGCAGCATAGAAGAGATCAGGGCTCAAAAGAGTTTGCAGAATACATTTAAAGAGCAAATGGTCACTCTTCTTGAGGGCAATTCCGCTATAGTGAGTCCATCTGTGGAGAACATTGTGGAGAAGGTTCGAGAGATGTGCCAGAGGGAGAAGAGCAATAAAACAGTACGTGAACTTTTATAATTATTGTTTAAAGTGCTTGATTTTTTAAAATTGCTTTTTTCTGTGTAAACTGAAATTCTCCATCATGGCCTTCGTGAAGCCACACAGATGGGTTTCCCAGGCGCCCCTGCACCAGAGGTCGGAACTTCCCTAGCAATAGGAAAGTTCGTTAGTCTCCGCCCCCGTACCCTGCACATGTGCCTAAACGCCTCAGTTCCTCTTAACCACCGTGGCTAGAGGTTCTTCTTTGTTAGTCTCTGCACTTTCTCATCAGCTCAGGATTTTTTTCTTCGATTTTCGGCTTTTGACTCGGACTGTTTTCGGCTCATGTCTTTCGCGCCTCCCTTCAAACATTGTTCGAACTGCCAGGCCAAGATCCCTCATACAGACGGACACGATCTTTGCCTATTTTGTCTCGGTGAACACCACCGTACCGAGACTTGTCCGATCTGCAGAGGGTTCAGTTCTCAAGCAATTAAAAATCGCCGCAACCGCCTGGCGAATTACCTCCTCAAACGCTCGCTTCGTCCGCAACCGATGGAGCAGAAGATGGCTGATTTACCCCGTAAGTCGGAGGCTTCGGGTCAGGTGGAGAAACCGAGGGAGAAATCGAAAAAGATCCTGGGCCTACAAGCCGTGGCTTCTTCGAAGTCGAAACCATCCACTAGCCCGTCCCGCGCTATCTCCTCGAAGTCCTCCTCTAAACCTCTGAAGGCTTCGAAACCATCCATACCTCCTTCGAAGATTTCCACTGCATCGGGTTCGACTACTACGGCCACTCTTTCATCATCTCTGGCTTCACCCTCGGTTACTGTCGAAACTGAATATTCAGGTTCGGAGGCTGCCGCTATTCCCAGGGCTCCTCCCTTGAGGTACCAACAGCTCCTTTCATCAGACCCTTCGGAGTCGTCATCCAAAGATGACGGAGCCCCACCCCCTAATATCACCGTGGTGGGCTCGACTCCGTTAATGGACACTGGGACCTGTCGGTCCGGAACGGATGGGACCAGTCGGTCCAGAGAGCCTCCTTTTTGCTCTCCATCCCTGGCTTCCAAGGCAGCTTCGTCTCCGGTTCTACTCTGAGAGACTGAGCTTGAAGAGCGTGCCTCTTCCCTGCCGCCGACGCTCCCTTTGGGTTCGTCGTCGAAGCCTGCTAAGCACTGCCGCACAAAACACGTCCAGCTGCAGTCTACTGTTACCACAGTCGGTTCCGATTCTGCGATTCCGGCCCTTCAGATTGAATCCGTACCTGCGGCCGTGGTCCAAGCACTAACACCGCCCAAGCGGACCACTGAGGCCTCGGATTCGATGGTGCCTCCTACGAAAAAGAAGCGCAAGGAGCATCATACTCAAGCTCCCTTGTCTGTCCCTCCGATTCCTGCCTTCTCGCTCCGTTTCGACGGAAAGCAGTGGTCGATCCAGTCTGCAGACCAGGTCGATTCCGACCGGATGGCTTTGGTCCCCTCCTCTTCGGGTTCGAATCGGGAGGATGATGAGGATTCGGAGGTTGAATCTGTCGGTTCCGAAGTCTCGGATTCGACTTCTCTACGGCTGGTTACATCTCCAGATTCCGAAGTCGATGAAAAATCTCCTCCGTCCACCTCCAATTCTATGAGGAATTACGCTAGTTTTCTTGTCAGGATGTCCAAGACTATTGATTTACCAATCCACCAGCTGCAGCCCAAAAGAGTCTGCCACATTTTTGGAAGGATTGCTAATGATGAAACGGCGCCAGTACATCTCACGTTGATTCCTTCCTTCCTTACTATGATTGAGGACTCGTTCCAAGCTTTGTCGACCACTTCCATCCCTCGCAAGCTTGAAGCTCTTTACAGAGTCCATGATGATAAGGCGCCTTACCTTAATAAGCACCCCACACCCAACTCGGTGGTAGTGGCATCCTCCCAGGTCCAGTCACGTACAAAGCAAACCCCCCATTCCTCCTTCTAAAGAAGGACGTAAGTTGGATACTGTTGGTAGGCACCTTTATTCTTTCGCTGACCTTCAGCATAAGATTGCGAACTATCAAGGCGCCATGGGGGCCTATCAACGGGATTGTCTCACTCACCTCCATCCTTTTTTGGAGCTGATCCCAGAAGACAAGCGTGCCGAGGCTTCTGCCCTTTATGAGGAGTCTATGGCCCTAGCAGCCCAGCAGATGAGGGCCTCCAAGCACTCCTTCGATGCTGCCTCTAGGGTGCTTAATTCTTCAATCACCCTCCGTAGACACGCTTGGCTTCATACCACTGGACTTTCAGATGACCATAAGGCACAAATTGACTTTTTGTCCTTTGATGGTTCCGGCTTGTTTAACACTGCAACGGATGATCTTATCGAGGACAGACATAAGAAGTAGGACACTGCCAAGAAGCTGAACGTGATTCCTTCCCGCCAGAAGCCTTCCTTTCGTTTCCACTCAAGAAGGCGCTTCTGGCCTCCCTCAGCTCAATCTTCCTCTAAGCACCAACAGCGAGATCGTCCTACAAGATCTTCTGCCCTGTCCAGCTTTGCCTCCAAGGCCAAGAAGTCCAAGTCGACTGCCGTCTCCTCCAAGCCCAGGGATAGGAGATCCCGAGACAACTATTGAGTACCATCCTATCCGTCTCAATCCTTTTCTTGCGGCTTGGCAACGCGTCACCTCGGACCAGTGGGTCCTCTCTGTTATTCAAAAAGGTTACCTGTTAGAGTTAAATTCTCTACCCCCATTGGGAAATTTAGTTCACACTTCTCCATCACCTTGCCTCCTGGAAGAGATCTCTTCTCTCCTTCAAAAGCAAGCTATAGAAATGGTCCCAAGGCACCTCGCTCGTCTAGGCCTCTTCTCCCTTTATTTCACGGTGCCGAAGGATGGAGGACTTCGGCCTATTCTGGACCTGCGATTCTTGAACAAATTCTTGGTATACAAAAAATTTTGTATGGTCACCTTAGAGAAAGTCATCCCTCTTCTGCGCAGAGGAGACTGGTTTGGGGTTGTGGATCTCAAAGATGCATACTTCCACATATCAATCCACCCAGCTCATCGCCACCTGCTTCGCTTCGCCATAGGGGAAGACATCTATCAATATTCCGCCCTGCCATTTGGTTTGGCTACAGCACCAAGAGTTTTCACCAAGTGCATGGCACCAGTGGCAGCCTATCTCCACAAACTAGGAATAGTTGTCTTCCCCTATCTCGACGACTGGTTGATCGTCGCAGACTCTCAGGACAAGGCACGTCAAAATATCGCCACTGTCCTCAGCACCCTAGAGTCTTTGGGGCTGCAGGTCAATTACAGGAAGTCGCATCTCAAACCCTGTCCAGTGGTAAACTTCATCGGTGCCATTCTGGACTCTACCAGAGCCTTTCCACCAAGGACCAGAATTGCGGAAATTCTCCGTCTGCTTCAACAGTTCCAAGCACATCACGTCATACCAGCAGTAGAGGCCCAAAGACTGTTAGGTTTCATGGCCTCCATGACCTCCGTCTTGGTTCACGCGAGGCTGCGACTCAGACCTCTCCAGGCCTGGTTCCTCCACCAATTCGACCCTCTTCGGGACCCTCCCAACAAACTCCTCGTCATCCCGCCGGACTTACCTCGTCATCTGCGCTGGTGGTCTTCCTGGCCCAATATCCTCTGGACATCCCTTCAGGAATCCATTTCCCACCATACAAGTAATGACACATGCCAGCAACACGGGTTGGGGTGCTGTTTGCCTCTCACTCTCCATCCATGATACCTGGACTCCACAGGAGCAACAGCTCCACATCAACGAGTTGGAGCTGCTGGCGATCTTCAAGGCGTTTCGGGCATTCATCCGACACCTCTCCGGCAATGTAGTACTGGCGGTTACCGACAACACAACCACCATGTACTACATCAACAAACAAGGCGGAACCCACTCACAGCGTCTTCTGCAGCTCACGATCCGCTTCTGGAATTGGTGCATCTCCAACAGCATCCACCCAATTGTGATGCACTTACCTGGAGAGGAGAACTCCGATGCCGACTACCTCAGCCGACAACTTCAAGCCACTCACGAGTGGGAACTGCATCCCAGGACTTTCAGCCTCCTCTGCTGCAAATGGGGCTCTCCTCGTGTGGACCTGTTCGCCTCCCACTCTAACATGAAGTGGCAGGCGTATTGTTCCTGGGCAGGGAAGGGACGGTACTTGTTGGGAGATGCACTCCTCCTCCCGAGGTCGAATGACCTCCTTTATGCCTCCCCCCCGTTCCTCTAATTCACAGAGTGGTCATAAAGACCCTTCAGGAGAGGCCCTACCTCATACTGATAGCTCCTTGGTGGCCTCAACAACCCTGGTTTGCATCTCTTCCGCAAATGTCCTCAGACTATCTCTGACTAGCCCAGTTTCCAGAGCTCCTCTCACTGGACAATGGCCAAGTTCTTCACCCAGACCTGAATCGCCTCCAGCTCACGGCCTGGAGGATTCTGCCTTAATTGAAACTATCATTGACTCTTGCCGCAAGCCTTCCACTAATAAACAATACACCTATAAGTGGAAGAGGTTTTCTCTATTTGCGACAGATAAGGGGTTTGACCCGGTCAATCCCTCCCTTACATGGGTCTTCCAATATCTTCTGCACTTGAAACGTTCAGGACTCACATTGGCTTCTCTTTGAGTCCACCTCAGCTATTGTGGCTCACCAGCCACAGTTTTCAGAGGCAGCTGCTTTCTTCAGGCATCCTAGAATGAAGCAGTTTCTCAAGGGCCTTAAACACACTTTCCCTGACAGGAAACCTATTCCTCCTCAGTGGTCCCTGTCATTGGTCCTTCGGGCCTTGCAACGCCCGCCTTTTGAACCTATGGCTTCTATAGACATTAGGCTCTTTACCCTAAAAACTGCATTTTTGGTGGCCATCACTTTGGCTAGAAGGTCCAGCGAGCTCTGTGCTCTTCGGTGTGACCCTCTGTATTTACGTTTCCACCATGATAGGGTGGTGGCTTACCCAGATGTAACTTTCCTTCCGAAAGTTGTTTCCTCTTTTCATGTTTCTCAACCTATTGTTTTGCCAAACTTCTTTCCTAATCCTACCACGAGGATTGAAAGGGACATGCATACACTTGACGTTAGACGGGCCCTAGCTTTTTATGTCTCTAGGACCAAACCTATCAGAAAATCTAATAAACTGTTTGTGTGTCATGATCCTGCAGTACTGGGTACTCCTGTCTCTTCCCAACGGTTTGCCCGCTGGATAGTACAGACTATTAAGCTCTCTTACGAGCTGGCAAAGGTACCCTTACTCTTGGGGATTCGTGCTCTCTCCACTAGAGCTATGGCCTCCTCCGCAACCTTCCTGAAGGGTGTCCCTCTGGATGACATCTGTCAGGCGGCCACCTGGTCTACACCTGATACGTTCGTTACCCACTACAGAGTGGATGCCCGCGTGAGGTTGGCCACTTCCTTCGGGAGGACAGTGCTTTCCTTTGTGACGTCGTGACTACCCTCCTGCCAGTGAGTACTGCTTGCAATCACCCATCTGTGTGGCTTCAAGAAGGCCACGATGGAGAAGAACCAGTTACTTACCTGTAAAGGTGGTTCTTTGAGTGGACCTTCGTGAAGCCACACAGCACCCACCCGCCTCCCCTCGGACCGTCACGCCCTGACTGGTACTACCATTACCTGTCATCCTGGCGGTCAAGAGGAACTGAGGCGTTTAGGCGGGAACACCCTCGCACATGCGCTGGGTGCGGGGGCGGAGACTAACAAACTTTCCTATTGCTAGGGAAGTTCCGACCTCTGGCGCAGGGGCGCCTGGGAAACCCATCTGTGTGGCTTCACGAAGGTCCACTCGAAGAACCATCTTTACAGGTAAGTAACTGGTTCTTTTATACATGTTGGCAGTCTCCTTATGTATTTTGTTGTTGGTGGTGTTCAGTCGCTCAGTCGTGTCTGACTCTTCATGACCCCATGGACCAGAGCTCGCTAGGCCTTTCTATCTTCCGCTGCCTCCCAGAGTTTGGTCAAATCCATACTGGTTGCATTGATGACACTGTCCAGCCATCTCATTCTCTGCCGTCCTCTTTTCCTTTTGCCTTCCATCTTTCCCAACATCAGGGACTTTTCCAAGGATTCCTCTCTCCTCATGAGGTGGCCAAAGTACTGGAGCCTCAGCTTCAAAATCTGTCCTTCCGGTGAACATTTGGGGTTGATTTCTTTCAGGATGGATAGGTTTGATCTCCTTGCAGTCCAGGGGACTCTCAAGACTCTCCTCCAGCACCACAGCTCAAAAGTGTCAATTCTGCCGCGATCAGCCTTCTTTGTAGTCCAGCTCTCACTTCCATACATCACTACTGGAAAAACCATATGTATAAGTCTTAGCAAAACACACTGTGTTTCTCTGTAATATAAGCACAGCAGCATCCATCTCATTCCACCAAAAGCAGACTCATCAATCCCAGAACCTCCTAGTAAAGCAAATTAAAACCTCTCCACAATCATATGGACACTGAGACTGTGCTTTTTCCCATAACCCTGTTATCGCCTGAACACCTGATTTTGACTATACTCTGTTCATCAGGAATCTAAAGCTGTTTTCTAAATGAGGTCTTTTATTGTGAAAACGTCCTGATTCCTTCACTGAATGCTGTGAATGGCTCGGAAATGTTCCTTTGCAGTACAGTTCCCAGAATTCACTAACTAACCTGTCAGTCATGCTGAAAAGGCCATTCGGGCATGCTTAGTCCCAAAAAATTATCTTTCCAAGGTTTGTTCTAAAATGCCTACAAGGATTGCCCTAGGGCAGTGGTGGCGAACCGTTGGCACTCCAGATGTTTTGGACCACAACTCCCACAATCCTTTGTCATTGGCAACCTAGGCTTGGGATTCTGGGAGTTGTGGTCCAAAACATCTGGAGTGCCGAAGGTTTGCCACCACTGCTATAGAGCCTAGCTGGAGCTTTTCCACAATAGGTTGGATCTAAAAGGAAGACGAAATAGTGGAAGGTTCGCCACCGCTGCCCTAGGGAGTCAGGCAGAGATGTCCAGGCATTACAAGAATGGGCTGCAAATGTAGGAAGTGATGGGTTTGATTTTGTTGCTCCATAGCAAGGCTCTGGAAGAGCAAGAGAGGAATCAGGCAACTTGCTGAGTCATTGGAGGCTCTCTGATGGCTTTTTCACCTGAAAAACCTTACTCACAAGAATATCCAGACCAAGTCCTGGGCCTTGCTTGACACATGTGATCATCTTCTGGACTTAAACTGTATTTCTGGACTCTCACTCTGATCTTTTCCCAGCTACTCCAGTTGACTTCTTCAATTATGTAGATAGTGTTTTGCCCTTCTCAGCTGTCACTTATGGACTTGACCTCTTCTTGGCTTGGAACACACAGAAGGTTAACATATGAGCCCTGCAGCACAGTGGTTTACCTGCAGTACTGTAGTCTAGCCTCTGCATAGGACCTGAGTTGTTCCTGATGGACTCAGGTAGCCAGTTCAGGGTTGAACTTCCATCCTTCTAAGGCAGGCATACCCAAACTTCAGCCCTCCAGATGTTTTGGACTACAACTGCCACAGTCCTTTGCCATTGGAAATACAGGCTTGGAATTCTGGGAGTTGTGGTCCAAAACATCAGGAGGGCTGAAGTTTGGGTATGCCTGTTCTAAGGTCAGTAAAATGAGTACTCAGCTTGTTAGGGGGCAAAGTGCTCTTTGCATCATAAAGTAAGAGTTAATTATTAACTAAAACAAGCCCCATGGCACAGTGGTTACACTGCAGTTGATGGGTTGGCTCAGTTTTCTGTCCTTCCAAGGTTGGTAAAATTAGTATCTTGCTCACTGGGGAGGGGACAGGCTGTTGTTTGTATAAGTATGTTTTTAAAACATTCACAGAGTGCTGTACCACTATAAGGTTGTATACAAGTCAAAAGAAAAACAAGAACAGCAACAACAATGTTCAAAGCTGCCCAGAGAATGATCAAGTACTATATAGGGCAGTATACCTGTAAGGCTTGCTCTAACTTGCCATTTTCAGGGGAAGGTAAGTATTACCGAAAAATAGATGGACATCACCTCCTACAAACAACTATCATTGACCACATTATCCCTCATCCAGCCCATTAGAAACCCATTTGCCACCACTCCAGTTTCACCTATACCTCATTAAACAGAGATCTGTCTCAGCTCAGATATCCAGATAACCTGATTCAGCTTTTAAAAATTTATGCTGAACGAGGGCGAAATAAACTTTGGTGCGCTGTGGCTCAACATGTCTATAGCTAGGTATCCATGAGAGCAAAAAAAAAAGTTTTTTATTTGAACCTCTCTGTAGCTATGGGTCCTGTCCAAGTGCTAGCATGCATTTCATTATCCCAAGGCCAAACTTGGCTAAGTTTTATTGACAATAACTTTTGTAAAGTGCATTTGATTGCTTGTATTATATCCTCTTGATAGGGATGTTAATGGTAATAATGGCTTTATTGCAAGATTAGTTAACAATTGTCTATACATGGACATGCATATTCCTCTAGTCTTCTGATTTTTTGTCATTACATATCCAGCACAGACTGCTCATGGGGACTTTAAAAATTGTTTGGCTTTCTGCATTATGACCTAATTGCAGTTTAAATGCTTTCAAATTATCCAGATGTGCTGTAAAGATGTTGAGCATTGGCAAAATATTGTTTTTAATTAAAAAAAAATAAACAACCCACTTCCAAACGGAACAGGCAAGTTTGCTGCTAGGAGCTTTGTTAAAAAGAGTATTAGCAGAAATATCTAGTAAACCTCCTTACTGTGCCTACCAAAATCTTACCAGATCTTCACTTCCGCTGTGGTGTTCAATGTCAACAAAGCATAGGGCTGAGTTATTAGGTTTTCACAGAACATACATCTCCTCAGTGGGAGTTGATCTACCCTTGTGGACTGGCCTGCTACAGTCTTATTCATGTAAACCTTCCTGTGTTTTGAGAGGGACAGGCAAATATGTGTGTGTGAGAGAGACTGAGACACCTTGACAGAGAGGTGGAAAGACGGATTGATCTTCTACAAATGCTTCGAACTATAACTGACCAGCTTTCTGGATGTCCAAATACTGTTAAGTACTTGACAGGAAAATAATGTACTTGTGAAAGCTATGCCAAGGGGAATTTGGAACATTGCTAAACAGCTGTGCTTCACATCCCTTGAGTAAGATACCACTTTGGCTATTGCAGTACAAGCCTTTGTGTTTCATTGCCTGCTAAAAGCTTTGGGTATAAATTGAATCTGCCTGTAAAACAAGTCCAGTATATATATTTTTTGTAGTACACAGAGCTGTTTAATAGGGATGGCTGGGTATTATCTTGGCCAAAACCCTCTTGCATAACTGTGCATATGACATAACTTTTGGAGACAGTTTAAGATCCTTGTACATGCAGCGTGCAACTGATAATGTCTGCAGTGCTTTAACAAAGGGAAATTGGTCTCCCAAGGTTTATGCCGTTTCTGCAAAGCCAGTGTAGCTAGACAAGATAATTTGGGCCGTTATCTCTCAAAATAAGTTCAGAAAAGCTGGTGGTATCCTCATAGCAAGAAGACCTTGTGCTTTGCCCATGAAAGAGAAAGGTTTGGGGGCATTAACAGCTGCATATGTTTGGACATGGCCGTAGTTGGTTTCACAAGGAGACTCTGAGCCATGCGCATTGGCATGTGAGCATGCTTGGCAAAGTGGTTAAATAGCATTCTAAGATGCAGGCGGGCAGGACACATGCTTTACCAACAAAGAAACTTCAGCTGTCACTGAAACCAAGGTGGAAAAGTACCAAAAGTATTTTCTGAAGAAAAATCTTCATGTTTGGCAAATGTGCAGCACAGAACTGGCCTTCCGAGGTGAATGCCTTGTTTACACTGTCCCAGAGCGATGTCCATCAATAAGGAAGTGTGCACTTCAGCCTCTGGAGAGTTCTTATTTAGAAGTCAGCCACTGAGATAACCATGTCAGAAAGGACTTGAGCATACTCCAGACTTATTAGTCATTGGAAGGTGCTATCTTTTCATTGGTTTGAGTTTAGGTGCACTTATACTTGATAGCTGATCTTGTGAATTATTGATTTTTAAAAAGTGTAAAATCGAATCTAGTGTGACATGTTGATTTGGAGTACTCAGTTTTTAAAAAACAGAATGTTGCTGTTGGATAATTTTATCTTATACATCTGGCACCCAACATCACATGATAGTAGTACGTCCATGTGTGGGAAGACTGTAAACACTGTGGATTGAATATCTTTCTATAGAGATATAAAATGGTACAATACATTTTTTACCATAACAAGTCATTTGTACACATAGGTAGTGTCTGAATTACTTGCTTCCTTTTGTAATTAATTAGCACAATCTTGCCATGAACCACCTATCTCCAGTTCTCTTAATCCTTCCCACCAGCAGTATTCAGTAACAGAATGCACTCTGCTGTCTTAGGCTACAGTCACAGAGCCAAAGACAAGCTACAGGAGTGTTGCGCTATCTGGCCTATGGCTCTCATTAAGAGTGTGAATACACAATCAAATACCGTGGGATTGCTGTACTTACTAATGCAGCTTGACTTGAAGGATTTTTTTTTTCTGGTCACACATCTATTGTGTCTTTTATATCAATCAATAGGATCACATAGACTTTGTGTTTATAACTACTTATAACCTTATGTGTTTATAGTGACACTATGATTTCAATGTTAGTTTCCATCACTCATAACTTTTACATGGAATGTACTCTCTTTTTAACTGTGCATTTTCTTATAGCTTTATTGTAATGTTGTCTGCTAACGCTAAGATGTCCCTCAATTCCGTGTTCTCAATACTTGCACATGTCTTAATTGTACTGGACTGTATATTGTCCCTCATTACTGTAAGCCGCCTTGGGTCCTTTTCCAAGGAGAAAGGCAGGGTAAAAAAAAACCTCTAAAATAAAAATAAATAAATAAAATGACACAAAGTTTGATTTGAATTGGTCTAGCTCTTTTTGCTCCTAGTATGCATTTTTTCCTGTGTTGCTAGAGTCTTCTACTTTTTCCCCAAACTGAAATTAACAGCATGACGTTCAGGATAATGTTCTTTTTCTCATACAGTAAAATCGTGGCTTAAGAGTACCTTGTTTTAAGAGCATTTTGTAAGACAAACAAACATTTCTTCTAAATTTTGCCTTGAACAACAAGCAATGTCTTGCAATACATTTACTGAAACAGGTCACATGATCACAAATGAGCCTCTGGTGGCTTTCTCTCCTCTCCCCCCCCCCCCCCCGCTGGATTGTGGGTGATTGCCTGGAACATTCCGTCTCAGCCAGCCTCCAAGGCGGAGGAGGGAGGAATGGAAGTGTCCCTTGCACCAGCCAGGAAGGTTTTCAAAGGAGAGTGCAGGTTAGGGTTTTTTTCCTTTGTATTTTCTTTTAATTTGTTTTCAACATCCTTTCTTACTTTTCAAACAGCTAGTCAGGTGTGTATAGGGCTACAAATTGCATTTTACTATTGTCACATTAAAAACACAGAGTAAAATCCAGTTGTTAATCCCAAGCAGAGCAGATTCCGCAGCCAGGTACCTAAACCATGCTACGGAGGTGGACTTCCAACCAACTTCTTTTGTGAGTTTTGGCATTTTGTGTGTACAGTATGTGCTGTATGTGACCCCAGAATGAATCAGGGTGGGATCAGATGAAGGAAAGAAAGAAGGTGGAGGGGGCTGAAATGCAACTATCACCCCATCTATGTGAATACTTAACTCCTCAATCAATCTGCAGCCCCTGTGTGATAACTGGCTGTCTTTAAAAACGTCCAAAGACAGTTTTGAAAGTTAATAACAATGGATAAACAATTACTAAAAAGGATCAAACAAATGCCATACCTTAAAACATAAGCAATATAGGCTTCAAATCAAATCACAGCGAAGCTGAATCAGAACAGTTCGGCCTCTCAGTGTAATCACATCCTAAGCTTTACAGGATTACTTGGCTTTATGTTTCTTATTACATTTTCGAAAGCTAGCAAGTGAGAATGCCATTTTTTTATTAGAAATATTTCATAATAGTGGTTCTCAATATATGGTGTAAATACCCCAGGACAAGTTTCCCTCTAAAGCACATGTGTGAGTGCCTGTACCCCTCTGCCCCTTTCCACGCAGGGCTCCTAATCCCCCACACATTCACAGCTATTGGCTTTGTATCGCTTGCAATAGAAGCTTCAGGGTGTGTGTGTCAGTTTCCACATGTGCATGTGTGGGTAAAGTCATGCACGCAAAGAAAAGAGCCCTGCCCAGAAGGGCTAAAAGTTACAGGGAATGCTGCCTTATGGAAATACTGCATTTTAAGTGGGCTACAATGTTTTCATAAAAAATATTACTACTTAAAAAGACTACTGTAGGATACCCCATATCCACTGCAGATTGGTTACAAGCTCCCCCATGGATCTTGAAAAACACAGATAATAGTGAACACTTGATATATAGGATAACAGAAAAAATCCAGAAAAATATTTTCACATGCATTATCAGAACTGGCCAATAGAGGGAGAAAGAGAGCTTGCTATAAATATTTGGCAATGCAGAATATACAGAATGACATCTACTGGCCAGTTTTGGTAATGTATATGAAAAATAGTTTTTCTCTGGATGCTTTTCTTTTAATATTTTTAATATATTTTGACGGCAGATAAGTGGATCAGTGGATACTGGTCCCGTTGTTAAGGAGGTCCTACTGTATTTCAATTTCAAATAGCTAATGATATTATTTGTGTTTGTATTTGCTTCCTACTGTAGTTTCTATGTCCTTAAAATTTATCTTCTGCTGTTGCTTTGATTCAACATCATCATGACTATACTGAATTTTTTAATATGGCTGCTCTAAACAATGATGTGTTGCATCCCAACTAATCCCAGTGGTACTTTAGCCAATGTTACTGTTCTTCCTACATTTATTTCCCCATATTTATTTATTTATTTGAATAGTCAGCTATGGCAATCTGTATTTTACATTTTACATTCTGTTGGCGAAGTATTCCTAACTTTCTGCACTTGGGTTTTCTGATTTCATAGTATTTATATATTTGCCCCCATATCCTTTTGATCACTCAGTCCAATATATTTTTTAAAAGTATGTTATTAACAAGGTCCCCTCTAAGGTACAAGGCTGCTTCTGTTGTTGTTGTAGCAGCCAGTGTTAATGTCCATATTACTTTGCTACAGTGTACAACTTTGAGATGAATTTGATGCCATGGTTTATGTTATTTTAGGGGCACATGCCTTCTATTCCTCTTTAATTTGGCAACTTGCATCTTCCACAATCACTGTTAGGTATTTGACATCTCAGTCTAAATGATTCCATTTGTGTGTTAATATAGTTTGGTGTGCTGCATGTGTTTTAGCTCTCATGTTTTCATTTCCTTGCATTTGTGTCTGTGAATGCATTTTGTATGGTTTCCATACAAAACTTTCTGTCTGTACCCTAGTCATAGACACCACACTTCATTTATATTTGAAATGTTGTAAACTTTCAGTGTTGAAGCTGTCATTTGGAAAGTGAATGTTGGGTGGATGCTTGCAAAACCAGGCTAGCTTGCAAGCACTAGGAGAACATTTGGCAGTCAGAACCACAGTTTTAAGAGTGGAACTAATTCCGAACAGATTAATACCTGAAACAGTACAGAGAAGTAAAATACAGTACATGCTCTCATGAAGGTGGTTTGTATGGCCTAATAATCTTTGTTTATCTGTTAATGGTTTTATGTGATACTATATTGCACAACTCAATGAAGCATAGTTTTATTGTTTATATGGTTTTATTGCATATATGGCTTAGTTTAATCAGATTTAGTCTGCATTTGGCTTGGGCTATCTATACTGTACTAGACTCATATTGGCATAAAATTTGTGGCCTGAAAACATACCATCCTTTAATGTTGTCAATCTTTTACAAAATCTTAACAGAGTGTGGCTCTTTCCAAAAAGTAGACTTTGGCTTGTCTCCTCCATCAGCTGCAGTCAGGATCCAGGATTTATAGACTGCACCCTTAGTCTTGAGTATTTGTCCAGAGAGTGGTCTTGTTGGCTTCTCATGCATAACCTCGGTGGGGAAACAAAAAAAAGGCATTTTATCCATGTCAGGTCTGTCAATTCTGGTCCATTGGGTGGCAATGGAATTTAGGCTTTGTACTCAGCTGCACCTTTGTCCTATTTGCTCAGCTTATCCATTTTGAAATCTATTTTTGTGTCCTCCACACTGTGAACTGTGGCCTCGTGCCTACAGAGCTGTTCTCTCTGCCTTGTCACTCCCCTCCCCCCCCAGCCTCTTCTTCCGGAGAAGCGTTTTTGGTTTGGAACGTACTTGCCATCCAAATGGATAAACCCTCATGACTCCCTCTTCCAGTTTAGGGCTTACACTAGAAAGGGGAAAAGCTCCCCCTTGGACAGTGAAATATTCACTATTGTAGACGTTTCGTTTTTTAACATGCATTTCAATCAAGAGGTCCTGTCAGCTTTATAGCCATGAGACGAGGCCCTCCCAGTAAACAAACAGATATATGTGTAATTTCTTAATGTTTGTCTAGGGTGAAAAGCATTTATAGCCCTGAGAAGCATATTCAGTGGCAGTTTAGGGACTAAGGAATACAGGGACACACACCCTGCCAGTAATGCCAGAGGAGTGATGGACGTTGGTGCAGAGAGAAGCTCTTCGCACAGAGATTACAGAAGGCAGGAAACAATCCACCCCCCCAAAAAAGTTGTAGGAAAAAATGGTTATGTGCCTTGGTGAAATATTTTATGCACCCATAAATCGAGGTATTACTGTATTTATATAAAGCAAAGCGTGCTGCTTATATACTGCCCGATAGTGCTTGAAGCACTCTCTGAGTGGTTTACAACTAATTATGCAGGTTACACATTGCCCCCCCCCCGGCAAGCTGGGTACTCATTTGACTGACCTCAGAAGAATGGAAGGCTGAGTGAACATTCAGCCTGCTACCTGGAATTGAACCCTAGGTCATGAGCACAGTTACAGCTTCTGTACAGCAGTTTAACCACTGTGCCACAAGGCTCCACTTTTATACCACTTTCCTCCTATCTAAGGCACTCAAATCAGTTGGCAGAATTTAAAAGTGAGACTTCCTAGACAAGCATGATTTTACATGTCTGTATTCTACTGAGCTTCTGGTAAGTACAAAGTCCCACTGGCATTATGATGGGGGATCAGGCCATTTTTGCAAGCACTGCTGTGATACACATGATTTCCGTGAAGAAAATCTGCAATGACAATGTTTGTCAAGCAGAACAGTTTCACATTACTATGCTGGCGTGCCTGTCTACTCAGTGGAAGCTTAATAGGATATTGGTCATAATGGATAGTAACTGATGAGGAACTGCATACAAAGGATCCACATTGCATATTGCCCTTGGGTTTCATAGGAGCTGGTATGAAACCTGGACATTCACTTGTATCCAACAGAAACCTTAATGGCAGGCGATCTACTTCATGTAGATCCACAGAGCTACATATATTAAAATTGACAAGCTAGACTGAAATGAAGAAATTGTGATCTGGAATGATTGTATTGTCATCTCTAAATATTCCTTAGTCAAGCATCTGTTGAACCATAACTGCTGGAACTACCGATGTTCTACTAATTACATGTCTTCTAATTCAGTTTTATGTGTTTTTGCTGTTTGCTGTATAGAAGATAGTTCTGAATATTTTCAGGATATTTTTGTACTACAGGTAGATTTGAAGCTCAGGAACTGACTTGAGTTTGCTCTCTGCCCCCCCAGATGGTATCGCAGCTTGAAGCCAAGATAGCTAAACTGACGGAGACACTGGAGACACAGGCTGCATTGCACAAGGAGGCCTTAACGAGAAGCAGAAAAGCAGAAAACAATTCAGAGACACTTCACGATCAATTGATGCGTCTGGAAGGGGAGCTGGTGTCTGGGGACATGATAAGAGATGCTCTGAAGCTTGAGAAACAAAATGTAATAGGTTTTACATGTAGAAGGGGCACAAAACAAACTACAAGTGGTACCTTGTATAAAGGAATTAATGTGTTCCAAATGAAATTCTGTTAAGCAAAATTTCCTTTGTACAAATTTCCCATAGGAATGCATTGAAAATGAATTACTCCCTAATTGCGACTGTTTTTCTGTTGTACAGATTCGCCCCATAGGTGATTCTGTAAAGGGATTTTGCCCTATCTCCAGAACTTTTTTTCCTTTAAGCAGATTTTCTGTTAAACAAAGCGCTTGTTATACGAGGGTCTACTGTACTGAGTCTTGGGTGGAACAAATTTGAATTCATGTTGTGTTATTTTAAGGCTCCTCATGCATTGCAGTATGCATGGTCTGTTCTACCAGTAGTTAGATCAGGTTTGTTTCAGTTACATAGTAACTCACTATCATCAGGAATGCAACTCCTACCCACATCTAGTTAGGCAGGATGATACCTTACTGCAAGGTGGTGAAGGATGGCATAGTGAGGAGGCAAGGTTTCTTAGAAATAATTGCAAACAGTTGCCCCCCCCCCAAAGTGCCTATTTTCAAGGTTTGGAAACTATTAACCCACGATGCGAAGGGCTTTTTTAAATGCCACTTCTGCAGTTAGTTGTTGTTCAGTCGTTAAGTAATGTCCAACTCTTTGTGAACCCATGGACCAGAGCACACCAGGCCCTCCTGCCTTCCACTGTCTCCCAGAGTTTGGTCAAATCCATGTTGGTTGCATCGATTATGCCGTCCAACCATCTCATTCTCTGCTGTCCCCTTTTCTTTTTGCCTTCAATCTTTCCCAGCATCAGGGACTTTGCCAAGGAGTCCTCTCTCCTCACGAGGTGGCCAAAGTACTGTAGCCTCAGCTTCAAAATCTATCGTTCCAGTGAACATTCAGGGTTAATTTCTTTCAGGATGGATAGGTTTGATCTCCTTGCAGTCCAGGGGACTCTCAAGACTCTCCTCCAGCACCACAGCTCAAAAGCGTCAATTCTGCGGCGATCAGCCTTCTTTATGGTCCAGCTCTCACTTCCATACATCACTACTGGAAAAACCATAGCTTTGACTATCCGGACCTTTGTTGGCAAAGTGATATCTCTGCTTTTTAAGATGCTGTCTAGGTTTGTCATTGCTTTCCTCCCAAGAAGCAGGTGTCTTTTAATATTGTTGCTGCATTCGCCGTCTGCAGTGATCAAGGAGCCCAAGAAAATAAACTCTGATATTGCCTCTATTTCTTCCCCTTATATTTGTGTATCCATCAGATTTGGTTGATGGTATTTGGTTTTTGTGATGGCTACACGGCTCCTCAAACTTTTTTTGCTTCAATTAAGTTGAATCTGCACCATGGTTGCTTATATACACTTAATGGAGAGCAAGTCCTTTTTTGACAGATGTTTTCTTATTTGACATATTCAACTGTTAGTTGAACTTCAGTTCCATTGAAATAACTGGGACTAATTTAATATCACTTTAATCCTACTTATTTTAGGGGAATTAAGTTCAAGTAGCTCAGTACTGTATGTTGTCTCAGTGACTCTGCTTTCCGACTACCACCCAGTATGCTAATTTCCTGCTGCATAGGAAATGTTTGTTCTTCTTGAATTGACTCCCATATTCATTGTGTGAGGCAGTTTGGAGGGAGAATAATTTGTCCAGGAACCCAGCTTCTTAAGTACATTCACAGTCCACTTTCAAAGCCGTTACTAAAACAAGAGAAAGTGTGTTTTCTTTTTGAATGTATCAAATGATACTTTTATCACTTTTCTTTCCACGTTTTCTGTCTGAAGTATCTTAGGTTTCTGGATCAACTTTCTGAAAAGATTAATGTGGTCCAGGTTGCGGCTGATATTGGATTTGACATGAGATTGGATACAATATTGGCACGTGTGGAACAATTAATCAAACTGGAAGGAGATACAGTGACTGAAAATAAGATCATAGCCCGCAATCTCCAAAGAAAGGTAGGAAAAGCAAGGCAGGATTTGAAAATTTTGTCTTTTTTGAACAAAGTCCAGCATTTGATTGTTTACATCATTGTTGTGAATGGTGAAGCTAAAATCAGTGGTGTGTGTGTGTGTGTGTGTGTGTGTGTGTGTGTGTGTGTGTGTGTGTGTGTGTGTGTGTGTGTGGAGGTAGAGGTGGAGGTGGAGGTGGAAGTGGAATCAAACCCAAGTCAACCAAGAATTTAGATGCAAAGTTTCTGGAATCTTGGCAGGGGGATGGGAAAAAAAATCTCCCTCCCCCCCCCCCGCAATTTTTTCCATTTTTTCCAAAGTCCTCCCCCCCCCATGAATTCAAAATGTCCAGAATTTTTACAACTCAAGCCAAGCAGCCTATAGGTGGCCTTAAGTCAGTCACAACCTTGTCTCCAGTCACGTGGACCAAGTGGGAGCACCTATCCTTGCCAATCAGGGACAAGCCATCCCTCTGCTCCATCCCCTGTGTAAGTTGGACACAGAACTGGGAAACATTGGGTTTTTTTTGGACTACACTTCCCAGAACAGTTGCTGGCAAGCAAGTATGTCTCCTCTCCATTCACAGGACAGTAATGAAATGGAGGAATGACCATTGATAACCACCTTGCCCTTCAAGGAAAGGCAAGTTTCAGGAAAAGTAGGTGTTTGCTATTAAGATTCAATGGGATGAAATCTGATTGCGTCTGTTTATTTCAATTTCTGGAATACAGTTGAAAACTCAAAAGGAGCAGCTTGAGAGCAAAGAGCTCCAGATTAAGCTTCTGCACCAGAAGATACTTCAGCTGGAAGAAGAGAGGCAGGTGCGCACAGCCCTGGCCGTTGAACGAGATGAAGCCAACCTTACTGTCCGGAAGTTACAAAAGAAGGTGGAGAGACTGCAGAACGAGCTTTCCTTGGCGAGAGAAACAAATACAGATCTTAAGGTTAAACTGGCTGACACTCATGAACTGAAGGTAGATAACTAGAGAACCTTGAAAGCTCCATTTGGAAAAGAAATTTGGAAAAGAAATTCAAGTAGTCTTAGACAGAGTTGCCCCATCCAGAGCTGTCCTTGCATCTCTTACTTACTCAGCAAAGTGAATCATTATGCAGTGCATGGGAAGGCTGTGTTTCCCCAAATCATTTTTTAAAAAATTGAACATGCGTGTTAGGGTCCATGAAGGTCGGACATGCTCATTTTGAGCAAAATGGGCATGTCAGCTCTGCACTTTCTGTGGTCTCAGTTGCCCCTTCAAAGTGGCATTTCTTAAGTTAATACAGTACAGTATAATGATAATGAGACCTTAATATGTGGTAATATGGAGAGGTTGGAGAAGTTCCTTTTTTCAGCTGGAACTGCCCAGATTCCCCAAGTGACATAGCCACTTGTGGAGGTAGAAAATAAGCACAGATCATAGTAAATGGAAGCTTATCCAAGTTGTTTGCCTAATTTTTCTTCAAGTTTCACTGCTGTTAGCTTTTTATACAGTGCTATATTCAATGAGATTTACTTAATACATAGTTCTTGTTTTGTATTTCATGACGATATGGGTACTCTTGTGTTGTGTGTTGTGTCGTTATAGTCGTGACCGACCCTTCGTGACCCCATGTCCATGGAGTTTTCTTGGCAGGAATACTGGAGTGGTTTGCCAGTTCCTACTCCGGGCGCCTACAGCACCTGGTATTCCCTGGTGGTCTCCCATCCAAGTACTGACCAGGGCCGACCCTGCTTAGCTTCTGAAATCAGGTGAGATCGGATGTGTTAGGGCATCTATGCAGCACATGGGTACTCTTGAGTAAGGTACAAATAAGATTTTAAATTATTTCTTTGCTGGTTCAGCCTTTGTCCTGAAAAAAATCAAGTGCATATAATCTCTTAGGATATCTATAGAACCTCATGGTACAGTGGTTAAACTGCTGTGCAGCAGCTGTAACTGTTCTTACGACATGGGGTTCAATCCCAGATAGCAAGCTCAAGGTTCACTCCGCCTTCCATCCTTCCAAGTTTGGTAAAATGAGTACCCTGCTCATGGACATCTGATATTAGGGAAAATTGGAAAGCATCAGTGGAAGTGGCTGAAAATCCTCTTCTGATTTTACAAAATAAATATTTTGAAATTTTACACAGTGCAGGGAGGCCCTGTGTGCAGTTTAAATAGTGAATAACTGCTGCTAGGAATCTCTAAGGGCAGTAATTCCCCCATCTGTTGGAAAATGCCATGGAGGTGGTGGTGAAGGAAGGGGGACCCAGTAAGGCTGGGAGCCACATAAACAGCATTGAGGCAGGTACATAGGGCCACTCATTCTTCATACTTGGTTTAGAGGCTAATACATCTATGGCCACTAGTTTTCATTATTCTGGGAGTTGCAATCCAAAAAAGTGCCATTCCCCATCTCTATAACAGATTGATTGTGACATACATTTCCATAAGCTACTGTCCATTTTATCATATGCCTTAAAATGCTTGCTTCAATAAATGATGATTATGAGGCCAAAAACCAATTAAATTGAAGAGGTACAGGGCCAAACTACACAAGAGTTCGGCAATCTGCTCTTCTGAACTCTATTTTTATTATTCTTATTTCAATTAAAAGTAGAAATCAGAGCTCTGGTTTAGACAGCAATGCTTCAATGTTTTATAAATTTTCCTTCACATAATTTCCATTGGTCAGAGCGTACAGTAGCCCTTGAATCAAATGCTGAATGGGTAAATCGGCACTGATATAAATCCCTTTGATTTACTGGGTCTGCTGTAGTTGGAGGTAGCAGTTGGACTTAGGTCAGTAAGTTCTTGAGATCAGATCATTAATCTTTTGTACCATAAATAATTCTGCCTCACACCCCTTTCTTTTTATGGGATTTTGGCCCCACTATTTGTAACCCCACTGGAATTTGTTCGTAGGTCAGAACCCTGGAGCAGGACAAAACCATAGAAGATCTAAGCAAGTCCCAAGAGAAACTGGAGAAAATGAAGGCCAAAGCTGAGAAGCAGCTGAGCTCTGTTAAGTCCGAGTTGCATCTTCTGGAGCAGGAAGCTAAGGAAGATAAAGAGAAGTCCAAAAACGTGTTGGAATCTCTTACCAGTGAGCTGAAAACAGTTAAATCTGCATTAGAGGAAGTAGTGAAAAGAAAGAAACAGGTTTGTGCCAGTACAGCTAGCAAGTAACTCGGTATCTGAAGCAATTTTGTGTACACCCTTCTATGGGTTTAGAACCATTGAAGGGTTTTACAAGATGTACTGGCCTTTCAAGCGTATTGACAATTTCAGTTCAAAGAAGACCAGACAGTTGTTGTTGCATTACATAAGAAATTCAGGCATATTCTTCCTCAGAAGAAGTACGTAGTTTGCCATTGGTACTCTTTCCTTTAGATCCATCTACCCACTTTGTTATTCCTCTTCTCGCCTTACCCACCCATCTGCCTGCTGTAGTGGTAAACACTATCCCACCTTCACCCACTTATAGGCCCTTTTTCTTAATCTACCCAGATGATTTCCCCTCTCCTTGCCCGTTCCTTCTTTTTAAATTCTCTCCCACTTAATCCTGTTTCTTTCTTGCCTGCTGGTCTCCTCCATCACAAGTCTTGGTCAGTGTTTTCCTTACTCTTTTCCCACCGCAGGGAGATCATGTACAGTGGACCCTCGTGTAACAAGCGGTTTGCTTAACAGAAAATCCACTTAAAGGGGAAAAAAAATCCAGAGATAGGGGGAAATCATTTAACAGAATTGCCTAAGGGGCGAATCCGTACAACAGAAAAACAGTCATGATTAGGGATTATTCCATTTTCAATGTATTCCTATGGGAAATTTGTACAAAGGAAATTTTGCTTAACAGAATTTCATTTCAAACAAATTAATTGCTTTAAACAAGGTACCACTGTATTTGGTCCAAATATCTCTGTTTGCAATGGATCCCTACTTTATTAGGTTTGTAGACAGAACCTGATTCTGTAACATTCGTATTGGTGTGCCTGTTCTTCAAAACTTGTCATTAATTAAAATCAAGAATAATGCAATCTGTTGCATCAAATGTCACCTATTTTAATAAGACCATATTAAAGAGCACACAATAATTGTAAGTACAGTATTTGAAATATGACCTTTAGAAAACAATGAACCACAAACAAAGGTCTGAACATATTTTGACATCACTTTATATGGTGCAGTGAAGTGAATAATCTTTAACGTATGACTTCAGAATAAATTAGAACTTCAGATTTGTTTCCCTCTGTTTTATCTACATTTCTGCTTGTCTGTTGCTTCCTTGGCAGAAGGAAGGCAATTGCTTTTGTCTTTCTTCCTGTTATGAAAAACAAAGCAAATCTAAGTGGACGCTTATCCATCCATCTTTCTCACTACCCATATATCTCCTAGTTTTTATTGAAGAACTAAACATGAGTGGGATCACTTCAGATGTCTAGGGGCAGGGATGTACTTGTATATCTCAATGGTGTTCCAGAGAGAAACAAATAAACCGAAGAAATATCCACTGAGAAAACTGAATGCAAAGGAAAGGGGCATTAACCTATTACTTACCTAAATCCATTCATTTTCTGCACTTGTATTTTCATACAGATCATCCCTCAACATACATCCCCAAGGCAGCCGAGATAGCAAAGAATGAAATGCAGTATTAAATAGAAAATAAATTCACAGGTTCTTGGCACTTCTCCATTGGATTTATTATTTTATATTCCATTGGGTATTGTGTTCATTTAAGAAATCAGCTTTTTTAAAAACAACTGTTTATTATTTAGAGGTCTTCTCTGGATTCTGATATAGATATATTTCATAGAAGACATTTCTGTTGCAGGGATATTGAATTTTTTCAAACTCTCAGACAATAATGCTTTCTTTAAAGAAAGAAAGGAGAACAGAAGGACACCCCAAATTCAGCTAAGGCAGGCATGGGCAACTTTTAATGGTCAAGGAGCCACCCCTGCCTCTTGGAAACTCCAAAGCCTTGTCTTTCTCTGCTGTCACTATATTCCCCTCCTGAACCTTTTTTCACACCCTCAAAGCAGTTTTTGGCCTAAAATTTGATTATTTTTGCTACAGAAGCCTTGAGGGTGGAGGAGATATAATTGCCCATTTCAGATTACTTTTCCTCCCTACATAACCTGTTTCAGGAACAGGAAAAAAAATTTCAAAGCCATATTTAATTTATTTATTTTATTTATTTATTGTACTTTTATACAACAAGGCCTTTATGGGCAGTTAACAACAATATTAAGAACAAACAGGACAATTAAAATAAGAAAAAAAACATAACTACATTAAAATACAGATCACTATTTCAAAATCAACTGTACCACGTTGGGCAGAGAAGTGAGTCTGTCAAGGGACGCTGAGGTCACATAGGAAATGCCTGCCTAAATAGCCAGGTATTTAAGGCTCATTTGAAAGCACTGAGAGAGGGGGGCCAGGCGGATGTCTAGTGGAAGGCTATCCCACAAGTGTGGGGCAACCACAGAGAAGACCCAATTCCTTATCTTCATTTCTCGGGCCTCTCTTGGTGTGGGTGCCCTCAGACACCCTGCCTGGGAAGACTGGGTATTGCAGGCAGTTCTCATTAGGACGAGGTGTTCTGTCAGGTAGTCTTGAGGACTGCACTTTGTCCACATGTGAATTAAGATATTGGAGTACAATGAATGCAAACTGTTGTTAAATGTGATGGTATAAGTTTCTCATTAATGTCTGTTGGACAACGTTTGACACGTAGGCCCCTTCTTTTGGGGGGTTAGGCTATCTGAAGGACCAGATCTCCCCCTGTGAGCCTTCTGAGGATCTAAGAGCATCAAAGGAGGCCTTCCTCTTAGTCTCATTGCCAGCACTGGCATGGCTGAAGGGAACATGGTGTGACGACACCTCCCTTTTAAATGTGTGATTGTGATGAAAAATGTGAAGGGTAGGGAACCAACTTATTAATCTTCACAATATCCACTTGGTAATGCTGCCACCTTTTAAATGTCGCCTTATGAACTGGGACAGACTCAGATGTATAACATAAAAAAATAATAATGAGGTTTCTTGAGAAAATAAATAAATACAATAATGACTGAAGTTTGTATGTGTTGCCTTAAACATAGAATAGATTAATTCAACTCTTCAAGCCTTCCTGTCTTTAATAACCAGTAAACAGTAAAGCCCTCACTGCCTGACTGAACTCTAACAGAGCTGTGCTATCTCTCAGCACTCACTCTCAACAACTCTTAACTCACTCTCAACTAACTCAACTGAACTAACTCCCTTAACTGACTCTCAGAGACCAGGCTCCACCCTTTTTATACCATACCATCCCCTTCCCTCCTGCTGAGATTGGCTGATTATTTATATATGCATTTCTCCTGCTTCCAGGGTGTTGTCACAATTGGGAAAGGGCCTTTTCTGTGGCAGCTCCCAGACTATGGAATTTTTAATTCTATTTCTTTAAATATGGTAAGCCACACTGAGTCCTCCCCAATTGGGAGAAAGGTCAACATATAAAACAAGCAAACAAATAAATTGCCCATTTAAAAAAAGAACTCTTTCAACTTAACAGCCAAAGTAAGCATGAAGTACAGCTTTTTGGTCAAAATCAACTTCATGTAATATCTTTTGAAAAAAAATACTAGCAATGCTTTCTTTAAAAGGCATACCTCTGAAATTAGGTAGTTAGACCTCTGAGGGACTAAGCCCGTCCCGCCAGGTCACGATCCAAGTCCGCACGCATGCCCCACGTACATAACTCCAAGCTCGCCAGAGGTGCACACGAAGTTGCAGGCAGCCTCCCCTGCCTTGGGCAAAGGCTTGCACGATGCCCCGAGAGGAAGCCAAGTGCAAGCCCTTTCCTTTGCTCCTGTTCCTCCTTCAGTGCGTGTGTGACCTTTGGGGAATGAGGGCGTGTGCCTGGGTTCCTCCCACTGCCAGACTGAAGGAGGCAAGCGAACAGGAAAGTTGAGAGAGATGTCTTGGCGAGGGAGGGAGGGAACAGATAGAGAGTATCCGTCAATCTGGTGCCCTAAGCTGCTGTGCCTGAGGGCAGATGCCCCTCCCTGTCCCCCTAAATACACCACTGGCTCACCTGCCCACCTACTCATTCACCCGCTTGCCTACTGTCAGGAGGCTGGCAGGGACCTGGAGGGCAACTTCTGACAGTGCTGCGGTCGCCGTGTTGTGCAGGCCTGGTTTATACCATTTTTGTCTGAAAAGAATATTGTTTGTAACTTTAAGTGATCCAATAAAAATATTGCCTAATCCAGGGCTTAATTTTTATACATGGACTACATGGCCACTTTTCCTATCTACTATTTTTTAGTTACACTGAGGGGTAGCAAATAAGTAAATAAATAGTTACATCCAAAATACTTCTTCATTACAAAACCTTTTTAAGTCAAACTTTGCCAAGCAGGCCATGTTTTTCTAATCGCTATTGTTTGTTTGCTGGTTTCTTTCTGAAATATTTACTCTTTGCCTCCAGGGCCAATACACTTCCCAGGGCACTTTATAACACAAATAAAAATTATGGCATTATAATACTCAGTCATTACAACAGGCAGTTCAAAACAAGCACAGGTAGCACAGCACAAAAGTTAAAAGCATAATTTGTTATAAATGCTGAAACGTCTTAGAAGAGTTTAAGAGAGTGGAACATAAACAAAAGATGTCTTCTTCTGGAAAAAGAAATGACTACATCGTAAGCTCCTCATGTTCTTTCCTGTTGGAGAGCATTTTACAGGCAAGGCACCCTCACTGAAAAATAGGACTGGTTGTGATCCGCTATAGCTCAGGTGTCAGTGGTACCTGCAACAGACCTTCAGATGCAACATCTCAGTGAATGGTCATGCTGCAAAAGGGGAAGATAGGATACACTTCAGTTAACGATCTTGTCTTTTCTTTGCTTTTTACAGCTGACAGACTTCAAGGAAATAGTCTCTCAGATGCTGGGGCTCAATATTGCCACCACTGGTCTTCCTGACTATGAAATAATTACTCGCCTCGAAAGGCTGATCCATTCTCATCAGCATCTGTTTGTTCCTTGTGCCTGCTTCCAAGACATGTCAGTGAGAGAAGATGGAGCCCTGCAGCTTCTCCACTGAAAGCGTCCTCTCTGCAACTGGAGCAGAGGCTGTGGAATTCGTTTTTTTTTCGCTGTTCCTTTTCTCTTTGCCAGTGTAAATATTTCAAAATTTAAGCCCAGAGTGCTGGAGTTAAAACATATATATCGTCCGCAGCGGAAAAGCTTTTAAATTATGTCAGTACTATTTTTTAATAAAGTGAACATTATGTACCCAAAAGTATCTTAATAAGCCTTAATATTATTTTATAGCTGAAAAGTTTCTGTGCTCATCAAGGGACACTGTTAGGATTATAATCCAGAAGCAGGACCTCAACTCACAGACTTTCCCTGAGACCAATTTTGAGAAATTCCTCCCTCAGAACGTTCTGCCAAAGTCCCCACCTAACAATTAGGAAAGGGTTTTCAAGGAGCTTTTAAGGGGCTCCATAGAACAGGAGAGGATGGGAAAGCCCCACCTCCCATGCATGATCCAAGACTGTGTGTCAACGCACTTGTTTTCCAAAACAAAAGATAAGGTTAATGCTCTGTTAGCCAGTTCAGCACATTAATACTAGAGCATTACAACTTACATTTCGTCCCAAAATTCTTTCTGAGGAAATTGCTTCACTATGTCCCTCATATTAGCTATGTGAATATTCACAATGTTTGACTTTCTTATGGAAGAGTACTAGCATTGGCGGTTATCTATCCAAAGCAAATAAAAATAAGTCTAACATGGACAAAGTTCAGAGGGTTTATTGAACTGTGCCATGTAATTAGCTGCCTGATGAGAGAGAAACCTTATGTTTTTTTTTATTTGGCCCTGAGAAAAATATGGTAGCATGGTAGCAATTTTCACCTAGCCCATTAGTATTACTTGAACTTTCCTCTGAAATTTTACACATAGCAATTTTAATCAAGATAAATTAATAACAGCTTCCATAAAAGTAAAGGCTGTATTTATCATAGACAGTACATATATGACATTAAAAGTATACTTGAAGTATGACTAGGTTTTAGCCAAAAGAAATACTTATGATGCATGTCTGAATGAGAGAAGGCAGACACTCAATCAGTTCTGTTTTGCAAAAACTAGTTTTAAAACCTCTGCAAATCCTTGCCAAACTGTAAAATATGATATTTCAGTCACCAATATATAAAATTATTTCTCAGTTACTGGACCAATTTTAGTTTAGTTAAGCTATGGGATGCAGGAGCTGGTGATCAGTACTGAACATGTTTTTAAAATAGCATTGCTGGTTACTGGGTTTTTAAAAAACACCCTGTTTGAATATTAACATTTAAATAACAAATCATGTAAGAAAAATAAAACTTTCTAAGATTATTGTTGTCTCTAATGGTTATTTATATTGCTTGCCTTTTTACTGACTTGCATCTGTAATAGAGGCATTATATTATATGTTTCAAATATTCATTTGGTAGATAGAAATGACAGAAATTACATACCTTTGTACTTTCTCTCTGTGCATACAAAATTCCTTACAAGTTGCCAGAGAGAGGTACTTTGGCTAAGTAAAATGCTATTTCCAAAGCCATACCCCAAAGTGCTCTTTGTCTTGCTGTACATCAGAGATGACCTAGAAAATGGGGGAAATGGCTGTAGGCAATTTCACAGAACCCGGGTACCCCAGACAAGCTTCCAAGTCTCTGTTATCCTTGTGGGATCCACTGTTTCAAACAAGAAAGTGATTCATTCACCCTATTAAAATATCCATCTATTTATATTCCCTAGGAAAAACTCAGTGGCCTGAAACAAATCATTTGGTGGACTACTCAAAATTAGTAAAGCTTCTTTTTGACCTCAAAATAATGCACTGGCATCGAGAATCAGTGTATCTAAGCAGGATTTCTGGTTGTAAACATGCTTCAGTTTCTGAACCCCATTGACCTCCTCCACAAGGCACAAGGGGTTGGAGAAATGCTCACTCACTGTATGTAACTATCAAACACAAAGCCCAGCCCAGGATATCTTGCTTCCCAGGTGAAAATACACCTCTTCTGCATTCCATACACAGAATTCAGCAATAATGCCAGGGAATGAACCATGACATTGGTGATGAAACAATATTGTACAGTCTAGCTCAGGGATGGCGAACCTTTTTGCCACCGAGTGCCCAAACTCGGCGGTGGCAGCGGCAGCGGTGGCGGCGGCGGCCGAGATTGGCAGCAGTGGGGAAGAGGGCACGAAGGCTGCAAGGGTGACGGAGGGGCAGGGGTCAGGGTCATCGTTGACGGTGGTGGGAGGGGCAGGGATGGTGGCGGTAATGGCGGTGGAGGTGGGGGCGGCGGCGGCAGGGCCGGCAAGGGCGATGGTGATGGGGACAGCGGCGGTGGGGGGGTTGGGATTGGCGGTGGGGGGGTCAGGGGTGGGGCAAGGTCAAGGGCAGCAAGGGCGACGGGGTCAGGGTTGGTGGTGGCAGGAGGGGCAGGGATGGGGTTGGTCTTGGCAGCGGGTTTGGCGGAGGGGGCAGCAGGGGCGACAGGGAGCAGTGATGGCAATGATGACGGCAGGGTTGGCCTGGCACCCTTCCTCCCCCACCCCACTTCCCCCTCGACAAATTCCTCATGGCTGGTCCAGCGGAGGAGGGAGTGGGGGGGCAAGGAGCATGTTGCGTGCCAGGCGAAAGCTCTTTCCGTGCCGCGTGCCATAGGTTTCACCATCCCTGGTCTAGCTGAAGGTAGGTGGGTAACGTGGTGGATACAGAGCAGACTGGCTTAGGAAATTTGAAGGTAAGGAAAGGGAGGACAGCTCTTAATTTCTGAGAGCACTGCCTCACTCTCTGATTATATGGCCAGCCCTTTCCAGGAGTGCAACTTCCGGGCCGGGGGGGGGTGTGGAGACCAAGTGGGGCATGCTTCCCAGGCACCACAATGGAAAGAGGGGACACCAAAATCACAAAATAATCATGTGCCCCTAGTTGCGACCCTGGCCCACCTACTTGCTCCTTCTTGTCACTTCCAGATGAGGGGAGGGGAGGGGGGCTGTCACATGCAATCCCTACTAGCAGGTTTGAGGGTGCAGTGGCTCAATCAGCCTCCTCACCTGCACCCTCCTCTTCCTCCCCCTCTGGCAGGTGGGGTGGGAGCGGGGGCAGGC
Source organism: Phrynocephalus guinanensis (assembly GCA_037367245.1). Taxonomy (NCBI): domain Eukaryota; kingdom Metazoa; phylum Chordata; class Lepidosauria; order Squamata; family Agamidae; genus Phrynocephalus; species Phrynocephalus guinanensis. The sequence goes on along the minus strand of CM074733.1, from coordinate 101,441,349 downwards.
TTTCAGAATTGGAGAGGAAGCCTTGAGTTGTCCCTCAACTCCAGCAAATGATGGAGGTGGGTTTGAAGAGACCCAGACCCATGAAGTTTAGATGCAATGAGAGGGAGGGAGCACAAAGCTCTCTCTGCCACCTTCACCCTGAGAAAGTTAGTTGGGGGGGTTCCAAACAGCCTTCCTGGGGCAGATATTGTTTTGAGGTGGGAGGTCACTGAGAAAGGCAGGGATGGGGGGATGGGGGAGCCTTGAGGGAAAGGGAGCTCACCTCTGATCTGCCAGTTGGGGGGTTGCTCTGCTTCCTCCTGGACACTGTGGGGCAGTGGTGTGGGTGGCTCAGTGCCCCCCTCCTGCCCTGGTGAGGGGAAAGGTAACCACAGCAAAAGAAGCAGGGCAGTGAGGGGAAGCCATGGTATGGCTCTCCTGCCCAGCAGGTGCTCCCATGGCTAGGCAGAGCATGCCAGAGGGCAGTGGGGTGGTCATGCTCCCACACCAGGCATAGGCACATTTCCATTGATAGCAGCTCCTGTATGCTTTCCTCGCTGTGCCTCCTTTACCCATCCATGAGGGTGTGTGCAGAATCCATGTTGGTGCCAGGTGTCACGGGCCATAGTTCTTGGCACAAACATCCACCCGCTTAAAACAGAGAATTATTCCACAAATCTTAAATGTTTTTCTTATGCAGAAGAAGATTAATTACAGCTGCTGTCAGAATAAACAAAGTTCAGCTTTAAAAAAAGAGGGGAAGGAGGGAGAGGTAGGCTAGAACCGCAGAAAATGGAAACAACACCAGTGTGTGGGAAAATGGGGTGAGGGAGGGGAATCAGGTTTATTTGGCAGCTTTAAAGGTCAGGGTCTGATTCAAAACACACAAAGACCACTGCTACATAATTCAGTGCTTTCATGAAATGTCAAATATATGTTTCTAGTCACAATATGTCTGTCCCGCTGGTGGATGGTGAAAACTTCTGTTTCTGTTTCATTTGGGGTGGGGGTTATTTGTGTGTGTGAGGCGTCTCCTTTTCTAGAAACAAGAAATTAATTTATCATTTGCTTGGTGCAACTTTTTTGTTTACCATAGATGGGGTGGATCTTTCAGGTCACTTGAATCTGTTTTTCCCCTCCATTCACTAGTCCCCCAAAGCCCCATGAACCAGTCAGTGGGAAAGGACGGGAAGGGAGAGTGAGAAGTATTGGACAAGGAGGTGCACAGGCAAGGAGAAGTGGGAGGGGACAGAGGGTGGCAAGGAGGCATGTGGTGGCTGCTGTGAGGCAGGAGGAAATTTCCAAGTAAATGGGAGAATGAAAAGTTTTATGAAAGAAGAACACACACACGCACACACACACACACACACACACACACACACACACACACACACACACACACACGTTTGTGTTCCCTAGACCAATCTTTCTCATTCAAGAGGTTCTCTCTGGGAAATCTCTGAAAGAGCCTGAAAGCAAAAGTAAGGACTTTTTTGTGGATCTTTTCCTTTTGTTTTACAGTGTGTGTTGTGTGGGTACAGTTGCGACCGACTCTTCTTGAATCCATGTCCATGGAGTTTTCTTGGCAGGAATACGGGAGTGGTGTGCCAGTTCCTGCTCCAGGCGCCTACAGCACCTGGTATTCCTTGGTGGTTTCCCATCCAAGTACTAACCAGGGCTAACCCTGCTTAGCTTCCGAGATCAGGTGAGATCCGATGTGCTTAGTGCATTTAGTACATGGAATCCCACCCTGAAGGATTATATTCACAATTTAGTAGCATGGTGGATTTTTTAAAAAAATTACACATCCCAAAATCAAACAGCCAGCATGATCGTATCTATTTTAGAAGAGAAAAGGGGTATTCACACAACATTTCTCAGAGCATAATGGAAGAGTTCTTCCATGCATAATTAAATGCATAATTAAATGCATAAATAAATAAATAAATAAATAAATAAATTCTAATCTCAAAATCATTATATGAGTTTTTTTTCTGGCTGGCTTCTATTTCCCTTTCCCCAGTTAAAAAAAAGGAGTAGGGGGAAGTCATTGGCCACCCCTGAAAGCCTGCAGGGGCTGAGGCTCCGCAGCAAAATATGACACAATCCCACACTACCCCGTTCTTCTGGACTCAAACTTAAACCAAGTGGACGTGTACCTTTTACCCTTACTCCCTTGTTTTGGTACTAGCTTGGCTTGCTATGAGATTTATGGATGGGAAACTGGCCAATAGAGATGGGCACGACTTAGCGGTATTCCCGTTTCCGTTTCCGTTACTCGTATCCGTTACTCTACGGAAACGGTAACGGGAATTACTCCGCCAGAATTCGAGCTCGAACCGACGAATGAACAATTTGGTCTGATTTGTCGTGCTCGTTACTTGCACGCGGCGATCGCGCAATGCCAAGCAGCACAGAAAAAAGTTTTTAAAAGTTAAAAAAAAAACCGATTCCCGGTCCAAAATGGCGACCGCAATATTTTTTTTGAAATCCTTGCCCAAAACCCCACCAAAGCACCACAGAAACATGCGAAAGTTACCTATTTTAAATGCTTGTTTTTTTTACAGTAGCAGCAGTGGGTTTGTATTGCCAAAATACGTCTCCGTTGGTTTTATTTTATTTTTTTCTTAATTTATTTTTTTACACCTGCGCAACGATGGGCTGGCCATGGGACGGGACCATGCAAATTTTCGGAGCCATTCCACCAATCGCATGGACAGGTTTTGACTGACACTTCTGGATGTGCCAGAGGGCATAAAAAGCCGAGGCAGTTCCAGTCCGTCACAGTCTGGGCTTGGATCTTGTGGAGGGTGGTCAGGGCTGGATTGCTGCGCTCAGTCTAGTTTCAATTTCGCGGTCGCGGTCGCGGTCTCGCTAGGCAGGGAGGGAATTGAATTGATATTAATTCGCAAAACATAATAATTTCTTTTATTCCATGTGGGGAATTGCAACGCAGTGTTTATTCTTTTTTGTTTTCTGCATTTTTGAGGAAGAGTTCCGTTTTTTATTTGCTTATATTTGCTTCAAGGGGGAGGGAAGATTTGAGTGGGAGCGGTAGGGGAGGGGAGGTGCTGCGGATTTATTTTGAAAATATATTATTTTACACTACCATACCATTTCTTTTGTATCCCAATTTCCCACCAAGTTCATTTACTTGGCCAAGGTCCTTTTACCCTGCGCCTACAGCTTTTTTTGCTGCTGTTGCGATTGGGGTTTTGGAAGGGAATCCAGCAACCCTATCCTACCCTAGTAGCAGCTTATAGTTTTATTCCATTTATTTTCTATTCTACAGTTTATTAGCAAGTGGCAAGCAACAGCCAAGGTCCAGTACTAGTGCTTAGAAGGGGAGGTTGGAGGCTGTGGATTAAATTATTTTAAAAATATTATACAGAGTACAGACTGAGTAGGCAGAGTCTCCCTCGCCAACCAGTGCACTCAAATTTCTCAAACACATTTGTTGGCAACAAGGCTAGGGCACCTTCCTCTGTAGAACATTTTACAATTTCATTTTACTTAACACTTATAGATATTCTTTCACTTGTCCAAACACCTCATTCATTTTTTGGCAGTCAGGCACTCAAACAAACATTTGTTGAAGGGCAGGCACCCAGCCACCTCTATAGAACTTTTTCTTCAATTACATATTTGAAGAAGTTACATTCATCTTAGTTACTGTGCATTATTTGTGAAAGTTGGGTGCTGCCAGATTTTGCAAACCCCTTGCTTCTATTACCTTGGTTTTTGTGTAGTTGTAACTTACATCTGTGAAGAAGTTAAGTTACAGTTCTCCTAATTACACTTGCCCTGTGCATTGTGAAACTTGTTTGCCAGGATTGGCAAACCCCTTGCTTCTACTAGCTTGGTTTTTGTGCTGTTTTTGTGAGTCAACCTCACTCATTTACTCAGTTTGCCACCAGTCTACATACACAATTACATTTTTGAAGAAAGTTACATTTCTCTTTGTTACACTTGCCCCGTGCTGTGCATTGAGAAACTTGTTTGCCAGGATTGGCAAACCCCTTGCTCCTATTTCCTTGTTTGTTGTGCTGCTGTAACTTGTGAGTCCATCTCACTCATTTACTTGCCACCACAGTCTACATACACAATCCAATTACAACTGTGAAGAAGTTACAGTTCTCCTAATTACAGTTGCCCTGTGCAGGGCATTGAGAGACTTGGGTGCCAGGATTGGCAAACCCCTTCCTCCTATTTCCTTGTTTGTTGTGTTGCTGTTGTGTGAGTCCATCTCACTCATTTACTTGCTCCCACAGTCTACATACACAATCCAATTACAACTGTGAAGAAGTTACAGTTCTCCTAATTACAGTTGCCCTGTGCAGGGCATTGAGAGACTTGGGTGCCAGGATTGGCAAACCCCTTGCTCCTATTTCCTTGTTTGTTGTGCTGCTGTTGTGAGTCCATCTCACTCATTTACTTGCCACCACAGTCTACATACACAATCCAATTACAACTGTGAAGAAGTTACAGTTCTCTTTGTTACACTTGCCCTGTGCAGGGCATTGAGAGACTTGGGTGCCAGGATTGGCAAACCCCTTGCTCCTATTACCTTGTTTTGTTGTGTTGCTGTTGTGAGTCCATCTCACTCATTTACTTGCCACCACAGTCTACATTACACAATCCAATTACAACTGTGAAGAAGTTACAGTTCTCCTAATTACACTTGCCCTGTGTAGGGCATAGAGAGACTTGGGTGCCAGGATTGGCAAACCCCTTGCTCCTATTACCTTGTTTTGTTGTATTGCTGTTGTGAGACCATCTCACTCATTTACTTACAGTCTACATACACAATCCAATTACAACTGTGAAGAAGTTACAGTTCTCTTTGTTACACTTGCCCTGTGCTGTGCATTGAGAAACTTGTTTGCCAGGATTGGCAAACCCCTTGCTCCTATTTCCTTGTTTGTTGTGCTGCTGTTGTGAGTCCATCTCACTCATTTACTTACAGTCTACATACACAATCCAATTACAACTGTGAAGAAGTTACAGTTCTCTTTGTTACACTTGCCCTGTGCAGGGCATTGAGAGACTTGGGTGCCAGGATTGGCAAACCCCTTGCTCCTATTACCTTGTTTGTTGTGCTGCTGTAACTTGTGAGTCCATCTCACTCATTTACTTGCCACCACAGTCTACATACACAATCCAATTACAACTGTGAAGAAGTTACAGTTCTCCTAATTACAGTTGCCCTGTGCAGGGCATTGAGAGACTTGGGTGCCAGGATTGGCAAACCCCTTGCTCCTATTACCTTGTTTGTTGTGCTGCTGTAACTTGTGAGTCCATCTCACTCATTTACTTTGCCACCACAGTCTACATACACAATCCAATTACAACTGTGAAGAAGTTACAGTTCTCCTAATTACACTTGCCCTGTGCAGGGCATTGAGAGACTTGGGTGCCAGGATTGGCAAACCCCTTGCTCCTATTTCCTTGTTTGTTGTGCTGCTGTTGTGAGTCCATCTCACTCATTTACTTGCCACCACAGTCTACATACACAATCCAATTACAACTGTGAAGAAGTTACAGTTCTCCTAATTACAGTTGCCCTGTGTAGGGCATAGAGAGACTTGGGTGCCAGGATTGGCAAACCCCTTGCTCCTATTACCTTGTTTGTTGTGTTGCTGTTGTGTGAGTCCATCTCACTCATTTGCTTGCCACCACAGTCTACATACACAATCCAATTACAACTGTGAAGAAGTTACAGTTCTCCTAATTACAGTTGCCCTGTGCAGGGCATTGAGAGACTTGGGTGCCAGGATTGGCAAACCCCTTGCTCCTATTTCCTTGTTTGTTGTGCTGCTGTAACTTGTGAGTCCATCTCACTCATTTACTTGCCACCACAGTCTACATACACAATCCAATTACAACTGTGAAGAAGTTACAATTCTCCTAATTACACTTGCCCTGTGTAGGGCATAGAGAGACTTGGGTGCCAGGATTGGCAAACCCCTTGCTCCTATTACCTTGTTTGTTGTGCTGCTGTTGTGAGTCCATCTCACTCATTTACTTGCCACCACAGTCTACATACACAATCCAATTACAACTGTGAAGAAGTTACAGTTCTCCTAATTACACTTGCCCTGTGTAGGGCATAGAGAAACTTGTTTGCCAGGATTGGCAAACCCCTTGCTCCTATTTCCTTGTTTGTTGTGCTGCTGTAACTTGTGAGTCCATCTCACTCATTTACTTGCCACCACAGTCTACATACACAATCCAATTACAACTGTGAAGAAGTTACAGTTCTCTTTGTTACACTTGCCCTGTGCAGGGCATTGAGAGACTTGTTTGCCAGGATTGGCAAACCCCTAGCTCCTATTACCTTGTTTGTTGTGTTGCTGTTGTGTGAGTCCATCTCACTCATTTACTTGCACAGTTCCTTGGTGCTTTTCTTTACTATCACATTATACATTCCCTGGCCTGAGCCACAAGAAGTGAGAAAAATGAGGAGGGGTCGCACAGCTAGAGAGCAGGGGAGGGGGACCCCTACTAAGATAAATAGGGGCATGTTTCTGAGGGAAGGGACAGGAAGTAGTGCAGAAAGTGATACTGGTGCAAATCCCTCCCCGAGTAGCAGTGCCAGTGGCACAAGCAGCACTGTGCCATCGTCTGTCACCGAGGGAAGCATGGATGAGGCGTACCAAATCTCATCTCCGTTACCTGACAGCCCCACCCTTGATCAGCAAGAAGACAAAGGCTCTGATTCTGAAATGGCATCAGAATCAGAATCGGGCTCCTTGTATCTAAACATGCCAGATTCTGAGGACCTGTTGGCAGGGACAGACTTAAGGCAGGCTCCAGGCAGTGACGGAAGGAGCAGCCCTCTTTCCACCCAGAGTACCACCAGTGAGAGCAGTAGTACTACTCTACTTTCCCTGCAGGGCAGAGGCCACACCAGCACCACAGCAGCAGGCAATAACAGAGGGGGCGTTACTTTCTGTAAGCCACGAGGGTGTCTCTGGGAGCATTTTGAGAACAGCCCCCAAGACGCAAGGATGGCGGTGTGCAAGATATGCGGGGTGGTCTTGCACAGGGGGAATGACCCCAAACACCTCTCCTCAAGTGGGTTGCGCAGCCATCTGATGAGGAAGCACCCTGGGACTCTGCCTGGAACCCTGTCAGGCCCTTGCTCTTCAGGGAGGAAGAGAGGGGAAGAAGGGTTAGAGAAAGAAAAACACAGCTCCGCTAGTGAGAGTGGGAAGAGGCAGGCCACTCTGCAGGAAGTGGGGCTGTTGGGTGGGACTTTTGTCAGCCCGTGAAATAGGGCCAAAGCACAGGAGACCACCACTCGAGTGGTGGGTGAAATGGTGGCCATGAACGGGTTGCCCCTCTCCTTTGTGGAGTCATCAGGCTTCAGGCACCTGATGAAGCACGTGGCACCATGGTACGAGACTCCATCCCGGCGTACCTTCAGCAGGCGGGTGCTTCCCTCCCTTTATGAGTCTGTCAGGGACAGGATCCGGGCCCTGCTGCAGGCGGCCAGAGGGAGGAAGATCCACTTCACTTCCGACCTCTGGACCGGTGGGCACCACGGATACCTCTCACTGACGGCTCATTGGTGGCAACCCAAGGAGGTCCTGGAGCCCCGGTCAGCCCATGAGCAGCTGCAGGGGGAGGCACAAGGCAGCACCCCAAGAGGGTATAGGGTGGTGCTTCTCCAGGCACAAAGCATGGAGGACAACGCCACAGGGATCAACATTGCTGACGTTCTCAAGACAGCAATGCGAGAGTGGGGATTGGGGACAGAGGGACAGGTCAATCGTGGAGTCATGGTTACAGACGCGGGCCGTAACATGACCAACGCGGTTCTTGGGGCAGGGTTCCAGGGCATCGTGTGCGCAGCACACAAACTGCATCTAGTGGTGGGCGATGCCATTGGCCTGGGTGCACCAAAGGACTCCTGGAGTGAGGGGACCAGGGAGACCAGGGCCTTGCTGGACAAGTGTCGGAAGATCGTGGGGCACTTCGCTCGCAGCGTCAAGGCAGCCAGGATGATGCGTGAGAGGCAGGCGGAGACGGGCCGACCGGAGCACGTCCTGATCCAGGACGTGACCACCCGGTGGAACTCCACCCACGAAATGGTCAAGCGTCTGGTGGAGCAGAAGGAAGTGGTGGAATACATCATGTGTCAACCACCCCAGTCCTGCATGAGGGGAGGGAATTGGACCTTGGTGCTACCGAGTGGCTCGCCCTCTCCCAGATGGCGGGTATCCTGCAGCCTTTTGAGGAGACCACCCACATCCTCAGCAGCTACAACGCCAGCCTGGGCCACGTTCTCCCCCTGGTCAATGCCCTTCGCCAACGCCTAGAGACCAGTATCCGGGAAGAAGGCAATCTTCTCCCTAAGAGCAGGGCATTGGCAGACAGGCTATTGACCGGTGTGGATACCCGCCTTGGCCCACTAAGAAGGGAAAACGTGTACCAGATGGCCTGCCTGTGCGACCCTCGCGTCAAGGGTTCCCTGGCGGCCAGCACTGCCGAACTGAAATCCTGGAAGACGGAGCTATGCCGTCAAGTCAGGGCTCTCTCCGATGAGGGCCAGGCGTTTCAGAGGGTGCACGGAAGCCAGAGCGATGCTGAGGAGGAGTCCTCGCAAGGATCCACATCCCTCTGTACTCCAGGAGCGTTCACCCAGAGACCAGGTTCCGTTCCAGCAGCCAACTACCTGGCCTCTGCCCTAGCCATGGCAGTTTCCTCCTCAGTGGAGGCAAGGGAGGAAGAAGTAGCAGACCCCGCTCAGACCATGGTGAAGGAGTACATGGCCGAGCCCCTCCAACCCCTCAGCTTGGACCCACCTCACTACTGGGCCAGAAAGGCAGACCTCTGGCCCGCTCTTTCAACTCTGGCGTTGGACCTCTTGTCTATGCCACCCACCAGTGCCCAGAGTGAGCGTGTCTTCTCCCACATGGGAGATGTCCTGAGGCCGCGCCGCTGTCGCCTGGACCCGGAGACGGTGGAAAGGTTGACTTTCATCCGCTTCAACCTTTCCACCTTGGGATTACCCCAACACTCCAAGAACTAAGTTGCTGCCTGTAACCTAACCTCCTGCCTGCAATCCTCCATGCCCGCCTGCAAGCCTGCCTGCCTCCCCTTGGCCCTACGAGCCTGCCTGCCTACCTGCCTGCCTGGCCCTGTGACTACCTGCCGACTCCAGTGCCTAATGCCTGCAAAACTGCCTGCTTGACTGCCTGCCTGCCTGCCTGCCTACCTGTATTCTCTCTCACACACAATTGAAGGGTACTATTAGTGGCCCAATTTTTCTAGCCCTGGCCTGTCTCCAAACCAGGCAGGGCCACTCAAAGTGTCATTGGAAAGGGTCTGTCTGTATTGGCCCAATGTTTCCCCTTTTGCCATGGCTGGTCTGAGAGAGACCCTAATACCTGCCTTCCTTGGTGCTTCACACCGTTCCCTGGGGTTTAGGCGCCAATCTGCTAACAAAGTGGTGAGGAAGCACTTTACAACAACCTACCTCAAAGACTGAGAATCAGGGGGCAAGCTCCCCTCCTTACAGCCTTAAAGAAATAGACCCACCCAGTTCTCCTGCTTCCACTCCGTCTCCTTGGTTGCCAAAACCCGGTCTCCTGGGGTGGCGATAGAAACTCTGCCTGCCAAGGCGGAAACAATCCTCCCTACTGGCACTTTGGCTTAGTGCCTTCCCAATCCCTAGCCTTGGAGGATGGTATCCTCTAAGCATGCGCCTAGGCTACACACACATACCTGTAAGCCAGACTAGATGCTTCCCTGCCTGCCCGGCCCTCTGCCAACCTGCCTGCCTGTCAGACTCCACCAGTCCCGGCTTTGAGCATGCCTTCAAGTTGCTTCTCATTCAACCTCCTCCAGTCTGCCCTTCTGGCCTCCCAGTCCCATACTTTGTCGTCTGGGCTGGTCTGTGAACCACTAAGAAGGGCTGTGGAAAGGGAAAGACAGGAGCTCCGCTTCTAGTGGGAAGAGGCAGGCCTCTCTGCAGGAAGTGTTGCCGCTGTGTGGGAGTTTTGTCCGCCTCCGCTACCGCTAATTTTCACTCTGAGCTGCAATGCACTGTGAAGAGAGGGACAAGGAAGCCTCCAGGCTTGGTGCTTGGTGGATACTCTGACGCACACTGACTGTGTGAGTCTGTAATTCACACAGACCTAGCTCTGTCTCCTCCACCACTCTTTCCACTGGGCTGCCAGCTGGGGCTCACAAAGAAGGGAAACGTCCTTGTTGTGTGTGCGTACTCCTGTCCGAAAGTCCCCTGTGTGGATCTTGGTGCTGTGCTGTGTGACTCATTGTGCGCACACTCAGTGCTTAAACATTTTATAATCATTTCTGCCCTAACCCCGGAACAAAGGCTGCCGGACCAGAAAAGTTACTGGTTGCAAATCTAGGTTGTGATTGATGATGATGATTGAGTTATGGGAACACTCTTCAGGAACAGCTGGTGGTGGGCTTAGGGTTAGGGTTAGGGGGGATGTTTAGGCCTCCGCTACTCTGTCCTCTGGGCTGCACCACACTGTGTCTCACTAAGAAGGGCTGGAGTGGAATGTACTTGCGCGTACCACAGTTCTGCACAATAATCGTTTGTTTCTTAGAAATAGAAGAGCCTTTCAGGAGGAAGTTCCAGGCTTGGCTCTTGGAGTTGTGGAACTGCTGTGATTCACTATGAAGGGCATGGAGATGGAATGCCGGCACGGCAGTTAGGAGCAGTCTACCAGCACACAGCTGGGAAAGAAAGTCAGAAAGCTTGGCTTGCTGTCCTTTTGGAAGCCTGTGTGGTCAAAGACTCAGACTCACTCTAGCTCTGTGTCTTCTCCCTGCCTGCCTGTCAGGCTCCCCCCACTTCCGGCTTAGAGGAGGCCTTCCAGCCGCTTCTCCTTCACTGGTCCAGTTAGTGCTTCAAGTTCAGCCCTGTCGCCACTGCCCTCAACTTGCCCATGCAGCAACCACGGCTGCGCCCGCCTCTTGGCGGAAAACCACTTGAAGACCAACTGTAACAGTGCATTCACCCATCAACTATTTTGTTTAGAAGAACTGGTGGACTCTGTCATCCCACATTGGGGGGGGGGGGGTTCTTCACGCAGTCTAGGTTGGGAAATCCCTTGGCTGAGGGAGGGGCGATTCGGTGGTTCTCCTTCAACCCCCTCTAGTCTGGCCTTCTGGCCTCCCCTACCCTTCACTCTGGGTTGCACACACTGTGCCTCACAGAGAAGGGCATTGTGCTTGTGTGCTAGAAAACAGCCGTGGGGTGGGCCCGTGATTAGGCAGAACTCATGCGAAAGCACCCTTGGACTCTGCCTGGGACAGTGACAGGACTCTGCAGGAAGGAGTGCCGCAGTGTGGGAGTGTTGTCAGCCTCCGGTCCGCCAATTAGTCTTCAGTGGGCTGCCATTGCCATACACTGTGGCTCACAAAGAAGGACAACTTACTGCTGTGCTGGTGGCCCTCTGTCACCGTTACAAATAGGACAGTTTATCAGAAAGTTCAAGGCTTGGCTCTTAGAGTTGTAGGGAATGTGATTCACTACGAAGGGCATGCCACTGGGATGCAATGCACTGTCTGTGGCTCTCTGTGAAGGGAGGGAGCAAGGAAGCCTCCAGGCTTGGTTCTTTGTGGGTACTCTGACTCACACAGACAGTGAGCCTGTGGTTCTCAGGCCTACTGTCTTCCGTGGACTGCAAAGCTATATCACTCACTGAGAAGGGAACATGGCTGTGCTGGCCTGCTAGGAGTTTACCGGGAAAGCAGCACACAGCTATGTAGGAAGACCCTCTGGCTTGCAGTCCTTTTTTCAGAGTGGTCTCAGGCCTCAGAGTCAGACACCATGTGGACTCTGCTTTTCCACTGGGCTGCCAACTGTGGCTCACGAAGAAGGGAAGCCTGCGTAGGCGTACATAACAGATTGTCGGAAAGGTGCAGCCTGGCCCTTGTTGGTGGATCGATACTTGGAGTCACTGACTATGAGTCTGTGAGGGAAGGGCGACTGTGTTCCATTTGCTGCAACCCACTGTGGCTCACGAAGGGCATTTTCCTGGCGTCCTCCTCAGGCCATTCAGCTACGCTGGGGAGCTGGAACTTCCTGGCAATGATCCTCCCCTACGGAGGCCCTGTGGCCTCAGACTCAGGCTATGTGGCCTCCTCCAGCCACTCTTTCCTCTTGGATGCAAAACACTGTGGCTCACTAAGAAGGGAAGAGTAGTTGTGTGCAGCACGCACTCCAGTAGTTTCTCGGACAGTTCCAGGCTTGGAGTTGTGTTGGAGCTGGGATTCACTACGAAGGGCATGGTAGTAGTTTGCGGGGAGTTTCTAATTCACACAGACCTAGCTCTGTCTCCTCCGCCACTCTTTCCACTGGGCTGCCAGCTGTGGCTCATAAAGAAGGGAAAAAATGTACCAGTTGTGTGGTGGTGGCACCACCATTTATAAATAGAACAGTTTTCCGAAAGTTCAAGGCTTGGCTGTTGGAGTTGTAGGAGCTGGGATTCACAACGAAGGCCATGGTCGTGGATTGCTGGCCCAGCATTCAATTACTCCAGCTTGTGGCCTCCGCCACTCTTTCCTCTGGGATGCAAGACACTGTGGCTCACTAAGAAGGGAAGAGTAGTTGGGTGCCAGCACTCCAGTAGTTTCTCTGACAGTTCCAGGCTTGGCTTTTGGAGTTGTAGGAGCTGGGATTCACAACGAAGGCCATGGTCGTGGATTGCTGGCCCAGCATTCAGTTACTCCAGCTTGTGGCCTTCGCCACTCTTTCCTCTGGGATGCAAGACACTGTGCCTCACAAGGAAGGGAAGAGGACTTGGGTGCCAGCACTCCATTAGTTTATTGCAAAGTTGCAGGCTTGGCTCTTGGAGTTGTGTGGGAACCAACTGTGATTCACAAAGAAGGGCATGGTAGTAGACTGCCGGGCCGGCAGTTAGCAAGTCTACCAGCACAGAGCTGGGGACTTGGGGAGGAAGAGTCAGACTCAGAATGTGGCTTGCTGTCCTTTTTGCAGCCTGTGTGGTGCCAGACCAAACTCAAGGTGATTGGCCTCCTCCGCCAGTCTTTCCTCTGGGCTGCAAGACGCCGTGTTTCACACAGAAGGGGGGTACTGATTTGAACAGCATTCGTACGTACAGCACCACCAAGACTTAGTCAAAAAGTGACATGTGGTGGACGGTGGTGCATCGCAGGCAGTGTGGTGCCAGACCAGACTCAAGGTGATTGGCCTCCTCCGCAACTCAGTCCTCTGGGCTGCAAGACACTGTGACCCAAGGCCAGTGGCATTTAAATTCCTGTCATGCCATTCAGCTCCATCCTTTTTATACTGGAGCTGGCAATGAGCCTGCCGCACTCTGGCTCTGTGCTGTGGTGCTCTCATACTCTGCCTTGTGGCCTGACCGGAGTGGCCGCCCTTACTCTGGCCTTATGGACGCGTCGACCGGAGATAGTCCTCCTCCTTGTATAGCCTAGTGGGCTGGGCTGTGGGCTGTAAAACTTAAGTCAGAGCAACCCAGAGACCTATCCCATTCCCATCCCTACCAAAACTATTCCTGGCTGTAGCAGCTACTAGCTAGGTACGTAGCTTAACCACCTCAGGCTCTAACTGCTAATGTTTTTGTTGACCATGACCAAAAGCAGGGTTGCATTGGCTTTGGCTTTATTGCTTGTCCTTTAAGTGTGTGTGACTTTGACTGTGAATGTGAAGTGAAGGCAGAAGGACCTTGGTGATGGGGGGCCAATTTGAGAGGAGTAGAGTAGTAGACCCCTCATCCAGATTTGGGGAGGAACGGAATGTCTGTTTCTCCTGCTGCCTCTGAGAGAGGTGGAGGGGAGATGGGATGGATTCAAAACCAAACAACAAAAAAGTACAACAAACAGGCACGTCAGCCCGACCAAGTAGGGTGGCTGGCTGGTTCAGCATCAGCAGATTCAGCACAGCAGACCAAGAGAAAAAAAAGAAATGCAAATTTGTTTCTGCCCCACTTTGCTTAGGATGCACTAGCCTTGTTGTGCAGCAGCAAGTCCATCACCCAGGCAGGTTTAAACTGTATTTCGCCTGCTCATTTGCGTGACCCGCGCCCACCCGCCCGTGTGCCCGCGCGCCCACCCGCGTGCCCGCGTGCCCGCCCGCGTGCCCGCCCGCGTGCTAGCCACTCCCCCTGCCGCTGCCGCTGCCGCCACCCACGCATGTACCCCCGCGCCATCGCCGCCCGCGCTGCACCCGCAAGCCGCAAGTCTCGGTCGGACGTCAAAATGTGTGAAATCGCGGCAGTAACAGAAACGAAAAAACGAAAAAACAAACCGACTAATTTTTGCGAATTTTCGCGAAAAACGGAGACGACCCGAAACGGAACCGGCCCGAATAACGACAACTCGAATTTTTTTTTTCAAGTCGTGCCCATCTCTACTGGCCAATAAACAAGTAGAACCTCCCCATGCCCATTGTGCACACACCCATACACACACAGAGAGTAGTGAATTCTAACCACTACCACCTTGATTAGGTTGGTAAGCTGGTGAGTCTGGGTGTATGGAAAGTTGCTGCCAGTGGTTTTCCCACCCTCAATAAGCAGCAGAAAGCTCTGAAAATAAGTATTATATGAGCAGCACAAATGTTTCTTTGTAGGAGACTCGCTAGGCCCTGTTTGGTATAGATCAAAGCACGCAAAACAAGGTGGACGTGATTTTTCAATGAAACAGTGCAACTGATCACGGGATGTTTAAAACCAACCCATTGCGAAAGGTGCATTACTTAGTTGGCATTCCTCCACCAAAATTCTGACGGAAAAGTACAGTGCATTGTTATGTGGTTATCAACCACCAAATCTGGGACTGAAATCAAGATATAGTTTCCTCAAAACCTCTGCCCATCCCCAAAAATCAACCCTACAGACTACCCTAGAACTATGGAAGGAGAGCATGGAGCTACTGGGTAACTGGGCAAAACCACATAACTCTCCACCGCCTGGCCAACTTGGCCCCTATGGAAAGCATTAAACAGACAGCACACTGAGGTTGGGAGATCAAAGGATGACCTGAGAAAATGAGGCTTCCCTAGAGAAGACACCTGGTGCGAATGTGGAGAACAAACCATCTCACACCTGTTGCAATGCATACGATGCCCTTAAACATGCACAGAGGAAGATCTTTATGTTGACATGAGGGAATGCTGCTGATGTGGCCCAGTATTTGGCAAATGCCATCCAGTTAAAAATATCTTATTCATTTTATATACCTTTTCATATGCAATAATTTTGTAACTTATTTATATTCTGCTTAGTAGTGTATGTTTATCTGTCAATATAATTTGTTGGGGCTGCTGACACAAGTCAAGAAAAGATGAGCAAGAGAAACTGGATTTGAAAATGCCCAGTCCAATTAATTCCATTCACCTGGTCAGATTAATCTGGCCCTGTTATCTGCACAACCTTTGCTGCATTCTCTATTCAAACTCTCTCTCTCTCTCTCTCTCTCTCTCTCTCTCTCTCTCTCTCTCACACACACACACACACACACACACACACACACTCAGCAGCCATAGCCAACTGGAGATTCTACAAACGAAACTCAACTATAAATCCAGCTTCTTCCTCAATAAACTGGCGCCTTTGTTCTCCAGTGGGCCCAGTTAGAGGTGCTCTGTCTGACTTCCCATATGCTTCGTTCAGCCTCATTACCCTTCCACATATGATATGAGTGAAACACAAAGTATAATTATATCAGTTAATCTTCAGACAATTAATACAGCCTGACATTAAAATTAAGATCAGTTAATCTTCACACAATTAATACAGCCTGACATTAAAAAAGAGGGGGGGGAAAGTTATAGCCTAGAAATGTCTTCAAAGAGAGCTCTGCAGATATCCTGGGCAGCCAGAAGATGAACAAGTGGGTCCTGAATCAAACTAAGCTGAAACTATCTCTGGAGGCAAAAATAATGAAACTGTAACTGTCTTACTTTGGGCACATCCAGAGACAGCAGGGGTTTTGGCAACAGCAATCATCCTGGGAAAGGTGGAAAGGCAGCAGGAAAAGAGGACGATGAAACACAAAATGGGCTGACTCCCTAAAGCAGTGATTCCCAACCTGAGGGTCGGGACCCCTTTGGGGGTTGAATGACCATTTCACGGGGGTCCCCATGAGCCAGTGAAGGAAAAGGCGCAAACCGCTTGGGTCTGGAGGAGGAGGAAGAGGAAGGGGGGAAAGAGTGAGTTACAGCTTGATAGGTTGGAGGGGATGTCAGTCAATGGCACCGGAGGCTGCGATTGGCTGAGGGTGCCTTAGAGGGAAGTTCTCTATGGCACCTGCAGCAGTGGCCTGCCAAAGGGGGCTTGTGTCCTCTTCCAAGCAGTGCAAGGGATCACCACAACATGAGGAACTTAAGCAGTCACAGCATTAGGATGGTTGAGAACCACTGCCCTAAAGGAAGCCACAGGCTTGGTTTTACAAGAGATGAGCAGGGCAGTTGTGACAGGATATTTTGGAGATTGCTCATTCATAGAGTCGGCATGTCAGGCAACCTGACAGCAAGGTTATAGCAGCAGCAGCAAAAACAACATACGCCTATAAAAATGAAACAGTCTTTGTAAGTGATTATTGGTTATTTCTGAATTTATAATCTACCTTCTCATGAAAGTTTGGTGTACGATAGCAACCATTCAGTGTTTGTCTTCTTATTGTGCCTCCCAGCTATTAAGAAATGTGTGGGAAAGACTAGTATGTGGGCAGAGACACACCAATCAAGAGCAAAGAAAAGACAGTAAAGAAGTAGAAACTTCCCTTCCTTTTCCAGGAGTTGAGTCCTGGCAACTGGACGTCTTTTCTTATGGGATCAAAATATTTCACTATTCTTCCAAATAGCTTCTTTAATTACTTCACAGAAGTATTAGAGGCACTAGGCAACTGAATGACACATAGTGAACACAAACACACACAAGTCTCATGATGGGCTCATGAAACAATATCCATTCTTGAAAAGCACCCTTTAGAAATAAAATACTGCAAATAAAATCTATTCTAATGTAAGCCATATTTTGTAAATAATCTTGTGTTTGTTTTTAAGGTGTCATTGGAAGGTAACATGGCAAAACAGAAATGTAAGAAGGCAGGAAAAGGATTTCCCTGGATGCATTGTGTGACTCTATGGCTATGCATATCATTCTTCAGATTGTGTAGGTGCAAATGCAATTGCTTGTGTTTGTTTGAAGGGCTCAACTAAGAGGACTTGCTGTCCAAGACAAAGGAGAAAAGCCACCATGCCCCAAAGCAGACTGGATTAGAATATCGACATCGACTTTGAATGGGTATGGCAAGTACTCCACAACTGTTTGATTTTTTTGGAAGTCACAGAATCTATTTTCGAATTCCTGAATAACAGAACAGATTTCTCTCACATACTTCTCATTCTGAAAAACAAAATTCGGATATTGTCCGAGATGGTCCTGCATACCAGGAAAATGATCAAAAGTGTTATTTTTAAGGTCAGTAATCATGAGCTCAAATTTGCTTTTGTAGGGTGAAACTGTACTCATCCTCTCACCAAGGCATTTGTTCATCAAGAGAAAGACTGAAAAGCCGTATTTGAAGTGGTAAGTGGTCTTCCACAAACTGAATTTACAATGTTGAAAGTTATGTCCATAACAGTCTTTGGAGTCTATTGCTTGCCAAAACTTGCTGGTGAATGATGCAGTGGTAAGAAAGGAAATCCGTGAAGTCGTCATGCTGTCTACAGAGGGCTATGAAACCATTAACCTCACCTGTCATTGCTCTAGCTCCATCAGTAGTGATAGAAACAAGTCTATCCAATGGAAGATTACACTTTGTCACAAAAGAATGGAAATAACTGAATATTTCCTTACCAGTAGTTCTCCCTTTTAAAGAAATCATTGCAAGTAGTTGTTCTTTAACACTGAAGTCTTCAAAAACCATCCAGATAAAGACTAGTAACTGGGCTATGTCTCTTAGGTCTGTAGATTCATCCAGTCGGAGTGAGAAAGCAACACAATTTGAAACATCCTCCAGCAACTGTTCATTTGTGTCTCCACACATCTTTTCTATTCGCCGCACGACTGTGTTTCTTGATAATTGTACATCTTGAGTAGCAGCTATGATCTCTTTCTTATTTTTAAGTCCTTTAAAACGATTGTCAGCTGCTTCAAGAAAACAATCTTTTACTAATTTCACTTCAGTGAAGGGTTTGCATTTCTTTGCAATCAGGTTGCTGACCTTGAAGGATGCTATGGTTGCATTGACTGAATGTGACCTTGGCTTTGCCATCAACTGTTGCCAAGTAGCTAATTTTGACTTAAGTTCTTTGAACTTTAGTTTATGAATTTCACTTTTGGGTGGGAAATCAGTATCAAAATTATTGCTATGCAGAGCCTTATAATGACCTTCCAGATTACCCTTTTGGGGCAAGGATACTGGGGTGTTACAAATTACACATCAACACTTCTCTTTCACCATGATGAAGAAGTAGTCCATTTCCCATTCATCATGAAAGAGGTAGGTTTTGCTCTTCTCTGGAACACTCATCGTCACGATCACGACCAGCACATGACACAAATAATACGGTAAGTGTATTCAGGCAAAACCTTAGCAAATGGATGTTACCTGTTATATAACACACTTCTAAGAGGTGTTGGGATGGGTGGTTCTGAGAAGCAGGAGACCAGATATGATGCCGGGTCTGTGGCGGTGAGGTGCGGGTGACGCCCCCCAGGGCCCCCCAGAAACTATTGGCACAAAAACAACAAGCACTCCCAATATACTCGCAGGCAAGATTCCTGCAGGCAGGGAAACAAGACAAGCAAAAGGTCAGCAGTGGTGGCAAGCCATCCGCAGACGACCTGCTGGCACAAGCTACCTCCTGGCGACAGGGGGAGCTGTTGAAGAGATGGAGCCAAGTGGAGCTGGCGATCTACCTCTGACCCCTCCGCAATCTACAGGTAGATTGAGATCTATCTATTGGACATGCCTGCTTTAGATTTATTTTTATTTATTTATTATATTTATACTCTATCCCACCCATCTGGCCTAAAAAGCCACTCTGGGCAACTTACAACATTCATAAATAATAAAACAATATACATAGTAATAAATAAGCGCAACCAATAAGATAAAAATATTTAACAAAAATCAAATAAAAACAAAAAAATTAGGTCAGCTGCAACAACATTACAGTTAAATTACAGGAGATGGTGAATGTGATGTCTGTATCAGGCACCCAGCTCTGTTCTTCAAGAACAGCTATAGTATGGGAGTGACAAGAAGGACAGATGGGTCCTTCCACTGCTACCAGTTACTTAGGATGTGCCACCAGAGGCCATGAACTCTGCCAAACAGTAGGTCCAGCAAAGTTCAGGCCAACAGTTTTGCACAATAAAATTTTCTCCTAGTCAGTCACATTTGCAAACTGACATGGCATGGAAACAGCTTATGTTTCTATAACCACATATTACTCCCATTAACATGAAATGACCCTGCAGGGCTGCTGATTCTGCCACCCACAGGCTGCCACCACCCTTTACACTGCCATTCCTCTCTCTTCCAGGAACAGTTATTGAGCAGAGGTAGGTGCAGGCATCTGCAGAAAGGGCACCTGGTATATCTGGCGGCATGAGCCGCCTTTAATTGGCACCCAACTATTCAACTGCAATGAGTTATTACTTGGCTTTTGAAACTCAGGCTGAAAAGAAAAATGACCCATCCCACCTCCCAACCCCCTGCTTCGGAAATGCCTTTTCTGACAGCATAAAAAGCAAAGCCAATTATCTCTCATTTCAAGAATTTCATTTTTTAGAAAAACTACTCACTTTGGATTTTAATTTTTAAAGCGTTATTTATTTGTTGGAAATTAATAGTGCTTCAGAGCTATGGGTCTGCTTTTGATTAGTACAGGCAGCAGAAGAAGTGCATCTCAATTGGCACTGCATTAATTCTCAATTATGTACAGTTATTGCACCACCACCCACCCACTCCATTTTATATGGTGTCAGAGGTTAGAAGAATAGAAAACATTATTCTTTCTAAATAAACATTCTACCCCCTCCATCTGGTGTCAGCCTATGGCTCTGTAGGTGAGGAGCAGGAGGAGTTGAAAACCTGTCTTTTCAACCCAATTGCAATGCTATTCTCTTCTAGACGGCACCTTCTAAATATGATGGACCATATATCTCATCATTTCCAGACAGCAAATTCTCTATGCTGGTGACAGCGGGCTTCCTTTAATGCACGACCTTTGTTTCCAACTGGGAGTTCCTGGGAGTTGTAGTCCATACAAAGGAGCTCTATCAAAGTCTGAATTCAAATCTTGCCAGCAAAAGTGAGGACAGAGTAGACAGAGCATACACCTTTTGTGGTATTCTATTTACCACAAAACTATTTGTCTTGTCAAAAGGTATCACTGGTTTTAAATGCATAATTCATCTACATTTCCCAGCCAGAAAAACACAGAGATAATTAACCTAATGGAGGCTACAAGCCTGTTTATCTTGAAGAGAAATGGACGATTGTCACACACATTTGAATGTGGCTGATCCTCAATGAGAATCACTATAAAATGAACGACAGACAAACCGGACACCTGGGAATGTAGTTTTATTTCCAGAGAATCCTTTCCGAATACATTGTGCACAAGGGGTGCCTGAACACAGGGACAACTTCCTGTATGGAATGTCCAGTCTTAAATACTCTTCAGCATACAGAAACAGATAAATAACAAACTCAGGATTGGTTACATTTTGCCGCAGTGGAAAGCATGTGACTTCTTTACATATATGTTCATTTTCCGTAACACAACCAAACTTAAAGATCAGTGATACTTTCCCATCTCCATCAGCAAAATTAAAAGGTCATTAATTTCGCAATGTATTGTTCTCTTTGTGTTAACAGTGAGTTTCAAAAGCTGGATACAAAGGTGCAAACAAGATATTTTAAGATCTGAGATGTCCTAGCATGCGGTTTGCCATTTGCTATACACTTTTTGTGGTTTGGACACATCCTGTTGCCATTCGCTTTAGAAGCCCATGTCTGCAGAGGTGGGGTGCTTTGCAGAAACACAGAGATGATGCTTTCAGGACATAGTTTACAGAAATGATGGTTTTAGGATATCTATATGAAGCAGAGGGCAGAATGAAGAATTGAAGATAAACTCAAAACGTGAACCTTACTCTCACACAATAAGCACTTTTCAAGACAGTGGCACTTAAGGCTGAGTGAACCTCCATAAAATTCTGTCAGGTACTGGCTTTCCTTTTCTGGGGGAATGATTGTTCCCCTCCTGTTGATGCCAAGGCCTACATGCCGTGCAGAACACTAGCAGCTGCTTGTGCACCAGTGCTGTTACCATGGTGGGGAGACGCTCAAGCCGCACCTCAAAGGGGCCTTCAGGCTTTCCCTTCAGGTCTCTTATCCACTGGGCCTATAAATAGCATTGTTTTCAGAAGGGTAACTGAAGTTATCAAGTCAGATGTATCTAATTCTTGGTTGTTCTAAATTATTTGTTCTTTGTTAAAAAAAAGAATCACCACCCACATACACTCACACAGAACATGGAAACATTCCTTGTTTGGATTTCAACTCCCAGAATCCCCGGTCCAAAAAAAGTAATGCATCCCATCTCTAGGGGGGAAAAACTACAGACATTAAAAAAAAACAAAGACAAAAGAGAGGAGGAGCCACTTTACTGGCAAGTTCATAAGATTTTATGGACATTCTAGTGGCAGGGGCCAGTACAGTAACAAAAAGTTTGAAGTTAACCAGAGAGGGGGAAAGGGACCTTTGTGTGTTTAATTTCTCCACACAAGGCTGTGTCTGGTGCAAGAGCAAGTTTTTCTCAAAGGTTACTGATATTTCTAAATATACTTTGCCCAGCTGGAAAAAATTCTATCCCATTTCTAAAGATGTAGTCATTGCAAGCTGGTAGTTGGTTAATATGTTAGGAATAAATATCCATGAAAACATTATTATTTTTAATTCAGTTCTCTTTATACTTCTCTAACTGATGTGTACAGTGCAAGAAGGAAAGAAATGTCTTTTTTTTTCAGTCTGTGGCAATGTTTTCTCTATTGGTTCATACAAAATTCTCGATCCTTGAATAGAGTAGAGTAGTCAAGTACGAAACTAATAATGACTCTAGTATCCTTTTATTTCCCCTCCCCCCTCCATACATTAAGTTTCGAGGACTTACTGTTTGTCTGAGTTTAGGAAATCGTTATTTCAGGTCACTCGCTTTGTAGTTGTTTCTAAAGGCAGGGTGCATGAGTTGAAAATACTAAAAGTAACATTTTTATGCAGTTGGGTACAGCATAAATACATGTACATTGGAAAGTACAAGACTAATAGTTCAGGTTTTTGTCCTGTAAATGCTTCCAGCAATTTGCATTAACTATTCTAACAGGACACTGCTTTTTATTGATTCAGGTGGCAAGAATATCATGTGGCTTTGGAAATGGCACTAAAATAATAAGGCTTTTTAGATTCATTCTTTTTTCTCTAAGTCTTTTACCCATTTCTTCCATTAGACAGTTGCTGTCCTGCTCCAGAAGAAAGTGAAACCTTTTCTTATATTGTTCTCTAATTCATGTGGATTCCATCTTCGATCCCTAATCCACAATGTATTAAAGACAGAAGCCATGCATGCTTTTGCTAAAGTAGGAGTACAATTTCTAAAGGTGATTAAAAAGCCATTTTACCTGATATGAGAGAATACAGTTCTTGGGTTTAACTTGGGCGTTTACAGAGAAACGGAGTGACTGGAGATGTGTGACAGACAGCTGTAAAATGCTGTTCCGCATCAGGGCATTCTAAACAATGCAGTGGCAAAGCCTGTTTATTAACCTAAATGGTTTAGTGTTCCATGTAACTGAGGCCATATTGACATGTTCCTAGGAACAATTATGCCCGGTCTAGTTATTAAAAGCAAAGCCCTTCATATTTTAAACTGTGTTTGGAACAAGTGCACAGTGGCGGCACTGGCAACTATGAAAACTATTTTCCCCTATCCCCACAATCACCTCCAGGGCAATAGAGTGCATATATTTATCTTTAACAGAATGACCCAATTCTCTGCTGGATGCCAATCTGATAAAGGTCAGCTACTGAACACCCAAGTCAGTCAGAACATGAAGTGCAGAAGTGACTTGGATGTCCCCCCGGACTTGAAAACAACCATGAATTAAGCAGGAAAATTCCTCAACAAATAAAATTGGAATGGACATAAGAAGAGCCATGCTGGATCAGGCCAAAGGCCCTTCTAGTCCAGCTTCCCGTATCTCAGTGGCCCCATCAGATGCATCTGGGAGTGCACGACGCTAGATCTCTGTCTCCTGATACCACTCCCCTGCATCTGGTCCTTGAAGTACCCTGGTTTTAA
This sequence comes from Phrynocephalus guinanensis, assembly GCA_037367245.1. Taxonomy (NCBI): domain Eukaryota; kingdom Metazoa; phylum Chordata; class Lepidosauria; order Squamata; family Agamidae; genus Phrynocephalus; species Phrynocephalus guinanensis. Next base: position 101,418,023 of record CM074733.1, on the reverse strand, counting down.
GCTTGGAGATTACACATCTCTATCATGGTTTAACCTGTGATGGACTTTTCCTCCAGGAATCTGTCCAATCTTTTGAAGGCATCCAGGCCAGATGCCATCACCACATCCTGTGGCAGGGAATTCCACAGACTAACAATGCTCTGGGTGAAAAAAATATTTTCTTTTCTCTGTTCTTACTCTCCCAGCCCTCAATTTGAGTGTATGTTCCCTAGTTCTGGTATTTTGTGAGAGGGAGAAGAGCGTCCTTCTATCCACTTTACTCATGCCCTGCATTATTTTGTACATCTCAATCATATCCCCCCTCAGGCGCCTTTTTTCCAGACTAAAGAGCCCCAAACGTTTTAGCCTTTCCTCATAAGGGAGGTTCCCCAGCCCAGTAATCATTTTAGTCACTCTCTTCTACACCTTTTCCAGTTCCACCATGTCTTTTTCGAGATGCGTTGACCAGAATTGTTCACAATATTCCAGGTTTGGCCTTACTATCGTTTTGTATAATGGCATTATAATGTTGGCTGTTTTATTTTCAATCCCCTTTTTGATAATCCCTAAGATGGAATTCGCCTTCTTCACTGCTGCCACACATTGGGGAGACACCTTCATGGAGCTGTCCACCAACACACCAAGATCTCTTTCCTGATCCGTCACGGATAACTCAGAGCCCATGAGTTGATAGATGAAGTTTGGATTTTTTGTCCCAATATGCATTACTTTACATTTGGTTACATTAAAACGCATTTGCCATTTCTCAGCCCATTCATCCAGTTTGGAGAGATCCTTCTGGAGCTCTTCAGAATCTTCTCTGGTTTTTACCACATGGAAAAGTTTCGTGTCATCTGCAAACTTGGCCACCTCACTGCTTATCCCTGTCTCCAGGTCATTTATCAACAGATTGAAAAGCACCGGTCCCAGGACAGATCCCTGGGGGCACACCACTTCTTTGGTCTTTAGTAATTTTATTTCCATGAGGGGGCTTGCTTCTTTAAAGAGAGCTGCTCTAGGTGAACTTGGGGCCAATAGCCTGAACTTGGGTCACAGCAAGTCTTATGGTAAATAAACAACGAATATGTTTTATTTGGCATTAGCTCTTCTCGACTGCAGCTGAGTTTGACAAATGCAAAGCAAATGTATTTGAGGGAGAGAGCAGCAGACTACACAAACTTATGGCACATAAAACATGTTCGTCTTTCAGGCACCATTAGACTGCTTGTCATTTTTATTGCAGCTGACCAACATGGCTACTACCATGTAGTGAATTCAAATTACAGTGGGTGCAATTCGACTTAAGCGGAAAACTATCAGCGTTTTAACTGCTGCCGGTCTGCTTGACTTACAAATACTTTTTTCATATTTTTCATTTTCAACTCCCCCCCCCCAAATTTTTAGATAGGTACCCTGACTTAAGAGTAGTTTAACTTAAGAGCATTCGTTTGTAACGGATTAAATTTGTAAGTTGAGGTACCACTGTATACTTCTACTTCTTCTTACTTTGTGTATATTTACCTTAAAGTAGGTCTGTGAGCAAACTCCTGCTTTTGGAAAACAAGCTGGCATCAAAATAATGAACCCCAAATCACAAGGAACATGGGAAGGGTTAGGGCTAATACGCCCAAACTCTCCATATTGTGACATGTAACACCTCATACTGTCACACCTGTTTCAAATCTATTTTAAAAAGAAGGGTTAGAGGACATCAAATAGCTGCTGCAGAGTATCCTTTGTGTACTTCATGCCACAGGTTTGGGTTAAGAGATGGGGCAACCCAGCAAACAGTTTGGGGGAGAGGCATAATAGGTTGCCACACTGCCTGCTCTCAGGGCAACTGCAAATATTTAACCAAACACATTAGAAAAAAATATATGCACTGGGATGGTGGCAAACACATGGCCACCAACACTGCTTTCTGGATGACGAAATATTTGATTATTTCTGAATATCTGTCTGCATATATTTCACAATTATTTGTAAACGGTATGTATGCAGAGAGAGTATAACTTTCCCAATTATTTGACCATTTCAAAACCAATTTAGAAGTCTAATGTAATGCTATAACTTTTGGCCCAGTGGTGTATGATTGCCCATTTAGTTACCAAGCAATTTATCTAGAAAACAAATCCTTGTATCAACAACTTTTTCATTAAAGATATATAGACCTTCTCTGCAATTGTAGTCTGATTTTCATGACCAACTTTCTTATTATAAGAACACAATTATTACTTCATGCAGTTGGGATTTAAAAAAGGATCTGGATGTTAGAAAGGGGTCTAAGGGATTAAATAGGATAGGGTTGAATGTGCATACAGAGCATATTCTCTCTTAAAACCTCAGAAAAGTTACTTTTTGCCATATTGCAGCCTCCAACTCATAACCTGCCAGTGGTCATTCTGGCCGGGAGATTCTGGAAGCTGCAGTCCAAAAAATTAACTTTCCCAAGTTCTTGCTTTCCTACCATGCTGTGACTTCTTCCTGTTGTTCGTCTGATGTTCTTTGATTTGGGAAACAGCTATACAGCAATGCCAGTTTGAGTGGAAGAGTGGTGGGGCTGAACCCTGGCCGAGGCTGCCTCTGCCAGCCAGCACTCAATCAGAAGCAGTGCCTGGTTCCCTGCCCCACCTCCTCCAGGTGCTGCCTCTGAGTTAGTACATGGCAGCAGAGGCAGGACTGCAAAGCTTTGGAAACCTGTTTCTCCAAAATACCAACTGGTGCAAACTGCTGAGCTGGTGGTTCATGCCCATTTCTATTGCTGATAATTCTCTGCTACAAAAAGTAGAGGAAGAAACTAGAAGATCAATTATCGTCCTGGACTTTATTCTAACCAATAAGGATGACTCGATGGATGAGGTTTTTGAAGTTGCCGCCGTGTGAGTCCATGCAAGTGCTGTATATCAGTAAGAAACACAAAACAAAACAAAAGCAAAAAAGTTGACATAGTACCCGGATGACTGTTATGTTTTAATGTAAGCTTTTGTGGAACATGACCATTTTCTCAGACATAAGAGTCAAAATACAGAGACTGCATGGCAAAGCCTTCATGCAAGGCTCTAGGATAAAGGGATAGTGGTGTTTGGTTGCATTCCCCACCTAGTAATGTAGACCCTTGTTTGGTATTCCATATTTTTAAAGCGTGGTTCTGTAAAAAGCAACAAGGATTAAAAGACATAAAAAGCAGCAAGACAATGTAGTAATATAGAGCAGGCATTCTCAACCTTTTTTTTTGTCCAGAGCCATAAGCACAATATGAAGGAAATATAGGCCAAATCCAGGACTGTATATGTTGCATCTCAAACTGCATGGTCTGTGAATAATTGTTTCCCATCTGTGTCCCCCTTCAAATGTGTTATGGTCACCTGGGGGAGGGGTGTCATATGGCCCCTGTTGAGAATGGCTGATGCAGATACTGTAATTACTGACATTTCCTTTGAGGTTTGTTCTGAAAGGTGGATCTGTTTAGATGGTGGGAAAATGATCAGAGATGACAACATAATTATCAGATTTTGTAATAGCTTAAGAAACCTTAGCTAATATTTAATCCATTGAGATGGATGTCCAGTATGTGTATATATTTTATATCAGCTGTTTCCTTCTGAATTTGTGTTATGTAATTTTATTTCTCCAGATAAGTAACGTTCATATATTCTAAAGAGTGTCCTGGGAGACTGAAGAGATTTGATACAGGTTGTCTGTAGTGCATTTCTGACATTTAGCTCAAGTCCATTATTTAATTTGCATAGAGATTGTTTTGTCTTTCCTATATAGAACACAGATGGGCATTGCTAGCAAAATATGGTATAGATTACAATACAAATAAAAGTGCCCTTGATTTGTGTATGACATTGTTGGGTTCTGGTGATTGTTGTCAGAGTAAATGCGGAGGCAAAGCTGGCATTTGGTTTTGGTGCAAGTAAGCACGTATAGGCTTGACATCAAGTGCTTGGGAGGGTGAAGTCAAGGATGATTTGGAAATAATTTATGATATGTGTGGATGGTCTCAGTTATGGGTTGAAAGTGACAACTAGTGTTGGTTGGTTTTTTCCTCTTTTGGGTTTGTCTTGCAGTAGATTACTTGTCAGTATTCACCTTGCCTGTTTAATATGTTACTTAACCATATTGGATAGGTATATAGTAGTTGGAGATTCTTGAATTTAAAGTCTCTATCTTGTGGGTTCAAGCAGATGCAATTTACCTAATGACTAAGCTGTAAACAAAATATTTAGTATTGTGTTCAGGATGAAGGCATACAGGTAGGTACACTAGTTAAGTGGTAATAAGGGGAATTCGGTGGCGGGGAGTGACCATGTTATAAAACATGGAATCAACTCAGAGACATATAATTATTATACAGCTTCCTATCCCATTGCCTATTTGTCTTCAGCTCTTTACCTTCTAACTCTTCACTACTGCTGTATCTGAATCATTCTCATCTTATTTTAGGGTTACCAAAAATCAGGGCACTAGATGAAGTTAAGAGCAGCACTGGAAGAAGAAAAAGGTTGATTTTTGAGTGTGAAGTGGCTTTAAAATCCATGAAGCCTTCCATCTTCACCCACCCACAGATATTACTAGGGTTCATTGTCTCCTTATTGGCATGTCCTCATTAGCATGTACGTTGTACTTGCACAAGATCGATGCAGTGAGAAGCCAGGAGTGGAATAAGGAGGCTGAGGGAGAGAGCTAGTGGATACATGCATCCAGTTCGAGCAAGGCAGGGGTGGAATACGAGCACTGTAACTAGTGAGATTTCTTGTTGCAGTAATCCTGGCAGCAGCGACACAAGACCTCAGAATAAAATAAAATACTGTACAATATAATAAAAAGAATCTGCAGGCTAGAAGAGCACCTTCTACAAGCCTCAGCCATGGCATAGGCTCTTGAAAAACTCACCAGGCGCCATGCGTGCTACAGGTAAGACCATATGGAACGCTAGGCCTATCAGAAATAGCCGCAACTGCTGAAGTGGCTAGAGAAGTTGTGCTACCTCACCAGAAAGTGCAAAGTTTTTCCCTTCATCCTCCAGCTATTGGTGGGCAAATTACCTGAATATCCAGGTACCACCCAGATTCTCTGTCTATTTACACAGATGACTCCTGGGCTTCCTTTCTTTAATCAGCTGGTTGGAAACAATACCTACTCCTTAGTGAAATATCTAGGACAAAATCCTAGACTGAGCTGTCTCTGAGGGCCATAGCTGATAAATAACTAGGCAGCAGGACACTCAAAGACTGCAATATGTTAAATACATAGTGTTTGGCAGACTGTTCCTGTTTTTTACTCGCAAGTGAGCAAGTGGGACACTGATCCACTTCAGAACCAGCACACACAGATATTGGAGGGTTATACCTTCTGCCAGCTGAAGCACACCTGGGTGGCTGCATGCTTTCCTTTGGGTAAAAATGTAATGGTCATCTCCAAGCTACGTTTAATAAATGGCCCTGGTTAGGGATGGGCATTTAATTTTGGAACCAGTAGGTTAAGAAATACAAAGAGGAAGCACGCTGCAAAGTCATATTTCCTGCTTCGTACTGCTAGCCAATCAGAGAGGGAGGCAGGATGAGGCCTGTCCCTGCACAGCTCCTGATTGGCCAGCATCACAAATCTGGCCCAGATGATGTCACAGCATGCCTCCTCATTGGATTTCAACCCTGCACAAGACAGAGAGATGTAAAGGAATTGGATCTGCGTGTATCAGCCAGTTCCGAAGACCACCTGGGCTCACGTGGTTCATTTCGCAACCTACTGGTTCCAAAACGAAATGCCCATCCCTAGTCCTGGTGTCTGCATAAGAGAGTAAAAAACAACAGCTATAACCAAGAGGAGGTCAATTATAATGTGCTATCTAGAGATGGGCACGGAACAATTTTTTAATTTTGTTTTTCATTTTTCATTTCATTATTGAACGAAACAAAAAAACGAAGTGCCCTTTAAAAAAATGAAACAGATTTTTTTGTTTTGTTGTTCTGTTTTTGTTTATTATTTATTTTAACAAGCACCGGTCTCAGTGCTTGTCAAAAGAAATAATAAAAATAAATGCCGACCAGCCCATGGGGCCAGCTGGTTGGAGCTAGGTTTTTAAAAGAAAAGAAAAACAAAAACAAAAGAAAATGAAAAATAAAACATTTTTTTAAAACAACATTTCATTCCAAATGAAATGATACTACAACAAAAAAATGAAAAATGAAATTAAATGCCATTTTGGCATTTCGTGCCCATCCCTAGCACTATCTCTTCAACATATTGTGTAATTTGACCTTCAGCTTCTCAGTAACAACTTGCTTGCAATGTTAGCCTTCTTTTCACTCTCATATCCACAGCTACTAGCTTTCTTTTCACTCTCATATCCACAGCTACTCTAGTATGATGTACTATAGGCATGCAAATGTTCAGTTAACTTGATAGCTAGCATAGGAGAAAGAGTGGGAGTGAATATAATCCATACACCAAATGCGCAATTCAGTTGCGATCTGATTATCCAGAGTTCTTGCAGCTTAATTGTACCTTCACATACTTCTGTTTTGGCTACAACCAGAATGCATTACCTTGAATGTTAGGCCATGATGAAATGCTGATATTTTAAACAGGATAAATTTACGGGCACAACAGGACGATGTAAAAGAGTATAAATCAAAATAAAATATAGGCTTTACATTAAAGAACCAATCTAATTTATGAAACACAGCTAGGCTACATTTGTAATAGGAAGCAGTATTTATGTGTTAGGAAGAGTGTGAGAAGGATTTATCAAGCTAAAAAGACTGGAATAAACATAAATGTCATGGACAGGACACAGCTAAGCCAGGAAAATAAGCTGGTTTCAGCTTTCAGACAGAGGGATGGATAGAGTGAGATTTAAAGGCAACTCCTTTCAAGCTCCCAGAATATAGGGAAAAATAATTATAAAAACAACCAGAGTTGTGTATTCTTTGCACTTTGGGGAAGAAGAAGGAGGGCAAAGTTCAGTGCACTAGTAATTAACATTTTGCACAAGCAAACTAAATTCTGCAACCCAAACATAAAATAAAATTAATTTATGTTGTTTCAATTGGGAATAGAAACAATCAAGGATCTCTACCCACTGGCAATTTCCATTTCTAGCTCTTGAAATCTGCATAGCCATTATCGATACCCATTTAAGTCTCTCTATGCAACTATAAGAGGTAGAGAAATGCATCTTCGTTTTAAATGAAAATTTGTATCCTCAGCATGTTGAATGCTTCACTTCAAATCCCATTCTGCCATTCAAGTGATGTGCCGAATCCCTAACACTTCCCATGGAAATACTAGAGGACCCTGCACTTAAAAAGAAGAAGAAAGGGATTCAATTGTTTTAAGGAAGCAGCCAAGTTATCTATGTAATAATTTGTAGGAAAAATACAAACAAAGCACAGACACAAGCAAAGAACCGCAATAGCATTGTGGCACCTAAAAGACTAGCTGTTTTATTTCATTGTACTGTAATCTATTGTATCTGAAGAAGTGGATGTACCCAAGAAAGCTCACATTGAAATCCAACTGCTAGTGTTAAGATGCCGCAACACCTGGTTTTGTTGGGTTTGCTTTTGTTTTTGTCTGGAGATACTGTATATACTGGATTTAAAACCTTGTCTCTAAAGACTTCAAAAACATGTGACAAACTATTATATGGATTCAGTGATGTTGTTTTATTGTCTCTTAAAGCCTAAGGCGGTGGTTATATGATTAACCAGACAATAACCCAATTAAAAGTAAACAGGTAATCGGTAAAGTGAATAAGAGAAAGATGCAATATAGTAATGTCTGTGACTAATTGGCACAATTGGGCTAGTAATCTCAAACTGCCATGGTGTCTATGGTCAGCTTGGCAAAACTCATTCTCTGGCTCAAGAGGTTAAACTCTGTGATTTGAGCTAAACCATTAATCTCAAAGGTCTGCAAACACCTGAGACACGGAAACCACTGGCGAGGGAGTACTTGTTTCAGAGTGGGGGGAAAGTATCCTGCCAACCTAAACATGTGAAGAAGAAAGAAAAAAGTAATTTCAATGGGTGAATTATATTTATTGGTTTGAAATCATATATCACTGTTCAGTAAATATATGGGGTGACCCCCTGATTGAACAGAAAATCCCACCACCTCCAAATTAACTTAAAAGAAGCACTGATGGGATCATTTTAGGCACAGACCCTGCACATCTTCTGCTTCATTTCATCCCTGTTTACAGTTTAGTAAATTACAATTTGCCTGTGTATATACTGATGTTCATTTTTAATGGATTCCATCTTTTTCAATATGCATATCGAGTTATAAAAATATTACAGACTCCAGATAAGCCTTTTTGGGGTAAACATTTGGTAAATATTCATATCCACCTTTGCATTCCTTTGAGCCCACAGATCAGCTCTCCCAGTTGACATGCACAGGGTGTCTTGAGCTCTGGATTGGGCAAAACATTACAAGACGTCTGAGTTCTTGCTCACCATTATAATGTTCTGGCCCTGGTGCTAGTTATTCCTTTTTATTTTAAACAATTATTCTGCATTTTAAATAAATAAACGAGGAAACATATATGAAACTCCTGGCTATGCCTGCCCCCCCCCCCCCCCCCGACTATAGCAAGCTTATAACATGGCTGACTAAAATTAAAATGTATCTGGATACTTTCCCATTTGAATAATGGAAATATGTTATAATTGCTTTGGGTTGTTTTTTTTTTGAAAGGCTTGGAAATCTGAGCAAATCTGGTTGTTTTGCATCGGAATGTTTTTTTTTAAAACATAAAAATAATAGTGATGTTTATTGAGAAAATAAATAAATACAACAATGACTGAAGTTGGTATGCATTGCCTTAAACATAGAAGAGATTAAATCAAATCTTCAAGCCTCCCTGTCTTTAATAAATAGTAAATAGTAAAGCCCTCACACCTAACCTAACCTAACCTAACCTAACCTAACCTAACCTAACCTAACCTGCCTGCCTGCCTGCCTGCCTGCCTGCCTGCCTGCCTGCCTGCCTGCCTGCCTGCCTGAACTCTAACAGAGCTGTGCTCTCTCAGCACTCTCAACTCACAGACCAGGCTCCACTCTTTTTATACCATACAATCCCCCGCCCTCCTGCTGGGATTGGCTGATGATTTACATATGTATTTCTCCTGCTTCCAGGGTCTTGTCACAGCATGGTATACCTGGCAAGGGAGATACCTTGATTATGGAGTGGTATTAAATCAGTACCAGTAATTTAAATTTGCTGTAAAGCACAATGCCATTTATGAGATACTCTGGGCAGTTTCCCTGAGGAGGCTTCTGAGAACTGAGTGTAAACTGCATTTGGTCTTGACAGGTATGGTGATTTGATCTAGCTTTGTTCAGTTGTTATTCACCCAGCTCTAGGCAACACACACGAGGAATGCCCCTCAGAGCACCATCATTGCCTTTTCCATTTGGAGAGCAATATGTCTGAAGAAAAATACCTGATTTTCCACATGTAGAATCCACATGTAAAGAGCACTCTTCTTCCCTTCAGACATTTCATACTCCATATAGAAAAAGCAATGATGTACTGTATAAGGCAGGAGCTGGGTGCTTCCCAAGAGATTGGGAAGTAATTACTTCAACAGGGCTTATATTATTGCAGTGCTCTATCAGCTAACACTGGCTGTAGATGCTTTATCATCTCTCCTGGCTCAACTATAACTTCATTTTTTAAAGTTGTTCATGGCTTGTGGACAGGATAATTGAAAGGTTTTCCTTCAGATATACTGCTGAAGCTCCTTCCACTGAATGATATAGAGAAGATGGCCACCAGAAATGACCTTCTTGGTGGTGGCATCCACTTTGTAGAAGGCCGGTCTTGCAATGTGATAAATTCTGTCCTACCATATTATTTAAAGGCAATGGATAAGAATAATATTTAAACATCTGCATCCTGGCTAGTGTGTGTGGAAACTGGCGGTATTCCTATGTGTGAGAAATGAGAGTTTCAGGTTTACAAAAGTTTACATTTAAGGGTGATCAAAGATTGGTCCTTTTACATTTTTGTAAGCATTTTTTTTTAAAAAAATCCCCTTTCCCTTTCAATATTTTGTACACAACATGAGCTTAATTTTCTGCCTAACAAGCTCTGTGTACATCCAAGGCAATCTTAAAAGGGCTGTGTCAAATTTCAGGCAGAAATGGGAAGATCATGTGACAGATGGGAAGAGCTTAAGAAACAGAAGGAAACTAATCGCTTTCAGGGCCACTTGAGAGAAAAAAAAAACTATCCCACTGCTTAGCAATTGGACAGTGGAGGACAGTGATGGAGCAGTAAAATAAATGTTGCTGTGAAGGAATTAATGGTGCCTCACTTGAAACTTTCTTCACTAGTAACGAGGGCCCACTTTAAATAGCACTATGTGTCTCTTTCCTACTTCCCTGTTAGTAAATGGTGAAGAGGCATAGCTCTCTTCATGGTTTATAGCACAGGAAGCAAAATTCAGCTGGACCACAGTGAGATTTTCCTGGCAAATGAATATCTCTGTCAAGTGTCAACATCTCTTCATACATCTCCTAACCAGAGTGGTGAGTTAAAAATCAAGCTGCCTACTAGTGGGGGGAGGGGGGGGAGAGACAGAGAGGGGAAAAAATTGAGCACACAGAATTTACATAGCAATTTGATAGATTTTTTTCCCAGCCTCTAGCATATGGTGGTGCTAGTACTTTATTTTTCAGTCGTCATGTTGCTTCATTTGACGGTTGTATCAGGCTGCTGGTTGTTGCCAGAAAGCAGATCTCACCCCAGCTGAAAATGCAAGCACACATGCAGCAGAAACCACTCAATAAGAAGGACAGTTTAATCTCTCATGCTCCTGGTTTGGTCTCAGGATGAGAAGACTGGCTGCAACTCAGATGATCTTGTCAAAGTAGGTAACCCTTCTTTCTGGATGTCTCTGATACTTATCTTTTTTTTTAAGCCGGCTATACTGTAACTTGATTGTACACCAAGGAATTGTACTCGTACTATGTACTTAGTCATCTTCTCATTGTGCTGAATACCTCCCAAAATTCATTCCTCCCCTCCCTGTAGTGGCAGATTGTGGTGTTGCTTCCTGGAATTTGTGTGTCTTGCTGTGGAAAACTGACATCTGGAGGACTAATCACTGGGGATGTAGAATGAACAAAAATGTGCTTCCTTTTCCACAGAGCAGGAATCATAGTTGGTTTTCAGTTTGCCATGTGAAATATTTGTTTACATAACTCACTTGGTTGAAGCGCTGTATTATAGGGACTTCAGCCTCTTGGGTCCACACAGACCTCTCCATTCAGTTGTTAATGCAGGAAACAGAAATAAGTATACTACTCTGATCTCCAGAGCTTCTGCAACTTTTTAAGTGAATGTGCGTGTGTGAATTGCATTTACATTGCAACAATGCTGGCTTTCAGTTGCAAAATAAATGAATGCACTTTTTGCTTGAGCTGGCTGTTTTCAGAGATGTTTTGAATGAAAAATGTAACAGGCAGGCAAGCCATGCCTCTAGATTTCTTCCCTTGACTAGATAAAGCAGCTCAAGTTTTCCCCCCTCCCAATTTGGTTTACAGTACTGTACGATCAGTGTGATATTATGGAGTTTGACTGTTAGTCACTTAGCTGCCAACAATCAAGTAACACCAAGGCCAAGAGCTATTCACTCTATTCATGGTCAAGTTAGGAATGAAGTTAATTGTCCAAGATCACATTTTAAAAATGTTATGTTCTTTTAAAACAGTGCAGATAGTTTTAAAATGCTGGATAGATACCTTTTCAAATAACTTTTTGGAAGCATGACTTGAGGTTGCAGTCCTGTGCACATTTACCTGGAAGTTAACACCATAAATGCAGTAGGACTTTCTTCCATGTAGACATCTATAGGATTCTGTAGACTAGGGTGAGAAAATAAGACAATAAATAATGTATATTAAACCCACCTTTGGAAGTTAGTGGGGATGGAAGAGAGAGAAAGATAATCTGACTGGAATATCAAAATAGTTGAGGGGCTTGGAGCACTATTTTCTTCAATGGTTATTGAATTTATTAGATAATAAGTTGATGTTTTTAGAAAAAAATCTTACAGGGAAATATATTTTGTAAAATGCTTTATGGAAGGAATAATTCTCCTTGCAAAATTGAAAACTCTACCCCAATCTAAGCGTTTTTCTTATTTTAAAACTACATGCATCACTATATCCCTTTTCCTTTTATCAAATTGCTTCTGGAAGGGTGATTGACCTTACTTTGAATTAGCTTGGTTCTCTCTCTTATTTTCCCAATCTGTCAGCAAGACTTTACCACTGCATTTGGTACAATATGTTGCACTCTGCCGGAACCGGAAACTCTAAAAAATTTTACTTGTTTTAAAGTACCTTCTTTCTTACTGATATTAAATGCTATACAAGTATGAAAGAAAGCAAACCAACAAGTGCTGATTATATACTGCTCCATGGAGCTTAAAACACTCTCTGGTGGTTTTACAATATACAGTGGTACCTCTACTTATGAGCGGCACTATTTACGAGCAATTCGACTAAAGAGTGGAAAACCGTTGGCATTTTAACTGCTGCCTTACAAATTTTAGATGCGGTCTGCTCTACTTACTATTTTTTAATTTATTTATTTATTTATTTATTTATTTGATTTTTTAAGATACAGCTGCTCTACTTACGAGTTGTTCGACTTATGAGCATGCATTCGGAACGGATTAAACTCGTAAGTAGAGGTACCACTGTACCACATTTTTCTGTCTATAAGACATGCCCATTTATAAGTTAACGTCCAATTTTCCAGCCCAGAATAACAGTTTCTCTATTGTGTGTTTCTCTCTTTGGCTTACTTCTGTGTATAAGATGACCCTAAAATTTTTAGTCTAACAATTCTAGTAAAAATATAGTCTTATACATGGAAAATACAGTAATTTTTACAGGCTAGACATTGCTCCCTCCCCTGTGAGCTAGTACTCATTTTACTGACCCTGGAAGATAGAAGGGTGGGTCAACCTGAGCTCATCAGGATTGAAGATTATGAGTACAGTCCTGACTAGAGTATTGCAATGTAACCCCAAGTCTGTATATATAAAACTCCAAAATATAATGCCCAAGATCCTTGTGGGCAGTGGTGGAACATAATGCCCTACCGCCTTTTTAAGGTGTGTGTGGGGTCTCTTGATAGCATGATGACTACTGTTACCACTATAGTATTAATCTTATTCAGAGAGCTCCTGGAAACGTCACAAAAAAACTTTTATACACAAAAAGTGAAAGTGCTCAGGCTACAGGTGTGGTCTGAAGAATTTGACTTGCTTTTTAGCTCTTTTTCACCTTTGTAATTTAAGTTTCATACAAGGTATGTACTACAGTGTGTTTGTAGCTCTCTTGAGACCATGAATCCCCCAAATGAACAACAGAGAGGTAGTTAGTTACCTTTATTTACGGTCAAAGACCAAACTATAATAATAATAATAATAATAATAATAATAATAATAATAATAATAATAATAATAATAATAATAATAATAATAATAATAATAATAATAATAATAATAATTTATTGTCATTGTGTGTATATACACAGTATATACATACAACGAAATTCAGACACCCAGAGACCAGATTCAACACACACACACACACACACACACACACACATTAAAAAAACCCTTCAACACACACACATAAAAAATCCCCAAACACTCCCCCCCCCCCAGCCTAAAAACACAAGCATCTACACAACAGGCTAGGTAATCCTGTCCAAGTGCTCACTGCTGGTGGTCCTTGAGTTCATTATTAAGTGCAATTATAGCTCTGGGATAAAAACTGTTCAGAAGACGTGTGGTCTGAGTTTTTGTTGTTCTGTATCTTCTGCCAGAAGGCAACAGTTCGAAGAAATTGTGAGCAGGATGAGTAGAGTCCCTCAGAATGTTGTGTGACTTCCTCAAACAGCGAGATGTGAAGATGTCATCCAGGGTTGGTAGCTGGAGCCCGGTAACATTCTGGGCAATTTTAATTATTCTCTGTAAAGCTTTTTTGTCCGCTACAGAGCTGCTCTAACCCTAACCCTAACCCTATAACTACAAGTAGCAAATATACATACTATCAAATATGCATTATATAATAATGTTTAAATTAATCCATAAAATTGATAGATCAAAGGCACAGATTCACAGTAAAGCAGTCATGAGCTACATGTCTACTATGTTTCTTGACCCCCCATTTATGATCTGTTTTCAAACCCTTATTGCTACTGCACAGAATTTAGCAGCTTGCCTGGTTATTTGGTAAAATTTGTCAGAGAGGAGCCGATGCGAATTAAAGTTTATTGACCTCCCAGAGATATTGTATAGGTTTTCAGTAACCTGGAGACCAAATTGAGCAAATTATTTGGGAGGAACATTTCATTACAGGTGAACAGTGCCCATTAGACACTGTGAGTCATGTTCCCCAGGGCCTAGGTTTGTGAGCCACCAGCTTAGAAGTGGACGTTTCTTAACAGTCAATCTGTGTGGACCCCTTATGAGGTCTGTAGAGCTCTGCATGCTTTACCTTACTTTTGATTTGTGGTTGGCCAAAGGAGGTGAACAACAGGCTTCATTTGCAAGTGTGGAAGCACAGACACTTTGAAGGAATGTATCTCTGGAGGGATCACATTTTATCATTTTTTAAGGACCAAGGTGGGAACTTGTACAATTTGGTTATCAGAGCTGGGAGACATTAGTACTAGCCTCCTGACTGTTTTCTTTCTCTTGGAGGACATGACTGTGTATGACATACGAGCTTCCTTTGCTTTCTAAAATGCCCATTTCCTTCTTGTACTGAGTCGTTTATGTTTCCTTAACTTTGAAATTAGGATGGTATTCCATCGCCTGTGCTGAAGTGAGTTTGGTCCTGTTCTTGACCCAAGTACAGTACTGTTCGTTGGTGGTGGAGGAGAGGTTGTCTAAGGGCGTTTATACACGACCCCTAAGCTCCGCCGCAAATGGCTGCAAGGTCCGGACCTTAAAAATGTTTACCCACCAGCTCCGGACTTTGCAGACAATTAAGTGCGACCCCGCCCACTTTAGCAAGACCAAACAGCAGTTTTCTTGTACCTGGTCTTTGATGGTGACAAATATTTGATCCGGTGTAAGGATAGTGAGTGCGGGGCTCTCCTGGCTTCCGTTTGTTCTTTTTTTGCGCCCCGCCCCTTTAAGAGATCTGAATGCTGCCCGGAACAAAACAGAGGTAAGACCGCATGCTTTTCTTTCTTTTTTCTCCCTCCCTCAGGCAGCCAGCAACCAGGAAGTGCAAAGGGGGGTGGGGACAGAGGAAGACAGAGGAAGAGCGATGAACCCCTAAGATCTCTGGTCCGAATTTAAGTGGCCAGCGGATCTTAGGGGTCGTGTAAAAAGGCCCTAAAAGGACTCCAATCATATCAGGCAGGCCACATGCTTATAGAGGATTCTTTGAGCTCCCAGATACTGTATGTGCTATGTATTTGTGGGAACAGGCCCTGCCAGGTGCTAGTTGGGTAGCTCTCATTTTAGCAGAGACTGGAGTCAATTGAAAAACCAGTTTGCTATCCATAAGGAAGACTGAAAGTACAGAGAGAGTGTGCTGCATAGGCGTACTTTGAGCACCTTGAGACAAAATAGGGTCTCTTCTGTATCACAGATAGATTTGGTAACTTCCACAGTGCTTTTGCATTGTCATTAGTTAACCAAATTGGCAAAATATTAAAATCCAAAAAGTATTTTAAGGCACTAATGAGAAGATTTTATTGAAGCTTGAAAACTAAGAAATGTGATATAATTACCATGCAATGTCTTCCTGAAGGTTGTAGGGTTCAACCTCAGAATAATCTTTTTTTTTGTGGTCTCTGTGTGGTGACAAGGTAGTACTTCTGGTTTTGTTGGTCTGACACATATTTAAGGAACAAAAACCACGATGTTTTCACTGGATAGAAAGAGAAGATCCAGATGTATGTATTGCTTCTGAGGTTTTTCTGATGTGCAGTGCTGATTTCATACCTATATGAAGTATGGGAGTATTTGCAGTTCAATAACATGGTGAAAGGCTCCAAAGACTGGGAAAAAATGTGTTGCACTTGCTAGAAGCATCCTTGGGAGCTCTGGAGCATCCCTGTGGGGCACTGAAAAACTGCATGTATGAAAAATGGTGGGTTCAGAATAGAAGACAAAAAGGCTAGCCTCTCCCTGCATAAACCTGCTGAGTCACCTGCTGGGGAAGCCGTCCTCTATATCCCACCACTGAGTTTATTTGTGTAAACAAATAGGAAGGGCTGTTTCTGCTCTCACAACCAGCTGTACAATGTCTTCTTCTTGGAGGCTTGACTGGCACTGATTTGGAGATACTGTATATAATCGAGTATAAGTCGAGGCCCCTAATTTAACCCCCCAAAACTGGGGAAATTTATTGACTTGAGTATAAGTCTAGGGTGGGAAATGCAGGAGGGCCTGGCACCTCCTCTTTTGTGAGCTGGGGGAGTGGCGTTTGATGTTTAAAATGATTTTTAGCCACCGAGGCAAGTGCTTGCCTCGTGCTTGCCTCAGTGCTTGCCTCGGTGGCTAAAAGTCATTTTAAAAATCATGCGCCGCTCCCCCATGATGAGGGCGGGGGGGGTCAGGAGAAGTGGCGCACAATGTTTAAAATGACTTAGCCAAGCACTTGCCTCAGTGGCTAAAAGTATTGACCAGAATATAAGTCGAGGGCCCCTTTTTTCAGCCCAAAATTAGGGCTGAAAAACTAGATTTATATTCGAGTATATACAGTAAGTCAAAAACACATTTATTAGAACACTTTGGGGTTGAGGGTCGAGGCCTGCACAAGTTTTTAACATAATATTATGTTTTAAACAATTGTTTAATTTTTTTTATTTTTAAAAAATTGTTTACACTTATGTTTTGAAATCATTTCATAGGGAGGGCTTTAAATACTGTACAGTATTTCAAATAAGTTTGTTTTAAAAAAAAGTTTAAAAAGAAAGGGGCACTAGGACATAATGGCAGAAGTAATCGCAGCTGGTATTAAAGCCTGGGTAGAAATGCCAGGCATAGAATTACCAATCCCAGTACAAACCATACTGGGACAATACAGTACAGTATAAGTAATGTTGGTGCTTACTGATAATGAGAGAGGATTAGTAAACTATAGTAGCTGCATACACTTCCTGTCAAAGTGAGCCAAAAAGAAGGGCACAAGATAGGAGTACCAAATAAACAATCATCAGCAATAGAGATGGGCACGACTTGAAAAAAATTTTTTCGAGTTGTCGTTAGTCGGGCCAGTCCCATTTCGGGTCGTTTCCGGTTTTCGCGAAAATTTGCAAAAATTAGTCGGTTCGTTTTTTCGTTTTTTCGTTGTCGTTAGTACTGGTTTTTTTGGGGGGGAGCGGGCTCCTGGAGGCACCTCTGTGGGGTGGGTGCCTCCTCTGGCCCGCTATAAAGGGAAAGAGGGCTCCTGGAGGCACCCGTGGGTGCCTCCTGCCACTAGGAAGGGGAAGCAGGCTCCAAGAGACCCCTCTACATGGGGGTCTCCCTTCCTCACCTGCTGCTGCTGCAAAATGCTATGCAATAGCCATATGGATATTGCATAACATAATGTGCAGACGTGAGACCAGTGTGAGAGTGATAGGGTCATGCCCGCCCTTCACAAGGCTCTGGCACCACCATGTCTCACACAGAAGGGAATTGTACTTGCTGCATGTAGTGCAATGCAAGCAAGTAGATCTGGCTTTAAGGTGGCTTAGTGCAAGAGCTAGGGTTAGGCTAGTGACGGGTAAGGTTACGGTGGGCTAGTGGGTTGCACCTCTGGGTGCCTCTCTGACCCACTAAGAAGACAGTCTGTGACGTATGGGTACGGAGTCAAGGGTTAGGGTTAGGGCTAGGGCAGGTTTTAGGGGGCTTTTTGGCACATCCCAGAAGTCTCCATGGCCAAGTGGCCATGCGACTGGTGGGATGGCTCCAAAAATTTGCATGGTTGTCCACTCCCACATGGCTGGCCACTTGGCCAGCCCATCATTGCGCAGGTGTAAATAAAATAAAATAAAATAAAATCAATGGAGGACAGAGGAGGAGAGGAGAGACATTTTGTTGCAAGAAAAAACCCACTGCTACTGTGAAAAATCTGGCAGTTTATAAATTTTCGCGTGTTTCTGTTGTGCTTGTGTGTTTTTGGACCACGATTTCAAAAACAATATTGCGTTTGCCGCCCCATTTTGGATCCCCCGCCCGCACCGCATGGCATGGCGATGGCGACTCGCGAGTCCGGCTGCCCAGGACGGGGGGGAGGCGGGACCCCCCCCTCCAGAAACCACCCCTCCGGTAGGTGCCCTGCGCCCTTAGTCAAGCAGGCATTTTTCCGCCTGCTTTTTTGGCCCGGGAACGGGTGGGGGGAGAGTTTAAAAGTTTTTTCCTGTGCCGTCCGTGCCGCTTGCTTGCACTTTAATTGCGGCGGCCGGCGGCGAGACTGGGCTTTTTGCTGGCTGCGAGCCTGCGGCGAGTCCCACAGAGCAGCCCACTAGGACGGGGGATGGGGGGGGGAGGCCGGGGACCTCCAGAAACAACCCC
Organism: Phrynocephalus guinanensis; assembly: GCA_037367245.1. Classification (NCBI taxonomy): domain Eukaryota; kingdom Metazoa; phylum Chordata; class Lepidosauria; order Squamata; family Agamidae; genus Phrynocephalus; species Phrynocephalus guinanensis. The sequence continues at coordinate 101,399,484 of CM074733.1, read as the reverse complement.
TCTGGTAGGTGCCCTGAGGCACGGCAGGCATTTTTCCGCCTGCTTTTTTGGCCCGGGAATGGGTGGGGGGATAGTTTAAAAGTTTTTTCCTGTGCCGTCCGTGCCGCTTGCTTGCGCTTTAATTGCGGGCGGCCGGCGGCGAGACTGGGCATTTTGGTGGCTGCGAGCCTGCGGCGAGTCCCACCAGAGCAGCCAAGGACGGGGGATGAGGGGGGAGGCCGGGGACCTCCAGAAACAACCCCTCTGGTAGGTGCCCTGAGGCACGGCAGGCATTTTCCCCCGCCTGCTTTTTGGCCGGGAACCGGGTTTTTTTAACTTTTAAAAACTTTTTTTCTGTGCCGCGTGTGGCATCGCGCGATCTCGCGATGCAAGGAACGAGCACGACAAATCAGACCAAAATTGTTCGTTCGTCAGTTCGAGCTCGAAGTCTGGGGCAGTGATTCCCGTTACCGTTTCCGTAGAGTAACGGAACCGAGTAACGGAAACGGAAACGGAAATACCGCTAAGTCGTGCCCATCTCTAATCAGCAACAGAATTTTAATCCTTGGCATAATAAAACAGATGGAGAAATAGAGACTTCAGTGAATGATAGGTACTTCAGGGAATGGAATGCTGCAGATCTTCCACAGGGTCTTATCCTTACATCTCACTTCTCCTTATGACTCAGCCCAAGTATTTGTCACTGTGGAGTTCTGAGAGCAAACACAGATACAAAAGATTAATCCTGGCAATCGTCTTCTGACAGAGTGGCATTGCTATTGTTTGTGAACTTGCTTCCTGCTGCTTTACATTTTAGCACCGTTTCAATTCAATTGTAAACAAACTGACTGGGGCAATAAATATTGAAAAGTTACAATATATTAATTTAAATGCCTACAGATTATAACCAACTAAATGTTTTAACATGGCGTCTCCAACAAGCTGGCATGTGTATGCACAGATGTCAGTGGAGTCAGTTTTAGCTCCAGCTCTCTTCAATACATGCATAAGACCACTTTCAGAGTTCATCCGTGGCTTTGGAGTTGCGCGACATCAATATGGTGAAATATTTTACATTAAGCAAGAAAGCAGAAGCAGCTGGGACAGTGCTTAGTCACTGCCTGGAGGCTGTGGTCAGTAAGGGCCAGTAAAGTGAAACTGAATCCAGGCAAGATGCAGATGATACTGGCAAACTCAGCAACTCAAAAATTCAGCTGCCACTTCTCCAATGATTGATGGAGTGAGAGAAAATCCCCTTGTGAGCTAGGTAATACGCTTGAGTGTCTTTTTAGATCCAGTGCTTCTCCTGGAGAAACAGGTGGGAACTATGACCAGGTCACCATTTCATTATCTGTCTCTGATCCAAATATTTTTTTCCTTCCTTGTTGAAAGCAGATAAGACTAGACTGACCCATGCCCTCTAACCGTGAGATTAGAGTACTAGCTGCGATGACAGAAGCTACCACTGGTGCAACAGGCGGCAGCTAGGCTAGTTCGCATCCGCTGCATTAGCAGCCAGTCTTTTTCTGGGTTCCATTCCAGATGTTGGCTATTACCTTTCAAATCCTATATCACATGGGGACCCACATACTTATTAAACCTCTTCTACTCATATGAGCCTGTGCACCAATTGAGATCACCCAGAACTATTCCTCTCTAAAGAAATCATCTTTAGAAGTTGTTTCTCTTGTGCGTATTGGAAAAATATCTTTCTATATTGTGCACGTGCACGAGAATTCTCTTCCCAAGTCTCTGCAAAACATAACATCCCTCCTGGGATTGAGGAAAGGATGTAAGGTGACATTGCTGTAGCCAGCCTCTGGAGGCTAGGAACTGTGATTCCACCATTTATGTGACAAGCATTCATTATATAATAGTACAGACAGGATAAAAATTATCTGGTAAACATTCATTTTATTTGATATTTTTATTTGCATTTTTATCATTGTGTAAAGTATTTTATTATTTATTTTTGTGTCTGCGATATATGTAAAAGTATTGTGGTGTGTACTGTTCTGGGTGTTTTCAGACAGCAGAATGGCACGTACTGTATTTTCAAGTCTATAATATGCTCCCATGTATAAGACGACCCCCCCACACTTTTCCAACCCAAAATTACAGGTTTATAGCCGTCTCTCCTCAGCTTATTTCCATGTACAGTATAAGATGACCGTCAAGTTTTAGTTTTACAATTTTAAATAAAAATATAGTCTTATATATGGAAAACACTATAAATGAAAATAATAAATAGATAGTAAAATATAAAAAGGTCAAGATATTGGGTCTGAGGCTTACATGGAGAGCCTACAGCAGTCTCTCTCTCTCTCATATTTCCTCTGCAAGTGAATTATTATTAGCTATGGAAATTGACACCTAATTAACTGAGAACAAATCAGAGTGCATTCTAAGATATATTCCCAGAGCCTTGGAAACCATAGGTGTTAATTTTACAGTACTTTCTTCTTATTCAGCTGTGTAAAATAATGCTTTGGCCTATTAGGACTGCAATCTGTACATGATCACTGGTTCACACATTAAGGGAGCAAGCTTAGGTCAGTTCTATGAGCATTTGTGAGTTAGGTTGAATTTATGTCTGACAACAGGGGACAACAACAGGGAAATAAACTGTGCCAACTCCATGGATATTGTGTAATCCTGCTCCTGTAATTGGGCTATGTCAGGAGAAGAGGCAGGCGCTGAAACCATCCTAGGCTGCCTTCTTTTTCTTGCACAGTTTTGAACTTTGATAAAATCCATGTTTGTTATGCAACTGAAGTACGTACAGATTTCCACAGGATACCTACACCTCCCCTTTTGTTAACACTTGAAGTCTCAGTAACTCACTCGGAGACAGTTGTAGAAGAAATAATTTTTTTCCACAGCTGCTTGAAATTGCAGACTTGTGTGTCCTGCTTTCTTTATTCCACACATACCTAAGAATCAACTGAACAGATAAACAAGAAACAAAACACCTGCTACCGACAGACTGGAGAGAAGAAAAGATCTCTCAACAGCGAGGTATGGCTGTCTTTAAATTCAGAGGCTGAGTGGAACAATTGGTTAATGCTGGACAGACAATCATCCAAGCTCAGCTATGTCCCTCCCAGTCACAGAAACGATGGACACCATGTGAGGTTGTCAATGAAATATCTGCATTGTTTTGCTCCCTGTGCTTCCAGGAATAGACCATTCCACAGCTTCCCAGAGGAAACGCACAAGGACAGATTTCTCCCTTCTCTTTCACGCTTCCCACCCTATGAGGGGAGAACATTCTATTTTGTTATATCCTATGGCCCCTGGAACTTCACTTTCAAGGAAAATACGATTGTTGCTAGAGAGCACAATTGCAACTGGCCAAGCTGGCCATTGGCCAGCTGAAGCTTCGGCCAAAGAGTTCTCTTCTTGGGCATCTTGGAGATTAGCTGTGGAATAGCTCATCCTGCCTATCTTTATGTCACTATGGTGGCTGTTATTCTTGCGCTGAAGAAAGTTTGGATCTCCCACCATTCAACGATTCCCTCTTTCCACCCCATGTGTGCCTATTGGAGAGCTTAACCAGTGCAGGCTTATCTCCTAATATAAACTGGCAGAAACTCATTTCTAGCAGCAGAAAAGGCTCACGTGCCCACTCCTAAGCTAGTACTTCTGGTTCATCTTCCAGTTTGGGTTGCACTGCTAATCTGTTAATTGATTCAATTAGTTAAATAACCTACCTTTTTAAGAACAATAGTTTATGAAAACAGTTGAAGCTCATATCTATGTATTTTGGCCCACACACATTTGAATTAGGTTTCATATGCTAAGTAACATGTATTCCAGTAAAACAATGTACAGTGGGACCCCTCTGGTTCGCTTATCTGTAGCCTGAAAATATTTTTTAAAAGCCTCACATAAATAAAAACCTTATGTAAATAAAAGCATATTTCTAGGGTGTATTTACGAGAACTGGCCATTCAGGGGAGCCAGAGCCAGAGACCTTTGATACATAATGTCTAATATTTCCAAATAGAGAAATACTTGGCAGTCCAGTGGAATTTGACAGATTGGGCACAAAGGTGCCCGGGATTCCGCACACCAACTCCTCCCACTCAGAGGAGGCAGCAGGGCAGAGAAGCTCATGGTGCCACTTCCGACCGGACACTTTTAGGAGAAAGTAGGACAAATAATCTATGGCACCCACACCACACCAACAGGTTTGATCCGCCAGACTCCATCGATTGGCACTTTGGCAGTAAGTGCCCATCTGCATTTTTTGGTATCTGGTGGGGGCTTGGGACCAATATCCTGTGGATACTGCGGTCCTAGTGTACACATAAATGCAATCATCTTGTGATGGTCTAAAATACAGTACTGTGTCTTGCTGAACAGTGATGATCATTAGCAAATTTAATATCTAAAATGTTGTTTTTGTTGTTATTATTATTATTATTAACTGAAGAAACATAACTATAGATACAGAAAATGTAGTTATGAATTAAATGGAAACACTTTTGTTATAAGTAACATGCTGTTTTATGTTTATATATGTGCATATACTGTATTTTTATTTCAGAAGGATATGGAAGCTCAAATTTCTTAATAAGGGTATATGTGAAAGATGTTCATGCCAACCATGAGTAAATCATTCTTGGCAAAATGTATTCTTGGATGGATGATCCAAAATATTCTGAACAATGAGATTCAGTATGTCTCCAGCAGGAGACATCTGTAGTCTAACTTTTGGAAATTGGAGATTTGAGATCCAGTTGTGGAATATATATCTTCTTTAGCTGAGTCAACCCAGAGGTAGGAAAGAGTTCAAAAGAATCTCAAAATGTAATTACAGTATTAATAAAAATTCATCTACAAACTCTAAGTGGAGGATACTGGGGACAATTAAATTAACACATCCCTTCATCCCACCAGATACCGGTACATCAAAAGCTACTACTGCTGACAGATTTCCTCTTAACAGATTCTATGTCAAGAGAGAAAGAGTGTTAGGCGAGGCTTGAGGAATAAGACAGTAAGAGACAAGGATTAAAAAATCCAGTCAGAGTGATCATCATTGTGATGCATTTAACCACTAACCTTAAAGATGATCATAAGGAGGTGGAGAGTTACGAAAGATACAGTAACACCCCACCCTTTCGCAGTTCATATACTGCAGTCCTGCTATATTGCGGAACCGCAATATATGAAAAAAAGCCCCCTGGGATAAGCTGGAAAGCCTTGTTTCAGGCTTGGCGCTGCCGCAAATGGGCCTGCGAGGGTCTTCCTGGGCCTGTTGGAGGCTCCAAAAGGGGGGGCTTTCCTGTGAACGGAAGTGACTTCTGGAAAACAGTAAGTGACCTCCGGATCGCTTGAAAGCACTTTTGGGGGCGCCGAGAGCCTTTCTAGGCATGTCGGAGGACTCAGAAATGCTTTCTGGTTCACAGGTCTAACTGGCAGCAGTGGGTTCCTGTGAATACCTAAGAGATCTATGACATTCTTCGGTCATCTCCCACCCAAAAACTAACTATGGGAATTCCTGTTTAGTTTTAGAACTCAGAAGAGATGTGGTGGTCAGGGTGATAGAATAGTTTTGTGATATAGCTCACAATAAGGTTTGTTTCCGAAAACTAACAGCTCATGAGCTGCCCAAACAGGAGGAACTATTAAGACTAAGAGATTTATGTAGCACTGCCCTGATGTTCTCCACTTCTTCCTCAGTCTACTTCTGCATTAGTTAACTGAACTTTAGTCAATGTATATGGCTCACCTTCTCCCCACATTCTTCTCATGAAAGTCCAGTGTGTAGGTCAGCTTGAGAGAGAAATAGAGTGATTGTCACCCAGAGAACTCCATGGCTCAGTGGAAGCCTGGAACATGGATCTCCCCAAATCCCAGTCCAAACCCAGCACTGTAACATGACTGGCTGTTCACACACACGTCTGACTTTTGTGACCTGATGTGCTTTATCTTTCTCAGGACAGTAGGGCAGGCCTGTGGGCTGTAGGGTGGTTATAGTGGACAGGTATTCTTGACATATTCGTTCAGGTACACATCATGAGAAGAAGAACAGGTTCAGGCATGGCCTAATTTCTATTCTGGAGGACACTTTGGCATGGTTTATAGTGTTCCCCAACCCCCGGTCCGCGGACCGGTGCCGGTCCGTGAATCAATCGGCACCGGGCCGCCCGGGAGCCGCCTCGCCCCCTTGTTTTGTCCGCCCCGTCCTGGCCGGCTGCCCGCCTGCGCTTGGCCCGTCCCGTTCACCCGGGTGGCCCCCTCCACGGCGCCTCCTCCTCCTCCTCCTCCTCTTCTCTCCCGCGGGCAGCCAATGGAAGAAGGCTGGAGGAGCGCAGGAGGAGCCAACGCCGCCGCCTTTGCCTTTGCCTCCCTCCTCCGCCCGGCGGCGGCGGCGGCGGCGCGTCCTCCTCCTCCTCCTCCTCTTCATCCGCCCTCCTCCTCCTCCTCCTCCTCCTCCTCGCCCTCCAGCAGCAGCAGCAGCAGCAGCCACAGTGGCGGCGGCGGATCAGGCGCGAAGGCGCCCGGGCGGTCTCTGTGCGCCGGGCCGGGAAGATGAATTAACTTCCTTCCCGAGCTGGTGGAGGGGGGGGGAGCGGCCGGCTGGAAAGCACCCGGCGACGCCGCGCCGGGGAAGGCGAGCAACGAGAGGGGATGGCGGGAGGCGGCTGGCGGAAGACTCCGGACGGGCCCGGGCACAGAGCGCGCAGCGGCAGCGGCGGGGGGGGGAGGCTTTCCCAGTCGCCAGCCTTTGGGTTGGGAAGAAAGGAGAGAGAGAGAGAGAGAGAGGCCGGGGGGGGGATCGTTGCGTTCTTCTCCGAAGCGCCGTCGCCCCCCCCACCCAAAAGCGGCCGGTTGATGGGACTCGTGGGCTCGGAGGGGAAGCAGGAAGGCCACCTTCACACACACCCCGGCAGCCCCCCGCTCTCCCTTCCCCGAGGGCGCTGGACTGCACATGGAAGGGGCGAGGGCGCGCTGGAGCCGGCCTTCCTTTTCCCTCCTCCCTTCCCTTCCCTTCCCTTCCCCCTGCCTGCCTGCCTTCCCTCCCGTCCGATGCTTGCCGCCTGGGCTCCCGGGGGCAGGCGCTTCTTCCCTAAAGCTCCTCTGGGGATGACTTTGGACCCGGGCGGATGAAAGAAGCGGCAGCACTACCATTACCATCAGCCCCGGCCTCAAGCAGCTGTGAGGCCGGGACTGAGCTCCGCAACCAGTCCCGGCCTCACAGCTGCTTGGCCACCCGCAGGCTGCCTCCGAGCACATCTATCGGGCAGCGGCGGCGGCGACAGCACCAGGGATGGATTGGGAGACTAGTGCGGGAACGGCAGGGAAAGGAGGCGAAGAAGCTGAGTTTCCCCAGTGACACACAAGGAGCTGTTTGGTCCTGGCTGTTATGCTTGGGAGGGAGGAGGAGGCAAGGAGTCATTGCTGGGAGGGGTGGACAGTGTTGGGGGCAACCACTATTAGGAGGGGGGAAAGCCATGGTGAAGTCCCCCATTTCCCCCCTCCCCAGCCAGATGACAAGTGCCCCTGCAAAGACCAAGATTTCCCTCTCCTTCCCTTCACTCGCACGAAGGGGAAGCTGCTTGTTGCTTTTGAATTTGGTGCCCAACAAGCCGAGCGGGGAAGGCAAGACCTCCTGGGTGTCCTGGAGCCGCCGCCGCCACCGCCATTTGCCAGGGGGAGAAGAGGTGGGAGGGCCAGCAGCAAAGTCCCCCGTTCCTCCCTTCCCCGGCCAGATGACAAGTGCCCAGATCCGAGAGGTGCCAACTTCAAAAGGACCAAGACTTCCCTCTCCTTCCCTTCACTCATGTGAAGGAGAGGAGGAGGAGGAAGGCTGCTTGTTCCTTTTGAATTTGGTGCCAAACAAGGCTGAGCGGGGAAGGCAAGACCTCCTGGGTGTCCCAGAGCCGCCGCCGCCGCCCCTGCTCTTGTGCACGTGCGTTCCAAGAGTCGACCGTGGGGGACGTTCTGGAGCGTCAGATAGGCTGCAGGCTGCTGGTGGCCCCGATGACAGCCTGCTCGGCGGGGGCACGACAGCAAACTCCAGCAGCAAGAACTGCAGCTGGCCCAGGGGGAGGGTTGGGGGTTCGTGGACGGTAACTGCCCGCAACTGACTCACTTCCTCACCCGGTTTGGCACACGTGCCTCCCGTGGGCGCTACCGCAATGGCGTCATCAGCAGCTACCAAGGAGGCATCCTCCTCCCCTTCCTCCTCTCCCCTCTCTCCCTCCCTTCCTCTCTCTTTGCCAGCTCTCTCAGCCTGCCTGCACTCCCCTGCTAAGGAACAGTGAAGGGGGAGGTGACAAAGGTTCCTGGTCGGATTTTTTTCTACGTTGTACGGATTTTCCGTTATACAAACCCTACGTTAAACGAGGTACCACTGTACAATTAAATTAAAATTATTAAATCAAAACAAGCGGGCCAGGGAAAAATTATCAAACATTTACCGGTCCACGGCGATAAAAAGGTTGGGGAGCACTGGCTTAAACCCTTATGATGTATGGAAGTAATGACTACCTATGCAGTGGCTTTGGCATCTGGCTGCAGAGCTAGAGGTTAAGTGTTCGATCCCTCATTGTGCCTCCCTGACAAGGTCCCTTCCAGCTCTGCAGTTCTAAGATGATGGTGGCATTTGCTTTCTCACAACAAAAGCCAGAGTTGAAACACTAATCCAGTGAATCTCCCTATAGTATCAAGCCATCTGTATCATCATTTGTAAAACATACCCTGGAGTGGTAGATGGACACTCAGTATGTCTGAGATCTGTAGTATCTCATCTACAACCTAGTTAAGTTGAAGCCTTTGGTTTTTTTTTAACAGAGTACATAGCTTTGACTTCAAGCATTATTCATCCAGTTTCTTTAGACTAACTGACCCAGAAATGGTGACCTAACTCAGTTTTATCTGGTAACATCAACAGTGCTTAAAGGGTTCAGGATTTTGAGATAAAACTCAATCATAGCAAATGGAATCAGATGGATAAATAACTATAAAATCATCCTTTTCATTTCCATGTAAATGTTGGGTTGCTCTACGATTATTGATTGGCTGACTGACTGAGTGACTGACTGACTGACTGATTGATTGATTGGCCACTGCTTTACCAACATTCCTAAGCAAATTAGCATATGTATATGCACTTTTCATGCAGCCATTATTGCCCCTTGCTCTATGGATAAAGGATATGCACTGGATGTTGTTTATATTGATTTCGATAAGGTTCCCCATGACATACTTGCAAAGAAGTTAGTAGAATGTGGGATAGATATTGCTACTGTTAGGTGGATTTGTAATTGGTTGACGTAAATGACTTCTCCTCAACATGGAGAGGGGTGACCAATGGGGTGCTGCAGGTTTCTATTCTGGGTCTAGTGCTATTCAACATCTTTATTAATGACTTGGATAAAGGAATAGAGATTAGACTGATTAAATCTGCAGATGATACCAAATTGGGAGGGGTTGCTAATTTCCTAGAGGATAGGATGAAAATCCAAAATGACCTTGACAGATCAGAGTGCTGGACAAACGCTAACGGAATGGGTTTAAAAAACAGAGAGAAATGTGGGGTGTTGCATCTAGATAAAAAAATGAATTGCACAGTTATAGGATGGGAGACACCTGGCTGGAAAATAGTACATGCGAAAGGGATCTGGGAGTCTAGGTGGACTACAAATTGAACATGAGTCAGCAGTGTGACACGGTAGCCAAAAAAGCCAATGCAATTCTTGGATGCATCAACAGAAGCTCTTCAATTTAAAAAGGGTATTGACAACCTCAAGCGGGTCCAGAGGAGGGCAACCAGGATGGTTAAAGGTCTGGAAGAAATGTCTTATGAGGAACGGCTTAGGGAACTGGGAATGTTTAGCCTTACAAAAAGAAGGTTGAGAGGGGATATGATAGCCATGTTTAAACATTTGAAAGGATGTCATATTGAAGAGGGGGTGGCTTGTTTTCCTTGGCTTCCGAGGCTAGGACTCAGAGCAGTGGTTGCAAACTACAGGAAAAGAGATTCCACTTGAACATTAGGAAGAACTTCCTGATGGTTAGTGCCCGCTCCGACGCCGGCATCGGCAGGCGGGGCCTGTTTGCCCACCCCCCGGCCGGACGCACGCGAGACGAGACTTCCGGGTCTCGCGAGGCCGGGAGGTATCGCGGGAGCTCGCGCTTTGTCTTGTGGTGATTTGTGTGATATGTGTGCTTTAATTGTATTAATAAATCTGGCCCTGAGTTCAACCCACAGCAGTGTTTCGCGTGTAAGTCTTTGGCCGTGGGGGGGCAAGAGCTGTTCAGCAGTGGAATATGCTGTCACTGAAGTGGTGGAGTCTCCTTATTTGGAGGTTTTTAAGCAGAGGATGGATGGCCATCTATCGGGGGTACTTTGATGGGGGTTCCTGCATGGCAGGGGGTTGGACTGGATAGCCCTTGAGGTATCCTCCAACTCTATGATTCTATGATTCTAGGTAACATTGATTGTTCTTTCAGCAGGCCTTTTTTGCAATGCAAATCGTCGTTTTGTCCTTCTAATCTGGATTGGGAGTGGTGGAAAACTGATCTTTCTTTTTCCTTTACCCCTGTCTGCCCTTCTTTATTAGCAAGTTGTAAGGATGAAAGTGCAGTCATAGATATAACTGTACAGTTAAAGTCACATGTAAGACATATCTGGCTAAAGAAGCAAAAGGAGGAGGATGTTTGGATGCGTAGCTAGGGTTTTCAGCACCCTGGGACAAAGTCAGTTTTTGCAGGCACCCACCCATGCACCCAAGGGATCTTCCAAAAAGGATGCAGGCCAGGCAAGTACTGTAGTCTTCTTAGAGCAGGAAGTCGTAGGGCAGTTGTAAAAGCTGTAAAAAGGCAGAGAGTCCGAGGGCAGTTGTAAAAGCTGTAAAACCCAGTGCTTAAGCAGCTTTTACAACTACCCTCTGACTTCCTGCCTCTAAGAAGACTTCTTGCCTGGCATACATCATCTAGCCAAGAACTTTAAGAATAACCTCCTGGCATCTTTTGCCATGTTTGAACTCTTGGTACTTTCTTTGAAGAAGAATGTGTTGCACTTGAAAGCTTGCAATTTTTTTATTAGTGGCCTATAAAGGTATTGCCTGTAGCCTAGTTTGGCATCTTGTAACGTAGGTTGGAACATGAAAGAGAGATCTGACTTGCCCAAGCTCATCCACTGGTTTCCCTGGCTCAGAGGAATGTTGGACCTGAATACTCCAACTCCAAGTCCAAAATGCTCTCTATTAAACCATGGTACTGGTTGACAAAATGTGCACCTGTTCTCTAGGGCTACCAGAGGAGAAATAATTTTTTACCATGGGTCCATGGGTCTGCACTCACCCCATCTGGTGAGTTCTGACTTATGAGGGCCCTTTTAGCGTTTTCTACACAGAGACTATTCAGAATTGGTTTATCATCTCTTTCTTCTGGGAGAACCATAGAATCAAAGAGTTGGAAGAGACCTCAAGGGCCATCCAGTCCAAACCCATGCCATGCAGGAACCTAGGGCACACTACGGCAGTGGTGGCAAACCTTTGGCACTCCAGATGTTTTTGACCACAACTCCCAGAATTCTGAGCCTAAACTGCCATTGACAAAGGACTGTGGGAGTTGTAGTCCAAAACACCTGGAGTGCCGAAGGTTCACCACCACTGTGCTACAGTGTTTACAAAGCTTTCTGAACTCAAATGGAGATGATCTAGAATGATAAACCAAAATGTACCATCTCTCTTGTACACATTTCCTACAACACTGGCTTTTCCTTTTGCACAATGGGACCACTCCAGAATATTAAAAGAAAAAAAGTTAAGTTATGGGAAAGTATATAAAATTAGCAACATTGAATGTGAAGGGTCTGGGATCAATTTTGAAGAGGAAGAGAATTGAAGTGATGATTAAAAGATATAAAATTGATATTGCTTTCTTGCAAGAAACTCATCAAATAAAAGATTTTGTTAATGAATTAAAAATTCCAAACATTGATATTTATGAGAAAAGTTTTGGTACATCTAAAGCAAGGGGGTAGCCATCTTAATTTCAAAGAATTGTGAATGCATTGTTGAAAATGTGGTGAAAGATTCAGAAGGCAGATATATAATACTGCAAGTTGTAATGGGTAAAGAGCAATATACTCTGGTAAATGTATATGCACCAAATGCTAACCAAAGCTGCTTTTATAATGTCCTCTGGGATCAGACTGAAACTGTTAAAAGGGGGTATTTAATAATGGCTGGAGACTTCAACATGGTGTTAGATAAAATTAAAGACAAATCAGCTTACAAGAAGGAAGACTGGAGGGTTAGACACACAACATTAACAAAATTTATAAATAATACAGGATTGAAGGATGTCTGGAGAGAACTTAAAGGAGATGAAAGAAAATATACTTTCTACTCATCAGTTCACAAGAGCTATTCTAGGATAGACTTTGTATTTGCTTCACAAAGTCTAATACCTAAAGTAAATAATACTGAGATTGAAATTATGAAAACATCTGATCACGCTATAATGTCAATTGATATAGCATTAAATAAAAACTATAGAGAAGCCAGAAGATGGAGAATGAATGCAAAACTTTTTCATTACCCAGAAGTGCTGGAAAGAGTTAAAAAAGACTGGTTGGAAACTTGGGACATTAATGAAAAGGCTGGAGGAAAAATGGGATTTATATGGGATACTTTAAAAGCTGTAGCCAGAGGCTTTATTATAAGAGAAAACTAGAATAAAAAGTGGAAGAGTTTAACAAAAGAAATCTAGAAAATATAATAGCAGATTTAGAATCCCAATGTTTTTCTAACAATGATAAGATGATATTGAGGCAGATTGAAGCAAAAAAAAAAAGAACTAGAGGAATTAGAACTAAAGCGTACAAAGAAATTTACTGTATTTAAAAAGAATTTTTTTGAATATAGTAATAAAGATTCAAAACTTTTAGCCAGATTAGCCCAGAAAAGAAGGGATAAAAATATGATAGGGAATATAAAAGATTCTGCAGGTAAGGTCTGTACACAAATGAAAGACAAATTAAAAGCTATTCAAGAGTTTTATCAATCTCTATATACAGCAAAAAATAAGAGCAAGGAAGATATAGAAAAATATATCACCAAAAATTTGAAGAGGGTTTTGGAAAAGGAAGATATGCTGGAAATGGAGAAACCCATTACAGATCAAGTGATAGGTGAGGTAATAGATAAATTAAAGAATAATAAAACTCCTGGAGTGGATGGTCTGGGACCTGAATTTTATAAACTTTTCAAAACAATATTAGTACCCAAACTAAAAAAGCTATATAATAAAATAATGGAAGGAGAACAAGTTCCGAAATCCTGAACCCACTCCTTAACCATTTTAATACCTAAACCTAATAAAAACTTAATGGACATTGGATCATATAGACCAATTTCCCTATTAAATCAGGATGCTAAGATTTTTACTGCAATTCTGGCCAAAAGAATGAATAATTTTGTAGCTAAATATATTAAAGATGATCAATGTGGTTTTATCAAGGGAAGACAAATGGCGAACATTATAAGAAGAAATCTGAATGTTCTTTATGAAATGGGAAAAAGTACTACCAAAGCAGGCATGTTATCTTTAGATCTTTTTAAAGCTTTTGATCGTGTTCAATGGTCTACATTAAAATTTTTGTTAGAAAAATTGGGATTTGGGAAACATTTTTTAGGAATAATAAATCAATTGTACTCAGAAGGTACTTCCTCAATAATAGTTAATAATGGAATGACCAAACAAATTATCCTAGGCCGGGGAACTAGACAAGGATGTCCTCTTTCTCCAGTTCTCTTTTGCATTGTTATAGAACTTTTGGCAAACGCAATAAGGGATGTCGAATCCATTAAAGGTATTGGGAAAGATGGGGTAGCCAAAATTAGTCTATTCGCAGATGATGCCCTACTGACAATTTTAGATCCAATAGAGAAAATTCAAAGAGTAAAAATTCATCTAGAAAAAATTTGGGGAAATCACTGGATTATGTGTTAATTGGCAAAAATCAGAAAGTCTATTGTTTAATTATGGAAGAGAAGATCTTAAGATAATTGAAAACTTTGGGCTGAAATGCGGTAAAAGTATTAAATATTTAGGATTAGAAATCTATAAGGAGTTTACCAAGACTAAGGAAAAATATTTTAAAATTAAAAGAAGAGATGAAAAATAGAATACAAAGCTATACTAAATTGAACTTATCTTGGTTTGGTAGAATAGCAATGGAAAAAATGAAGATACTGCCTAAAATCAATTTTATCTTTAGAATGTTACCTGTTCAGTTTTTAGAAAAGGATCTCAAAACTCTCCAAGACATGATAAATAGGTACTGTATCGGTGGGAAAAAATCAAGAATAAACAAAAGTTTGTGGTATAGATCCCAAAAAGAAGGATTAGGTATACCCAATCTAAGAAATTATTATATAGCTATTCAAATCAGTTATTTGGGAGAAATTTTATTCAAACCAGAGAAGATAATATGGTGGGAGCTGGAGTCATTAGACATAAAGGGGGAAATAAATAAATTCTTGTTCAGTGATTTTAAAAATAAGGTAGAGATTGAGAATCCCCTCCTGAATGGTTTAATGACTACATGGAGAAAATATAGAAACATCTTATCACCAAAGGGTTCCCCATTATGTTTAGTAACAGACTCGGAAAATTTTCCTACGAATTTGAAGCATTATTTAGGGTTATTTAAAGCTAAGAAAATAGCCAGATTAAAAGACTGGTTGGCCAAAATTAGAACAAATGAGGACATAAAAATCACCTTGCAATCTAGCAATTTAATATGGATAAACTATATCCAGTTAGAAAAATGGACAAAGGATTGGGTCAGAAGAAACAGTCAACTTAGGGAATGTACAAAGTTTGAACAGTTTTTATTATTGCTTGAATCCGACCAGGATAATATAGAGAAAGGACTAGTACGTAAAATATACAAAATAATAGGGGACTCACTGGAAGTAAAGGAGTCAGAATCTCTGAGAGAGGTCTGGAAATAAGACCTTAATGTAGAGATAAAAAAAAGAAGACTGGGGGGAAAATCTGGAACATGAGAATCTTGAGATCATTATTGGTTAGGATAAAACAAAATTATTTTAAATTGGTTTCTAGATGGTACTTGACGCCAACTAGGTTGAATAGAATGAACGCTGAATATTCTAAGATTTGCTGGAAATGTGAAAAAATGATAGGTACATACATGCATCTCTGGTGGGAATGTGAAATAGTTCAAAAGTTTTGGAAAATGGTTTTTTTTAGAGCTAAGTGAGATGATTCAAGTAGATATTGATTGTAATCCAGAGACAGCATTGTTATCATTGTCAACTAGTAAAGATTATTATGTTACAACCAAGTAATTAACAGCAAATCTTATGACAGTCGCTAGATTAATTATAGCAAGAAACTGGAAATCCAAACTAGATCTCAAGATGGAAGATTGGTATAATGAACTTTGGGATATAGCCATAAATGATAAATTGTCTTGTAGTTTAAAAGTTAAACAAGGAGAAATGAAAAAAAGACATTTTTATGACATTTGGGGAAAATTTATAGACTTTGTATTAGCAGAAGGGAAGGGGAAAGAACCAACAAATATTTCAAGACAGTTCTGGAGAAGAGGACTTTGAGAAGAATATTAGAACAGACGTTGGAGTAATAAAGAAGAACTCACGGAAGAACTGGATGGTCCCGGGGTGGGTGGGGATGCACTAGTATTGTTATTTGTCTGTTTGTCTTAATTAAAAAAAAATAAAAAAAATCCTGTTTGGAGAAAGTTCTCCTCTTCAACATGTCACTATCTATAAAACTAGAGTGGAATACTAAAGTAACCCCTTGCCTGTCTCGGGAGTTAGGGACCCACCCCAACCCGTGATAAGTGAAAATCTGCAATATGCAGATGCTGGGTTGGGTTGGGTTGGGACTGGGGGCCTGTCTGGACCCCCTTACACTTAACTGGAGCCTGGTGCTGCCCCAAACGGTTCTCAGGTGGCCTTCCCGGGCCTGTCAGAGGTCTCAGAAGTGCTTTCCAGTGATCTGGAAGTCACTTATTATTATTTATTTATTATTTTATTTGTTGCATTTATACCCCGCTTATCTACAAAGTGTACTCTAAGCGGCTTACAAGGCTACCAAAGCCATAAAATTACAATAAAGACACAAGTTGAGCAGACAGTAATAACAATAAAACAGAAGTTAAAAACCTTATGGCACCTCACCGGAAAGCAGTTCCGGGGCATCCAACAAGTCTGGGGAGGCCATTGGAGTCCTCAGAAGTGGTTTTCCGGAAGTCACTTCCGGTTTGCCAGAAAGCATTTTTGGGGCCTCCAACAGGCCTGGGAAGACCTTTGGAGGTCCGTTCAGGGCAGTGCCAGGCCTGGTGTAAGTACAGGAGGCCTGAAACAGGCCCATCCAGCTTACCACAGAGGGCCTTGTCTTTCATATACTGTGGTCCCGCAATATGTTGTGACCGCAGTATATGAAACACGAAAAGATGGGGGAACACTGTAGCTTGATTTCCCTATTTATATTTTTACTCTAACTGGTTTTTGAAAGTTCACATTTATCTCACTCTTCTAAATCCTCTTTAGATATTTGATATTTGTGTGTTGACTCAGCCCCATCACTCCAAACCGCAACTGTAGACTTTCTTTACTTTGACCCCACAAATCAACTCTTCCACTGCATATTTTTGTGAATTCTCTTTTAAATGCTTCTGTCTTATTAATATTTTTCTGGCTTGTATGCCTGTAGAGGTAGCTGCCCAATTAGCTGAAGAACTAAATTTCAATTCTCCTAAGAGAATAAATCAGGACAGCAGGCAAAACAAAACAAACAAACAAACAAACATAAAACATAAAACAAACAAATGAAATAAAACTCTTCTCTTTCTCTCACTTCCATTCAAATCACATTGTTGTTTGACTGTGTAGTTCCTTTTTCATTTGTAATAAAAATAATTAAAGTACAGGGATTTTAATGGAGGAATGTTATGTTCCAATAAAACAGAATTAGGGAGATTTTTGAAAATGCAAATGATATGAGGTGAGGAGGAGAGGAAATAAGAGAAATGTCTGACTATAAAATGCATAAATTTCAAAATCATTTGTAAATCCTACTTTTATCTCTGCCAAAGGGTTGTGTGCTAGGGATGATCAAAAAGGGGTTGAAAATAAAACAGCCAACATTATAATGCCATTGTACAAAATGATAGTAAGGCTGCACTTGGAGTATTGAGCACAATTCTGGTCACCACATCTCCAAAAAGACATAGTGAAACTGGAAAAGGTGCAGAAAAGAGTGACCAAAATGATTACTGGGCTGGGGCACCTCCCTTATGAGGAAAGGCTAAAACATTTGGGGCTCTTTAGTCTGGAAAAAAGGCGCCTGAGGAGGAAATATGATTGAGACGTACAAAATAATGCAGGGCATGAGTAAAGTGGATTAGAGGGACACTCTTCTTCCTCTCACAAAATACCAGAACTAGGGGACTAGGCTTAAAACCAGGGTACTTTAAGGGCCAGATGCAGGGGAGTGGTAGCAGGAGACAGATATCTAGTCTCATGTACTCCCAGAGGCATTTGGTGGAGCCACTGTGAGATACAAGAAGCTGGACTAGATGGGCCTGTGGCCTGATCTAACATGACTCTTCTTATGTTCTTATGAGACTGGTTTGGGAGTGATCCTGGATAAAAATCAGATCTGTGAGGATCCATGCCTTAGATCCATGTTTTTGTGCCCCTGTGCAGTCATGCAGTGACTGACCCCTGCAATCTGTGGACAGAGATGGGGAGTATGATATAACAGTGGTTTTAGTACGATCCAATGTCAAAATCATATAAAATCAGGTTGATCTGTGCCTTGGATCCATGTTTTTGTGCCACTGCACAGCCATGCACTGGAGGACCAATGACGATTAATGTGTAGTATTTAGACATCAATGAGATGCATGATTTGATGGTGATTTGCAAAAATCATGTGAAATCCAGAAGATCCGTAAATATCCGCCTTTTTCTTTGCTACTGGGGCTGCACTCATGCCCTGGCATCTTTGCATGCTGCTGGACTTGCCATTGCAGGAATGCCACACTGACGCTGAAGGCTTGCGCCTCCTCGGGACCCTTCTGGGCAGTCTGTGCCGGCAGGTGGGTCCCTTTGCCCCATGAGGGTAGGACTCATGTAGCCCTTCTAAAAGTTTTCTTCGGCTGATGTGGGGAGAGTGGAGGGGAGACTGCGGGCAAGAAGCACCCACCTTTGTGCCTGGCAGAAGTGCAGTTGGTGTCCTTCCTGTTTTCGCCCAGATCCTGCTTCCAGGAGAGTCTGGATAGGGCTGGAAAAGGGCTATCTCAAAGAAGCAGAGAAGCCCTCACCTTCTCTTCCTAAGAGCCACTTGGCAAGGAAGAGCGGAGCTGGAAGGGAGGGTGCATCCTTTTCAGAAGGTCCCTTCGGGGCCCCCACCAAAACTGACTTGTTCCCCGGCGCTGAAAACCCTAGCTCAGGCATGTCCAAACTTCGGCCCTCCTGATGTTTTGGACCACAACTCCCAGAAATTCCAAGCCTGTATTTCCAATGGCAAAGGACTGTGGGAGTTGTGGCCCAAAACATCTGGAGGACCGAAGTTTGGACATGCCTGCCCTAGCTACACCTCTGTTCCTATGCAGAGACCTGGGAAATCATTGCAATTCCCAGAGATTTCAGCTCACAGCATACCCTGACTGCTGGCAGCCCTTCCTGGAATCTCATCTGAAATGCTCCACTAGACTTAGCAACAACATACAAGCAGTTAATAAATGAGCGAATGGCTGCTAGGAGCTGGGAACCAAATGTGCCAGCATATAAAAGGAAAATGGTGCAACCACTTTGTCAGAACGTATCAAAGTCCTGGGGCAATGAGGCATATCTTATACTGTAGTTGCAACCGAGTGTAGCCTTAAGTGAGAAAGAGTATTGTTGCTTTTACATTACAAAATAATCTAGCCTTATTAATCCTTTGATTAAATGAAATGTAAGCACTTTTTTAAAAAATTAAACATAATACCATGTTTTACTGAAGTACATGCAGACGCTGCTGTGTTAGCATGAATTATTCCATAGTAAATTCTCCATGAAAGCCCAACATGTCTCATAATGTGCAAGTGAAATAATAATTAGATTATCCAGATGGAGAGAAATGCAAACAGATAAATCTTTAGCCTCAAAGATCAACAGATCAACTTCTGCCCAATTACACTTTTATTTGAGTCTGCTGGGGCTCAGCTAGAACCGACCTCTTTTGCTTTCACGTCCCCTTGTGGACTTTCCAGAGGCATCTGGTAGCCGTGGTGTTAGAGATGCATAGCACCAGACAGAATGCATGAACCAAGGAGGGGAGGTGCCTCACTTTCAAACTTAACCTGCAAATATCATATCTGCCTATGCTGGATTCTGCTTTTGAGCCCACATATATTTGTATACAACATAATTTTATTGAGAAAGTAGACTGGGGATATCCAGACTCAGTAAGAATGCTTGGTTCTTTGAAACAGAAAGTCCTCCAAAGCCATTAACTGGAAACTGTTCTTGTTTGGACAACCCCAGGAATCTCCCAGCTCGTGATCATAAGGATTAGGAAATGCTTTAGAGCATTTGAGGTAGCTCAGTGGGCTGGAACATAGTGTTGGGATTTCAATTCTCCACTGTGTCTCCTGTGCAGCTTTGGACAAGATGTTATGGTCCTAGAGTGTCCCCAGAAGAAAAGACCAGTAGTACATTGCTTCTGAGGGCTTTCTAGCAGAGAAGCCCTAGGAAAGGTCTCCAAATATTAGACTCAAATTGACAGCACCTACTTATAATTTCAAGCTCTGGTTTAAGAATGGAAAAGAAGCACAAGTCCATCAATTTTACTTGTTATGAAAAGGGATGACCAGACGTGTGGGAGTGGGGAAATTACAAGCAGGAAACTATACTCCTCTGCAGCGTTTGAAGACGGACATCTTTTCTCTGTTCCCCTCCATCAGCTCTTTCTCCACTCACTGTGTGTGCATGTGTATGTGTTTTTCCCCTCCCCATTGCAAGACTTCTCTGTTCTCCTTCCACTCAGGTTGGCCTGGAGAAATTTGTTTTTAGGTATCCCTCACGCCTCATTTGAAACTAGAGACAGGAGGAGCAGGGAGAGATCGGAGCTGCTCTCCATTAAGGAGCTAAAATAAATGGCCCTCCAGTGGAAGAGTCAGAAAGTCCCTGACACTCAAAATAAATAAATAAAAATAAAACCCCACAGCTCTCTGTCAGATTAATCTGCACTTCCGCATAGGTCATGCTTTTATCATTTTATGTCAATTTAAAGCAGTGTTTTTCAACCTTTTTTGGGCAAAGGCACACTTGTTTCATGAAAAAAATCACGAGGCACACCACCATTAGAAAATGTTAAAAAATTTAACTGGCTGGAAAACATTAACAGTTTTTTTAGGGCACTGTAGGCGAACCTATAGCATGGGTGCTAAAGGTGGCACTCGGAGCCCTTTCTGTGGGCATCCGACATCATCCCTTCACAGCCACCTGTATTCAGGTTAAATTGCTGTATTTGCCACTTTACGAAAAAATTAGTGGGTTCTGAATTGCAGTTTGGGCACTCGGTCTCTAGGTTCGCCATTGCTGGTGTAGGGAGAAGCAGGACAGAGGGGCCACAGATTGAGGCAGCCCGCTCTCTAGCACCCAGTTCCCACTTACCTGTGTTGTTTTTTTAAAGACATTTTGCCCTGCATGGACTTCTGTGTCCAGTGGAGACCTGAGAAGGGGCACTGACTCTCCAGGAACACAAATAAGACCCAAAAGCCCATCTTGCTCTCCACACTGTGGCCAAGGCAGATGCCTTCAGCAAGTCCAGCGACAGGAGGGGAGGAGGATGAAGGAAGGCAGGAAGGAAAGAAGGCAGAAAGTGTTCTGCTTGTATACCGCCCCATAACACTTCAAGGAGTCTATGAGGAGGAAGAGGACCCTTTTGTCATAGAGATGCCCACGCAGCTAAAATGGTCTCTCTGATCCCCTCTCTGTTTACACTTACACTTTTTTTACACACACACACACACACACACACACACCTCACAAATCCATCCTGCAGAGTCCAGACACACAAAAAACACACTTCTCACCCCCCCCAAACACAACAACAAATCCATCCTCCAGCCCAGGCCCTCCCAAGGCATCCCTATCAAAATCTCACCCCCACCCCCCCTGCACCTGGGGATGATGGGCTGCGCGGTTGCAGGACGCCGCCAGGCGGGCGGGGGACCTTGGGGTCCCGCAGCGGGGTGGGGCGCTGGTCACCCGCGGCACCAGGAAGCCCAACACACCCACACACCCACCGAGCCCTTTTTTTGGGAGGAGCCTGGGGTCTTACAGGAGCCGAGCCCCCCCCCTTTGACCCGCGAACGCAGCAGATGCCCGGCAAGGGCGCGCGGCGGGGAAGGAGGAGGAGAAGAAGAAGAGGGGCGAGCGAGCGAGTGACGGCTTTGATAGCCAGCTAGCCCGCCAGGCAGCCCGCCCACCCTGGCTCCTCTGGAGGGGCCTTCAAACTGACCCCCCCGCCGCCGCCCGAGGCAAGCTCACCGAGGAGGGGAGGGAAAAGGACTGGAGCCACAACACCACCGGCAGCGCCCCTGAGACCGGCTAATAACTGTCCATCCCCCTTCCCCTACCTCCTTCCTGCTACAGTACTTTCAAAGAAAAACTTGTCCCCACCCACCCACCCCAGCATAGAGCTACTATACCCGGCGGGCCCAGGTAGTTGAACCCAGGCTCGCAATCCGACGTTTGAAGGTGATCGGATCGCAGATAAGGCTCCACGGCGATCAGATTTCTTGCTCCCAAGCCAGGAGCCTTATTTGCGATCTGAACGTAGACACTGCTCTGCAGAGAGATCCGCTTCGATCCGATCTCGCCCACGCCGCAACTTTCAAAAAAAGGTGCCCGAAAAGAAGGCGACCTAACGCACCTGCCCAGAAGAAGGCAAAACGGGAAAGAGGCGGCGCGCCGCCCTGAAGTTAGTTCTGGCTCGATCGGGCGCCCACACCTGCCCGTCTGGCCGTTGGAATCGGCCCCTCGTTTCCCTCAGGCCCTCAGCTGCTCCCTTCTCCTGCCAATGATTTTAGGAGTTAGCGAAATGGGAGCGTATATGGGGAGGCTCTCGACTCTGTAGGGGAGCCTGCTTTCATCCGGTGTGTTTGCCTTCTTTGCTTTTCCGTTTGAACTGCTCAGCTGCTTTCAGTTCAGCCGTGTCTGCACTTCCTGGTTCCTTCTAAGCCCCTTTCCGCACTTTCTAGTTCTAAACAAACCAACAATCGGCTGCTCCTTCACGGCACACCAGGCAACATCTCGCGGCACAGTACTGTGCCGCGGAACAGCGGTTGAAAAACGCTGATTTAAAGCATGCTAAATCTGATTTTAGTACAGGTTTTTAAAATAATGTAATCATACCCGGGAGCCAGTGCACAGTCCAATTTTCAAAGGCATTGCTACTGATTTCATACCTAACAAAATGAATCCAAAGCTTCCCTGTTTTCTGAGGACCTTGCTTAATGTTAGCACCTTGAGCTCTGTGTGTGTGTGTGTGTTGCAAGGAAACCTCTCTTTTAAGGTTATATTTCTATGTTACATTCTGTTCTTCCATTATACCAGATGCATGGGGGGGCGTGAGAGGCATCAACACAAAAACCACATGACTATCACATGATTTTTAACTAAATTCAAAAGTCTTGATCTATGATCTGACTTATTTCATAACTGTAACAGTGCTTTCAGACAAATTAAGTACTTGTGAGCCCCTTGTGTCAATTCCGAGATACTTATGCTAATTTTGAGGTTCCCTAAATTGAAATAAACAGTCATGATTGAGTTCTAACATGGACTAGAAGAATCTCGGGTTATGTCAGAAAAATCTTGCATTAGAGGATTAAAAGCATTACTTTTTTAAAAATAAAATGAAATGTATGCTAAAAGGTGAGGACAGGAAAACAAAAAGTGACAGTACCACGAGTAGTGCCATCAACTAGGGAAAATACAGAAGACAAACTGCTGCACGCGCACACACATGGAGACAAGCATCCTGTCCAACACCTTAGTGATTCTTCATAGTATCAGGAGCATCTTTGAGCAAGGTCAGGTGGGGTTTCCATATTCTTGTGCAAACAGTAATTTTCCACATTCAGTTTAGCTGGTTGGCTAACCTAGTGTAGATGGTGCAGATTGCATTGTCGTTTCCCTCCCATAATTTACTTTGAACAATGAATGCCAGCGCACATCAGGTACTTCTATCCCTGTGTTGGTTTCTACTCAGTGGTGGCGAACCTTTGGCACTCTAAATGTTTTGACTACAACTCCCAGAATTCCAAGCTGGTATTATCACTGACAAAGGGCTGTGGGAGTTGTGGTCCAAAACATCTGGAGTGCTGAAGGTTTGCCATCCCTGGGCTATAATTGTAGCACAGTGAAATCTGTCTGTTTCTTCTGCTCTCCGTCTTACTATCTTTAGCCTCTATTTTTCCTAGTGCTGTTTGAGACCTAGTATAAGTAAGTGGGCATTCTGCCATGCTCCAGTTACTTGCTTTAGCAACAGTTCCTGGCTGGGCAACTAGACTCTCCCCGCTGCACTGTCAGTTCAATTCCAAGTCAATTTACTGTGTTCTTCATCTATTTTCTCCACTTGCACTATGTGGCCGTTGTGTCACACCTCCCACAATGGATCATGAAGAAGTTGTATGAAGAGCATTCCTCCCCTCCAATCTAATCTCCAATAGAAAGTATGTCAATCCTTGCACGAAGGAACAGTGGACACCAGCAGTTTAAAGAATGGAAAAGATAAAAGAGGGAGATAACAAGCAATGTTTGAAGGTGGAGGTCCCAAAGCTGAAAAGCTACTTGTTTGTACTGCATTTTGGCATGGTGAACCCTCCCTTTGATATCTACCATGGCGTTAAGCGAAACTGTCCCAAAGTTATAATCCTTTGCATGCCATCATTCAAGTACAGTAAATGGGGGTGTTCTGGATATGCAGAAACTGAAATATTTATTTACTTATTTATTGGAGCTTTTATACCACACATCTATCAAAATTGCTACTCACATACCACAGTCAACCTACTGTATCTACAGAGGTTCAAGGGGGCCATGTCAGAGATTATGTAGCTAAAGTGAGACTTTAGATGAGTAATGACTGTTTCTGTGGATTTTCTGAAAGGTATATAAATGCAATATGTGTGTTATAATGCTTTTCTCACCTGTAGAAATTTAATTTAATGCTGAGCTAATTCAGGGTCCCCTAAATACTCCTTAAAAGAGACATAAGACATAGTAAATGGCCATGCTGACATGTGTCAGGATCAGAAGCCATAGTTTAATAGCAATGTGTCATCTAAGTGATTTGGAGCTATGATAACCTTCCCAAGGTTTTCTAGGTACAGTAGTGCCTCGCAAGATGAATTTAATTTATTCTACAAGTCAAATCATCGTATGAAAAACTTGTCATGAGGCATGCTTTCCCATAGAAATGCATTGAAAACCTATTAAACCATTCTGGAGGGAACGGATTAGGTTTTCAATGCATTCCTATGGAAAGGCTGTCCACCCCTGCTCAATCAAGGACAGCCAAAGGCTGCTCTCCGCAGCCCTGCCAGACAGCTGACTTTGACAGGTCATGCCTGTCAAAATGCACTCCCCAGGGGATTGTGGAGACCAGCCTTCGGCAGCCGGTGATTGAGGGGGCAACCACCTCCTCTTCACCCGGGTCTCTGTGCTGAGACTCGGGTGAAGAGGAGGAGGAGGCGATTTTATCCGGCCTTTCCTTCCCTGTAGCATCCAATCCCCGGGACCGAGGTAAGTGGCTGTGGTAGGCGGGCAGCCAATTTTCAAAGGGCTAGAGCCAAGGTGCCATGGGCTCGAGCCCTTTGAAAATTGTGTGCCCTTTGAAAATTGTGTGATCACCACCGCAACTTCCCTGCCAAGCCTCCAAGGGAGGGCAAAGATCAATGTGATCCTGCTTTCCCCTACAAGTTGGTGGGCAAAGCAGGATCCCATTGATGTCGGCCCACCCCGTGCGGCTTTGAAGGAAAGTGCACTTCCCATTACCTCGTAAGATGAATGTAAACGGGAATTACATCCCCGGAAATTACATTGGTTTTAGGAGATTTTCTTCTTAAGGGGCAATGATCTTGCGAGGTATTACTGTATAGAATGCTTGGAGATCACTAACACTTCCTCCCTTGGTGGCATTTGAGGTCTCTGCAGCCATGCCAGGGCATGCAGCCCTGGTAGCCCTATATGTTCCAAGTGATCTTGGCTGGCCCTTCACCTGAAAGGCACAGCAAGAATTCAGATTCCTGGAATCTGCAATCCAATGAGTTATACCAGCAGTATAGATTAATTTTGGATTGTTGACTAGGGTGGCATGAAATGCACATAGACATTTTTTCAGTGCAAAAGCAATTATTTGTGCCTAAAGAATGGAATAGTCCCCAATATCCATTTCTTGTTAGCCTTTTTTGTTTTTGCGCACAATGCTTTATGCTGTCCCAAGGTGTGATGAAATACACAACACAGAATCTTGGTATCGTGCCACCTCCTTTCAGAATGTCGATGGAAAAGAGACATCTTTCATAAAACACTGAAGTGACTGTATTTGTACAATGATTGTGTTATAACAAAAATGCCTGAAAAGAACAGAGGAAAAATTAACCTTTTAACTACTTAAACTGGTGAAAAAGAGCAGCAAATATGAGGGCAGTGATGATCAGGCAGGGTGAAACACCTGCAATGATAATTACTTTGTATAGCATCTTCTGCACAATACAAGTCAGACATGGCAGTGACGTGAAGAAAATGGTTTCCTAGTAGAATATTCAATTCAAGTAGATGTATACACCTTGAAATAGAAAGGGCAGATTGTTTTTTTTTTTGTTTTTTTTGCAAGAATGAACTGGATATCCTCCCAACCCCAATACAGTATATTTCAACCCAGGATGTTAAACCAAACTGAGTGAACTTTTGCAAAACGAACTGAATAGTTTATTGGGCATTTGTGCCCTGGTTCCCTTTGCATTAATTGACGGAGGGAGCTCTATGCAATCCCAGAGCAGTGGGATGGTATTCCTGCCCACCCTCCCTACCGGTGCCTCTCTGCAATTGCTCAGTTTCCTCCTGCTGCTCTTGACAGCCATATGCTACAAATGATTGTTGCCAAAGCGCAAAGGCTTCTGGCTCCATAGTCTATCGTGTGTTCTGCATGCCTGGGACTTGTGTTTACCATTCCAGAATATAGTTAACTCAAATCTCGACTATGTAGCACCACATTGCTTTGCTGCTATGTGTAGTCTGATACTCATCCTGCTGTCTCTCATCTGCAGGTGAAAACTGTCTCCTTCCCAGGATCCCCACATTTTTAGGGAGTGGGAAGTGCATCTTTCGTTATAGAATAAGTTTTGGATAATGTCTTATATAGAAAGAAATGAATTCTAATCACAGTTCCAAAGGGTTTAATTTATGACTAATATATCTAGACACTAAAATCCTTATAGTCAAATCGCTGTATGATAATGATACAGTAATATGAAACTAAAGATAGCAAGACAAATATATTTTAAGTGAGTTTACTTCAGTGGGAGGGATTTGAGTAATGCTTCAGTTCCTCTGTGAAATTAATAGGACAAATCTAAATTTTAGGAAAGAAGCAAAGGAAAAAGAAAACAACAACACCATTGGTAGTGTATTTTCTAAAAACAGAGAATATGTTTGGACCCTCAACAATCCTCTTTTCATACCACAAATGCTGACCCATGAATATGATGACTCTACTTAAAACTCATAAACTTTAAGGAGCCTCGTGGCATAATGGCTAAGTGCCTGTATTGCAGGTAAAAAGTGTTAAAGACCTTGCTTTTCAGAGAGAGAGAGAGAGAGAGAGAGAGAGAGAGAGAGAGAGAGAGAGAGAGGGTGGGGTGGGGTGGGGTGGGGGGTTCTTGCTTTGATTTGGTTTGCTTTTATGAATCATTGCCCCCATCTTTAAAACTGTGTTTAGGTGTTTAGGACCTGGGATTCAATCCCAGGTAGCCGGCTCATGGTTTGACTCAGCCTTCTATCCTTCCAAGGTCAGTAAAATGAATACCAGCCTGCTGGGGGGTGGGGGCAATGTGTAGCCTGCATAATTTAACTGTAAACTGCCCAGAGAGTGCTTGAAGTGTTATGGGGCAATATGTAAGCAGAACACTTTGCTTTGGTGTTTTTTTTAGCTGCATTGTGTCATCCTTCTGTTGCAAATCAATGTTATTTCACTAATACAACAACATTTATGGAAATCCCTAACTCTGTATTCAATGGCTGTTCCACCATTTGTTTTAATCCATTTCTAGTGATTGGTTTTTACTAGCCTAAAGCTATTGTTCTTGATGACTGTGGTACTGTAAAAATGAAGAAAGAGTCAGTAGATTTCTTGTGTGGCCAACAGGATTTTAGGTGCCTTTTACCTCTAAATAATAGTAATTATTTTATTATAGGAAGGAGGAACTAATTATTTCCTATTAATATTGGCAGGTAATATGTTTGATAATAGAAAAATTAAACATGGAAAATCTAGTAATCTTGTTTTTCTGAGAATATCTTGCCTTTACTTTATATTTTCCTAACAGAAATTAGGATTATTGCTTTTTCTTAAGCAGAAAAGGCTTCCTTTTGACTTCTTTGTGACCAGAAACTTTTCCAGCTTTACTGCCACCAGAACTACAAACAATTCTTTGAGAAAACATGCAGTAAAATAATGCCTGTTGCATATGGCAAATCTGTTATATCCCAACTGCCCTAAGTATAACATGGGGCAGAGCTTTTACATTAAATTGGTGCACTTGAGAACCATTACTGAGAGCCACAATCAGAACAAATTAAAGAACCATTTTTATAAGAAGAGATTGAGACTGATTTGACTCTAATCTCAATGTTCTATGTCGGAGCAGAAGGAGATGGAACTAAATTTGGTCCTGTTCTATATGTGATAGTATAAAGGAAGAAACAGGCTATCGCCCAGTTCAATTAGAACTAGAGCTTGTTTTTCCTATTGTGAAGTTTTGGAGCTCTGCAAGTTACAAATCAGCTTCTTTTTGGAAAGAGAGGGTGATTTGCAGGCGATAAACAATGGACTTCATTTGCAAGTAGATTGTGCAGATGCAGCAATGCTGGAGGAATACATCTTTGGAGGTGTAATGTTTTATCACCTTTTAACTGGGATCCCAGAAGATCCATCCTTTGTGGGCTTGTGCAAGCTGCGCAGGCCCAGAAGCACCCCAAGAAGATTCAAGAGAAATTTGGACAACTGCCGGGCAGATATTCTTTGATTTGTATTCCTGTGTGGAGCCAGGGGTTGGACTTGATTGCCTTTTAGACCCCTTCCAACTTCACTACTCAATGATTCCATGATTTATCTGGTTCAGTTCTTTGCACACTTTTATCTAGAGATCACGACAAGTATATACTGTCAAGTAGTCCCAATGAATTCATTGGGTATCTTCTGAAAACCATTAAAGTTTGGAACCCAGGAAATGAGCATGATTTTGTGAAAGTTGAAGTCCTAGACCCATTTCAGGGTGGGCAGAGTGAAAAGCATATTGTGTTGTCACAGCTGTCCTGGATTGCTTCTCTTCTTGCCTGCATGTGCTCAAGCAGATGCTTCTCATTGCTGGTGCCTGGTCCATCTCCTTCCTTGAAGAAGCACTTGAAAGAACCAGAGGGGTTCCAAGCTGGCCTAGAGACGCTTGTTGCCTCTGTGGAGAACGAGACTCGTAGAGCAGCCACAGTGGCTGAAACCTGAGAATATTATTGTTTCTTCGTTCCAGAAACCTACAAAATGAGTGGCTGTGTCCGTTGACTTGAACTAAACACACTTGTTAAAAGAAAGTGGTTATTTATGTAACCAGAATGTTACATTTGTAAATGTGAATAATCGATGGAGTGTGTGTGTGTGTGTGTGTGTGTGTGTGTTGCATGTGCACATGCTTATTCACTCACACACGTCTTTGCTGGAAAACTATGAACAACAGGCTATTCATCTGGTCTATGATGTTTATATCTTATTTGGCAGAATGTTTAAAAATCTATTTGAGAAAATTGTAAGACTCTAAAAAATAACTTTGAAATTAGAAGACATATTAACCTCACATCTTGATGGAACATCAGAGAAATGTGCCGGCTGGGATCTTTTGAATTCTCCCATTTCTATTGGAATCTCTGTAGTGATGTGTTGAACTAGAAGCAGCAGCAGACTCTGGAACTCCCTCCCACTGGAGGCTAAGCTGGCCCTATCTTTGCTGTCCTTCCACAAGCAAAGACTTTTCTCATCAATAAGGCTCTCCCTTAGTGACTCGCTGCCTGAGATAGGTTTTTTAAAGAGTCTGCTGCGCCTAGTTGCTTTTAAACGTGTTTCTGATATTGGTTCTGTTTGCCATTTTAATATGGTCATTGTTTGATCCTTTTAAAACATTTGTATGCTTACTGTTTTTAGTTCTTAAATTTTGCCTCAGGTCTTTTTAAGGAGAAAGGTGGGGTAAAAGTACTGCTTCCAACTACACTCAACTGAACAAGTGTCCGAGTACTGTAAATGTGTTCAGGATTGTGCTGTGAGAACAAGGATGTGCAATGTCTTGACATATGATTTGAACACATGTTTTGGGGATGATTTTTTTAAAGTGTTCTTTTAATGACAAGCTATTACTGAGACGTGGTGTCTTCTGAGAGACAGATACTTATTGAAGCAAAGAACTTTGTAATGTACATTGAGACATCAAAATGATAACTGATGGTGGCATGGCAAAGAACCAAAACGTGTAATACAGCGTGTTTTCCCTGTACATAATTCTGAAGACAAAATGCTTCCCCAGACACGCTGTTCCACATAGGAGGCTGCAGAGGCTGATGACTCATGGGATGCAGGCCTAATAAATAATCTTGAAGCAGCAGCTTCAGCAATAGTGTGGAGATGGGATAAATAAAATCAACCACTCAATGTCAACAGATGGTAGAAAACCGAGTTACTAAAGAACTATAATGGCTGAAAAAAGCTCCTGTTTTAACACAAGGAAACTGAACTCTGAACTACATGAAGTGCACTGCAATGTAATTCATATGTCTAATATGTTTTAAAGTTCATTTATTTCCTCTGTATTCTACTGCTTCAGTCTCCCTCGGCTGAGGCTTTTCTATTTTAGTTGTTAAAGTCACATGACCCTCTTAGTCAATTCCAGAAACACACAAGCAATGGAAACTTCTTTCTGGGATAAAAGTAAGTTAAATTACTTCAGCCTTTCCACCTTCTGTTTCATGAGCTCCTCTTTGTATTGTTGTTGATACTTGCAGCATGCTAAGAACTCAGGTGCCCTGGGGAATAATTCAAGTACTGTATGTCTATGAACTGTTTTGAATGCCATTTTATTTATGCCTCCTCCCCGTTCCTCTTTAATGCAACTGGTTCTTTTAAAAGAGCAAAAGTATCTATAAAAATCAGATCAAGTCAAGGGACTCAATTTCAATTAATAGTAGATGCAGGAAATGCCTCTTGAAGCTTTTTCTCCCCCAATTCTTATCAAATAGTTTAGGATTGAATACTTGCCAGGGATTTCTGTGAAAGCACACCCCTCCTCCTCCTCGCTGACTAATCTAGGAGCAAAGGAAGAAATGATTACAGAAAAGACCACATGGTCTATCTGTAACCAATTGAATATACAGTTTCACTTCAGACTCCCCCCCCCCCCTTTCTGCCTTTGGAGCAGCTAGCTAGATGGTGGTTTCAAAGCTGTGGTCTTAAATATTTTTTGCTGTTTAATTGGAAGTGGACGTCAAAGAATCATGATAGGGTCTTTCCAGTTGGAGGATTTTTATGTTAATAATATACCCCCGTTATGCAGTATGAATAGAAAAAAATTCTATTTATAAATATACATTTGGCATACAGTTAGCATTCAATGCATACAGGGCAATCTTGTATCCAGGTGGTGCAGAGTTATTTGTTTAGGTTGTCTCAGTTTGCTATTTTGGCTTGAAAACAAAAACTACAACAGGTGGGATAAATGTGCATATTTCTGTCAGGTAAGTCCTAGGGAAAGCTAAACAGCATGCAGACCACGGGTAGTGGGGATGACTTAGCCACAGTTGTATCAGGAACTGCCCTCTTCCCAGGGCTGTTAGCTATTGTAATAGAGAACCTGCAACTTGTTCAGGTTTCCTGATTAGAAAAAAGAGAGGCTGAGCAATGGTTGCTGAGAACTCTACTGTTGTTTTTCTGCTAACAGCTGTGGGGAAACAGTGGCCTTGATCCAGATCAGCAGGGCAGCAGTGGGAGGGGGGGGAGTTATTTATTTATTTATTTAGTAAGTCAGTCACTTTATATGCCACTCTTTTAGTGCAATCATTACTCTGGTCCGTTTACAGAATTAAAACTTTAAAACCCTAAAAAAAAACACACATGCACAATAACAAGGGGGGGAAAGGTTTTGAAAACAATACAGTGACACTCAAGACAGTAATCAAATAACTCTGTAAAATAAAGTATTGGTGGTGGTGGTGGGAAATGACAGCATCCCAGAAGTTCAATTATTAAACAATTCCATCTTGATCAGTTTTCTAAATATAAGGAAGGAAAGGAGCCTAATGTATCTCTTTCAGTATTTTGTTCCAGAATCTAAGGGTCACAACAGAAGGCATGATTCTTGATATTCTCATGCTTTCCTTGGTGTAGCCACTTTTAACAGCATGGCTTGAGAGGAGCAGGTGGTACGGACAGCTGATTTATGAGAGAGATGTTCTGATCAGTATCAAAGTCTGAAACTGTGAGGAGCTAGTGAATGTGCACCAAGACTTCCTCCTTATAGTACCTGTTGACACAGACTACAGAAAGCATCAGTCATGCTAACTTGGGATATCATTAGAAAATAACATACGGTACAAAAAAATACGGTAGATTTGGGAAACTGGCCGTGTTTAGTTAAATTTAATTCTAATTTTTAAAATAGAAAAATTGATTTATTATTTAATTAGTGTATGTACAAAAGGTTAGAGTTGTGTATTTGCATGACTGCAAGCCCTGCTTTGAGTTAATTCCCTTAACAAGGGAAAATTACTTTTGAAAATCAAGAGTGAATAAATCTTGCCCAAATCTAGTTCTTCATCAAGGCAGGCTACCTCAAGCCAGCAAAATGGACTGTGGAGGAATGTCAAGCTCCTATAAAAATGCCTCCAGCATGACAACAAGATCACAATTTGTTGTGTGTGCTGTCAAGTCAGTTCTGATTTAGGGCAACCATTTCTAGGGGTTTCTGGGCACAGAATGCCTAGAAGTAGTTTGCCACTTCCTTCTTCTGAGGAGTGTCCCGGGACTATGCAGCTTGCCCATGACCACACAGACTGGCTATACTCACAGGAGGCTCAGTGGGAAATCAAAGTCCCAACCACTGACACTGTAGCCAGAGACCTAAACCTAACCATTCAGATAGCAAAATACTTTTGTGATGTTTCATGCAATTTGCACAAAATGTATCTGGTACCAAAATAAGCACAAAGGTATAGCAGGAACAAAGTATCAGACTTATTTTGGATAAAGATGTTGAAGGCCCATCCATTTTTTCTATTTTTAATAGATTGAAATAAAGCATCAGTTAATAATAGTTTTAAATTTTGCACATTTTGAGAAATTTACCAAAATTGGCCTAGCAAATATCCCAATTTTGTCCATTTGGAGATAATACTCTAATGATCTAACAAGATTTTTATTTATTTACCATTTCATATTTGGACACACATTTATATTTATTTATTTATTTTTGCATTTGTATACCACGGCCAATTTTCTCCAAAGTGAACTCTGGGCGGTTGGATAAACCTGGACATTGTTTATGTTGTTGTTATGTACCATCAACTCACCTCAAACTCATTATGATCCTATGAATGAACGCTCTCCAAGAGTGTCTTGACTGCTGCCATTGGTGTTGTCAACTTTCCAGCTGCCCTTTCCTATGTAAAGTTTGGAATCCTTTATCCTGCTGGTGGTTGTGGGCACAACATTACATCGCAATATCAAGACATTTCCTGGTGTTTTGAATTGTAAATTCAGAAGCACAATTTCTTACTTTAATAAACTGCAAGTATTGTGAAGAATTGAATTTCTGAGCTTTTAAAAAATGTAATCTTATATATGTGTACTAGAAGTAGCCATTTTTTCTCGTAAGGGGTCCAATTCCGAAACAAAACATGGCAGCACAGCTGCCATTCGGTACCAGGACCCACCTTCCAGAATGAAATCAACCAGTCTCTTACCTCGTTTCGGGTCATGTGGGGCTAAACTCCAACCAGGAAGCAGTGTCTGATGCATCATCTTTTGGTGCTGGCCAATCAGGAGCTGTGCAGGGACATGCATCATCCCACCTCCCAGTCTGATTGGCCAGCACCAGGGAGAGTGAAAGATGATGCATCAGAGGCTGATTTCTGGTTGGAGTTTAGCCCTACGCAACCCAAAACAAGGTAAGAGACTGGTTGATTTCATTCTGGAAGGTGGGTCCTGGTACTGAATGCTGCCATGTTTCGTTTTGGAACCGGAACCCTTCTGAAACAAAACACCAATCTCTAATGTGTACACAACACACAAATTCTAACATAAACTTCCCTCATGTAAATTACTCAGTGCTAGAGGATCCCAGAATATAAGCATATGATCTGTATCATGGTTGTTGGGACAGTGCAGAACAGTTTAGATGTGGCTATAGTTCCTCTGTACAAAAATATTATGAATTGCTCTTTTGGATGTAATGGAATGGTAAAACAAAGGTATGAGTATGTGAACACATACAATGCGTGAAATGTGTGAACACATACAATGGAGAAACATAATACTATTTAGCCTCTCAGGGAAGCTAATGTCATCATGCCTACTCTGCAGAATGCACACTAGGAAGCTATGTTCCAGTTTTCAAAACATTTCCTTGGAGAAGGCAACTTGAGGCAGATAAGTTATATTGGACTAAAATCTCTACAAACATGTTGTATGCACGTTTTCCAGAAGATTTATCCTCATGTTTTTTGGGGGGAAAGAGGTTGGAATTAGCAAAGATTGTCACTGGAAAAAAGGTCAAAATCATCTGCACTGTGTGAAAGAAAAATGGAGAAAATCAACTCATGTGAAACATGATATTGGAAGATACCCTTATTGATACAACAGACAGCCAGAAAAACAGAAAAGTGGTTGCTCAATGAAAGTCAGGTTTGAACTCTCACTCGAGCAAATATGAATCAACTGAGGTTGTCCTGCCATGCACATATGAGAATACAGAACTGACTAGAAAAGACAATATCACTGCCAAAAGTGGAGTGGAGGGGTATTAAGAACAGAGAAATGTTTAATACGAAGCAGATTATCTCAGTAGCGGAAGTCTTAGCTGTTAATATGCACAATATAAACAGAACTTACTGGAAAAGACAATATTGCTAAGAAGAGTGAGCAGGAAGAAGAGAAGATCAACTAAAATGTGATCATGTTGGTTGGAAAGTTCTGAACAGAGCTGTTAATTATATGCCATTTTGGAGGCATTAATTCATATACTCACCACACATCAGAAGTGACTTGATGACATAACATCTTTGGAGATTTTCTCTTAATTACTCAGCAACTGTATAGTGACAAGATGGGTTGATTAGTTGAAACTATGACAGAGAAAAGGCACCAAAACTATACAGTAATTTTACAGATTAAACTAATGAGCCTTTGAATACTTTTCCTTATTGTGTTAATAATACAGGGGTACTCCGACTTAAGAGTAGCTCGACTTAAGAGTAATTTGACTTAAGAGTGGAAAACTGTTGGCATTTTAACTGCCACCTTACAAATTTTAGATACAAATATTTTTTTCATTTTTTTTCATTTTTAACTTATTTTTTCAATTTTTAGATAGGTACTTAAGAGAAGTTCGACTTAAGAGCATGCATTTGGAACGGATTAAATTCGTAAGTCGAGGTACCACTGTATATGATATAAAATAATATAATAACTTTTAAAATATTTTTTACAACCAGATACAGAATCCCTTTCCAAACATAAATGCCTGTTTGACCACTAAGTTAAACATTCAGACCTAAAGCTTCTTTTCCTTTAGAAGTCTTGTGTCAGGAACCTGGTTTCAGAAATGTTTACTGAAAGTACTCTGTGTTGAACAAACACAACTCTTTCAAACACAAAATCCAATACTCTGATTATAGATTAAAAAGTCAACTGCCAGATCTCTGTATTTTGTTACTTTTCCAGTTTTTTTATTTTCAACTTTGGCATTCCCTGAAATTGCAGTATCAATGATCCAGACATTTCTTTGTTCTAGTACTATGTCTGGTGTGTTATCCTCAAGGTATTTATCAGTTTGGATCTAGAAAATCCCACAAGATCTCAACTTTGTCATTTTCTGACTTCTCTACCTGATGTCCCCATGGGTTTTTGGTGGCTGGCAAGTTATATTTTTTGTACAATAACCTGTGCACTAATTTTGCCATACGATCATGTCTGATTTTGTTATCTGTATGTGCAGTCTTTGGACATTTACAGATGAGGTATGACATGGTTTCATCTTTTTCTTGACATAGCTGACATTTGCTGTTAGCACTAATTCCTTTTAGTTTTCATTACATTGGCTTGGAGTGCTTGTTCTGGTGCAGCAAAAATCAAGTCTTAAATTTCTTCTTTAATGTTCCCCAGTTTTAACCATGCCCATGTTGAATTATGCTTTTCATCAGTATTTCTTATGTGCTGTCTATGAAGTGATTTACTTTTCCAACAATTTAATTGATTTTCAAATTGTTGTTTCTTATACTGAGCCTTTGTTTCTGTTGTTTTCAAAACATTTTATATTTCACCGCCTTAAGTATTTTACACTAATTGTACTAATATAATCATTTAGGTTTCTTTTTTCCTCCTCTACTGCAGCAGTCCATGTTTGCAGTAGTCCATGTTCTCCAGTTTTAAAATAATAAATATACGTAATCTGTCCACATTAGAGATGTTCAGAAATTAGAAAAATTGATTGTTATTGATTCATGATTCATCCAAAAATAAATTTATGGATTTTTATCTGATGAATTGATTCATAAATTCATTTGTAATTCAAATGGCCTATAAAATGGCCTCCAAGGCACCTAGAGACACCAAATTTGCAGAAAGGCTTCCCCTGATCTTCCCTCCAAGCAAATTTAGTGAAGAATGGCATTTGAAGCCTGAGTTAAAAACCCACAAAGTGATTCCCGCAAGAAAGTGCCCTTTAGCAACTGGCTTGAGGAAACCCAATCTTCTTTCTTTACATTGGCCATTAAGACAGTTTTCCATCTTTCCATGTTTTTGTTGAGGAACTCCTGAATATTTTTACTAATCCCAACAATTTTGGGCAGGTGTTAATCCAGCTGTGTGGCACTGAGTCATATACCTTTTTATAGTCTATCCAGGCCATCGTTAGATTTGTTTGTAGGCTTTTTGGACTCTTTATAAACTGTATTATTATTATCATTATAAATATGAAACCTTTTGTTATTCTTAGATTTAAATATTATTTCAAAAATACAAAAATGTTATAATTCAATAACCATTTGCCCAAAGTCCCCCAAATTTGGCACAGACCAAGAGAAGATTGATATTGGTGCTGATCCAAAATCTGGTTCCAAGGTTATAAATGTTTGCCCCATATAAAAATGTCATAAAACATTGATTTGCTCTGCCAACACAAAAACATTGCTGCATTTTCATACAGTGGTAATGTAAAATTACACATATATCATAGAATCATAGAGTTGGAAGGGTCCTATAAGGCAATCAAGTCCAACCCCTCTACTCAGTGGACTCATAAGCATTTTTGTACATATCTGTGCATGTACATACATATGTATGCCCATATATATGTTCCCACTCAGATACTCTCATTTGTGGAAGCTCTTCATGTGGAAAAGCGTGAGAGGGCAAGCACACTAGCTCTGACCCCACTTTTCAACATTCTCTATAAAAGTGCAAGAGAGCTTCCTTTATCATTCTCATACGCCCCAAACAACTTGGTACTTGAAGTAGGTACTTCAAGGATGAGGTGCAGGGGAGTGGTATCAGGAGACAGATATCTAGTTTCGTGCACTCCTAGACACATCTTGTGGGGCCACTGTGAGATACAGGAAGCTGGACTAGATGGGCTTTTGGCCTGATCCAGCATGGCTCTTCTTATGTTCTTGGTACCCCCCTAGAATTCCTCTGAATTCTCAGCCTGAGCTTTTGCAAACAGTCTCTTTTTTCCTCTGCAGATAAACCACCCCTGAGGATGCCCAGGAATGGTGAGGGATGGGCAAAGCTGGTCCACTTTTTCTTACTCCATCTAAAAAGGGATTGATAACTAGGAGATGGCTGAAAAAACTCTTGATAGTTTCCTAAATTTCCCAAATCCTCTAAATTTTCATCTGCACTTCGGATAATAAGAACAAAATACATGTGAAGAGAAAAAGATCCAGAAAAACAAAAGGGATATGTCCTTCAGTAGCAAGTCCATGTAGTCAAACAAAACATACTCAGACTGTTGAACTAATAACTGAAACCTAGTGCCTGCACATTCTTCCAAGTTAGTGCTGACTTGTCATAGAGGAATGAAGTCATTAAAGAATCAGAAATATGTACATCATAAAATGGAGATAGTTTTAAATATTTAACCAAGAGTGGTCATTGAGAGTGTTAACATTTTATCTTGCCTCCTGACTCCAGCCGAAGTGATAAAACACAGGCATGCAGCCTGATACGTGCTGTAAGCATAATTTGAATTTACCGGTAATTATTCTCTCTGGCAGAGTGTGGAACTTAGGCACAGCATGCATTTAATTCATTTTTTAAAACAAATCTGTTCTGAAACAGATTTTTTTTTGCATTTTTCAAGTATGAATTAATTTAGTGCATGAAATAAGTCATCTGAACCATTCTTTTTATTTACAAGTGACTGTAGTGTCATTATAAAAGAAGCATAGTAGAGTCATACTTCAAATACAATTGTTTTTAAAAATTAAATATTTTTAGACTGTTTTGATGAACAGTAAAACATTTTAATCTCTCAAGAAAAGAAGTCCAGTTGCCATGACTCAACTATGGTTAATCATCCCAGGCCAAAGTGTCATCTTGGTGTATGTTGCAAGTTCCAAATAAGTAATTTTGGTTCCTTTGTTCCTTTTAACATATTTATAACCTGCCCTTCCCAATTCTTTTAGCAGTTTATATCTTAATCAATTCGAAAAGGATGCTGAAAAACAGGGAGAAGTTCAGAGTAGGGCAGCAAGGATGATCAGGGGAATGAATGGACACCAAACCCTATGAGGAAAAGCTGACATAACTGGGCTTGTTTAGCCTTGAAGAAAGGAGGGGAGATATGATATCATTTTTCAAATACTTAAAATATACTCATACAGAGTGGGGAAAGGTTTTGTTCTTGATCATCCCAGAATTTAGGACACATAATAATGGGCTCAAATTATAGGAAGTTAGATTTGGGTTGAAAGT
The DNA here is from genome assembly GCA_037367245.1 of Phrynocephalus guinanensis. Classification (NCBI taxonomy): domain Eukaryota; kingdom Metazoa; phylum Chordata; class Lepidosauria; order Squamata; family Agamidae; genus Phrynocephalus; species Phrynocephalus guinanensis. The sequence continues at coordinate 101,360,976 of CM074733.1, read as the reverse complement.
CAGGGGAAATTCTTGACTGGTATTGCAATATGCTGATGGAAGAAAAAACTCCTTTGGAGGTCCTAAGTGCTCTGATACTGGATAGAGAGAAAATTAGATACTGTAACCATCTTTCCTATATACAGTGGTACCTTGTATAAAGGAATTAATTTGTTCCAAATGAAATTATGTTAAGCTAATTTTCCTTTATATAATTTCCCATAGGAATGCATTGAAAATGGAGTGATCTCGATTTTATGTTGTACGGATTTTCCCCATAGGCGATTATGTTAAGCAAATTTCCCCTATCTCCAGAATTTTTTATGTTGTACAAATTTTATGTTATACCAGCTGTTTGTTATACAAGGGTCCACTGTACTTTGATTTGGATCTCTGCTTTCAGCAAGGGCTGGAACTCATTGGTCATATAGGCCCTTTCCCAGTACTGTACATTATTTTAATTTTTTTAAACCACAGAGAGTTCACCACTAAATGGCTGGTAGCTACAGGAAGAGAGAGGGGGGGGAGAGAGAGAGAGATCAGAGCAACAGCAATAAAAACCATCATAACAGACAAATCAATTTTGGACCCTCTAGTGAAATGGACCAAGATCTTCAAAACACTTTGGGCCTTACCTACCTGGCATTCAGAAGGAAGGTGGCAGCTCCTTGGGGAAGAGACTGTTCAATAAAATGTGGGCAAGGGCAGTGGACGTCTCTTGCCCTAAATGGAGGGACAGTGGAACAAGGCCCTTGAAAGTTCATGCAATGAAGTGTACATTGAAGTAGCAAAGCCTACTTAATTTCTGTAAGGGTTTTAACCAGTTCTTGGGGTTTCAATCCCTGGCTGAAGACCAAGAAGGAGACTAGTACGGTAGTGCAGTTATATTGAATACAAGCCAATACACGAGCAAAGTCCCTGAACAAAAGCAAGGACAGCCCTTTATACCATATCTTATCAATTCATTAGCAATACTCAATCAGGACCCATCTTGGTAGGGTCCAGCAGCAGCAGGGCATGGGCAACATGACAACATGAGCCACTTACTTCCTTAGGATGTGCATTGTCTACTACACCCTGCTAACAGTTTCCCTTTCCAAGTGGTGAGAAACCCTGACTGTATCTACTGCTTACAAAGACATGACAGAGGAAACTCAAACCAGTCAGAATACAATGGGACATCTGGGTAGGAATAATTGGAGGTGGGAGGGAACAAACGAGAACAAGGTGGTTGTCCATTATCTGACATTGTCCATATTGTGCACAGTCTTCCTTTGTTCATCTGCTAATGTGACCCTAAAGGCTTCAGTGAATTTGTGGATGAGGGCATTGTTGATTATGTCCAGTTATATCAGTTGTATAAGGGGAGCACTAAGCCAAATCTGAGGCATCAACCTTGTCTATGGCCTGATCCATGCCAGAGTGTTCCAGGTCAGCCGTCATGGCATAATGGTTGTCACACACATTGGCATTGGGGGATGTAGGGGGTGGTGCAGCCAAGATGGCTGCTAATACAAAAGGGGTTTAGGGGTTGCATCACAGAATCCTCTTTTGGCCCTAACGTGAAGGTTAGACAGAAAACCAGTCATCCTATGCATAACCATCTGAATGCACCTGAATCTTGCAAATTTAAGTAGAAGATAGTCTCTTGTGCTCCTGCAAGTCAATAGAACACAGACCCATACAAAGTTAGGCGGTTGAGAGAATGCATAATCTGAGTTCTGCCATCTCCCCTGGTTTGCCAGGGTGTTTGCGATTTCTAAGCAGAGTTGTCTTGGCTGGAGAATATCTGCCACCTGCTTGTGTTCCTCTGCTGAAGTGGTTTTATATGGGGAAGGAGGCCCCTAGGAACAGATATTCTGTTCACTACAACACTTGAGGTGCCACTGACAGGGTGTTGGTAATTGGAACTTGATGCTGGCTGCAAGTTGGTTGCTCAGGAGATCGAGCTTTGAAAATATTGCCATAACAGCTTTGCCTGTAAGAACAGCATATTCACCTAACAATTCAAAAAAGCTTGGTAGTAGGGAACTGCTCGTGGCTGGGGGTAGGGGACACATTGAGGTCCACAACTGATCCCAGATTCAGTGGAGGACCCAATGGGGCGGAGAGGCATGCCGCCTCCCAGTGGTAGTAGAGAAGAATTTTGAGGCACTGTAGGTAATCAGCTTCTGAATCCATAGCCAATATTATCAATAACTTTATTTTTCCATAAGGCACCAAAGAAAATGACTTATTAATACATATATTGAGCTAGGAAACGTTTATCTTTATTTAAGCCTTTAGCCACCTTTGGAATTTATAATGTAATTTACGTCACATCTTTGCCTGTGATATCTCCTACTCCAGTTTCCTTTTTGCGTGCAACAGTTGCTTTCACATCAGTTAACACAGTATCTTGGGAGGATGAAGTGTTCTGATATTGATTTTATATTTTGCCATTTCATCTTAATGGTGTCTATTTTCATGTATAGAGATTGCCCTTTATGGCCTGTGCAGAATGCAGAGGTCAGCAGCTGACAAGTGCCATACCAAATCTGCTAATACCAGTTTTGGAAAGTGGCTGGATTCTATCTCCCTTTTCCTCTTACTTAGAATCTCTAAGTCTTTCAGAATGCATCTTTCACTGGAGGACTCAAGTAGAGCCAAACTTCCACTCATAAAATTATTTCACACTACAAAGTGGTGTGTTCTCTTGGCCCCAGCATTTCACAAGCAGGGGTAGTGAGGACTCAAAACATTGCTTTTTCTGTGGCAACCCCCAGATTGTGGAACTCCCTTCATTGGAAGGTTTAGCTGGCCACTTCTTTTCTTCTGGCAGCAGTTGAAAATCTAAGTCTTCAGGAAGCATCTTGAGTAGTCAGCAGGCAACTGAGGTGGAGACTATGTTATGGTCTTTATATAATGTATTAAAATATTTTTGAATTGTAGTTTTAAATTTAATTAGTATGTTTTATTTGTGGGTTTTAAGTATTGGCATATCAGGCAATTAGGTCATCCATCCGTCCATCCATCCATCCGTCCATCCATCCATCCATCCATCCGTCCATCCATCCATCCATCCATCCATCCATCCATCCATCCATCCATCCATCCTCTCCCCATCCATTTTTCTCTCCCTATCCATGGCAGTAACAATACAATATAGTATTCCCTCATTTATCGTGGGGGTTAGGGACCCAACCTGACCCGCAATAAAGGAAAATCCACGATATGCAGATTGGGTCGGGACTGGGGGCCCCTGTCTTGCCTCCTACACTGACCTTAGGCCTGGCACTGCCTCCAAATGGGCCTCCGACAGGCTTCGTGGGCAGCACCAAGACTGGGGCAAGTGCAGGGGGCCTCAAACAGGCCCACACAGCTTGCCCCAGGTTGCCTTTCCTTCATATACTGCAGTTCTGCGATATACTGGGACCACAGTAATTGAACTGCAAAATGGCAGGGGACGACTGTAGTTAAAAAGTTGACTATTTGATTAAAGATGCTAGTTTCGCATGATGCATGGAAGTTAACGATTTGCTGACTTTTCAAGGCACCCTAAGATGTGCTGCCTAGGATTACTACCAGCCCTGCTATGTGTTTTGAAATATCCTGTTTATTTCCACATACCAGCCTTATGCTTAGGTATACTAACATATAATACCTTCTCCATGTGTTTGTTTGTTTGTTTAGTGTATTTTACCCTGCTTTTCTCCTTGGAAAAGGACCCAAGGTGGCTTACAGTAATGAGGGACAATATACAGTCTGGTACAATTAAGACATATTTAAGTTTGAGAATGGGAAATTGAGGGGCATCTTGCAACATTAAAAGGCAATACTGTATTAAAGCCACAAGAGAAAATGAGCAGTTAAAGAGAAGAGTAAAAATTTCATGTAATCATGTACGGCAAACCATCTAAAACTTATTATGAGGGATGGAAACTAGCAATGCAATCACACAAGGGCAGATATAATCACAAAGTTATAAGTAGTTATAGACACAAAGTCTGTGTAGTCATGTGTGGTAGATTCACATAAAAGACACATAATAGGTAGTCCATTGTTCAGGGAAAGCTTGCTTGAAGAGAAAGGCCTTTGCCTGTTTCCAGAAAGACAGCAGAGATAGGGCAGTTGCAGTCCTCGCCTCTAGTGGGAGGGAGTTCCACAGTCTGGGTGCAACAGCCGAGAAGGCCCTTTCCACGAGATGTATCTGAGGGTGGCGGAATGGAAAGAAAGGCCTCTCCTAATGACCTTAGCACCTGAGCCGGTTGACACTGTGACATTTGATCTTTGAGGTAGCTAGGACTGAGGTCGTATACTGCTTTGTAGGTTAAGGTCAGCACTTTGAATTGTGCCTGATCACTGATTGGTAGCCAGTGGAGCTGCTTTAATAGGAGTGTAATGTGATCTATTTACCCCACTCCAGTCAACAATCTGGCTGGTGCATTTTGGACCCATTGAAGTTTCCTGAGATTTTTCATTAGTAGTCCCACATAGAGTGCATTATAGTAGTCTGATTGGGATGTCACTAGGACATGTCTCATTGTGGCTAGAGATTTCTTAAGAAACGGGCGTAACTGGCATATTAGCTTTAGTTGTGCAAATGTGCTCCTGGCCACAGCTGTGACCTGGTCATCTAGGCTCAAGGATGAGTCCAGGAGCACCCCCAAGATGTGCATCTCCTTTTTCTATTAGAGGATGATGCCATCCAGTACAGGTTGTATCCCTATCCCTTGTTTTCCCTTTCAGCTGACCAGAAGCAGCTCTATCTTATCTAGGTTTAGTTTCAATTTGTTCATCCCCATCCAGTTCATTACTGCAGCTAAACACTCATGTAACGTTGAAATAGCCGCTCCGTTAGAATCTGGAGGTGACGAGAGGTATAGTTGGGTGTCATTGGCATAACGGTGACACTTAACCCCAAAATTCCTGATAATCTCTTCCAGTGGTTTCATATAAATGTTAAATACAATAGGAGACAGAACAAAACCCTGGGGAACTCCAAAGGTCAGTGGCTGTGGTGTTGAAGATAAATAACTTACACCACTTTCTGCATCCTTTCCTGCAGGAAGGACTGGAGCCACTTTAATGCAGTGCCCCCAATTCCCATCTCAGAGAGACGAGTCAGGAGGATGCCATGGTCTATAGTGTCAAAAGCAGCTGAGAGGTCTAGTAAAACCAAAAGGGACACAGATCCCCTATCCATTTCCCTGCATAAGTCATCTACCAAGGCAACCACTGCCGTCTCAGTCCCATAGCCAGGCCTGAAGCCAGATTGAAATGGATCCAGGTAGTTTATCTCATCCAGTAATCTCAGGAGCTGTGAGGCCACAACTTGCTCTAGTACTTTCCCCAAGAATGGGATATTCGATATTGGTCGGTAAATGTTCAGTACTGGATCTAAGTAGGGCTTTTAAAACAATGTTTTCCCATGTGTGTTCCGTGTGTGTGCAGGGAACAAATAAGTGGAAGAAGGTGATGTGGGAAGCATGGTGTGGGGCCATCCCAGAACTGGGAAATATTACTTTTTAGAGGTGAAACTCTGCGAATTTCCCAGGCATCATGCTGACTGCACCGACTTGCAGTCAGCATGATGTCCAATGATGGATTGCTTTATCAATGAGGGCAGAACACATTTTTATATGGAGCAACCAGGAGCAACCAGTGGTCTTCATTGAAAGAAATAAAAGATTAAATTAGTCCTGCCTCTCAACATAAAGGTTTAGAATATTTTTTCTAAGCATACATTTTCTGATTGCAGAAAAGAATCTTAATTGGGCTGAGGAAGAGGAGGGAAACCAAGCAACTGGAAGAACTGAAAAAAAGACGACACATCCGTTTTATGTATGTCACTATTAAAACTTTTACAGTGTAACAGAAAAAAGTAATGGAATGACTAAACCAAGTGTATGTTTCTGCATGGGAACCCATAGCTTTTAGAGTGAAGTGCTACAAAGTTAACATTGATATTTCAGCTGTGCAATTCTACACCCATTTACTTAGGAGTAAAGCCAATTCACCTGAACAGTGCCTATTACTAAGTCAGCATGCATGCACTGCATATACATGCAGTTCACAACATATGATATCCCTGCTTTTGAAGACAGAATAGCATTCTCAGAAGTCCAGTTTCAAAAAGGAGATTAGGTAGTGCTTATACTCCCTTATACATCTTGGCTGTCAGTGGCATGTTAATTAAATTTTTCAAAGACAAAGTTAGGATAACTTATTGTGAGTTATCTTATGCTTAAATTTATGAAAGATCAGTCATATGCCAGGTTATTTTTTGTTAACTTAGTTTAAAATATCTACAGTATTTGGGGTACGTAGGTGCAGGTGTGCATGGCCAGTATGCAGCGACAGATGACAGCAGAAAAAAGAAAAATCTAAATTTGCAGATGAAGAAGGGGAATTCAAATTAAATTGAGAGCAAAATGTAAAAGCTTAATAACGTAGTCAGAATGCATTGCTTGTATTACACCTGCAATACATATAGACACACCAGTATAAGAATTAAGAGTTGAATGTTAATATATTACCACCGTGGTTTGCACCTGGAATTGTCCCATGCAGGGCATACTGTGAAAGAGATTATACAATCCTTTGCCCGTTCATCATCACATAGTTTGCATGCACAACATTACTTTTGGTGATACATTAGATTATTTCTTCATAGTTCTAGTTTTGTGAGAGGTAGCCATGTTAGTCTGTGCAAGAATTCCAGGCAAAAATCAAAGAAACAAAACAAAGTAAAATGAAATACAAGACGAAAATATGTGGTACCTTAAAGATTAAATATTGTACAGTGGACCCTCATATAACAAATGGTTTGTATAACATCAAATCGGTAAAACATAAAAAATTCTGGAGATAGAGGAAATTTGCTTAACAGAATCGCCTATGGGGCAAATCCGTACAACATAAAAATGGTCGCGATTAAGGATTACTCCATTTTCAATGCATTCCTATGGAAAATTTGTATAAAGGAAAATTTGATGAACAGAATTTCATTTGGAACAAATTAATTCCTTTATACAAGGCACCACTGTATTCTGATGTAAGCTTTTGTGGCTGTGTCCCACTTCTTCAGACATATAGTAGCAGAATGGGGTGTACAATATAATATATAATGGAATATAAGTTACATACCAAATGTTCATTGGCTGTTAGATATGTCTATGAAGATTCTCAGTCATCCAGGTGAGTTTATCTGGAAGTGGAGTCATGGCAACTGGACTTCTTTTTCTTGAGAGATTGAAATATTTCACAGCTCATCCAAACAGTTTCATCAGTCCAAGACACCCCTTTTGCAAGTTCAAATCTGCAGTAAGTTTAAATTGGCAATAGGATTCTGGCCACATCATACAGATCCACAAGCATATGGGGTCAAAATACTATTGTCAGTTTAAACTCACATAAGGAACATCATCTAAGTTACATATATAAGCTAATATCCTGTTATCTTTGTGGAAGACAAATTCTGTTAGTTGCAGTGGTTTCTCACTGGCAGTTATAAGTCTTTGTGTGAATTTTTTGGGCATGTGTAAAATTACTAGACTAGGGTTTGCCTGAAGAGCCAAACAGGAACTTAGTAAGTAGGAAAATCCTGCTATGAGTGTGTGTTTTGTTTTGTAGAAATGTAGCTAACTTACATTGTGTGTGTGTGTGTGTGTGTGTGTGTGTGTGTGTGTGTGTGTGTGTGTGTGAGAGAGAGAGAGAGAGAGAGAGAGAGAGAGAGAGAGAGAGAGAGAGAGAGAGGGAGGGAGAGAGAGAGAGAGAGCCCAGAAATTGGGAAAGGTTTTTTTCCTACAATTCCCAGATTTTCAGAGTTGGCATGGACTAATTGTGGGAGCTTTTGTCGAGTTTCCTAGCTCTTTGGAAATGTTTTCCCCCCATTTGTCATGTGTGCATTATTACATTATAAACAGCTGTCACAATCCTTTAGATTAAGAAATAAGACCAGAACAAGTTGCAAAACAGCTGTATTTTGCTTGGTTCAAGCTGTTACTGAACACATGCCAACAGATATCCAAAGAACTATAAATATGTCTGTGAAAGCTTTTTAATTCATTCTGGAAGAAGGAACTAGATTTTCCTGGGAATGTGCTGAAGGGAGCCAGACACCTGCAAAACCCATTTGGCTAGAGATTACAATGGGATATAAGGGGAGTTAAAGGAAGACAGAAGTGGAACAGTTATATTGCAGGCACTAGTGGTTCCATCATTTCTTATTGAGACTATTGCCTTGTTTGCATAGCCTAATTCTGTTTTCAGTTTGAATCAAGTGTACATGACTGGGGCGCAGGCCTGCAACCAAGTAGTACTATGCTTCCCAAAACAGATTTAAAAGATTTTATGAAAAATGTACTTTTTTGGTCATAAAACACCAGATTCAGTCACAACTCACAAATGCAGTTCAGCGCATAATGAAATCCCACATGGCACAAGCTGCATCCAGTGAACAAGTAAAGCTCCCTTACAAACAGGATTGCCGGTTGCAGTTCCACTTCACATTTAATCAAGTTTCAGCTGATCAGTCATCTTTCTCTTTTGCTTATTTCTTAACATATTCGCTGAAGTGGCTCTTAAGTGTTCCTTATTCATTGTCTAACTTGCCTTTTATTCTTCTGATAATCAATCAGATGCCACGAAGCTTCTTATCAAGAGAGGTCTTCCAGTTTTATCAGTGTAAACAGATTTGCATTCTAAACACTCAGTTTTATAGTAGCTTCCTTAGTGGGGCACTCCTCCTTGTCTTCAACACAAAACTGATATTCCCGCGACCAGCACTTAATGGCATACTGTTTAGACTTTGGAAAACCTCCGTTTCTGAGCATCCTGCTATATGGGATGGAGAGAGTGTGGAGCTGCTTACCTTTGGCTCTCACTCTTCTGCACCACGGGTCTTGGCTATGTCTCTTGAAAAGATTTGACATATTTTACCCTCGAGACGATGCAGTCCCTTGCAGGAAAATGTTCTCTGCTATTGCTATAGAGCAGTGGTGGAGAACCTTCGGTACTCCAGTTGTTTTGGACCACAACTCCAACAGTCCTTTGTCATTGGCAATATAGGCTTGGAATTCTGGGAGTTGTGATCCAAAACATCTGGTGTGCCAAAGGTTTGCCACCACTGCTATAGAGCCTAGCTGGAGCTTTTCTACAATAGGTTGGATCTGAAAGAAAGACAAAATAGTGGAAGGGGAGGCAGTGGTTAATCTCCCTCTTATATTTGATCACATTTTGAAGTGGACTATTAGTCAGAACTAAGGAACTAAGTTTAACTGCAACCTGCATTGTATTTCAAAAGGTCGCTGGCTGTCCAAATTTAATAACATGCCTAAAGGAGCGGGCAAACCTGTCCATTTATGTTCTCCCACATTTAGATTTTCCAGATTTTGATGCAGTCACAGGTTAATTTCAATCAGCCTGTGGATATCAATGAATCACTCTGTATGGTTTAAGTAGGGAACAGATCTGAAGTTTTAGTTTTCATATAAGCATTACTGGACATCAGTTTTATAAACTGTGCTAATTTAAACATCTATAAAATTACTGTATATATTCGAGTATATGCTGGATTTTTAGCCCTTACTTTTGGCTGCGAAAACACCCTCAGCTTATACTCGAGTCAATACGTTTCACCATTTTGGGGGGTAAAATTAGGTGCTTGGAGGTCTTGGGGAGGGCGGCGGAGGTCAAGTCCCTAGGAAAAAACCTTCTACTCCAAAGCTGATTGGGCAGGAGATAAGGCTGCTGCCAATTCCCATATGATTCCAATGAGAAGGTTTAGGGGCACCCCCTTTGGAGCTTCATAACTCAACCCTCTTGCCTCCAGATCTTTTCAAATTTCAGGGGGTTCCTTAAAATTGCTTTCTGGGGGTACCCCTGCTACTTTGGAGTCCCAAAAGTAAGTTATTTTGAGTGCATGGTTTTAAAAAAATATGCACTCAAAATCATTTTTAAAATATACAATCCAAATTTACTTACCCTTGGACTCCAAAGTAGCAGGGGTACCTTCCTGAAGTGATTTTGGGGAACCCCCTGAAATCTGGAAATATTTGGGCGTAAGGGGACTTAATTATGAAGCTCAAACGGGGCTGGGAGTAGTAAGGACTGTGGAGGCAATCAGGGAGTTTACATCTATGGTATTAACTCCCTAATTGCCTCCACAATCCCAGCACATGTTGCCAGTTACTACCCCGAGCTCCTTTAGAGCTTGGCCGGTTACCGTATATACTCAAGTATAATGGGGGGGGGGAAAGCCCTCGGCTTATACTCAAGTCAATAAGTTTTCCCAGTTTTGGGGGGGCAAAATTAGGCCCTCGGCTTATACTCAAGTTGGCTTATATTATATTATATTATTATATAAAGTAGTTCAGTTTGCAATCAAAACAAAGCAAGTTATCCGAGGGATAATTTTAAAGTGACAGTAACTGTGGTTGTAGCTATTTCCCCTTGAAACTGCTGACTAAAATAGTACTTTCCCTCTTCTTTGACAGATGATTCCATTGAATCCTTAGTTGATCTCTGGAATGGGGAAATGAGCAAAACCATTGACCTGATTGCCCCTAAATGTCTCCTTCCTCAAAGTACAGCCAGACTGGCTGCTTGGTTTACTGGAGAACTGGCAAATATTAAAAGGGTGGTCCATAGAGCTGAAAACTCAGAATGTAATAGATAAAGAACCTTTGGAAGACTGGTGGTATAAAAAATATAATAGATAGATAGATAGATAGATAGATAGATAGATAGATAGATAGATAGATAGATAATGAAAAGCCATTGGAAAGCTTATTCCAAAGCAGTGGAAGCAGCAAAGAAATCATTTTTCTCTACCACCATTGCTTCGGCATGGACTCGCCGGGCGGAGCTTTTCCAAATAGTCAAGAGTCTGCTACATGCTGACCCATGGGGGGATAACACAGATCACTCTGTAATGCACTGTGAAGAATTTACAGCCAAAATTGTACAGATCTGGGCTGACCTGGATGTTGGTATTGATCCGGAGCCTATAAATAAAACTGTCTACCTTGCCTGCCCTGTATTAATATGAGTTTCAGCTCCTGCAGCCTGAGGATGTGGTAAGTGTTGGGCAGAGCTAAAAACTAGTTTGGTTTTGTGCAGCAGAGCATGAGAACAGGCTGTTAGCCTTATATCAACTTAGGCCCTTTGTACACGGCCCCTAAACTCCGCCGCAAATGGCTCCCAGCTCCGGAGCTTAAAATTGTTTCCCCACCAGCTCTGGAGTTTACAGATAATTAAGTGCGACCACGCCCACCTAAGCGCGTCCCAGCGCACTTTTCAGGTACCTGCTCTCTGGAGGTGAAAATTCCTGATGCGGATATAACGTAGTGACTGCCCGGCTCTCCTTGCTTCTGTTTGTTCTTTTTTTGCCCCCCGCCCCTTTAAGAGATCTGAATGCAGTACCGGGATGGCAGAACGGAGGTGAGCGGCATTCTTTTCTTCCTTTTTTTTTCTCCCTCCCCTCACGCAGCCAGCAGCCAGGGGTGTGGAGGAGGTGGGAACGCAGGAACAGCGACAAACCCCTAAGATCTCTGGTCCGAATTTAAGTGGCCAGCGGATCTTAGGGGTCGTGTGAAAAGGCCCTTAGAAGTTCCCAAATCCCATCCCCAGCAAAGCCCTTTTGCATAAAAGACAAGAGGCTGGTTTATTCAGAAAAGTGTAATGAAATAAGTTTACTCACAATCTCAACTTGTGTCAGCAGGCTTGCTTAGTTTCATAATAAAGCAGATAAAATATAGAAGAAGAAATGGCCCTGAAAAATATGGTCCTTTGTTCTTGTGGTAAGGGGAGCACAGAGAGTGTGAAGCCTACATCCTTCTCTCAGGTGGCAAAATGCTGGACTGAGGCCGAAATGGCTCTACACTACAAAGACCATGTGGTCAGAACAGGAAGAGAAAAGGTGTGGCATTTGTAAGCCCCGGGAAATACAACTCCCTTGATTGGTAAACCAAACAGGCCAGGTAGAGCCATGCACAACCCCTCCCACATGCAACATGCAGTTGAAATCAGCAAGATAGATTGGTTTACCCAACACCCCTTCTCAATGTATCATGTACTGATTTCAAACATTTCCCATCATGCATCGTAATGTTTGAAAGCAGTCCCTCGGAAGAGGTTTCGTCAAGATTTCAGCTATCATCTTCTCAGTAGGGCAATAGGTTATTTTCATGGTTCCTCTCTCTATCAAGTCCTTCAGGAACTTGTGATTCATGTCAATGTTTTTGGAGCGTGCATTTAATTTCTCTCCTTCTATGAGCTTCATGCAGCTTTGGTTGTCCTCAAAGATCTGGGTAGGCTCTGATTGCTCCGCTCTAAAGTCGCTCATCAGCTTACGAAGTCAAAGCAGCTCTCTGCAGGCCTCTTTAAGCGGCGATCAGCTCAGACTCTGTGGAAAACAAAGCTGCAACCCCCAGTTTTCAGCTATCCCAGCATATTGCCCCATTTTCGTAGGTGAACAGAAAACCACTTGTCGATCTATGATCTTTATGCTGTGCCCAGTCAGCATCTGTCCAACCTACTTGTTGTGGGTTACTATCAACCTCAGCTTCAAGTCTATGGTTTCCACAAGATACCTAGCTATTCTTTTCAGGGTGGTCTAGTCACTCTGAGTTGGTAAGTTAACTTTTCTGCTTAAAATTCCTACAGCATTGGCTATATCTGGTCTAGTTGTGGTTGTGAGATATAGCAGTTTTCCTATGGCTGTCCTATACTTGTGATTGTCAGGTAAGGGTTCACTTTCCCCAAGAATTTTGTGAAAGCCTGTCCGCATGGGGGTTGCAGTACCCTTAGTCTCCTTCGTGTTCAACATGTCCAGAAGTTCAACTATCTTTGACTCAAAAGATAAGAACTGTCTCTGTGTTTATCTATTTGCATGTCCAGGTAATATTTAGCTAAACCTACCTCTGTGATTTCTACCTCTTTGCTCAGTTCCTTTACTATCTCTTTATATTCCTGTTCCTGATGTGTGGCAATAATCAGATCATCCACGTAACAAAAAAGTATGAAAAATGACCATTTTGATTACGTGTGTACAGACATTGATCTGCAAGCCCTTGTTGGAACCCCCGTTGAAGAAGCAGTCCACTTACTTTGTTGTTCAAAGCTTTTGCCCTTTGTCTAAGGCCATAAAGAACTTTCTGGAGTTAATAAACTAGTTCTTGATACTTCTTGTCAATGAAACCTGGTGGTTGTTTCATGTAAAGTTCTTCTTCAATATCCCCAGGTAGAAATGCTGTTTTAACACCCAGGTGTTTGACAAGCATCTGTTAAATGCAGCTATGCTAAAAAGTGTTCTTATTGTGCTATATTTTACAACTGGTGCAAAGACTTCATCAAAGTTCTCCCCATATTTCTGTTGGAAGCCTTTTGCAACCAGTTTGGCTTTAAAGCGTTAGACTTGCCCATCTGCTCCCCGTTGGTTCTTAAATACCCATTTGCACGCTATGGCTTCCCTTCCTGGAGGAAGCTTACCTAGTTTCCAAGTCTTATTTTTGTGTAAAGACTCCATTTCCTCCTGTGCAGACTTTCTCCACTTAGCGCCCTCTGTTGTTGACATACCTTCAACATCTTCCCAGCTCGTTGGTTCATCTGTGTGTGATTATGTTGTGAGGTAAGACAAGTGATCCTGTGGTACACCTCGGTTGGTTTGCGAGGATCATCTGGTTGCTGGTTCCTGAACGTCTAGTGACTCAGGTTCCTCAGCTGTTGCTCCATCCACATCCCCTTCTGAAGGTGTACTCGCCTCCTGCTGTCATCTCCATCTTCATCCTGGTATGTCTGTGAGGGGCTTGACAAGAATGTGTCTAGGAGAGATTGATTGCATTGTTCTTGTTCATTGGTGTCTAGCACAGTCCCAGCTTTGTCAATTGTTCCGTGTTCATCAAAGTAGACTGCATGTCTTATATTGACCTCACCAGTTTTCAGATTGAGTACTCTATACCCTAGTACTCCAGAGGCATATCCCACCATAATGGTTGGTTCAGTTCTAGAGTCCAGTTTATGCCTCTTTTCCTTGGGAATGTAAGAAAAAGCAATGCTTCCAAGGACTCTGAGATGAGACACATTTGTAATTCTTCCATGCCAAATCTCAAATGGTGTTTTACCTGTTTTTAGTTGGCACCCTATTTTGTAGGTAGGCGGCTGTGAGGATAGCTTCTCCCCAAAATTTGTTTGGGAGATGTGCATCAGCAAGCATAGATATGGTCATCTCTAGTAAATATCTCAATTTTTGTTTCAATTTTGTATGCCGATGATACTCAACTCTCCCTCTCGTCACCTCCAGATTCCAAGAAAACTATTTTGACTTTAGATCATTGCTTAGCTTCGGTAATGTACTGGATGAGGATGAACAAGCTGAAACTAAACCCAGATAAGACAGAGGTGCTTCTGGTCAGTCAAAAGGGAGATCAAGGGGTCAGGATGCAACCTGCCCTAAATGGGATTATCCCCAATTAAAAAAAGAGGTAGCCTGGGGGTGCTCCTGGACTCATCCTTGAGCCTAGATGCCCAGGTCACAGCTGTGGCCAGGAGTGCATTTGCAAAATTAAAACTAGTACGCCAATTACACCCGTTTATTGAGAAATCTGCTCTGGCCACTATGACACATGCCCTAGTGACCTCCCGGCTGAAATGCACTCTATGTGGAGCTACCAATGGAAAGTTTCAGAAAACTACAACGGGTCCAAAATGCAGCAGTCATATTGCTGACAGATAGATTACAGAGATCACATTACATCCATACCAAAGCAACTCCACTGGCTGCCAATCACCTACCGGGCACAATTCAAGGTGCTGATCTTAACCTATAAAGGATGAAATCCAAGCTACCTCAAAGATTGAGTCTCGCAGTATGAACCGCCTTGGGTACTAAGGTCATCAGCAATATATTTCTTTTATGTAATTTAGTGTAGAAAATAGAAAATGTAAAAAAAAAGGAGAGGCCTTTCTATCCATCCCACCACCTCCACATGTGCGCCTCAGAAGAACACATGAAGGGGCCTTCTCTGTTGCTGCTCCCAAACTTTGGAACTCCCTCCCACTGGAGGCCAGGACTGCCCCATCCCTGCTGTCTTTCCGGAAGCAGGCAAAGATCTTCCTCTTCGAGCAAGCTTTCCCTGAATGAGGGACTTCCTACTATGTAACTTTATATGGATTACCATAGATGATTGCATTGACTGATTTCATAAGAATACCAGTGTATTCATAATGGATTTTTCTTTTCTTTTTGCATGCTCTTTGTAGCTCTACTGTTACCTTTTAATGTTCTAAGATGTCTGTTCTAACTCCCTGTTCTTAACTTGAATATGTCTTAAATGTTCTGGACTGTATATGGTCTCTCATTATTGTAAGCCACCTTGGGTCCTTTTCCAAGGAGAAAGGTGTGGTAAAAATATTCAAAATAAATAATAATAATAAATACTGTTTTCAGACTGTTAAAAAATGAAAGACAAAACTGCCTCTTTTGCTATGCCATTCCACAATCCAAACACATTCTCATGCAAGTTCATATGGAAAAGATTTGTGTGAAGATTTTTTCCCTTCCTTTGCTGATTTTGTTATCTTTCCCATTGAATTATTATTCATATGTGATCTTTTCAGGTTGGTTTATGTGCCTTCTCTTTATGTTCACCCTACATGTAATCAACCCTCGTAAACAGAGTTTTTTTTTTTTTTTTGGGAAATCACTTCACCCTTAGCTCAGTGAATTTGAAGATAAAGACTAAAATTTGAAATCATTTGACTATGAACTCAGAAACATTCTGGTGGTGCAGATGAAATAGTTCGCATTTTGCCTCCCATTTCCCCCTCAGCTAGAGATATGGAAAATGGGGAGTCAATACATTATAGGCGGTTGGATTTTATTTTTGCAAAAGTTCAGAAGGGCTTGGGTGCAGTATTTTATTTAAAATGAAATATTTTGATGGGAGTGGTTGAGATAAATAGCTCTGGGCTGCTTTTCAGGTTTAGTGCAGTGTTTCTGAAGTAATTATTTATCGTATTAATTTAGCTTTTCCAAGAGCATCGTAAATCTCAGAAAGTTCTCTGAAGTGTGTTTATCTTTTGTCTGTGCCAAGCCATGTTCCTGCCCTGTCAGGAAACCATTCTGTCTGTATTTGAATTCGTTGCTTCTGACCTTATGCAACATTATCTTTCTCCATATAATTTTAGGAAATGATGACATGTTCCTTCCACTTCAGAGTGAGTTTTTAAAAAACAGATCCACACTATCATCTTATGTATGTTACTTTACGATGTTCTTTTTTTTTAAAATAAAGGTTGACACATTTAAGGCGATATTCTGTCTGGCACTTTGCTTCCACAGTTACTTTTCTGGATTTAATTCACCCGACAAATACAACTTTATCTGTTCCTCACTCAGAACTACTGTATCTTGTTGATATGTACTTTTAACCAGCTTTGTTACTACATAGTACCCAAGACATGCACTGAACTTCAGAGAAGTGTTTATGCATAGAGCAATGCCCCTATATTTCAATCCAAAATAATCAGGGGATTACAGACATTGTACAAGTCTATTTTTATTATTTTGCTAACACCTCATCTTCTTCTTGTCAACAATGCATGCCTTGGGACACTGTTGATGTATGATTCAAAGAAGTAATTTTAGAAGAAAATGATTTATTTCAAACCATGATAATATACTTTGCACAGCAGAGCTGGAACGAACAGTACTATGGATCATGGCGTCCAGCTCCTGTCAAGGAGGCACAGTGGGGAATCAAACTTCCAAACTTTGATTCTGCAGAGAGGGCTCAACCCCGAGAAGACGGAGGTTATGTTCTTTGGGAGTTCACCATCTGGGTATGGAGGCCCTCCAACTCGCGGATAGGGTGCGGAATCTGGGCGTGGTTCTGGATCCGGCGCTCACCATGGATGCCCAGGTGGCCGCCGTGACCAGACCCGCATTTTACCACCTCCGTCAAATCGCCCAGATTCGCCCATACCTGGATGGTGACTCTCTGAGAACACAGGTCCAAGCGCTGGTGATCTCGCGGTTGGACTACTGCAACGCCCTCTACATGGGGTTGCCCTTGACGCTCCTCCGGCGATTGCAGCGGGTGCAAAATGCGGCAGCCAGGCTGGTGGTGGGTGTGCGTCGTTATGAGCACATCACCCCGGTTCTGGCTCGCCTGCATTGGTTACCCGTTGCATCCCGGATTAGATTCAAGGTCCTGGTTTTAACTTATAAAACCCTCCATGGCTTGGGCCCGGACTACCTGTCAGAGCGGATCGCCCAGCGATCAACCTCGGCCCGACCAGTTCGGCAGTCGTGAGCGCACTCGCTTCGGGTCGCCACTCCTCGAGAAGCCCGTAGGACATCTACACGTAACCGGGCCTACCCCCCTCCCTCTGGAACACCCCCCCAAGTGAAGTGCGCTCTGCAGAGTCCCTGCAGGCCTTCCGTAAAGCGTTAAAGACTCTGCTCTTTCGGGAGGCCTTTGCCAACTTTTTGTGTAGGTTTTTTTTCTGCCGTTCATATCTTGCATCCTAGAGAAGTTTCCCTGTTGGGAATTGCACGCATTGTCAGGGTGCTAAGCCGGTTAGAATAGTTGTTTATTTTCTTTTGTTGTCTTATTTCATTGTGTTGTTATTGCTTATCATTGTAAGCCGCCCAGAGTTCCTACGGGAAGATGGGCGGGGCATAAATGTAATAAAATAAATAAATAAATAAATAAATAAATAAATAAAGCCATTGAGCCATCCAGTATCTTTCATCCTTGGCGTGATTAAGCATAGTATTCATTGATAAAATAATTTATTGGGCTTCTTCATTGAAATATCTAGGACATTTTGTCAGATACCTTGTGAAAAATGTGGCATTCAAGTTACCACATCTTTGCGCCTATAAGACACCCCCCTCCACTTTTCTAACCCAAAATTACAGTTTCACAACCTCAATTTTTAGTCATTAATAGAGATGGGCACGACTTGAAAAAATTTTTTTTCGAGTTGTCGTTAGTCGGGCCGGTTCCGTTTCGGCTCGTTTCCGTTTTTCGCGAAAATTCGCAAAAATTAGTCGGTTCGTTTTTTTTTTTTTTTTCGTTGTCGTTAGTACTGGTTTTGGGGGGGGTAGCAGGCTCCTGGAGGGAGCTGCAGGAGTCAGTCAGAGCCACAACTGACGGACTGGCAGACTCTTTGCACCCGCTGTGTCTCACGTACTTGCATGTAGTGCAATGCAAGTAGATCTGGCTTAGGGTTAAGACGGGTTAGCGCAAGGGCTAGGGTTTTAGGCTAGTTACGGGTGAGGTTAGGGTAAGTATTGGGGTGCACCTCTGGGGGCCTCTCTGACCCACTTAGAAGGACAGTGTACTGGCGTATGGGTTAGGCTTAGGCTTAGGGTTCGGGTTTGGGCTACGATTAGTGGGCTGTTTATGCCCGATTGGCACATCCCAGAAGTCTCTGTGGTCAACCTGGCCAAGTGGCCATGCGATTGGTGGAAAATTTGCATAGTCTACTCCCATGGGCGAGCCCATCATTGCAAATGTGCAGGTGTAATAAAATAAAATAAAATAAAATAAAATAAAATCAACGGAGACTTTTTTTTTGCAAGAAAAACCCACTGCTGCTACTGTAAAAATTCAAGCATTTAAAATAGCTAATTTTCGCATGTTTCTGTGGTGCTTTGGTGGGGTTTTGGGCAACGATTTCAAAAAAAATATTGCGGTCGCCATTTTGGATCCCCCGCACTGCATGGCAAATGGATGCGCCCTCCCAGCCTGGTACCAGCAGCGCAGCAGTAGCAATAGCCAAGGAGAGGGGGGCGGGGACCCCCCCCCCCCAAATAAAACACCCTTCTGGCCTGGTAGGTGCCCTCAGACAGTTTTCGCCTACTTTTAGGGCCGGGAATCGGTGTTTTTTTTAACTTTTAAAAACTTTTTTTCTGTGCCGCTTGACATTGCGCGATCGCCGCAATGCAAGTAACGAGCACGACAAATCAGACCAAATTGTTCGTTCGTCGGTTCGAGCTCGAATTCTGGTGGAGTAATTCCCGTTTCCGTTTCCGTAGAGTAACGGATACGAGTAACGGAAACGGAAACGGGAATACCGCTAAGTCGTGCCCATCTCTAGTCATTAAATATTGTGTTTAGAGATGGGCAGAAAACAAACTTTTGTTATTTGTTACTCATTTCGTTATATAATGAAACAAATAAGGAACTGCCCCATCTAAGAGAAATGAAACGGAACACAACGGAAATTTTCATTTTGTTTCAGTTCATTTTGTTTACCGGCATCTCCTACCTGGTTCTGTTGCTGGTCCTGGATGGTCCTTCCTGGTCCAGTGGTCCTCCTGGCTGCAGGGAGGGGGCATCCGGGGGGGGGGAGCCGACCAGCCACGCTACAGCTGGTAGGTGGCCATGGTCGGCAGTAAAAAATAAATAAAAATAAAAATAAAAATAAAAATAATATAAAATAAAATAAAATAAAAGATCCAGCGGGTGGGCCGAGTACTGGTCCATGAGCACCGGACCCAACACGCAGGCCAGGAAAAGTTTTTTTAAAAAAGCTGTAGCGCGGGCCACATGGTCGGCAGAAAAGAAACAAAACAAAACAAAACAAAACAAAATAAATAAAAAAGGAGCAGTGACCAGGCCCCAGGGGTGGCTGGATCGGTGCTCTAAAATAAAGAAAAAATAATAATTAAAAAAATCCCCTGGACTTTCAAATCCCCCCAAAATAAAAAAAAATCCACCCCCCCAAAAAAAACCTGATCCGGGGCACAGGCCCATTATCGGCCCACGAGCACCGGACCTGGCCTGCAGGTTGCCGAACTGGCCCATGGGCCGGCAAAAACAACAACACCAATCCGGAGTGTGGGCCCACTGGGGCCTTTTAACCCCCCCCCCAAAAGGAGCGCCAACCCGGCCCCAGGGGCAGCCGGGGCAGCGCACTAAAAAATAAATAAATAAATAAATAAATAAATAAATAAATAAATAAATAAATATATAAGAAGCTCCGACCGGGCCCATGGGGCCACGCAGTCGGTGTTTGAAGGGGGAAAATGAATAATGAATCAAAATGAACCAATGAAATGAATATTTTAAAAAAATCATTAAAAACAAAATGAAAAGGAAAGAACCTTAAAACAAACTGTATCAAAACAAATTGCCATTTTTTTCAGTTTGTGCCCATCTCTAGTTGTGTTGCATGGTTGTACATTATTGATTTTATTGGAAAAGATTCTGGTGTTGTTGTTCACTCGTTCAGTTGTGATCAACTCTTCATGACCCCATGGACCAGAGCACACCAGGCCCTCCTTCCAAGATAGCTCAAGGACTGCATCTCCCTGTATGAGTCTGTCTGGGTGTTAAGATCATCAGGAGAGCCCTTTCTCTTGGTCCTGATGCCTTCATAGGCCAAGGACGTTTGAACTGTAAAACTTGTTGGCAGCCTAGTAATAAGAGTGGGTGAGCTGGATGATTGCCAGGATGCAGAGCTGAAGGTGATGTTATAAAGAGGCAAAATGACCTCTGTAATTTTGATGTGCATGTGCTGTGTTATTCAGACCTTACTCTTAGGTCACAAGGGTACACTGGGCAAAAGGTTTGTGGGCGTGTGAACTGACTTTAAGATATATGGCCTATGGAGTATTGACCTGTGGAATGGCTTGCCAATGAATGGATTGACATAGAGGAAACCTTTGGTTTGTTTCACACACATTACAACGGACTGTTCCCTGTTGGCAAAAAGGGATGAGGGTTCATTCCACCCTAGACTTTTGTAGGATGGAACGACCAGGAAAAAGATTGATATGTGATTGCTGTGGCAACAAGGCCTCTGGGAGACCTCCCTCCTTCTGTGGGGATTTTGTTTTCTTAACTGTTCTTTTGTGTGTCTTTGTATGCTGTTGGGATGAGATGGACTGGAGAACAAAGTGGAATGGGACTTCCTCATTTTTTCAAAGTTCTTCCACTGGCTGAATTAGCAAAAATGACCTTCTTTTACACAGTTAGCTTTCCATGATGCGATTTTTCTAAAGAACAAGCTGATGTGAAATCATTACTAATTTGTTGTTGATAACTATGTACCTGAAATATCCACTGTCTGTTAAGTTTGCTGAAGCCCTAAAAGTACCATTCTTGCACTACTATTGTAGATTTCAAGTGCATCTTATCTTTCTGTGTTTCAAGGCTGTAGCAACAGATATGTTTCAACAAGAGGTAGTCATCCAAATTGTCTCTTGGAGTAGAGCCACTCCCCAGCTTGTTCAGTGAAAATAGGTGCTTGTCTGCCAACCCGTCACATCACTATATAAGAATATAAGAACATAAGAACAGCCTTGCTAGAACAGGCCACGGCCCATCCAGTCCAGCATTCTGTCTCACACAGTGGCTC
Source organism: Phrynocephalus guinanensis (assembly GCA_037367245.1). NCBI lineage: Eukaryota > Metazoa > Chordata > Lepidosauria > Squamata > Agamidae > Phrynocephalus > Phrynocephalus guinanensis. Next base: position 101,339,640 of record CM074733.1, on the reverse strand, counting down.
ACCCTTTGCTTCATGTTATTCCCAAGTTAATGTCTTCACCTGCTTACGATTCCCTGCAAATGGTATTGAGAGATATCCTGCCTATCTCTCCAACCTGGAGGTTGTCCTTATAGGCATCCATAATGATAGCCATTGATACCGTTGTTCACCATGAACTTGTCCAATCCTTTCTTAAAGCTGTCAAGGCTGACAACTGTCACCACTTTTTCTGGCAGGGAGTTCCACAGACCAGGGATCCTCTGGGTGAAAATACTTTCTCATATTTGTTTCAGATCTAGGACTCAAAAGTTTCATGGAGTTCCCCCTAGTTCTAGTGTTGTGCGATAGGGAAAACATTTTTTCCTTATTTCAGTGGTTCTCAATCTTCCTAATGCCTGGACCCTTTAATACAGTTCCTCATGTTGCGGTGACCCCTTGCCCTGCTTGGAAAAGGCCAAAAGCTTCTGTTGAATAGTGGGTTCACGACACCGGAGATCCATTCAATACAGCTTTATTGCACAACAACGAGGACAGACGAACACGAAGCTGACACAAGGAAAAAACACACATGTGTATTTATACAGACGCTGCCAGGAGGTAGCTGTTAATTGACTGCAGCTGGTCTGCCCTCAGTTAACCCACTCCTCCCCGGCAATGCTGCCTGTATCTTCACTACATAACACCCCTTCCCCCTATCTAAAACTTTATTCACAAATAAAATCCTGTAAATACTTTGGTCGGCTCCTCACCCGCTGTGAGCGTCGTAATTCTGTGGCTACCTCAGTTTCACCTTGTTCCTGGTTATTCCTTTCTATCGGACCATCCACTGTCTCTTCTTCGCAACCCAATTCTCCCTCTGGGATAATCTCCTGCTCCAACGTTCCTGGTTCGGCTGTTTCCATCTCAATTAGTGGGGTACCCTCTTCCCGTTCACCAAGCCCCCTTGATTCTTCCGCGTCAACTATACTCGCCTCAGGAGCCCTGACCGAGTTTGCCCACCTCCGCCGTAGTTGGTCCACATGCCGGCGTAATACCTTGCCTCCTCCAATAGACACCCCGTATGACACTGGTCCCCTTATTTCTACGATGGTTGCTGGAACCCAATCTGGTCCTCTACCATAATTCCGGGCATAAACCCAATCCCCCACTTGAAAAGACCTTGGTGTCTCTGGGGCTTCACGCTGCGGAGGTCGGTCTAATGTCAAGTCTGGATGTAGTCTATCTAATAAAGATGTCAACCTCCTATTCATTAACAGCTCGGCAGGACTCCTACCCGTACCCGTATGTGGAGTGATATGCTGCTGTAGTAGGAAATTAGCTAGCCGTGATTGCCAATCTCCCTGCACTATTCTCCGCAAGGACTCCTTAGTCGTCCTCACCATCCTTTCCGCCTGCCCATTAGTCGATGGATGGAAAGGCGCGGCTGTAATATGGCGGATCACATTTGCCGCCATAAAACGTTGGAACTCGACTGAGGTAAAAGGTGTGGCATTATCTGACACTATAGTGTCAGGCAACCCGTGCGTGGCAAACAGCCGCCGCAGTACCCGAACCACTACCGCTGATGTCATTGATGAGACTGTGACTACTTCTAACCATTTAGAAAATGAATCTACTACCACAAGGAACACTTGACCTTGGAAGGGGCCAGCAAAATCAATATGCAGTCTCGACCATGGTGTTCTGGTTGTTTCCCATTTCTGGATGGGCGCTTGTGGCATGGCTGGGCGAGACTCCTGACATGGGGTGACACACTTGGACCCGTTCCTCAATAGCTTTATCCATTCCTGGCCACCACACGTAGCTACGGGCCAAAGCCTTCATCCGTACAATTCCCGGGTGCCCTATATGTAATGCCTCCAAGACCCTCCCCTGCAATTTTGGTGGGATGATGACTCTATTTCCCCACAACAAGCACCCCTTGTGCACCGACAATTCATGTTGGCGTGAACAAAAAGGCTTGAATACACTCTCCAACTTCCAGGAAGGCCACCCCTTCCATACCCAATTCAAAACTCGAGACAGTATCGTGTCCCTTACTGTCTCTCTTGCTACATCTGATGCGTGCAGCGGTGGGTCGGGTAGGTCCTCTATTAACATGATGCCATGTGCAGGGGCAGGATCCTCATCCGAACTGTTCACTGGTAATCGACTAAGGGCATCAGCATGTCCCATCTCCTTCCCTGGCCGGTAGCATAGACTATATTCATATGCTGCCAAAAATACTGACCATCGCAACATTCGGGGAGACAACACTTGGGGGGTCTGACGTCCGGGGGCAAAAATGCCTAATAACGGTTTATGATCTGTGGCAATTTCAAACGGACGACCATAAACATAATCATGAAATTTCTTTACCCCTGAAACGAGGGCCAGGGCTTCTTTATCAATTTGGGCATAATTTTCTTTCCGTAGCAGATAAGGTCCTCGAAAAATACGCAATTGGAGCCTCTCTCCCATCTGGCATGCGATGACTTAACACTGCACCCACTCCGTATGGGGATGCATCACATGCCAATACTATTGGTTTCTTTTCATCAAAATGGGTAAGTACACTATCTGATGATAACACATTCTTAACAGCATTGAATGCCTCACCCTGCTTCTGACCCCACACCCAAGGGGTCCTCTTATTCAATAACCTGTGTAGCGGCTCAGCCACAGATGCTTTATGGGGTAAGAACACATGATAAAAATTTAACAGCCCCAAAAATGATTGCAATTCCCTCTTCGACCGTGGCGCTGGGGCATCCTGTATCGCTTTTACCTTAGCATTGGTGGGATGAATCCCGGTAGCATCTATCAAATATCCCAGGAATTCCACCTGTGACACCCCAAACTGACACTTTTCTTTTTTGGCCTTCAACCCTGCATCTTGTAACCGACCCAGCACTTCGTGAAGACGCTTCAACAGTTCTTCCTTAGAACTCCCGGCCACAAGTATATCATCAAAATATGGAAGGACCCCAGGAATACCCTTCAACAGCCCTTCCATTAAACTCTGGAAAACTCCTGGGGCCACACTGACCCCGAACTGCAAACGCTTAACCTTAAACGCCCCACGATGGGTCACGATAATTTGAGCTTCTGCGGTGGCATCGTCTACTGGCAATTGTTGATATGCCTGGGCTAGATCCAATTTTGCAAATACCTTTCCCCCCGCCAGCGATGCCAATAAGTGGCTTATTGCTGGTACCGGGTATGAATGCTGTTGCAGGGCCTTATTAATGGTACATTTATAATCCGCACAGATTCGTACTGCTCCATTTGCCTTCAAGGGGGCCACAATTGGGGTTTCCCACCGAGCATTCGCTACTGGTTCTAATACTCCTTGGGCAATCAACCGGTCTAATTCTTCATCTATTCAGGGTTTCAAAGCAAAAGGTACCCTCCTAGGCTTCAAACGAATAGGTGCGACCATTGGGTCAAGGTTAAATGATATAGGTGGTCCCTTATATAATCCCAATGACTCATCAAACACCCTCGGGTACTCCTGATAGATTGCCTCTACATCCACCCCCTCCACCTGGTGGATTCCCACTACAGTAATCCCCAGTGGTTCAAACCAATCCAATCCCAATAAATTCACACGATGTCCTTTCACTACCACCAGCCGTAAAAGCCCCCTGAATTGTTGATACTGCACTCGGAATGTCCCCATTCCCATTACTGGAACACGCTGCCCTTGAAAATCCATCAGTTGAACTGATAATGGTTCTAACTGCAGTCTTCCCCTTTCTACACAAATCTGCTGGAAAGTGTCTTCTGAGATTATTGATAGAGCTGATCCTGAGTCCACCTCCATCTCACATGGGACCTCCTGTATGTGCACAGTCACTTTAATCTTCTTGCGCGTGCTCATTTGAACACTCTGGATAGGAACCGGATCTGCATAGTTTATAACAGAGTGACATTCCTCCACTTGCAGTCCTCTTTCCTGCTGTTTCCACGATTTGTGCTGTGTCCTGGGTTCTTTGAGGCTTCTGGCTCTGCAAACCCACGAAATGTGTCCCTTCTTCCCACACAGTCTACACAAGGCTTCGCGAAAACCACAATGTTTTTTATCATGATTCCTCCCACAAACTGCACACCCCTGAAGCCTTTTTATCTTTACACTCTCAGTTCGGTGGACCTCCTCTTCTTCCACGACGTCCTCCCTTGATGGATAATTTCTGACCACCACGCTCCCTTGATGGATAGTCTCTGGCCTTTGTGGCAGGGGAGGTTTGCGTGTCATGCGAACCTCACGCGTTGATTGCTCAGCTGCTTCTGCTGCTAACGCCTCCTCAAACGCCACTCTGAAGGTCAGCTCTTTCTTAGCAAACAGACGCCTTTGCAGCTTTTCATCTCTTAACCCACAGACCAATCTATCCCTCAACGCCGTCTCTAAATCTGTGAAGTTACAATACAATGCAGCTTGTCTCAATGCTGTTATATATTCCGCGATTTTTTCTCCTTCTGCCTGATCTCGTTTGTAAAATGCATGCCGGCAGGCTATCTCTGAAGGCTGTGGTGAGAAATGATTCCTCAGCTTCTCTTTAATAACATCAAAAGGCGTTGTCTGCAACAGGGCTGGCGCAATCAACGCCCTCGCAACTTCAAAGGTGGCCCTCCCACACAGGCTAAAAAATGTTGCCCTTTGCAAGGTTGCATCTGTGATCTCTTGGGCAGCCAAATAAAAGTCAAAACGTGTCATATAAGACTCAAAGTCTTCTGCTGTCTCATCAAAGGGTTCAAATTGCCCCCTCAAATTGCCGCTCATTCTCCCAGCTCTCACGTTACTACTCGGGAGAGGGGGTGCCTCTTCAGCCGACATAATCCTTCTCACTCGCAATAACTCACGGCTGTCGCTTTTACCTTCGTCGCCAGTGTTGAATAGTGGGTTCACGACACCGGAGATCCATTCAATACAGCTTTATTGCACAACAACGAGGACAGACGAACACGAAGCTGACACAAGGAAAACACACATGCGTATTTATACAGACGCTGCCAGGAGGTAGCTGTTAATTGACTGCAGCTGGTCTGCCCTCAGTTAACCCACTCCTCCCCGGCAATGCTGCCTGTATCTTCACTACATAACAGCTTCCTTTGGCAGGCCATTGACACAGGTGCCCTCAGCCAATCACAGCCTCTGGTGCCATTGACTGACACCCCCTCCAACCTATCAAGCTTTAACTCACTCTTCCCCCCTCCTCCCTTCCTCCTCCAGACTCAAGCCGTTTGTGCCTTTTTCTTCACTGGCTCATGGCGACCCCTGTGAAATGGGTGTTTGACCCCCAAAGGGGTCCCGACTCCCAGGTTGGGAACCACTGCCTTACCTACTTTATCCATACCGTGTATGATTTTTTAAACTTCAATCGGGTCACCTCTTAGGTGCCATTGTTCAAGAGTAAAGAGGCCCAGCCATTGTAGCCTCAGAGGGTAAGGAAGGTGTTCCAGTCCCCTAATAATTCTGGTTGCCCTCCTTTGCACTTTTCCCATTTCCATAATATCCTTCTGGAGGTATGGTGACCAGAACTGTACACAACACTCCAGATGGGACCTTGCCATAGATTTATAAAGAGGCAAAATGAGACTTGCTGATTATTTAATGATCCTTAGCATTGAGTTTGCCTTTTTCACTACTGCAGCACACTGGGTTGACACCTTCATTGATCCATCCAATAGGACACCAAGGTCCCATTCCTGGTTTGTTGCAGAGATTTCAAACCCCATCAGTTTATAAATGCAATTGGGTTTTTTGCCACAACGTGTATCACTCTGCACTTGTTCATGTGCCAGTGGTTTGCCCACTCCCCCAATGTCAAAAGATCTCTCTGGAGTTCCTCACAATCTCTCTCAGTTTTTACTACCCTGTATAATTTAGTGTCGTCGGCAAATCCATTCTGTATAGGGATGAGAATGGATATCATATTTTGCTGAAACCCAACAGTTGGCAATAAATAGAATTGAAATGATTCAGTGGTATTCTTTATGTGTTCCTATTTAGTCTGGTTTAATGACTGGGTCTGTGATAAGAGAACTGCAGCTATAATGGAAATGTAAACAATTCAGATTCCTCTGAGCCCAAATCCATGGTTTCTGTGTCACAGAAGCATCAAATACAGACCAAGAGAAAAACAAGATGTGCCTGTGGCTCAGATCTGTGGTCTAGAAGCCATAACACCAAAAAGGATTGATGCAACAGCTGTAAAATGGGATACAAAAACAAAGCTACCCCCACTCAAGTTTGAGTTGTACCAGTATTTCCTGTTTTATTCCTGGTGTGTTTTGAGACACTTCTTAAGATCTACTTTGAATGTTCTTTTGCCCTTGCTAACTTAAGGAGAGAAAATTGGCTTTTCATCCTATATTTCAGCTCCACATCACACTATATAGAACGGTTCTTATTTCAGAAGACCACCATAGAGTCATTTGTATGTTCTGTCCTACCTCTGTGGACAGTTTTCCTGATTTCAGTGAACTTATACTCTCTCTCTCTCTGCTTACCACCACTTCCCCAGAAGAGTTGATTCCATTCCTCTATATTGTGCAGTGCAGTGGTTCCTGCCCATGGATCTCCAGATGTTCTTAGGCTAAATTTCCCAGAAGTCTTCACCAACTGTTGTACTGTTCAGGATTTATGTACTCCAGGAACATCTGGGAATGAAAGGTTGGGAAACACTGGCTTACTCCGGAAGATCTGTGTTTCAGACCAGAAAAAAGCCCACATGGAAACCTTAACTGGGACTGGACAAGGACAGAAAGAGGAATACAGTGTCACAGCTCAAACACCCCTGAGGCAAGGTGGCCTTGGGTGTGGCTCCACTGGAAAACTGAATTGGAACATTCCAGGTTTGCTGTGCTTCAATTTGTAGCCTATATTAACTCTGAAATCGCTTACAGTGGGATTCCTGCACCAGAGCCTTTGAGTAGGTGGCTGCTGGAGGAGGTGGAGAATGGAGGCCCGTGCTCCTGCAGGCCAGCCAATCACCCAGCGTGTTGTTAGTCTGTGGAACTCCCTGCCACAGGAGGTGGTGATGGCATCTGGTCTGGATGCCTTCAAAAGGGCATTGGACAGATTCCAGGAGGAAAAGTCCATCACAGGTTACGTCATGATGGAGATATGTAATCTCCAGCCTTAACTCGGGGTACTTCAAGGACCAGATGCAAGGGAGTGGTATCAGGAGACAGATATCTAGTCTCATGCACTCCCAGACGCATCTGGTGGGGCCACTGTGAGATACAGGAAGCTGGACTAGATAGGCCTTTGGTCTGATCCAGCATGGCTCTTATGTTCTTATGTTCACCCAAGAAGGAGGGCCAAGGCAGTGAGTGAGTGAGGCAGCCAGCAAAGGGTTGGGGGAAAGGGAGCACGTGGGTCCTATGGTCCTGCGTTTATGACTTTTGATTCTTTTAGACCACTTGCTTCATGCCCATCTCTTTATACCATATATTCTCAGTGTGGCCTCCCTCACAGAGTTTTTCTAAGAGTAAAGTGGGGAGGAAAAGATCCACATGGTCCCTCTTGAGCTCTTTGGAGGAAAGGAAGAATATAAATGTAATATAAATGCTGAGGCATAGCTAAGTGATTCTCGTGTAACGGAGGAACTGAAATGTCATGGATCTGAACATTGTGTAAATATATAAGCAAAACTGGTATAAAGAAAGTATGTGAATTGTAAACTCAGCATTTGAGTTCAGCCTAATTTCAGGAAGAATAATTACCAATGAACAAGGTACTTAAAAATAGGTCACACAATGATTCCACAATTTACAGAGTGATCCTTAGAGGAGACTATTTCATCTCTGGATTCCTGCAGTATGGGTGCTGATCAGAAGAGCTCATTCTTCAGTTTTGATAGCTCTACAATTAAATTATCCAATCTTTGTCCAGAACTTTAAGTTTCTCTCATTGTTTGTCATGAGGAATATACTTCTCAAAAATATATTCCCTGTAGGGAAAGTACTCTGTGTGATTGCATTGACACTATGTTTTCACTCATAACTTTTACATGGAATTTAACTGCTCATGTTCTCTTGTAGCTTTAATGTTGTCCCTCAATTTCTCGTTCTCAAACTTGAATATGTCTTAATTGTAGTCGATTATATATTGTCCCTCATTGCTGTAAGCCACCTAGGGTCCTTTTCCAAGGAGAAAGGCAGGGTAAAAATACTATAGATAGATAGATAGATAGATAGATAGATAGATAGATAGATAGATAGATAGATAGATAGATAGATAGATAGATGAAAGATTTGAACAGGCAACAGGCTATAAGTCATAAGACAATTATAAACTATGTGTTCTGAGATCATGGTTTATGACCAGTTAACAAAACATGGCTTATTAGCAGAGGTGGGATTTCATATCAGAACAATCCAGAATTCAGCAGACCTTGTCATAGCTTCTCTGATGTGTGAATCCGAGTCTCATGGCAAAGTGTACTCTCCTGACAAACATTTTGAGTGGACCAAGATCCTGCCCAATGTTGTATTACCCCAGGGGTGCCCAAACTTTTTGTAAGGAGGGCCAGATTTGGTGGCTGAGAATGTGTCAGGGACTGGTTGCTCCCCGACCCTGCTACCCCACTGCAAGCCCCACACACTGACCCATAAGCCCCATCCACTGACCCCTTGCAACCCCACCCGCAGGAAGGAAGGCAGGGACCAAGGGGAGGGAGGGAGGGAGGGAGGTGGAAACCAAGAGAGGAAGGAAGGAAGGTGGGGAACAAGGTAGGTAGGTAGGTGGGGACCAAGGGAGGGAGGAAAGAAGGAAAATGGGGACCAAAGGAAGCACAGGGAGTCGTGGCCACAGGTCGCCCCTTGGAAGAGGCGATCTGTGCAACCTTGCACCCCCCAAGCTCCCCAGCGGTGGTGACGGCTCGCCCGCCAGCCCACCCCAAAGCTCTTTGGCAGTGGCAGAGGCCCGTTGCCCTGCCCACCCCCACACATTCCCCTGCAGTCCCAGTGGCAGCAGACCGCCCATCCACCCAGCCACCCAAGCTATCCAGCAGTGCCGCTAGAGTGGCCCGCCCGATCACTGCCCCGCGCGTGCACCCAACCTCACAATGTTCCCGGCTATGCTGGTGGTGGCGGCCCGCCCGCACTCCACCCTGCGTGCACCTAGCTTCACAAGGTTCCCGATGATGCCGGTGGTGGCGGCCTGCCCACATGCCACCCCCCCGCATGCCCAGCCCCACAAGTTTCCTGGAGGTGCTGGTGGTGATGGCCCGCCCCCTCGCCTGCCCACCCAGCTCCACAAGCTTCTGCTCACCGGCCGGCCGGCTGGCCCAGCCCCTCAGTGTTGGCAGAAGATTTTTTTAAAAAAAGAAAAACATGGGGCGAAGGAGGGGGAGGGAGGGGCGGGCTAGCCAGCTGTGGGCCACTCAGAATGGCCTGATGGGCCGGATTTGGCCCCTGGGCCGGACTTTGGGCAGGCCTGTATTACCCTATTCACTGCCTCATAACTTCATTTCACCAAATGTAAAGTTGCAACACTACTGGTGTGGCTCCCAGAGTATGAAGAAGAAAGAGAAGGAGGGCATAATATTTGACCGAAAATGAGTGACTGGAAAATGATTAGTAACACCCCCTCCACGATAAGCAGTTGTCAGGGGTTTCATTTCTTCTTAACTCTCATGCATTTGAAATGATGAACATTTCTTACTTCTTTCAACTCTTTCCACTGATGGTAACTTGGATTTTGTGGCAGCTGCAAGCATTCAGTGTCTACTATTCTCTTTTCTCTTTCTCTAAAGTAGAGATCCTCCTAGCTAATCAGTTTGTTTTATGTTGTAAACTGCCCAGAATGCCTTTATGCCAGATGGGTGGTATATACATAAAATAAATAAATAAATAAACCTGCTGTCCAGGTTTTTTTTTTTTTGATAAGGCTGGAAAAAAACCTTGCCATGCTTCAGAGATGGCTGTTATATTTCACTTCCAAACCAAAAACCACTCTTATAAATTGCCAGCTGACAGGTAGAAGCATCTATAAAATAAGGGGGCTCTGTGGATGCATTGTTGGGTTTTGCAACTAAGGAAAGGAAAATTGATTTTTGAAAGATCATACATGTTTAACAAAACTGTCAATACTTTAACCATATGGCACAGCTGTGGGGAAATTAGCTCTTCCCCTTCTCTATTACTGGTTTAATTCATTTGCTGGATTGTTGATTTCCTCTACTCGTAGGAGTTAGATGTGTAAAGAGTGAAGCAATATTTCATGTAGCTTCCTAAATTTACCAGCTCCTCAAGCAAAGTATAAAGTAGTTTTTATAGCCAAGGGCAGTGGCTCATTGCATGGCTCTTATCATCTGGCAAATCACATACTTTAGCTTTTTTATCATATTTATTGAAATCTTTGAAACTGTCCTTCATCCTTGAAGTTGCCAAGGAGGTATACAAGGAAGTAAAAATAATAAAATGAAAATAAAAGAATGAGACCTCTAAAGTAAAGCAGTAAAACCAAACCAGCCAGTTGAAAAGCCAAATAAAATACTGTAAAACCTTTTCCAGCTCCAGTTTGCACCAGTATGGGGGTAGAGAAGGGCATGAATTTAAAAATAAAATGCAAAGTTCATTCAATAATGTTTAATTCATTCATTTATATTTGTATGACTCAACCCTGGCGAATATGAATTGATCAATTTTAGTGATTTTTGATTCATTAGTTCATTGGGCTATAAAATGACCCCATGACTTAGAGACATCAAAATTGCAAGGAAGCTTCCCCCAACTCGTCACTACAATCCTAGAGACAAAACTGCAGAGAAACTTCCATGATGCTCCTCTACAGGCCTGGCAAGTATGGCAAAGATTAGATTTTTTTAATGTATTGTACAAGTTATACACCTACAAAGAGAGCACCCCCAGGAAAATCCTTCCAGGCACCCAGAGGCACCAAATGTGCAGAGAAGCTTCCACTGGCTGCCCTCTACAATCCTTCCAAATTTGGTGAAGATTGGGTTACCTTCATCCAGTTGCTAAAGGGCACTTTTCAAGATTTACAAAGCTCAGTCTTCATCTTGTTCATGGGTAAAACCTGGAGGGTTTGTAGAGGAGAGACATAGGAAGATTTCTGGCATGTTTGGTGTCCCTAGGTGTCTTGTCTTTCCTGCAGAACCCTCTTTGAGGATGCATAACATGGACATCCAGAAACCAGATTTCACCAAACTTGCATGGCCTTCAGAGGAGCGTCATGGCTGTTTATCTGAAATTTTCTCTCTCGGGCCTTGGGGGTCGTTTTATCATGTTTTAAGTTAAAAAAAACAAATCAACTAAGCAATTCATAAATTCATCATTTATGAATTCATTCATAAATTTGTGATTTGTCAAATTTGTCAGATCATGAATTGACATGAATCACAGTTTTTCTTATTTCTGCCCATTAGTAGAGAGTATTCTATGACTGGGATACTATTACTGCATATTTGCTGACATATAAGTTACCTATGGTACTTAAGAAACAGGCTTCTTTGATTATTTAGGTCTAACATATTTCTAATTCTTCATTTCTTTTACAAACAATAACAACAAAGTTTATGGTCTTCTTGCTTGAGTAGATAGAAAAGTAAGGGCAGATCTGAAGAATGACCCTGGGAGTTTATCTCAGATGCAGCACTGCATCCCAGTTCCCTGCTACCTGTTCTCATAAAAGTCCCAAACATGAGGTGATTTGAAATGTAATAAATGGGAGAACTTTCTCATTGGGTAAGCTTAGAGGATAGAATGATATGTCTTACCATACATTATAGAAGAAGGATTTGGCCTTAAAAAAAGAGGACTTGCATGAGGGAGACCCTCATCAGTGCCAAATGTCTACAGCACATCTTCAAAATACTGTTTTGAGGCAGTAAAGGAATTGGCTTTAAGAATCTACACTTTGCTCTTGGGATGAATTGCTTTGAACTCTCATATAGCAAGGCCTTTGTTGTGATAGTATCCAACTGAGGTTAGATGCTTCAGTCCTTGTGGCCTCTGTTGAATACCTTTCTTATCAGATTAACATATCTTGACTATTAATATGGTTTATTCTTATTGTAATTTTCTTGTAGTTGATTGTTTTAATCCATTGCACCCTGCTCTGGAATATGGAATTTGGAGCAATTTATGAATACAGTTAAGTATGATTCAGTAAATGCTCGAAAGAATATTAGATCCCTATTTGTAGCCAGTAATTGTGCAGTCACATCATTCATCTCATTTCCTTTCCTTTCCTTTTTCTCTATTCCTGAAAGTTACTACCTGCTCTTTAGTTCCTGCTTGATTATTTTATACTTTATATTTTATACTTTATAAATCAAGCTCCCTTTCCTAGAAAACATTGATTTCATTTTTGTTGCTTCAAAAATACATGGACCTTACCAAAACAAGATCAGTCACACAGGCTTGACTTTGGTTGTAGTGCGTGTTTCTGACAAGGGAAGTATTTTACTTAGCACATCAGTGAGATAATTCAACCCCCCTACCCCACCCCATTTTTGTGTTCTGGATTAATTTCTTTCTTGAGCAAAGAGAATTCGTGGAAAATTTTAGAGACATGTTTCCTCAACAAGCATGTTAACAACTTTAGATTTAAGCTTGTTTTCTATATTACCCTTAAGCCATAGATAAAAGCAGTTGGAGTCAAAGATTGAGAAGTGCAAACTTGCACTGTGGGAGCAGGTTGGCCCTGATTTTCACATTCTCTTCCCTACTTGGGTCTTTGTACGCTACCACTCTATGTGAAAGCATACAAGCCAAAACAAACTTGCTGTCCAAATACATATCCAAGGAGTCTTGTTGTTGCTATTGTTATGTCCCATCAAGTCACCTAAGACTTATGATGTCCTATGAATGAGCCATCTTCAAATTGCCCTGTCCTCAACAGCCCTGCTCAGCTTTTGCCAACTCAAGCCTGTGAGTTCCATGGTAGAGTCAATCCATCTTGTATTTTGTCTTCTTTTTTCTGGCTGCTGTCAACCTTTCCCAACATTATTGTCTTTTCCAGGTAATCCTGCCTTCTCATTATATGCCCAAAGTAAGAGCCCCAGTTCCATCATTTTGGCCTTTAGAGAAAGTTCAAGCTTGATTTCACAGATACATAGAGACGGGCATACTTTTCATGGACATACAGGGGGATTTCTCCAGTGATACATCCTTACAAAGGTCATGCAGTGTAAGGATGTATCCTTGGAGAACTCTCTGTGTGTGTCTGGGGAAAGCATCATAGGCATCACAAGAAAAAGTCTTTGGTCCAGAATGCATTGGTCTTACAATGAATGTACCTTCTAGTATCTAGTGGTTTCTCCACTTACCTGATTCTCGTGGTGTTGTCTTGTGTTTCTGGGAGTTACCTTTCATACTATCAATCTTCAGATCAAGGGCTTTTCATCCAGACATCTGGCTATCTTGATGGTCTAAAGCAGTGGTTCTCAACCTGTGGGTTCCCAGATGTTCCTGAACTGCAACTCCCAAAAAAACCCTTCTAGCACAGCGAGTGGTAGAGGCTTCTGGGAGTTGCAGTCCAGGAACATCTGGGGACCCACAGGTTGAGAACCACTGCAAAGTATCTAGATGTGTAGCCAGTTATTGGGAGTTCACTCCCCACTGTGCCTCCTTGACAGGGGCTGCATTCCATGACCCATAGGGTCCTTCCGAGCTCTGCAGTTTCAAGATGGTGGTAGTGGTGGTGGTGGTGATGATGATGATTTCTCTTTATTTTGTTTGACTCTTTCAGTTTAGGTATTTCAAAGGATGAGAGAACTTGGTTGCTTTGGCATAAAACAAACAGTGAATTCATATGTGACTGGATGTTTGAATTACAACCACCTGGCAAAGTGTGTGGGCAGCTGTCCGAGGTGCATCTTTCAGTATGGCACATATTCAAATGGCTAGATGGCATGGTGAGCTGCTTACATAAAAGGCTCTCCACGTGGAACTGCCTCCAAGCCATTGTGTTTCTTTGGCTAACAATTGACAATAAATCTTTGTTCTATCTTTTATCTGGGATTAGTGCTGCAATCTGAGCAGCTTTAGGAGTGGGATGTTTTCATGTGTTGTACCATTTAAAATTCCTCTGCAGACTTATCAGATTTATCATATCTGTTGATACAGTAGCCTGATTCAGATGTAACGCTAAATCAAGGTTTAAAATAATATTAATGAATTAAGCCTCTTCTTGTTTTAAATTAATAACATTTTGTCATTAGATTGAACAGAAAACAACAAATATGGGCCTGCTCTGGACTTCCAAAAGCATGCAGAGAGTGATGTTGGAGGTGGCATGTACAACGCTCTTCTGTCATTTTACTGTATGTGCTTTCCACACAGTTTCAGAAGACCTGAATAGGGCTTGTTTAATTTATTAAAACAAGGCAAGAGTCAGCTGCTTTCTGATTGTGTTCTAATACAAATCATTGACACCTTGTGAGCTGCCCACTTGTTTTTGAGTAAGGATGACCATGATAGGGTATTCAGGGTATGTGAGGTGTTCAAGGAAGGACTTGTGTTTCCATAGACAAGTGGAGATTTGGGTTCATTTTTCCTGAGGTCTTACACCCTATCCTACGTCTTACACCCTATCTATCACATTGGATCTCAATAAACTATCATGGAAACCAACTGCAGTTCAGAGTTCGGACATAAAATGATCTATTTGAGGAGAAGCGCTCTGAAAGGAAGGGAGCATGAGAAGAAGACAAGTAGGAATGTGTGAGCTCAAAGCTCAAGTGGGCTTGTTCACACTGAGCCATATTTCCCAGTGGGTTTGTTTCCTGGGAGTTGTGGGTTGCCTTCTATGTGTGGTAGTCCTTGCTAAATAATTTCTTCCTATTAAAGTTAGAGTGTAATTCGAACCTTTAGTTTCTGAGAAAGGATGACTTTACCCCATTTAAAATACCTTCTTATGCGAGAACAGCAAAGGGTGTCACAGGTTACTTGGTTATTACAAAAGGGGGTCACAACCTGAGAAAGGTTGGGAACCATTGGGCTAGAGGTATACCTTAGTTTACCAATGCTCCTATTGAACAAGTACTGCTGTCCAGCAGTGTCCTCCTGTGGGCTGTAAATGCCCCTCCCCTAGAGGTTCACTGTTTTTATTGTTATGCTGATTGGCACAAAAGGAACAAAGGTGAATTCTGAAGGCTTATGTGGTTCCACATATAGTGACAGCCTGTGTGCATTGTCATATAGCATACACCTGTGTGAGGTCTATAAGCACAAATTACATGTGTGGAATCCTGTGGATTCCAGTCACCTCCCAAGAAACTGAATCAGACAGATATTTTTTTTTTTTGGTGTAAATGTTTTGATGGACTGAGAACAAAGCAGATACCGGCAGAGTTTCCAATGAATGATTCATTGACTAGACAGCTGTTGACTAAGCTCTTTTTCTATTTTTGAATATTTAACGGAGGCGACTGGTTAATATTCTTAATCTGAAGCACAACAATCATTCTCAAATTAAATGTTTTTAATTATAATCCTGGGCACATTTACCTGAGAATAAGTAAATCAGGTTTATTTCTGAATTGCTATGTACAGAACAGTGCTGACACTGCCAGCCGCTGAGTTATTTATGTCATTGGCTGCCATCACTTTTCTGTAGTGCTGCTGTTTACTATTTTTTTTAGCTTTCAAGCAAAATTATGTTAACTCACCAGCCAGTTTATAGATTATGCTGTGCTGTTTTCTGTCACTTGTAGTCAAGAATTGTTGTTTATTGCACTCTCCAGGTACCAGTGAAAAGTTCTATAGTTATTACCCTCTGAGTTCCACATTTTTTTCTTTTTTAGTATAAGAATGAGACATTTCAAGAAGAAAACATCCATTCCATCACGTGATATGAATTTAGACAGTGTTTTCTTTAGTACTGTTTTATAACTGGGGCTGAAAGAGAACACTTGAACAAGATAATAAGAAATCAAAGTGGTGTTTGTTCCTAAAAAAAAGTCTTTTGCAGTAGCTCGCATAATGCATTTATATTTATCTTTTAAACATATTTGTTTTAGTAAAACAAACAAAAATAGCATCAAATATAGAAACATGAACTGAAGCGTTGCTCATTCTCATCATTTGCTTTTTAAAAAAATATTTTTTGGAAAAGGAATTGCACAGGCCATCTGTTGAGTTTGAATGGTTTCCCCCTCCACATTTCCTAAATGATTCAGCAGTTTAGTTTGTTTTGTGATTATATTTCTATATAGTCAATATATATACAGTAATCCCTTGTTTGTTGCAGGGGTTAGGGACCTGACCAGACCTATGATTGGAAAAACAGTGATAAGCGGATGCTGGGTCAGGTTGGGGGCCTCTCTGGGGCCTCCTATACTTACCTAAGGCCTGGTGCTGCCCTGAACGGGCCTCCGGCGGTCTTCCCAGGCATGTTGGAGGCTCCAGAAGTGGTTTCCAGCGAACCGGAAGTGACTTCCGGTTTTTCCAGAAATCACTTCTGGGGCCCCCAACAGGCCTGGGAAGCTCGTCAGAGGCCTGTTCGAGGCAGCACCAGGCCTTAGGTAAGTGCACGAAGTGCACGAGACTTCAAACAGGCCCACGCAGCCTACCCCAGGGGCCGCAGTATATGAAATGCAGAATGGCGGGGGATGACTTTATTGTCGATAGATTGATAGATAGATAGATAGATAGATAGATAGATAGATAGATAGATAGATAGATAGATTTAGAATATGAATAGATTTAGATTTATATGTGGATAGATAGATAGATAAACTACTGATAGATATAGATGCGCACGCACAGACAGAAACACACACACACACACACAAACACAAGTAGGTAAAATTATAATGAAAGTCGGGAATTATAGTGTTCATCCCTTCAAGCACCGCATGGTGTTCTCAATCTGGAAGCCTCCTCTGACAAAAGGGTAGATTCCTTGATTTTCACCTCCACCCCTAAATTACCCAAATTATGCCTCTTCGCAGCTTGCCAAATCCAGTGGCTAAATGAACTGGCATAAATTTCCTTTGGCAGCCTTTCTGCAGGAGGTTAGAAAGGCAGGAACTATGTTCATCGCCAGATGTCTGCTGAAAGTTTTATCGTAGGCACTCCCTTGCCAGAAAAATTTCCCACTGTTAGCTTTCTTACATTGATTGTAAATATAATCAAGATCATAACAAGATCAAAATGTCTTGCCGATGTTTTCTTTCCGACCATTTTGTTGTTTTTTTTCTTTTCTTCTTTTTTCTTTCCTGTGTGCGTGGGTGCGTGTCTCGATTGTTCTATTGATTTTATATTGTTTGCATAGCCTCCTTTGTAAACCGCCCGGAGTTCTCCTGGGAAGACGGGTGGTATAAAAATAAATAAATAAATAAATAAATAAATAAATAAATAAATAAATAAATAAATAAATAAATAAATAGCACACTGTGTGAGGTGAAAAAATTTCTAGCTTGTCTAGCTGCCTCTTCATGCAGTGGCAATCAGTGGCCCATGGGGAGCCCTCAAGCAGGTCATGAGAGCAGCTGCACCCCCAAGTTCCCATTTCTTTACAACTGATGCTCAGAAGTATCTCATTCCTGATGCTTAGTACTGACAGGAGAGAACCTTCTCTGTCATAGCTCCCAGATGGTGGAACTCCCTCCCAAGAGGGCCTTGTTGGCCCAGTTTTTCCTATCATTCCCCAGGCGGGTGGAGACCTATCTCTTCAGGCAAGCTTTTCCTGACTGACTGACTGACTGACTGTCTGGGACACAATAAATTGAAAGGGTTATATTTTCTTACTTCTAAATCTGGTGCTGTTTTTTTTTAATCCTTTTACCTAATATTTTGAATATCATGTTTTTAGCACATCTTTGATATTTGAGTAATTTTCTGTTTTTCAACTTTTAATATTGTGCTTTTAATGTTGTACACCACTTTGGGTCTCTTTTTAGGAGAAGATCAGGGCAAAAATATAATAAATAAATGAATGGCTTTTAGCTATCGATGGGTCTGATCTCCATGGCCAGTATTGTGCTGAGCTTCTGTGCTGTAGAGAGTCTTGTTACCATAGCATTCCTAATAAGATAATGCCTCAGTCAGATCCTTTAATTGTTTGCATAACCACATCCTACATCTTTTTTACCTCTATAGTAATCGTTTTTGACATGCTGTGACCAAAACCCTTCATGTATTTGAGATGTGTTTGTTTGTTTGTTTGTTTGTTAAGCTTCTATCCTGCCCATCTTCCCAAGAGGGAACTCTGGGCGGCTTACAATAAAAATAGAGTAAAAACAAACAGACATGGTAGCAAGAGGAGACGGGATAGCAGGCATAACCCAAGCAAAGATAGCGCGGGCAAAAAAAAAAAAAGATTAACTAAATAGAAAGGTCGCCAAACGCCTCCCTGAAAAGGTGAGTCTTCAGGGCCTTTTTGAAGGCGGGCAGGGACTCTGCTAGGCGCAGCTCACTGGGGAGGTGGTTCCATAGCATAGGGCCCATCACAGAGAAGGCGCGGTTACGTGTACGCGATTTCTGTGCCTCTCTGGGTGTGGCCACACTCAGTGAGTGCGCCTGCACCCATCTCGTGGGTCTGGTCCCAGTTGATCTCTGAGAGATACGCTCCGCCAGATACTCTGATCCTAGGCCGTTGAGGGCATTTGAACTAATGAAAAAGAAAACAGTGCAATAATCAAAATCACAGACCACAGGTTTTAAAAGGCCATGTTAAGACTTCACATTTGCTTTGCAGGCAATCATATATGTAGTAACTGTCATATCTGATTCTACCTAACCTTTCTTATTTTACACATGCTAATGCAACAGTATATATGTTTTATGTTTTAAGCTTATTTTAAAAAATCAATATATATCCATAACTGTCCATCAAAATACTTAATTAAATTAATTAAATTGGCAGTATTATATTTAAATTATATTGCAAGAGTTTGGCAATGAGGTACAGCTGCTCAGTATGCCAGGCCATATGGTGCAACAATCCCACATAACACTCCCACTGGCTCAAATGGTAGTAAGGCAGGGAAGGCAAAGAGAATGGGAACATATCATTCCAAAGAATCAGTACTGTGTAGTCACCTTGGAGGCCTATGTAACATATCTAACAATATGGAAGTTGAATTACTGCATTATGCGTTCCGGATGCTATTGAGAATAACACAAAAAAATGGGTGGAAGGAGCAGAAAAGCTGAGGTGAGATGAAGCAGAGGTTACATTAAATTTCTTTCTACTCTCTCTTTTCAGGGCAAACAGTCACAAAGCAGCTTACACTGAAATTAATTTAATG
This sequence comes from Phrynocephalus guinanensis, assembly GCA_037367245.1. NCBI lineage: Eukaryota > Metazoa > Chordata > Lepidosauria > Squamata > Agamidae > Phrynocephalus > Phrynocephalus guinanensis. The sequence continues at coordinate 101,320,450 of CM074733.1, read as the reverse complement.
TAATCTGACTTCTGATCAAGCAACAACCTCTAAAGACAGCCTTGTGGGCCTGGGGTAAATTCACAGAGAGATAGCATGTCCTTCAAATTATATGATCTAATTCTACCTTGTCTTCTGATGGTACTGCAACTGAACTTCAAATTGAGCCAAGGCAGTAGGATAAGAAGAACCCATGCTGGACCATTGGAGAGGTAACAGTATACATTTTGCAACATGTCTTCTTGGGGTGTTTTATTGCTCACTGGGTTATAATGTGCATGACAGGAACTGATTGTTATACATGTGGTTGCACTGTGTGTTTATATTATAGCTGTGCGCTTTGAAACTCCACCCCCAAATGCAAACAAGGAAATTGAGGGGACGGTTTTTCTGAATTTCTCCAGGAGAAGGAGAAAATGCTTCAAAGTTTCCTCAGAAATGAGGCAAAGTATTAGCGGCAGTAGCATGAAAGTATAATGCAGTTTTGTAACCTTTCCACAAGTTTTTTGTTTGTTTCATTTTGGCTACTACTTGTGACAACAGCAGCAGCTGAATGAGTAGCTGGCCAATGTTTTGCTACGTCTACAGTTCTCTCTACCTAATGTACTTTGAAGACACAGTGAGCATAGGGTGGCAGGGAAGGACCTCCACCCCCACTCCCACGGTTACAATTTGAGAATAGTACTGCAATATTATCATTTGTTTCTAGGAAAATGAAAACAAATCCAAGAATGTTTCTCAGAAATAATGTATTCCAACTGCTCAGTAAATTTTAGTTCACATCATTCTCGAGGCCAAAGGGCCTTCTCTCAGGCTTCCAAATGTTTTTGAAGGCATTCTGTAAATACCTTTTTTCTCTATTGCAGATATTTATTATGCGCCTCCTTCTTGATCATCCCAGTAGTAGGTGTGAAAGAGGGCAATGTTGTGTCTAGCTCTGGTGCCTTAAAAAGTATTCCATAATCTGACTGCCAGGTTTCCCAAAATTTTCTTTTGGTATTATTGCTGCACAAACAGTAAAAAGGATTTTGGAGCCGTGCAACCATTAAAACAAACAAAGTCAAAACTAGACTATGGGTGATACCTTCATAGGTTGCTAGTAGAAAAATAAAAAACGTTGGTGAGCTTTCGAGAACACTAAGCAATAGAAATTGTGCTGCAGCAGCATTCAGCATTCTGGAAGCCAACAAAAAAAAGTATAAATATGAAACTCAATCTTTGATCAGTAACAAATTTAGCATGGATATAGCAAAAATATCTCCTCTTGTTCTGTGCCCAATCTGGGGACATTTGGGCCAATAGGTTTTCAGGGTTTTTTTTAAGTAACACTGTTTTTATCTCGTGCAGAACCAGGTAACCTGAAAGTCCAGATGATTTGAAACGAATCAAAAATATTGATAAGACCAAATTTACATGGCTGTGAAGAAAATGATCCCTGCCTTTCCCTTTTTGTTATTTTGTGGCAATTGAGCTGTTCATGGCTCAAACTAGTCGTTTGAAAGTAGCCATTTAAAGCAACATATCCTATGAGTTTATCAGCTTTCTCTTATAACTTCACAACATTCTAATTAGATTGAGCTTTTGACTCTGCCACTCAGAACACATTTAATGACAGTTAATGCCTTCCTGGCCAAACATTTTTTGACTCCTTCCTGTAAAAATATTTAATGAGATATTTTACAAAATGCAGAATAAATTCCTGCAGTTTACTTCTATAAGCTGTGGAATTACTGCTTGTTTTTTGCTTTGCAGTTAGGGGGGATTTCAAAGCACGTTTACCCAGCTTATTCGCTAGTAAGAAGACATCAGCATCAACACAGCCAAGAACAGCTAGAACTTTAGGGGAGAACACTGGAGATCACGAACCCCCTGCCTTTCTTATTTTATATGACTTCCAAAATGCCCTATAATTAAGAGCTCTGCTCAGATCTTGCAAACCAAGAGCATCTCAGGTTAAGTTGTTCTCTCTCCCTGCTGCCCCCCCTCTTCCTAGCCATATTGTCTTTCTCCTTAAGTTCTCTTCAGATCTTGCAAACTAACATCTGTGGCTTCCTTTATTGAGTCAACCCATCTCATATTTGGTTTTCCTCTTTGTCTACTGACCACCCCACTCTTCCCAGCCATAGTCTGTTCTGCTCATTACCAATCACATTTGTTGAAAAATAGCCCTGACAGATCTCCCCTGCATGGTGTTACTTTGTGAATAGTAGTGAGCAGAAGAGGGTATCTCATAGAGCAGTGGTGGCAAAACCTTTGGCACTCCAGATGTTTTGGACCACAACTCCCAGAATTCCGAGCGTAGACTGCCAATGACAAAGGACTGTGGGAGTTGTGGTCCCAAACATCTGGAGTGCCGAAGGTTCGCCACCACTGTCATAGGGAGTATCTAAACTGCTGCCATTCATGTCATCAACCTGCAGGTGGCCCTTTTGATATGTAAAGTTTGGCATCCTTTTTCCTGCAGGCAGTGTGGGCACAATATTGTACAACATTATTGGGCAGAGTTTTCCTGATGTTTTGAATTGTGAGTACAGAAGCATAGTATTCCACACTGTCTTATGGTGACCCTCAAAGAATTTTCAAGATAGGTGAGGTATTTACCAATAAAACCGTTCACAAGTATTTGGTTGGTTTTATCAGTGCCACCCTGCTCCCAGTGAATTTTCATGGTTAAACAGAATCTGAAACCAGGTTTCCTGAGTTTTTGGTATGACACACTGTTTGCTCTCAGAACTCATTAATCAGAGCTCCTTAAAATTCTGTTGATTGCATTTTTGAATTTACCACAGGTTGGATGATAGCAAAAAGTGCTGCATTGTTTTTTTGTTTGTTTGTTTTCCCCTGTTATGCACCTTTTCCTGATTTCTGGATCTTCCTGGCTGCCCACATCTGGTGATCGGGAAAAGCCCTGCAGGAAGAGTTAATATAATGACATTTTCACTGGGAGTCTTAATTGAAGTGTGGGAAGCTAGGGTGAATGCTTGCTACCACATATGTAATTGTAATTTTGAAAGCCAGGATATGCTCATAGGCACTTTGCCTCACAAATAAAGTAAGTGCTATAATCTTGTACTTTATCCACGAGAACATTTCTGGAGTTTCTCCTCCTTTGTAAATGTTTTGCAGAGTATTTCATTTCTATGAAATTAAGTGAGAATGCTCAATAGTTCTCATGGGAGACTTTTTCAGCATTAGTTTGTATAAAGGCAGTACTGTATAAAGATTGGCAAGGTTTTCCCCCAATGTGTTTTTCTAATTATGCCTAACACATTTAGGGATAAATTATTAGCTTCCTTTTTTTTTACTCTAGTTACACAATAGTGCTCACAGAATGTTGTTTTTTCAGAGGAAGGGGTGAAGCTGCATAGTGGCATGTTGGCATAATTTAGATACATAGCCTATGCCTCAACATAGTGTTTCTGCCAAGTACACTATTTAGAATTCCAGAGAAAGGAGGGTCACTTTTTTCCCTTTCCCATAGAGACCCCTGCAGTGACAAATTGGGGTGACTTTTTTCAGTGAGATCCTCCCCTCTGCTCATACATCTAAAGAAGTTATCAGCAAACCTACTACTGGCCTTAGTACCTTAAAAAAACCCTCCACTGCTGGCCATATAAACTCCAACATGTATGTATGTATGTATGTATGTATGTATGTATGTATGTATGTATGTATGTATGTATGTATGTATGTATGTATGTATGTATGTATGTAGAACGGAAGGAAGCAAGATGACTTACATCCTTAAAAGGCAATATTTAAAAGCTAAAACCAACATGTATATCAATCTATATAAAATAATTTTAAAAGTATTATATTAAAATGGTAAATAAAATTACTACTAGGAACTCATTCAAAATGGACAAAATCCCTCTCAGACAGTTATCTCCAAGGGAAAGCTTTCCTGAAGAGGAAGGTCTTCATCTGCTTGCGGAAGGAGAGCAAAGATAGGGCCAGACTGGCCTTCCATGGGATCCTCGTGTGTGTGTGTGTGTGTGTGTGTGTGTGTGTGTGTGTGTGTGTTGTGTGTGTGTGTGTGTGTGTGTGTGTGTGTGTGTGTGTGGTTTTTAAAAGCTGTGTGTGTTAGAAGCTCTTACTGATTTGTAAGAGAATCTCCTGCTCACATACAGTTTTATCACAGAAGGGAGTACATCCCCTCACAATTCGTAAATATTTTAGTATATGTTTTCGTTTGACAACACTTACTCACTCATATAAGATACGCATGGCGTTTCCAAAATACATTATTTTATCTTATATGAGTGAGTAAGTAAGAGTGAGAGAAGTCGGTAAATTTTTTTGTCCACGTTATTTTCACATTAAATTCACCTGTATGTCTCTTCTTGTATTTTTTACAAGTTAAGAGTAAATATGGAAAATATTTTTTAAACTGTGTTTTAAATGTTCTTGAAAATGTGCATTTGAAATGCCTGATTTTAAGCATATTTTCTTTCCAAACATCAATTTTCAAAACATTTTTCTCATTTTTTTTTAAAAAAAGTGATTTAATTTTTTGGCTGAGAACTGTGCAAGAGCATTTGGCAAATGCAAAAGCCAATCAGTAGCTGGGTTCCAATCCACAATGAGCTTGGAAGCAACAATCAGGACAGTCTGTGTGGGAATCAAGTAATATATTATTCAAGCTTCGCCAAATGCAGGATGGGATTGATTGTACTTTTACTGTTCCTCTGTTTCCTTTCATGCACCACATTTTTCACTCTATAAGACACACATTCCCCCCTCCCTCAAAAAAGTATGGGGAAATGTCTGATGCATCTTATAGGGCAAATATCTCAGTCCCCACTGCACATATATCACAGATTTTTCTTTTAGATAGAAGTTCCCTGCATGGTGCCTTTCCCATCCCCTTCTATAGCCAGGATTATTCCACAGTTCCAATCACCTCCTCATTGCAAAGAGGTCTCCACAGAGCCTCTGCCCTCCCCTTCTGCAGCCAGGACTCCCCAGTCAAAAATTCACCTTATGTGGCAAAGAGGTCTAATCCCAGGGAGCCTCTGCCCTCCGCTTTTGCAGCCTGGATTCCCCAGTCCCCAATCACCCTTTTTTGCAATCCCTCACTCTTTTGCAGGCCTGGGTTCCCAGTCCCAATCACCGGTTTGCAACCCTCCCCTTTGCAGCCAGGATTCCCTAATCCCAATTACCTCATTTGGCAAAACCCTCCCCTTTTGGCAGCATTATTCCCCAATCCCAATCACTCCCTTTGCACAGAGGCTTTACTCCATGGAGCTCCTCCGCACCCCTTCCCGTTCTTCAGCCAGGATTCCGGAATCAAAACATCAGCTTCCTTGCGATGGAGGTCTGCCCTCTACAGGGTCCTCTCCCGGTGCCCATTGTGCAGCCAGGATTGCCCATAGCCGATGAAACTTCTGGCTAAGCATTGTGTCATGTTCTCTTCCTCTAAAAACTAGATGGCAGCTTATGGTCAGGTGCATTTTACAGAGCTTAATAGGGTAATACGCAAGTGATTGGTTATGGTAGGTAGGAGCTATTCTGAATTTTTTTCTTTTCTTCTATTTTAGCGATCAGAGGACTGTTGGTGGACGCGAAAAATATGGAGTGATCGTGAATATGACACATAGATTGACTGAAGGTAAACATTTTGACTGAAGAATCTAACAATGTATAGGACTCATATTAAATTATTCATACTCATAAAGTTTTATGATATTCATTTTCACAAAGCCAGTTTTGTTTCCTGAAAAACATTGTTTAAATTTCTGACATACTGTATACTTGTTCCCTTAATTTTAGAACTGCATTTTAAGATGTTATGTTGAAGGAGTAAAATAGGAGGGAATTCCCTGGAATTAAGTTGTAAACTTACCATAATATAAAATCTTCTTTTTATTTGTATATTTTTCTGTAGTAATAAGAATAATTCTTCCTGAGTCCCCTATGTGGGAAAGAGGTATGGTATATAAATGTGAAAATAAAATAAA